>CM037466.1:2400000-3079988 GCA_021014325.1 Plazaster borealis
GGCACTGCACACGTTTGGTAATTACTCAAAATATATATTGGCATAAAAACTAACTTAGTAAGGCGCAACGGAGAGCTGTTGATAGTATAAAACATGTAGGAAACGACTCCCTCTGAAGTAACGTAGTTTTTTTAGAAAGAGGTAATTTCTCACTAAAATAACAAAAGACTTCCGGCCTGAAGCCTTTTATTCCTATATGGAAGCACACAAATTTGTACAACAAGGGTGTTTTTTCTTTCATCATTTTCTTGCAACTTCGATGACCAATTGAGCCCAAATGTTCACAGGCTTGTTATTTTATGCATTTACACCAAGTGAGAACACTGGTCTTTGACAATTTCCAAACGTGTTCAGTGCATTCAAGACGATCACCGCATCATGCAAGGATTATTAAGGTTTTTCCCCACAAACGATCATAAATACAGGGTCACAACAACGTGTGTTTAATTTATGGATCACTCATCAACGATTTTAGATTGGGTTTTTTCATCAAACGCCATTAATAGGACACGGATCGCAGCACTTCCAATATCCATTGTTACATCTTCATACACGAGATCGTTATCGGCTCTCAGCCCCCCCCCCCTCCCCTCCCCTCCCCAGTCTCTTTTGCTGGCTGGTGGAAATAACGAGCTGGCCACATCACAATGAACCCCAGCTCAATTAAGAAACCAATAAGTTCCGTGCACAATTCCTCATTACACCTAAACCGATGTCAAGTCAAGCGTTAAAAAGGCTGGTATGGCAACCGACTCTACTTGTTGTCATGATGAAGGCCACTTTTTGACCGTATGGTACTATCGATTTTGTTTTGTGAAGAAACGCATTTTTTACGGGTTGCAGCCAAGTCTTAACGTCACTCTATAACAAGGTTTATGTCTATACCTTCACAGTGTTTCACCAGGTAGAACAATGGTGAATGACTATATAAAAGTACTTAACATGGAGTCGAACCACGCTTCTAATATCACAGTTCACTCAGGTAAGAAAGAATTACAACACAAGTTAAGGTTCCTGGCAAAGGCTCTCGAAGTAAAACAAAACAAACACAAAAACACTCGAATGTGCTTGTTGTCGAGCTGAGTATAGTCAGAAAAGCTCTTTTAAAAAAAAACATTTGTGTTCAGTTCCATTCTGATTTTTTTCAAGCAGAAAAGAAAGCACTAAAACATGTAGTGAAAATGTAGAAAACCATGTGTTCATAACGTGCAGTCGTCTCCAAAAACAGATTTCAATTAAATTTGAACATTTTCGATTGTGCACGAAACTAGTATAATGCTGCTTTTTGGAAGTAAATTGCTTTCCTTTTGAGTATCTCTATGCTTTTATAATCCACTCGTTACTTTTCTTTGGTGTAGTTTATGTTTGTATCCGTATAATTAGACCCCCCTAACATATAATATATAAAATGAGTAGAGGAGATGGCCTTAGCTTTCGATCCAAACACAAGCACAAAAACGTATTACATCTCGACAAGCTGATTACATTACAAATGAATTTTTCCGAAGTCTCTACTCCTTAGTACACCGAATATTTGTGTCGCATTCATTCATTCTCAGAAAATGTAGAAGCAAACACTGGTGAATGGTGTGTTTGTAACATCGCAAAATTGTTTACCGTTGTGCAATTCCATATTTCTTCATTGGTTCTTATTTGTAAAACGATTTCAAGTCAAATCGTAGGAGAGCGTTTATGTCAAGAACGTTTAGGGCGAGAGTATAAATTTGTGCAAGGACCAATTAAGAATGGTTTTAGATTCGTTTAGGGCGAGAGCATTAATTTGTGCAAGGAACAATCAAGAAAGGTTTTAGATTTGTTTAGGGCGAGAGCATTAATTTGTGCAAGGACCAATCAAGAAAGGTTTTAGAGTAGGTTAAGAGCGAGAGCCTTAGTTAATTCCTACCTCCATGGTTTGTGCAATCAAGAAAGGTTTTAGATTCAACTTGATTCATACACTGTTTTCACCCCGTAATATCACCAAATCCACACCACCACTTGATCATACACTTGTTTTAGGTTCAGGGCATAATATTTGAAACTTACCACATCGTTGGAATCAATCTCCGCTTGGCAGACGAACGAGAGCGCCAGGCAGAAGAACCCCGCCAGACGCCACGTGCGGAGAGCCCGTGGAGTTTTCCCTCCACATCCAACCATCATTCCAATCGCAATCCGATTCCCCGATTAAAAGGAAAACAAAAAACCACTCTCGATGTCCTGCTGGCGAATAAAACTGTTATCCCTTATCGAGCGAAGACGTTGTGTACAACCAAAAGCCTCCCAAGTTCTCTACCAGTCGAAAAAAAAGATACGGATAAGTTAGTACGTGTCCCTCCGTGTAACTCGGCTGTCGGTAGAAGAATGCCAAGCTTTCTGCACTGCGCTCTTCTTTTTATGAAAACCCGTTTCCGTTTGTAGATGTTGTCTGGTAGTTATCCGCGCCGATGATTATACGAGAGAAGGCCCAGTCGATCTTACGCGAGCAATAACGTAAAACCACTCGCAACACCCACCCGGCCACTAAAAACACGCACTGTATACAGGCTTTAGAGTAAATGTATTCAAATGATGTGTAGGAAGGCTTTACGCAGGCTGGCTGACGCCCCCACGTGGTCGCATCGAGGAGTCTTTTTTGTTTGGCGTAATTTATCCTGAACGCAGAGCCGAGTCACCGTCGCTGTGTAATTGTCTTCATTAGCGGTTTAAAGGAGTTAATTTCATGTCTGGTGTCGACTGGAGAAAAAAAAACTGAATGATCTCAAAGCTCGTAGCCTGTTGTGCAGAGTGTCCGTGTGTGCCACTCAGATGCAAATACCGCTCAGTGACTGTTGCCCTATGGCGACATGATGCCGGGATCTGCTGTGAATGGGGGGTGGCAACGAAATCTGATGGCGGACAAGAATGGCTGTCATAAGTCGAAGAGCTGGACACAACAACCTATTCAAAACAAACATTCCTTCAGAATTGTGCCGGTGTTTCACATTATCACCGACTTTGCCGTGATAACGCAGAACGCGAAGAATGCTTACCACCCGCTTCAAATGTGATTTAGTTAAAGGCACTGTACACGTTTGGTAATTACTCAAAATATATATTAGCATAAAAACTTACTTGGTAACAAGCAACGGAGAGCTGTTGATAGTATAAAACATTGTGAGAAACGACTCCCTCTGAAGTAACGTAGTTTTTGAGAAAGAGGTAGTTTCTCACTAAAATATAAAAAACTTCTTGCAAGAAGTTTTTATTCCTATCTGAAAGCACACAAATTTGTGCAACAAGGGTGTTTTTTCTTTCATCATTTTCTTGCAACTTCGATGACCAATTGAGCCCAAATTTTCACAGGCTTGTTATTTTATGCATAAACAATTATGTTGGGATACGCAAAATGAGAACACTGGTCTTTGACAATTACAAAACCTGTACGATGCCTTTAAAGTGTTCTTTGTGATACGCAGTCATGTAATGGGACAAATAAATTGAAGTTTTAAATCTTATTTACAAAACTGGTACTGAACCAATCCTGAGAACTATTACCGTCTTGAATGCAGCGCCGATACTAGGATATAATTTTAGGGGGGAAGGTTGCACAATTTGTTCTATCCGATTTAAATCAGATTGATTTTAGCAAAATATAACAAGAATTAAGTATTTTTCACGTTATTTTGTTATTTATTTATTAGTCATTAGTATTAATTATTATTATATATTTATTTATTTTTACATATTTGGGGTGATGGCAGTCATCTCAAAGCTGCGAAACTTTGACTTGGATTAGAAGTACTCAACAGGAGGGTAGTTCATTTTAAAATGTCTAAGAAATATTTACTGTTGTGTTCAAACCCAGAAGAAGAAAACTATAACAGCTAGAGTGTGTATTACCACGGAGGTCTTTCCTCAACGATACCTAATAGGCTCGTTCAGTTATTACTATTTTGTTGCGCGTGTGGAATACAATGTCTACACCCACTATAAACAACGATTAGTTTGATGTCTACCTTTGTAGGCTACAGAGCAGCTGTAATAAGTAAAGAGAACCGGATCGCGTTTCAAAATGTTATGCTCTTTCATTCATTATTGGTCAGCGAGGGAAAATTCAAATAGATTTATTTGTGAAGAACTTTGATGTTATTAAACCCGTGTGCCGTACGAAAACATTGACACATTTTGAATGGGATAAAGCAAACCACGAGTCCCATAGGACGATTTGTGTTCAGATTGCGTAGGACAAGCCTCCGGCTGTTTAGCCACAGAACGACTCTTGCCTCTCGAACAAAAACACACATTTCCACCTCAACAAGACGCTACAATTATTCCCTCTTAAAGGCACTGAACACGTTTGGTAATTGTCAAAGACCGGTGTTCTCACTTGGTGTATCCCAACATAATGTACAAAGTAACAAGCCTGTGAGAATTTGGGCTCAATTGGTCATCGAAGTTGCAAGAAAATGATGAAAGAAAAAAAAACACCCTTGTTGTACAAATTTGTGTGCTTTCAGATAGAATAAAAGGCTTCTTGCAAGTCTTTTATTATTTTAGTGAGAAATTACCTCTTTCTCAAAAACTACGTTACTTCAGAGGGAGTCGTTTCTCACAATGTTTTTATACTATCAACAGCTCTCTGTTGCTCGTTACCAAGTCAGTTTTTATGATAATATATATTTTGAGTAATTACCAAACGTGTACAGTGCCTTTAAACAAAATGTTTTCTCTAGACACAATATCAGAACGGTGGCTTATTGGAAAAGATTCTGTTTTTAAAGTGTGTGTAAGCGACCAAAGGGCATTTATTCTACATTTATTCCATTTTTAGAAGAGTGAGTTTCCGAGAAAAGAATTTATATAGAAGTAAAATCTTTGTGTCTTTCAAAGGCAGTCATCAAAGAAAGTAAACCACTGTTTTTAGAGGAGGAGTATTTTTAATGTCTCCACACCATACAAATAACATGTGAAATTTTCATCCCATTTTGTGGTCACGATTTGAGGGAAAACAACGGAAGTATGGTGTAATGTTTGTCAGAGATTTTGTGCATATACCTTGCGGGCTTATTTCGAAATAAGCGCCAATCGAAATATGCAACGCTGATTTTATTATCAATTTTTCTCATTTTTCAAACGCTATTGTTTCTCGACTCTGATCATTCGAAACGAGTAGGCCTACACATTGCTTTCCATTCTGATATCAGTGAGTGTATACTATTCTCCATTGTGAAACCATCGAGTACATATTGTCCTCCATTGTGATATCAACCGAGTACATATTGTCCTCCATTGTGATATCAACCGAGTACATATTGTACTCCGTTGTGATATCAACTGAGTACATATTGTCCTCCAATGTGATATCAACCGAGTTCATATTGTCCTCCATTATGATATCAACCGAGTACGTATTGTCCTCCAATGTGATATCAACCGAGTACATATTGTCCTCCATTATGATATCAACCGAGTACATATTGTCCCCAGTGTGATATCAACCGAGTACATTTTGTCCTCCATTGTGATATCAACTGAGTACATATTGTACTCCATTGTGATATCAACCGAGTACACATTGTACTCCAATATGATATCAACTGAGTACATATTGTCCTCCATTGTGATATCAACCGAGTACATATTGCACTCCATTGTGATATCAACCGAGTAAATATTGCACTCCATTGTGATATCAACCGAGTACACATTGTACTCCAATGTGATATCAACCGAGTACATATTGTACTCCATTGTGATATCAACCGAGTACATATTGTCTTCCATTGTGATATCAACCGAATATTGCTCTTTATTCTCGTAAGTCTGAATGCGTAGATAGCACGTGCTCGCGCGCTATCCTCTCAAAGTTTTCATCACTTAAACACATTGTCCTTAATTTTGCTTTAAACAACCGAAATTTAGCTGTTGCGGTTTTTTTCCAGATACTTTCAGTTTGCTCGAATATGAATTCATTTTAGAGGGAAATATTTCACAGGGGGAAAACTAATAGTTCTAGTATAAACTTTATAATCAGTCAGCTTTCAGACTATAAAATGAAACAATGATTTTTGTTATCCTTAACAATCCTGTAACAATACCTTTAAAAAAAATCTTTTAAAAATGACGCAGGAGTGATACGCTGCTGTGGGCTTTTAATACTGGATTAATCAACCACCAGCAAGGCCGGCCGTGCAAAGACACCCGTCCCCTGCCATAACGATTTATCACATTGCACTTCATTAAACCTTTCATCAACTGGCGGTAAACTGTTATGATTGCTCTATACAGATTGGCATATCTATTACGAGTTAACCATTGGATAGGTTAAAATCACAACCTTAATCTAATTGACCAACGATCAATGTTATCGATTCGCTGAAGAGGAAACTGACGCCGACGCTTAAAGTGTTGTAATATCAAAAGGTACTCGCGATTAGACCGAAGACCACTTTGTTGTTTCGTACATTATGGAAACAACACGCGGTGTTGCTTCTGTTGCTGACCGGGGCAAAATTTCATAGAGCTGCTTGAAGGTATTGTACACTTTTGATAACAGCTCAAAATCAGTTTCCACATTTTGGGTGATTCAACATATGCATGAACAAACAAACCCGTGAAAGTTTGAGCTCAATTGGTCATCGAGGTCACGAGAAAATAGTGAAAAGAGACCTTATGTGTTTTCTGTTTTTTTCAAATTGTCGCGCGTGATAAAAACTATTGTTTTACTCATTTCTCAGAAACGATAGCATTTTAGGCAGAAATATTTGAAGGAACCCTTTCTACCATTACTTACTTTAAATCATGTAAGGTATGTGTGAATCTGTGAACATTTGTGTATTTCGATCTTACCAAAAGTGTACATGGCCTGCACAAAAAGTATCTAGCACAAACAATCCAGCATAAGATTACCAGCCAAAATGCCAATTCACATATACCACTGTGACTGGTTTCCTGCTCGTTTTTGGTGAGCAGAAATTGTGTTCAGCAATACTTGCTTCTTAAAGGAACATTACAGAATTGGTTTTTGCAGTGTAAGCACTTTATATAATCCACCATATACATAAACTGACAAACTTGTATAAGTTTGAGATCGATCGGCCATCTGGGTCACGAGAAAATAGTTAAAAACCGATTACACATTTGCATGTGTTATACAATGCACGAATAAAACGCTCATGAGCGATAAACTCCAATCGGAAACTAGTTTTATTTATTTCTCATCAAATATGGCATTTCAGACAGAAATATTTCTAGGGATGAATTCTACTATCATCATCATTAGACCGTGTAAGTTCTATGTAAATCTGTGATCTTAAAGAAAATTTTAATTACTAGTTCTGTAACGTTCCTTTAAGCAGCTCAGGATATTGGCCCCAGGGCCCAATTTTATAGAGCTGCTTAAGGCACAGAACCAAACCTTGCTACTTATTGCGTCTGAGTCTATAATTAATTCCGTAAAATTAGGCCAATCGTTGTTTACTGAGTGCTTACAGCTTTAAGTACATTTTAATAAAGACTTCTATGGGCAGTCAGGTTGGCTCAGTGGTTTCTTCTCTGCCTTTCACCTCTGTGAACCCCGGTTCGATTCCCGGACTGGAGCTTTGTATGTGGATTGTGCTTTCACTCCCTACCTGACTGCTTGGGTTTTCCCTCTTTGGGGTTTTCTTTCCACGTCCAAAACTGATTTTTTGTAATCGTCTTCTTTTCTAAAGTTGGTGTGATGTTCCCATTAGGATGCTTTGCCGACTATCTAACCCCGATTCAGATTCAGACTGTCGTTTGTACAAGAGTTTGCAATAATAACAAACACTTTGGCTTCATGCAAGAACACCTCGGCACTATCACGTCCGCAACAACAACAATCGTCATATCCTTGACGAATTGCAAATCTATGAATATTTAGCATTGTGAAAGAGCATTACGTCATGGCACGAAGGGCGTCTGCTTGTAACTACAAACCTTACTTTAATCATGTGACTAGAAACTACCGGAAGAGATTTTATTTCGTGGAAATGCGACTGAGCCGATTCGACCAAATGCCCGCAAGGCAACCTGTTTATAATTGTTACAATTTCTAACCGTGCAAAAAATAGTTAATGGCCTGACGTTACGACCCTAGCAGAGTCTTTCTCGAAGGCAAAATGACAAGACAACACATGAACAGGTATATAAGTGTAACATATGCAGTCAAATGAAAATACATGAATAGAGAGAGAGAGGCAGAGAGCACACAGAAAAAGCAAGGGGTAAACAATTATTAGGGAGACGTTACAGGGGGGTGGAGGGAAGGGGCTGGTTTGACCACAAGAAGTGGGAAACACAAAGGACAAGATCCAAAAAAAAATTAATTGAATAGTGAATGAGGCAGGCTAAAAAAGGGATATCTGTGGGGAAAAGGAGAAGGCAAAGACAACGGCTTATTAGTCATTTCCTTCTTGGATGTTCAGACCATGGGGTTGTAGGGCGCCTTATCCACAGTTTCTCCCTACTCAGACGAAGTCTCTCTGTGGTTACCTAGTGCCTCAATGCCAAATCATGTCAGAAATGGAGTGATTGGGAAGATTGAAGTGATGACATACATGTGTATCCAGCTTTTGGGTGATGACTGTGGATCTGTGGCCGTAGAAACGCCTCTTGTGTGTAGTTCTTGTTTCACCTATATATTGAACACCACAAACTTTGCAAGATACGAGACAGATGAGATTATAGTGGTGGTGCAGGTGACATGACCCCCGTGTCTTAACCGTGTTACATTATATTCCCAACCACGTCATCACCTTTTTCGATTTAACCTTTTGACAGATTGGTTTGTATGATAATGTTACTTGAAATTGTCATGATAATGACTGAATGTTAACACTAGAAATCTCAACCTTTTATTAAAGGTATCGTACACGTTTGGTAATGACTCAAAACAAATATTAGCATAAAAACTTACTTATAACAAGCAACGGAGAGCTGTTGATAGTATAAAACATTGTAGGAAACGACTCCCTCTGAAGTAACCTAGTTTTTGAGAAAGAGGTAATTTCTCACTAAAATAATACAAAACTTCTTGTAAGAAGTTTTTATTCCTACCTGAAAGCACACAAATTTGTACAACAAGGGTGTTTTTTCTTTCATCGTTTTCTTGCAACTTCGATGACCAATTGAGCCCAAATTTTCACAGGCTTGTTATTTTATGCATATGTTGGGATACACCAAGTGAGAACACTGGTCTGTGACAATTACCAAACGTGTACGATGCCTTTAAACGACAAAGTGAAACTTGAACTTTCTAAACTGTATTTCGGCCACACTATTCGTTTATGGGCGCCCATGGCCCAATTTCATGGCTCTGCTTACCGCGAAATTCTGCGCTTACGGCGCCTGTAAAGCACATAATTATATGGGCCGTAAGCGCAGAATTCAGCGGTAAGCAGTGCCATGAAATTGGGCCCAGATGGGTTGTCTATAGGCCTAGTTGTGTAAGCAGAATAAATCTGAATTACAATGATGATTATCCTGCACCGATTCCTTGAAATCGGTCCCAGGTGAAACTACCTCGCCATCCGACCCCCTCCCCCCCCGCCACCATACACACATCACATCGTGGCGATCGAATGCAGAATATAAAGAGAGGTCAGCCTATACCTCTGTATTTAGTTCGGTCTATGTACTGCAATCAGAAGTGACACTTAGAAATAGTTAGGTAATGTTCCCCGACGTAAAATTATGAAACACTGTAAATCTAATCAATGAGGCAAATCAGATTGTCTGATGTCCGATATTGACGGCAGTGTAAGTTGGACAGACCTTCATACTACATTCAGCTGCGTAATTGGGTCCGGGGATGTCATTACGAGTCCTCATTTGTGGTTATAGCTCGGTCCAAACACGGGTTCTGCTACATTCGAATTTTTCTTTGGGGTGGAACTGTGTGTATATAGGGGGTGGGGGTACGAGGATGTCTACTCGTTTAGAAAAATGAGGATGAGGATGGATTGACAGAGTGAGTATTTCCTCGGTTTGACAAAACAACACACATGAACAGGTATATAAGTGTAACATATGCAGTCAAATGGAAATACATGAATAGAGGCAGCGAGCAAACAGACAAGGCAAGGGGTAAACATTGAATAGGGAGACGGGGGGGTTGGGGGTAGGGGCTCGTTTGACCACAAGAAGTTGGAAACACAAAGGAAAAGATCAAAGGAGAGGGAGAAAAAGTAATTAACTCTGTGAACAAACCTATTTAAAAAGTTGCTAAAAATAACAACAACAACAACAACAACATTTATTGGAGAACAAAGAAGAAAAGTCATCGCGTTTTAGCGTTACACACGAAGTGTGGACCTGAAAAACAAAAGAGGTCGACATAATGTATAGGAATTACATTCTGCATGTACACATGCCCTATACGTGGCAGTGTCCCCCAAATGGTCCCGTACTTTAACACACCCTTTTCCCATTGTACAAGAATTCCTGTTTATTTCCTCTAAAGAATTCCTGAGATTCCCAGAACACAATGAAAACGCATTTTTTTTTGGGGGGGGGGGGGTACGCCATGCCACATATCCAGCACCTAATGGTCAGTATTAACATGAATTGCAAGTAAAGAAAACCATTGTTCCAGTTTGAGTATGTCTATGGTTTGGGGGGTATTGTGGTGAGCTGACCATTCTTCCTCCATGTTTAGACTGACTAAGCCAAGACTACTACGAGGAATGGGTCGAGTACAGTGATAGCAGGGTGCACAGGTATAACAATGAAAATTCTTGCAGAGAATTACTGGAATACCTTACCTGGTAGGCCGATCAAAAAGTATAGCTAACCTACATTTTCTTTGTATTCTTACTTAAAACCGCGAGTAGATCTCCAGCAGTGGGACAGAAAATGCCCACAAGACATCACTTACAAAATGTCTTCGTGTTGCATGCACGCTGCTCGAGTAGATCACGGAAAAAAACATGTACCTAGTGCAAAAAAAGAGGAAAATACAGCTATACCTACTGACAACAAGAACCGACGTGTAATGTACAACACCATGTGGATGGAAGTGCCCGCTATTGTCGTTGCACCAGATTTGAGAGAGAACAAATATAAGAACATCAATGGTCAACCGTGGTATGTTTAAACTTTATGTACGTATTCTTATTTCCAAAGTGCAAGCAAGTTCAGATTGTTCCCTCTAGCGTGATTCAGGAAGACGAATCATCCCCAAGATGCTCTCTAAAAACACTGTTTGTGTCATTCAGGTATAACGTCTGTAATGAGGTTTTCTTCTCATGCGAATTCCCGTGTAACTGGCTGTGCTGTTTCAGTTACAGTTAGTGTAATTAACCGCTCTCTTTGTATCGATCTGATGCTAGGAACAATCTCATGGTTGCTTGTTAGGGGGTGTGTACAACATTGGTAAGGGTTGAAAATACAAATGCTCACAGATTTGCACATAACTTACTTCCATAAAGATGGTCATGGTGGAAAACTTCCCGTGAAATAGTTTTTGAAAATGTTATAGTTTTTAGGAAATGAGTAAAACAATTAGTCTTTATCACTGGTGATAAAATCCGATGTTTGAAAACAGTGAAAATATATAATGTTCTTTTTCACTGTTTTCTCATGACTCCGAAGACCAATTTAGCGTAAACTTTCACAGAGCTGTTATTTCATGTATATGTTGGGTCACATGAAGTGTGGATACTGGTCTTTGACAATTACCAATGTTGTACATTTTGCTTTAAAGGTATCGTACACGTTTGGTAATGACTCAAAACAAACATAGCATAAAAACTTACTTGGTAACAAGCAACGGAGAGCTGTTGATATTATAAAACATTGTAGGAAACGACTCCCTCTGAAGTAACGTACTTTTTGAGAAAGAGGTAATTTCTCACTAAAATAATAAAAACTTCTTGCAAGAAGTTTTTATCTGTACAACAAGGGTGTTTTTTCTTTCATCATTTTCTTGCAACTTCGATGACCAATTGAGCCCAAATTTTCACAGGCTTGTTATTTTATGCATATGTTGGGATACACCAAGTGAGAACACTGGTCTTTGACAATTACCAAACGTGTTCAGTGCCTTGAAAGGTTACCCACCAAAAACGCAAGTTGAACCTTCAATATTAGTGCTTAGCAATGCTTAGGCCTACTGTCTATACACAGTACTTGATAAATAATGTCCAGTTGAAATATTGCCATTTGCGAGAGAATTGTGTTGACATCAACAAAGGATCTCAACGTGTCGGATGGCACTTTCAAAGCTCCGTAGACTTTTATGCAGTGCAATTTCCATTTCTTGGGGCATTTGCTTGTAATGGCGCTTCACCTGACATTTTCTTAATGCAGTGTAATGTTTCCGAGGACCCTTTTTGTAATGTGATATTTGTATGCACGCTTTACGTTGGACAAAACTATTTTTCTGTTTTCCTTCGAAAGCTTTTCTTCATATCATTCGTCGTAATTTGACATACATCTATCATTTCTGATTTTGTTGTCTTGAAATTTGACCTCGACATCTCTTCTTATGATTCCGATCGTTTTTCTGGAGGCAGTTTTCCCTAATTTACTTTGCAAACTAAATCCATTAGTCTACCCACATATTACTTCGCTCAGGCTAAAGGTGCAGGGGTCAGTGAGTTCGTCTTTAAGTTGTAGGTTTTATATTTGATTGGTAGAGCTGACGAGTGGTCGGGGTTGCATAGTGGTATCTTTCCTCGCCTTCCACCTCTAGGACCCAGGTTCGAATCACGCCGGGGGCATTACGTGGATTGGGTTTTCGGTCCCTGACTGCGTGGGTTTTTTCCTGTAATATTCCTCTTGACATATCTATCATTTCTGATTTCCTCCCCCATCTAAAACTGAAAGTTCTTTCCTTGTCTTCGCACCATTGGGTTCTTGGCTAGTACAGTGATTAAGTTCGCTTTTCATTGGCTTCGCAGACATAATGAATGAAATGAAATGACAAAGTATTCGCAGAAAGTGTTCATGTTTTGTGTGATCATTCATACACATGAAATAACGAACATGTGAAAATTTGGGCTTAATCCGTTGTGAGATTCAGGAGAAAGTAGTGAAACTAAACCATGTACAAGTTTTAGCAACAGCTGATTTCGGTTGTTACAAGCACAATTATCAAGGACAATGTGTTTACATGCTGAAAATTGTTTATGTTTGTTTACTATTTTCTCCCGAGTCAAACAAATGTTCACAGGTTATTTCATGTAGGCCTATATATGGTTGATCACACAAAACATGAACACTGTCTGCGACTAATTGTTCAGCTCTATCAGTTCTGTATAATATCTTTAACTCCCTTGTTTAATTTTGTTCTGCTCATCAGCAAAACAGGATAGCCTATCAGATATCATATATCAGGATATCAGTTACATTTTGTACAATGTAAAATGGTATTTTAGCTGGTAACCTTATCCTGGTAAACATCATGTTCTTGTGCATAACAACCTTTTATGCTTAAGCAGCTCTATGAAATTGGAGCCTGTTCTTTGTCTTTAATCTTACTTTAATTTCATCTTGCGGTGTTGAGTCGACTGCGTTTGTTGAAACAACAACGACTGCAGCTAGCCGCTGACGACGAGGTCCAATGCGGTAGCTTCATCGTGGCGTATTTCCGGAACCGAACATACAATAGAGGAAGTGCATGCTTTATTATATTATTATGTGGTTTTAATGACGTCACAATATTTTTGGCTATGCGTTGAAGTACTTCCTGTGTGTGAATTATTTTATCAGTACTGAGTGTAGAAACGATCATCTACTATAAAAGACATGAAAAGAAGATGAACAAACTTGAAAAAAACATCACATTGAATCTTCAGATGGGGCACTGGAAGCTTGCATTAAAGGCAACGTATACCTTTGGTTTTTTGAACCGTTCGACTGTTTTAATCCTATATAAATGTAGATATATACATAAAACTAACCTGTGAAAATTTCATTTCAAAAGGTGGTAGCGTTTTGGTAATATCGCCGAAAATCTGGAGCGGTTATGTCCACACAGGAAGAATAATATGTAATTGGCATAAGAAACGTTTCATGCAAGAAACGTTTCTCAGATTGACAATTTTTTGAATCCCTCTCTCTCAAATCACGTTCCTTTGATGAAGGGAATCGTTTCTCAAAATGTTACACGTTATCAACAGCTGAAGTGCTGCTTATACCAAGTAATGTTTATGGTCATTAATTTTTGGAGTAAAAACAGCTTCGAAGGATACTTCGTGCAAAATATTGCGAACGGGTAATAATATATAGATATAGATGGATAGATAAAAGGTTGTTTCTTAATAGTCATCACAGCGTATAAACTGAATGGCACAGTAAACAGCTAAAACCACATCAATATGAGAACATCAAGATATAAAGATCAATCGAGTAAAAGAAAGCAAAAAGCTAACACACCTATACCTAGGAAAAAAAACCACATCGTATTATTATATGCAATCATTCTTCGATTCCTATACAACGTGTCTATTAATACCTATCCCCATGTGTCCATTCAGCACGTTGGCCAACAAATATCCTTCAAGAGAATGCAGAGGCACGGGTCGTAAAACACAGCGCCTTCCCGCAGAATGATTGAAATAGTACGGCTATATTAACATTAAGGCATGTTGCCTTGCTCTTCTGGGATCCGTGTTAAGTTAGCTTCGCCACACGATCTGCGTTCTGTTGGGTTATTCCTTCCTGCCAAGAATATCACTGGTGCCCAAATGGGAATTATGCATACCGCTCTATCAAACCTAATTGTCCTCGGAGAATATCAAAGATCCCAATCGCGAATCTCTAGATTACTGAATTGAAGCACGTATTTTCTAAGCTCGTCAAAACGTTGGTTCGAGTCAGGCTGCCACTGCGTCGTCAGCAATTAATCAAGGTTCAAAGATCAAGGTTCAAAGATCATGTTCAAAGATCATGTTCAAAGATCATGTTCAAAGATCATGTTCAAGGGTCAGCTAATTTCCAATTAACGTAGTATGTAATCATAACATTTACAAGACTAAGTACAAGAAGTAACGTACCCATCAGAATGCAGGGTTTTTAAGCACGGCCTTTGAGCAAAAAGAAAGAAGTGCACAACATTTGTTAATAGGTAGGCCATACCATGGCCATACCATGGATCATATTCCATAATTGGTTCTCTGCACAAAGGAGTGGAGGTATACGAGAAGAATATCGCACGGCCTGAGTGTAGAATCGTTTGGCAAACTCTAAATTTGTCGTCATTGCGGCACAACACACTGATTTATTTTTTGTGTGTCTTTTTTTGTTCTTGCATAATGTTTCAACTCCTGTGCTGAGAGAAGCAATTAAGAAAAATGTTCATTGTATATTTAACAACTGTTGTGCATCTGTATGTTAGCTAAAAGCACAATGCCGTCAACATTCTGTTTTCATTTACTTTTATTGCCCACAGGAACTTGACAAAGAAGGAGCGTCAAGCTAAGATTCTACGAAGAGGACTTTCACTGAAGTTCTTCCTTGACGAGTGAACCTGTCCTTGCGAAGCGGGACTTTCATAAGGTAATGGTACACACTACTCCTAAAGGCCCGGCGATTATTCGTAAAGTAAACAATGGGGCACCATCCTACTTCAACCGTGACTACTAGGAACACAAACAAATAAATGTGCGCAATTAAAAACGATGTGCACAGATGGCAATTTCGTAGAAACAATGTGAGGTCATCCACGGTTGTTATAGCGAGCGGTGAGGCCCCGTGATGTCCGTCTCTATGGTATTACGTAACGTTTATGATTTCGGATTTGCAACACCGCAGATCAGGGAAAGGGCTCCGTAATGACAACAGTTGAAATTGGTTAGTGACGTATATTGTGAAAACCGGGGTACATGTATTAAAATTGACACCATGAGACTCAACATTAACATCATAGGATGTTAAAATAGCACTGATGTAATTGTGTTGGCAGAAGTTAGTGTTATTGTAACACCCTCTGGTGTAAATTTTGATTATTTTTCCGGTATCCCCAGTTTTTGCAATGTGTTACAGAGGTGTTACCGCAAACTGCAAATATACACACATACACATATGTATATACATATTTGGTTTTCCCGCTTTTCTCTGGATACCTTCCCTAAATCCTTTGCTCCTCTTTTTGCTATAAATGGATATGTTTGTGTCTGTGTTTGTTTATGCCTCTGACGAAGGTCCGGTTTGGATCGAAAGCTAAGGCCATCTCCCCTACAAATTTTACATTTATATATTCTGTTTGCGGTAACACCATGTGATAACGTCTATTGTTGTAGATCGCCTGCTATCTAGTTACACTGCAGAAACTGGGGTAATGCACCACGGGTGCTGTCACATAGATACCGAACAGAGAATCAAAGTTAACTTCATGCATATGATGTTAAAATAACACCAAAGTAATTGTTTTTGCAGGAGATAGTGTTATTTGAACACCTTATGGTGTAAATTTTTAATTTTGTTGTTGTATTTATGCGACAACACCCATGGTGTAAATTTAACACCTCAGTTTTTTTGTAGTGTCTACCTCAGCGGAGTAGTTTGGAATCGGGAGACTACGATGCTAATGCTAACGTGTGGAAGTGTTAGAATTTGGATTTGGGGCAACGGTTATATACAAAAACCCCAACTTATCCAGCGATTGACGAACAATACAAATTACAATACGATCGTGGTGTATTTTCTACGCTTTGTCACCTCATCATGAATTATTCACGAGGATGTACTTTTCGATTGTTTCGATTGGATGATTCGTGAAGTTGACAGTCGTTGTTACATCCCTGATTGTTAACCAAATAATGTCTGCGGGTTTATGCCCGTGAGACGGTTTCAGCCATTAAATGTCAAAGCTTCCAAAATGGTTCACGTGAGGCTATTATGCACTTATGTAAACATTAACTCACGAGCAATAGTAACAGTTCATAAAACAGAACAGTACACCTTCCAGGATATCGTGTCTCGAGCGATTCGGTGGGAACTTTGGAGAAGGGATTTTGCGATTTGATTTAATAGCTCTGAGTTCTCCCTTAAGAAGAAGTTTCTGTATTATTGAATTTAAGAAAATATAATAATAACATAATGTAACGATAATCTCCGCATAATGCTGGCTTTTAAGCTGGATTTACCCAAAAGGAAATGTACAGATTCACTTTGGAAAATTACGATTACGAGGGAGGTTCAGAGGAATTATTTTCAATAATTATTACCCTAGAGATATGGACGGTTGATCTGCATTCGAAACAAACACAAGTTGTCATTCGATTTTCCGGTCACGTTCAGCAATAAGTGAGTGAGTTATTAGGTATAGCCAATTTTAGATATTTAATTACTTGCAAAGGTCGTTTAGGTTGGAGTTGTCTTTTTAGTCCACAACATGCTCTTTTCTTCTAGAGCTCACCGGATAAGTGCGATAGCCCCAGAGCGGAATCAAGCAAGAGAAAAATAACGGTTTGCCGAAACCACGTTGATATGTTCACGAAAATCTATCTCAAATTGATTCTTGTGACACATGTAGTAAAGATGAGTCTCTAAAGGCATTGCACACGTTTGGTAATTGGAGCCTATTGTTTTTTTTTAAAACCTATAAGGTTGTAGATATATACCATGAAATTAACCTGTGAAAATTTCATTTCTAAAGATGGTAGCGTTTTTTAGATATTGCCGAAAATCTGGAGCGGCTATGTGTACGCAGGAAGAATAATCTGCAACTGGAATACACACTCTGAGAAGCGATAACGCTTTAAAGATTCAAATGTTTTGGGGGATAAAAGTTGATATATTTTTCCATAACCGCAGTACTTCGAAGTGAAAAGTTTCTCAAAATGCATTTTTCTATCCAAAGCTGCTGTACTTCTTACCAAGTAATTTTGTATTGCCATTAGTTATCAGAGTCATTACCAAACGTGTACGATGCCTTTAAAAAAAAATCCTGCGTCGGAATTGACCCGGATTTCGGGTCCAAGGGGGCCTGACTCATTTCAGGGTCAGGCTTACCCGGAAATGAGTCAGGCCCCACGGGACCCGGATCCGTGTCAATTTTGACCCAGACGTCTTTAGAGTGTATTTAGTTGAAACAAGTGGTGTGAGTGAGCAACAAATGATTGATAAAAAATAGGGTTTTAACTCGGATCCCCGACAGTTTGACCCATTTCTGGGTCATTTTGACCCATTTCCGGGTCATACTGACCCGGAAATGAGTCGGGCCCCACGGGAATCGGATCCGGGTCAATTCTGACCCAGACGTCTTTAGAGTGTATTTAGTTGAAACAAGTGGTGTGAGTGAGCAACAAATAAATGTATACATAGAATGGATTAATAACAATGAAAACATGATAAGAGAACAAACAACACAAAGCATATTTGTACATTTTGATTAAAGCAAATGTACAACATTGGTAATTGTCAAAGACCAGTATCCACACTTGGTGTGACCCAATACATGAAATAACAAACCTGTGAAATTTTAGCCTAAATCGGTCTTCGGAGTCATGAGAAAACAGTGAAACCCCCATTATATATTTTCACTGTTTTCAAACATCGGATTTTATCACCAGTGATAAAGACTAACTGTTTTACTCATTTCCTAAAAACTAGAGCAATTCAAGCAAAACTATTTCAAGTGAAGTTTTCCACCATGACCATCTTATATACCATGTAAGTTTTGTACAAATCTGTGAACATGTATATTTTCAACCTCACCAATGATACATACCCTTTAAAGCAAATTAAGGATGAAATGAAGATGAAAAGCAATGACAAAAACATAAATAATTTGCGTTTATAGAGCAGTTATAATGAGTACAAGATCGCCACAAACAAACCAGTGAAACTAAACAAATATTTATAGGTTTTGCCGGCCAGTTGCAGTTCAACAAAAGTTCATTCAATTTAACACCCGGCTCATTCAATTTCGCTTAAAAATAAATGTTCTTTTGCTTCAGCATCCAACAGGCATAAGGTTTCATTCAAATTTCACAGTTTACCATTCACTGGTCAAATCAGATCCTTCAAATTCATTAGGTCACAAAGATCATTCAGTGTCGCCAATAGCAGGAGGCTGGCCAATCTTTCAATTTCATCAATTGTAAATAAAAAGTAGTAGAAATTCAACTGAAGAATGGTGAAAATGTAGTCTTGAATATCTGTAAATGAAATAGAATGACTGAAACGAACCTGAATGGGAGAACGAAATCATGCGTGCACGAAAATGATTGAATGCAGTATTACTAAAAAGAAACCCTAGTTTGAATGAATTAGAGGAAAAATCGTGAATTTGAAGGCGTTTGAATGAAAACTGAACTAATTTTTGCTGCAAGACAGGGACAATCTTTACCAAAAACCCCCAATTCCCTTTAAGACAAAGTTCCTTGCCTAAAAAAAAAAAAAAAAAAAATCAGAACGTTGTCAAAAGAAAAATAAACCAAAAGACGTAAAACCAGAGCTCGGTAATAATAATAATAATAATAAGACTTGTAATGCGCACATATCCACCCTGCTGGGTGTTCAAGGCGCGGTACACACGCCGTTAGCAACGACCGTTTTTAGCCGTGGCACGCTCGCGTGAGACCGGACACCGATGTTGCTTTTAGAGCCATATCCTCGTAACTTGATACATTTGAGGTTTCTAAAAAAACAACATTGAGGTATAAGGGGGTAGAACCTAAAGCAAAGAAAGCACTGCGCCGTTTTTCTGTGCACATGAAGACATTTATTGCCGTAATCACTTTCGTAGACTTTGCTGATGGTCTCTTCACAGGGCGGAGTGCAAAAATGGGGGGCAACAACTGAGCGCCTCTCACAATATTTCTCGTCTTTGTTTTTTAAAGGCACTGAACACATTTGGTAAGTGTCAAAGACCAGTGTTCTCACTTGGTGTGTCCCAACATATGCATAAAATAACAAGCCTGTGAAAATTTGGGCTCAATTGGTCATCGAAGTTGCAAGAAAAAGATGAAAGAAAAACACCCTTGTTGTACACATTTGTCTGTTTTCAGATAGAAATAAAAGGCTTCTTGTAAGAAGTCTTTTATTATTTTAGTGAGAAATTACCTCTTCCTCAAAAACTACGTTACTTCAGACGGAGTCGTTTCTCACAATGTTTTATACCATCAACAGCTCTCCGTTGCTCGTTACCGAGTCAGTTTTTATGCTAATATATATTTTGAGTAATTACCAAACGTGTACAGTGCCTTTAAGGAACGAACGAACGATTGCTAGTGGGTCTTCTGTATTATACCAATGGAACCCTTTTATCAACAGTGTGTCTTATTTTAACACTACACGGTATTTTCCACGCAGAATATTGTCTGTCCCAATTTTCTGTCCCATAGAGTTTTACGAGTAACGTGCACTTTTCTTATTGTTGTTCTAAAATTAGTTCTGCTTTGTTAACACTGTCTCTCTCTATATATATATAGATATATGTCTGTATCTATAATGGATATGGGGTTTTTGTGCTTGTTTATGCCTCCTGACGAAGGTCTGGTCTGGATCGAAAGCTAAGGCCATCTCCCCTACTAGTTTTATAAACATATGTATTTATATACATATGTTATATGTACGTATGAGCTTTGCAACATGTACCATGCTTGATATGTGGCAGAGGGTGTCCCCCAAGTCTTCCCATACTTTAACACACTTTTTCCCGCTCGTACAGAAGTATCCCCCCTAAAATCCTGTAAAGAATTCCTGAGATTCCCAGAGCACAAGGAAGACACAATAGGAGGGGGGGCGGGGTACACCATGCCACATTATCGAACACCAAAAGTTGCAACATATAACTTTCAAAAAGGTTCCATGGTGGTTGTACTAACTCTAAGCTATTTAAAACTACAAAGCCTATACGTAATGAATGAACAAACGTAACACGGCACAACACGCGGGTGTCTGGCTCGCTGGGACACGACTGTCCTTTTTCGTTTCTTATTTAGGTTAGAAATTGCTCTAAAAGGCTCTTTCATCTGGTGTTTCTACCACCACGAACCAACGTCTACATTAACACAAACAGGTGTCTCCGTTAATTACAAGTAACTCCATGGGGGTATTAGCAGATTCCTGCTTCCAAAATACTGTACGAAGGTGAGAATATTCAATACTTTGTCCAATACTGGGGTTATTGCTGAACAATCCCAACGCTGCAACATTACACTAGTAAGCCTTTTTGAAGCTGTGTCATATTATATAGCCAAGGGAAATATCTTGTGCAATGTGTTTTGCCTTCGCACCCAAAACAAAAAATGGCTGCGCCGTATTGAAGATATATCACATTGGTGATGAAACCAATCATAGGTTGACGCGTTTATTGTCTAAGCACGCATTCATTGACCTATATATAATGTGTCAACCTACGCCAGCGAGACTATAACAGGTTCGGTAACCCAAACTACCCTAATTCGGACATGGGTGATTCTACTCCAATTGGGAGATGCCTTTACACTGACTGATGTTAAACATCTATAAAACTAACTGATGTGCTCTTCACCTAATAAAGAATACCAGTGGTTCCCGATTGGGCAACTCTTTTTAATAACAGATACATTATCCCAAATGGGGAGCAACAATTAACCCAATTGAAATTTTTTTTCCAATCATGGAACCAGTGCTCTCTTCTGTAAAACCGTTGTGATAATAATTCAAATTTGGATAAACCTTAACCCCAATTTGAGCACTCATCTTTTGATCGAGATATCAACGGTCCAGGATAAGGACAAATTTAATGATAACTGCAATCATATTATAACTCGATTAAGGTATATTTTAACTTAGATTGGAATACTCTCCCCATCAAGATATCACAGTTCCCGATCTGGACATTTCCTGCCCTGATGATAACAACTACATTGTCTCAATTGGGGATACAATATTTTACACTGATTGAAACACACTTTCACCAAAAGGGGATAGAATCGTCTCCCACTCAGAAAGCATATTGCTTGTGATAAACAGCCGCTTGCCTCTGAGTATGTGTCAACCATCTCGAAGTTTAACATTTGATCAATTCATGATTGAAATAAAAAAAGTGTTCACACAATCCTCTCATGTCAGAAATGACACCTTGGGGTAATCTGATTCGAGCTGCGAACGTTATTTCCTTCACAGTCATATTCAAAGACCTTCCCACAGCTGGGTTTGAAAGTGACATTCCGTTTGATTGCAATATCATCGTCAACGATGGTAACTTTTTTTTAATATCTCATGGTTAGTCGTGCAAGTGATGCTGACAATTAACTCATCAAGCCGTTGTAATATGAGATCCGAGGTGTAATAATGACTTTCTGATAATGATGAAGAAGACCAAGAATCGCTATTTATCAGCCTGTGGGATTGCAGTGTCGTCCCTTCTGTATAAAAGCCTGTGGCGAGATTAAAAATAAGGTTTCACCTTTCAACACGATTTTAACTGAGCTTTTGAAGACTGAAACGACTTGGTGTATTGACTAACCGGAGCATACACCCCACTGTTTGAAATTTGTATTGATATTTCTAAGGCCATAGTAACGAGTTTCTCGTCCCCGCCCGCCTCCTTTTTGGCCGCCGCCTCCTTTCTAAAAAAACTATTTTCCGGTACTATTCATAAAAAAAAGCAAAAAAAGAAACGAAAAAACCCCCAAAGTTCCTTGGTTTATTTTTTGTCTAAGAATTTGTCTAGACTCTTTTTTTCACCTTTGCAATACAGCAGCCGATTCTGAATTTTGAAACTTGCTTAGCAAGTGGACTAAAATTATACAAATCATTTGTTTTGTCATGCATTGCATCAGTATACATGTACTCAAATAGCACAATATCTGTGAAAAATATACCTTGGCCAGCTATATTTAGCAAGGCGGCCATCTTGGGAAAAAAAAGGAAAAAATTGAAAAATAGTAAATATTAAAGCCCTGCCTCCTCCTTTTTTGTTGTTGAGTCCGGACGAGAAACTCGTTACTTTTGTTACTTTGCCTAACTGAGGCTTCATTATGTGCCCATGGATACGTTTTCTTTACCTTCCACTAAGTTTCCCACATCCTTGCTGAATTCGATGTAGCCTATAGGTGTCACTGCTTCACGCCCAGGGGCCATGGCAAACCAATCTAGCTCTACACAGAACCCAGAGGTTTTGGGTGTGAAGTTACCGTATGCTCTTTGATCTAAGTGGGTGAAATATATCCCACACAAATGAAAAATTGGCCACTTGTCAGTGAATAGCACAGCTTTATTAAACTTCTAAGTATTTCAACTCAAATAATCGTCTGTACAAAAATGGAAAAACCCTCGAAAAGTTATGATAATTGCTGACTTTTATTAGTTGTTTTTACTTACGTGTATAGTGATGATGTTATTCGTATCGGTAAAACTCAAATAATCGTCTGTACAAAAATTGAAAATCTCTCGAAATATTATGGTAATTGCTGACTTGTATTCGTTTTTTTTAATTACGTGTAGTGCTGCTGTTATTCGTATCAATAAAACTGTTACTTAAGACCGATTGTTTTTAAAGTAAAAGTAAAAACAAAGTGATGACGTCACAGCAATTAAAGTCATCGTTGCGTTGACCTTGCGCGCCAACGAAACTTCTCGCGAAATTGAAAATCTCTCGAAATGTTATGGTAATTGCTTACTTGTATTCGTTTTGTTTAATTACGTGTATTGCTGCTGTTATTCGTATCGGTAAAACTGTTACTTAAGACCAATTGTGTTTAAAGAAAAAGTAAACAGAAATGATGACGTCACAGCCATTAAAGTAATCGTTGCGTTGACCTTGCGCGCCAACGCAACTTCTCGCTTCAATAACCCGTAACATTCGACCAACGTAAAACGAAAAGAGGATTAGGTGACGAAATAATTTGGGAATGAAACGATTCATTATTTTGGCGAAACAGAAAGTAATGGTCTATAACTAAGCACGTGAAGGTGTGAGGGGAAGCTTCATCCGAAGGTGTTTCAGTCAAAAAATAGAATACAATATATGGACACTTTGTGGAGCCCACTTATAGTAATAATAATATTAATTAATAATGATTTGGGAGGCTAATCATCCTATTACTAGCAGCTGAGTAGCTGAATTGCGAAGGACGCGGCCACAAGGTATTCGAGAAGCAGGAATGCAAGGGTGCCTTTGGCAGCCAGCCACATCAACCCATGATCATGGGGCACAGATAGAGATTGAAAGTGTTTGATTTTTCCCGAGGGAGGAAAACCGGGGGCCCCGAGGAAAACCCTTATGGCACAGGAGAGAACCAAAGCACAACTCTACTTACTTATGGCCCTAGCCGGGAATCGAACCTGGGCCACATTGGTGATAGGCGGGCGCTTTACGCACTAGCCACCCATGCCATAGCAACTATGACAGAAAGCCTTGTGTTCCTAACATGAATTCTCTATACCTGATTTTATCGAAATTGAATCAATCCTTCCATTTTCTGTCGAGATAGTCAACAATTTTTGAGCTAGCTTTCTATATGTGGTTCCATTGAAGAGGGGATGATAATGTAATTTTATACTCGCCAAAATGAACAGCAGAAATGTAAAAACTAATTATTTTGAAGCCTAAATGTAATATTCAAAATGATTCAGTTGACTTATTGTGTATTAAAGGCACTGGACACGTTTGGTAATTACTTAAAATATATATTAGCATAAAAACTTACTTGGTAACAAGCAACGGAGAGCTGTTGATAGTATAAAACATTGTGAGAAACGACTCCCTCTGAAGTAACGTAGTTTTTGAGAAAGAGGTAATTTCTCACTAAATCTGAAAAAGACTTCAGGCCTGAAGCCCTTTTCAGGCATCTGAAAGCACACAAATTTGTGCAACAAGGGTGTTTTTTCTTTCATTATTTTCTTGCAACTTCGATGACCAATTGAGCCAAAATTTTCACAGGTTTATTATTTTATGTATATATACGGATACACCAGGTGAGAAAACAGGGTATCTGAAGTATCTGAAGTTAGGACCAGTACCTGGTCTTAACTTAAGACTAGTCCTATCTCTTAGCATTGCCTAGGACTAGTTCTAAGTTAGGAAGAGTTTTGTGAAATCGACCCCAGTGCCTTTAAACAGATCAGACAGGAAGAATACTTGGACGATAATTTGGTGTTAATTTCAGTGTATGAAGAATTATATTGCTAGAGGTCCCCCTCTTTAGCTGGTAGAATACTCAAACAATTTTTAATTTAGTATTATCATTAAAAAAAACGTCCAACACCTCACAAGTATATTCCATCATTTCTTTATGGAAATTTTGGGTATCCACGTATCAAGGCCCGTAAGTTATCGTTTCACGCAACGTTCGCATACTCGCAAGAAACTTGCACGGGCATCACTACTGCAATCGTTATTAGTATTCGAGAAAATCCATACACTATTTATTACGGGTGGTTTTTTGTGACCTCTAAATTGCCGAATCAATCTAACAGTTAATTTGTGTTTTTATAAATATGCATGGTCTTTGCTTGTTCGGCGTGATTTCTTGCTGCCCTTCTTGAATGCACCTTTCTGAATTCCGTTCCGGCATGCAGGAGGTGATGATCTCCGGACCTTTGGGGAGTGGAAACACGCTCCAAGTACGATACTGTCCATCATTACCCCTCCTCCGGCGTGGCGTAAAACACCGAGGACTAACACCAGACGCTCTCTCTCTCTCTTTTACTGCAAGGGTTAAACGTCACGAAGCCCCGGGGCTCCGATGCCAATGAAGCAGAGGATTCGTGAATAGTTAGCGCTCTAAACCATATCCCCCTCCTCCCACTATACTGCTGCAACTCCTGGCAATTTAACCCCTACGTTGCACTACGGCACCTGCTGCTTTGTCTTTAATTGACAGTGATCGATTTGTCACCGGGAGACAGCCGTGTTGACTTACCCCCCGTAGCCCAGGCGAGTTTTGTAACGACACCGGGCTCTCTTACTATGGGCAAAAATCGCGTAGGACGTGATCTCGGACATACACTGTCAAAGAACAAAAAGAAACAAACCGCCAGATTTGATTACATACATACTAGAGTTTAACCCCATCCAGTAATTGCCAGATATAGGGTGGTATAAGCCGACCTTACAACCTTTGTTTCGCGCCTTGAAGATCGTCTTGTAACTGTAGCGTTTCGTTCTTTAAAGGCATTGAACACGTTTGGAAATTGTCAAAGACCAGTGTAGTCACTTGGTGTATCCCAACATATGCATAAAATAACAAGCCTGTGAAAAGTTTTAGTTCAATTGGTCATCGAAGTTGCAAAAAAATGATGTACAAATTTGTGTGCTTTCAGATAGGAATAAAAACTTCTCGCAAGAAGTTTTTATTATTTTAGTGAGAAATTACCTTTCTCAAAAACTACGTTACTTCAGAGGGAGTCGTTTCCTACAATGTTTCATACTATCAACAGCTCTCCGTTGCTTGTAACCAAGTCAGTTTTTATGCTAATATTTGTTTTTGAGTCATTACCAAACGTGTACGATACCGAAACCAACACGTCACATATTGCTCCCGAATTGTACGCTTATAAGGAAGGGCCCTTGTGGGGTCCTGGTAACAATAGAACAATGGACCCCCACAATGCAATTTCAATAGGAACATTGGACCCCACAAGGAAGTTCTTTGGAAAAGGGAATAATAGAACTACAATGGCAGGACCCCACAAACCGGATCCATAAGGATGTGTGCGTTCTTTTCCTATTGAAAGTGCGCTGGGTGCTGTACGCAGGAATACCTCTTAACCCAGGTTCCAATATGACAGACTCGGTTCTCACAACAGCATAACCCGTTACCCTAATGATCCCATCAGAAAACACGCGTAGGCCGATACTCAACTAATATTACAGAAACAACCCTCAAACAATTGATTATACTTATCGAAGGCGTGGGACTATTCGTCGGTTATATCCATCAACAAAATATCGTCATTAAAAATATGTGAATAATTTGGTTATTAACGTCTTCATAGTCTCACTACACACCCATTTGCTCCTGTGGTTTATTTATAACCTTCATAACTGTAGTTTAT
This sequence comes from Plazaster borealis, assembly GCA_021014325.1. Taxonomy (NCBI): domain Eukaryota; kingdom Metazoa; phylum Echinodermata; class Asteroidea; order Forcipulatida; family Labidiasteridae; genus Plazaster; species Plazaster borealis. The sequence continues at coordinate 2,426,941 of CM037466.1, forward strand.
TGTGCTTTGACGTCGAATTAATTGTCATCATACACTCCACAAAATTTGACAAAAACTGACGCGGTATTTTAAACGTTTTAATAAAAAGCTTGTTTATGGTCATCACTGAAGTTTAATTGTTTGTTTATTGAAGCATGTTGGATTTTAATCTCAATAATAGCTAAGGTATAAATTTTTTCTATGCAATTAAAAATAACAACTGATTTCAAATCATGTGTGTGATTTTTTAAAAAGATTTCTCTTCTTAACAAATTTGTTGCTGTTGATATGAAAATATTTTTAGAACATTTCTGTCTTTTATGCAAACTCAAATATGCATATTCATGACATTGATATGTGATGTCATATTCAGAAATTTAACATCACCGTATATAAATGTGTGCATAAAACTCGATTAGTCATTTTGAGATATGGTGTACACAATACTATGACACTATTAGGTTTGGGTAAATTTGTCTGTATACACCCAAACCAAACAGTGCACTCTTGTAGTGTCCACCATAAAAAGGCTAATTACTCCTTCATACCCTTTAAACAATCATTGCTTCATAGAAGACAAGCAAAACACAGCAACCAATCATTTGTGGATATTTATAACTACTAAATTAATGTAACTTGAGTGATATCAGAGCTGAAGTATCCTCTTCACTCTACGTTAATGAACATAAAGTAATATATCATTTCTGCTCACGTACTAAGCAGATCACTGACTTATCGATCGCCGGGGAAAAGTTGCCCAGCGCACCCGGGTGTCATACCCTCTTCAACGCCGCTCAACGCGCTCATCTGGAGGTGATACTCGATTGCCTCAGACACTTCTAGTTGAAATCTATCCAGCGTGGTTTTAGCAAATACTACATGAGTGGAAAGTAGAAGAGAGAGCGAGAGCTGGCAATTGAGGCGGCAAAGAAAAAACGCTGACACGCAGGACATGCAATAGCCGTGGGGCCTTTACGTGTTTTACCGCCGTCACATTTTGCCGCGAGCCATATTTTGGGGCTGGAAAAACGCTTTGTGCTAACAAAGTTTTAATGCTGAATATAAATTGCATTTCCCGCAAGAAGATATATTAATATTAACCCTGTTTTGCGTATTAAGCAAATTTGATACTCGTAGATGTCATCTAGAAGAGGCAAGTATAATTTGTTTAGTGCCCCCCCCCCCGCCGTACACAAATCATGAGATCGAGGCTGGAACCCAAAATAGTCTGGCTTCTTGAATGTATTGGTAATATCAGCGCTAGGATCATAAGAGGGAACCACACTTCGAAGTATATACCGGTCCGTGTTCCATGCTTTGACTATAGGCCTTTATGAAACAAAGTACCCACAAAAGAAAGAGATTCATATTTACAAGGCGCCAATTATTTCAGATTTTTACCAAAAATGTCTATATTTTGCTCCCAAGATCTTGTTACAAATGGATGCACATTAGCGTTAATTCCTTCTCTTACAATCTGATCTGGTCCACCAATTATTTCCCAAAGGAGAAAACACAGGTTTTTCCCCCTCCAAAATTAGCGCGACGCCATACAAGTGCAGAATACAGGTCTAGAACGTTAACGAAGAATTCCTTGAATTGATTTCTCAGTGCAAATACATTAACTAGAGGCAGACTATACAATGATAATGGTGCCTACAAGGTTTAAGGTTTCCAATTCACTCGGTGCGGCTGCAAGGGTGTCGTCAAAGGGGGTGTGGGGCCACTATTTGGCGGTCAATGTATCACACTCTACCCTCACCGCGTATAATTCAAAGTGTAATTAAATGAGAAATATCACCAATTGAGTAATTGGACTTTGCGTCAGAGAGTTAAAAGTTGCGGCATTTTATGCGGGGTCTTACACACAGACGACAAATCAATGGTCAGTTCGAGTCCGTGCGTATTTCCGCGTAAACAGTCCGCGAAATTGACTACAACACCATAACGTGTATTTCGCTCGGTCAGCACCTCATCCGGAGGTGCTGTGATGGGCTGACGTATACACATTGCACCATTCCCCTGACCTAACAACCGGTCACCTCTTCCTGTTTACGAAAGGTTGTACTATCAATAACAATGTAGCTCTATATTGTGTAAATCCACTGCAAATAGTTATTGTCATTCTTCGCCTTTTTATGTACTAAAAGTAGGCCTCGATCGCAACATTCCTCGTTTACATTACAATGGAGCCTCCACGCCTCCAATGGAGCCTCCATTATCGTATCGTGCGTGTACACGTACAAGTGATTTTGCGCTTTGAGCCAATCAGCAGTTCAATCGTTCCCATCATGCTTTCACTACATCCCGTACAAGAATTTGAACAAGCTCATAAGCCCATCCCAGCCGTCTTTGGATGAGACCGGTGAGGCCGAGCGAAAAAGCGTATAATCGGAGATAACACCAAGTTTCCCGGGTTCCTTACATCTATAACGTATAATACGTTTCATCGAATATAGCAGAGCACATTATTTCGAACTATACTGAACAGATGGTCCTTTTCCCCCAAGGTGTATGCAGGTGTTGAACGATTTCCCGTCAGCTGTAGGCATGTGCATTAGACATAATTAGTTAGAAAACCACTTTCCACGGAAATATACCGAAAAAGCGTTTGATATCCCCGGAGAGGATAGATACACTATTCTAAGAAAAGATAATTAGATGTTTTTGTTTTTGACCCACCAGATACTGGGTGAGATCAAAGGCTAACTAACTTTCCGCGCTTCGTAAACATCAGGGCCTGGGCTCAGTTTTACAAAACACTACAAATCCATTAAGATGAGGTGTCAATATCACTAATTTGAAGTTGTCACGTCTCATATTTGTTTAGCAAATAAGCTTGGTATACATCTTAAGATCAATCTTAGCTCTGAAAATTGAGCCTTGATTTCAGAAAGCCATTAATCAGAAGTTACTGCTATGAAAGTCTAATTGGATAGTAAGATAATAGATGGGTAGCCTATACTGGTTAAAGGGTAACGCGTTGTGGCTTTTATACCTGCTTCAGCTTAGCAGGGTTTTGCGAGCTTAGCACATTTTTGTTGTGCTTGATAAGATTGTGCCCCAAAACAGACATCATGCTTTCGAAAGACTGTTTCGAAAGTCTTTTGCACTGGCGTCACACATAGACCGGCATTACATCGGGAACATTTTTCATTGCACTCATAAAAAAATGTACTTCCATACCAGATGCTATTTGAGATTCAAGCGTAGTCCCCTGGGCCCAATTTCATAAAGCATGTAAGCACAAAAACTTGCTAAGCACAGAAAACTCTTGCTTAGGAAAAATAGGTTACCAGCCAAAATACCATACAGTTACCATTGCTGTGACTGGTACCCTTACTAATTTCATGCTTAGCAAATACATTTGCTTAGCAGAATCTTCTGCTAAACAGCTTTATGAAATTGGGCCCTGCTTTAGAATGCGAAAGGTCGACGTGGTTCGAATCACAACGGAGGCGCAGGATTCGCAGAGCGCGTTGTATGCAATGTTTTTATGACTTATACATGAAAGGCACACCAGACAGGAACAAACATATCCACATCATGACTGCATTTGTAAAGTGCCAATAACAGTATCGGCTTCGGGCAGAATTGAAACCATATTGTATATACTCCCTGCTTTATTAATTTCATCAGTTCAAAACATCATTGTCACTCGTTTAGCGGCATTTTCGTTCCCAATTGAGGTTTTTCTCCCCCAAGTTTCGCTGTTAAAATAAATTGCCCTTCATCAATGCCCTTTTGATCATTTCATCATTGCCCTTTTGACCATTTATATATAATTATACAGTATTCATAAAAAGATGGTGTCAGCTTGCCTTCCCCATAGAGAAATAGCCCCCACCATCGGCCTCGGGCCCGAGGCCGGATATTGCTGACGATTTTTTAATTAATTTCAGAAGATTGTCAAATTGATTTTCAAACAGCCTGGTCATTATTCACATTCATGTCACTTTAAATTCTATGCATTTTTTTTGCATATCGGGTGTGACAAAACAAGCAAGGAAAGTGGCGACACATAATTATTGTTCAACCCCGAGCCCCGCGGTTGCGTTTTAATGACTTGTTTCGACGTAACACCTACAGGTAAAAGCTCGATATGTTCTGATCAAGCAGTTATAGCTGTTTGATCTGCGCGTTACTATTTAAGACAAGGCGTAGGTTGAGGATTTTTCTAGCCCTGACCAAGGCGTTGATGTTTTATTTTCATTTATTTATCAGTGACGTGTTTCCGGGCTTGTTCCTTTTCCCGTAATTGACATGGAAAGGGGTCCCGCCCCTGGGGCCCCGCCCCTGGGGCTCAGACTCTTTTGCTTAAAGAGTACATCAGAAGTAGTCTGGCAACAGTCTTTAGCCGGGGAGATCGAATCCACGCCCACTTCGTAATTGCAGATTTCAACAGTAACTTATGCAAACACAGACAGGCTCCAAACGAACTAAATCGGGCATCTCTGATTGTGTCACACGCCAACATGGTGCTCTACAGGCGAGAGACATAATGCACAGACAGGAGGTGTCGCTTTCATTGAAAGGATTCCCCGATTGAGACATTGATACCCCCATCAAAGTAAAAGATATACCCCATTTAGGGTAGTTTGGATGAGTGTTACCCCGTCTGAGCCAATGGCCCAGGGGTTGAATGTAGTCACTGATCGGGGAATTACTGATACTGATGACATCTTGTCTGAAACACAAAGTTTACGGTACAAGAGTGTATACTATCCCAATGGGGCTAGTCTTTATGACTGAATGTATTCCATGTAAGTTATACTGGTATTCTCACCGAATGGGGTACCACTAATAAACCTGTCTGAAACTCACTTGTTAGTGTACAGGGCCCAATTTCAAGGCACTGCTTGCCGTTGAACTCTGCTCTAACGCCTAGCCCTGCTACGGCCAATATAAAACCCCCGCAAAACAACGCCCTTTACAGGGCGCCACAAGGGCGCAGAATTCTTTGGTAACAGAACCACGGTTTACAGTATGGTCCCATGTGGTATTACAATGATCCATGTGTTATATTTTAGCCTATTTTGGCATACGGAGTTACCAGGATTACATTAAGAACCATTTTGGTGGAACCATTTTGGTACCGCGTTTTGATGCAGGTCACATTGTGAGCTGTTTTAGGCATACGGACTTACCAAGGTAACATTTTAGAACCATGCTGAGTGATGGAGACTACATTATTGGTCACTATGCTATGACAATATTATAGTTTAAATTGCATGCCTCATTATTATAACTATTACGTAAATTATCCACCATGAGTCACCTTGATAGGACAGAGTAGCAAATATTGGCTTCCAATGTTTGTATAATATAAAAGAAACTTCATTTCAACTGAACACGTTTGGTAATTGTCAAAGACCAGTATTCTCACTTGGTATATCCCAACATATACATAAATAAACAAGCCTGTGAAAATTTCGGCTCAATTGGTCATCGAAGTTGCAAGAAAATGATGAAAGAAAAAACACCCTTGTTGTACAAATTTGTGTGCTTTCAGATAGGAATAAAAGGCTTCTTGCAAGAAGTCTTTTATTATTTTAGTGAGAAATTACCTCTTTCTCAAAAACTACGTTACTTCAGAGGGAGTCGTTTCTCACAATGTTTTTATACTATCAACAGCTCTCCGTTGCTCGTTACCAAGTCAGTTTTTATATTTTGAGAATGGTTTGAGCTTTCTTGCCCATATTCTGGGTTATTCTATGCAACGTTTCGACCTTTCGTGCGACCATTATTCACTGTGCAGAATAATTATGGACAGAATACAATGTCATCCATTTACAGCGCATTCAACCCATCGCACAGGGGGCTTGCTTTTTGGGGCGGGGCTTCCGTCTCGCCGGATGCATTACAACTTACAGCATATCAAAATGCAGAAACGAAACCACGGGTACACCAGTTATGACGTAATTCCGGAACGAAACGTGCCGTGTAGAAGTACTCCTCAGAGGATTGGTTAAACAACTCGATGAGACAAGGAAAATATTACCAGATATTTAATTATCATCCCCTGAGGTGGTTTATGTAGAATGATAAACACTCAGCAACTCCTTGTAAGATGCCGACGGTGTGGGGATCTCATATTCTTTGCCAGTATTGTTTATATCAAGTTGCGGAAGTTTTTCACCTATACACGTGTATACTTAGGCCCATACTGCAGTCATTGAGGGCTTGAGTGATTTGAAACCTGTGGCAAGATCGCGTATAGTTGGTGGTAATTTTGCAGCCACATTATTACTTTATATTCAAATAAATTATTATTTTATTGCTGGTAATACAAACAAAGGATGCCTTACAAGTGAACTTAATCCCTGTAGCTCACAAGCCTGAGGAACCCTGTAAACAAGGGTGCTTGCTATGTCAGCCAGAAGCACCGGGGTTAACTCCTACTCTTCCACAATATTCTGGGTTCTTTTACGTGCACTACCAATCCTAGTACACGAGACCTACGGCTTAATGTCCCATCCGAAGGACAAAGCAATTGTGGTAAAGCAGCTTGCTCAAGGGCACAAGTGCCACGACCGGGACTTGAACCCACACTCTGCTGATCAGAAACACCAGAGCTTGAGTCTGGTGCTCTTAACAGTGCCAATGTCGTACATAATACGATCTATTTTATGTATTCTGAAATTGCCAATATAGGCCCTAGTACATGTACGATCTATTTTATGTACTCAAAAAGTGCCATCAATCGTACATGTACGACCCGTAACATACATGTTATCTCGAGAGGGCATTATCACTCTAACGATGTTAAACAATTTCGTACATGTACGACCTTTTTCTCTAGGTTTTATTCGGGTTCTTGCAAGAGGGCGCATCGTTTTCTAAGCTTTTCTAATGTATTCTATTTTTAGCTACGATCGATACCGCCATGGGTCGATCGATCGTCTGCTTTTTGTATTATTACACTTTGAATGGCAGCGACGCTTTACATCAGAAGAAGTTTGTGATTATTTTGATGATTCAGACAGTGAAAATGATTATTTTTCCGATTTAGAGGTGGAAGTATTAGACCAGGATGGTGATTTTTACAGAATTTTGAAAACCTAAAAAAACTGGGCATTTTAGGGTCAAAACACACACAAAAAATCGCGGGCACTGAAAACTTCGGCTTCACAGACAAACAAACTATACTTCTTTCAACTGATACGATATAGAAACCCCTACTCTTCCAGGTTCTTTTACTTGCACTACCAATCCTAGTACATGGGACCTACGGCTTAATGCCCCACCCCCCCCCCCCCCGCCCATCCGAAGGACAAAGCAATCATGGTAAAAGTATCTTGCTCAAGGACACAAGTGCCACGACCATGATCCACACACTCTGCTGATCAGAAACACCAGAGCCTGAGCTTGAGTCTAAACCGTTTGGCCACGACACGCCACAAAACAAAAAAGACCGTGACATTTAAAATGGTCAAAGGAAAACTGTATAATCCATAAGCCCTTCTGTGAGGCTCTGTTTTAATATAAATGTACTGTATTATTAATATTAACTAGTGCTGAGAATGGAAGGGGAAGATTAGTCTGTCCCCCTTAAACCTACAGGGATCAACAGAAAATATTGACAGAAGTAAGAATAGTCAAATATTTCCCAAACCGCAACCTGCAGTATTCGCATATTCAAAGGTATCGTACACGTTTGGTAATGACTCAAAACAAATAATATTAGCATAAAAACTTACTTGGTAACAAGCAACGGAGAGCTGTTGATAGTATAAAACATTGTAGGAAACGACTCCCTCTGAAGTAACGTAGTTTTTGAGAAAGAGGTAATTTCTCACAAAAAAAAACTTCTTGCAAGAAGTTTTTATTCCTATATCTGAAAGCACACAAATTTGTACAACAATTAAGGGTGTTTTTTCTTTCATCATTTTTTTGCAACTTCGATGACCAATTGAGCCCAAATTTTCACAGGCTTGTTTTTTTTTATGCATTATGTTGGGATACACCAAATGAGAACACTGGTCTTTGACAATTACCAAACGTGTTCAGTGCCTTTAATATCTCACTCAATGTAAGAACCATAACTGATTATCGAAGAGTTATAACGGTGTGGAGTTCGCCTCACAGTATAGCTACACTAAACGCAAATACACACCTTTTTATTTGTAGAGCGGGGCTCCGAAGGTCAAATTCAGTTGTGTGGTACACTCATTCTTCAATGGATAGATTCCTCATGAAAGTCGGGAAAATTACAAGTCTTTAACCTCACGCTAAAACGGTGTAAAATGTCATTTTATCCGGAACCCTTTCATAGCGAAATTTGAAACGTGACGTCATCGAACACCAAATGAGTCTGTACAATCCAAAGAGGAATTTTTGGTGCCAGTCAAAAGGTCAAATCCGATGCCGTTTTAATTGAATATCGTCAACATTCAGGAATGAACTAAAAAGTTTATGTACAAAAACGTACAGACCATAATATTTGAAATGTGACGTCATCAAACATTTTGGGATTTTGACAAAATTTACGTTTGAAGGGTATCAAACACAGTGGCATTTTACACCGTTTTAACGTAAGGTTAGAGACTTATAATGCTGTCACCTATTTTCAAAGGGACTCTACCAATTGAAAAATGAGTGGATCGCAAAATTGAATTTTTACTTGAGACCCCCCTCTTTAATTAAACTAATATTTCAAACCGCCATTTTAATATGTTATGAAACTATTCGATGTGACGGATTGAAATACCAAACGAGCTTCGTTTAAATCCGTGGGTATTATAGTAAGACAGTTCGACCTTCATTCAATTCAAAGCCTGTTAAGTTGGCCTGTAAGTTGGTGCCGTTTCTATGAACAATTCAATTAATATAACGGTGATTTACGTCTGGATGCCACCCAACATAAAAATTACGGGATACTGTTTTGAAAATCATTATTACATGAACGGCTTTCGGCTTGTAACATGACTCACATGTACCGGTAATATTTACGCAAAACTTGTATGATTGTGTTTGACACTCATGCAACTGGGTAAATCGCGGTAAAAATTACGTATTTTTTACTGTGATAATTACGTTTTCACGTTGTAGTATTGCGGTTGAAATCACCAATAAGTTAACGGTGATTTACGTCTGGATGCCACACAACGTAAAAATTACGGGCACAGTTTTGAAAACCAACATTACTTTAACGGCACTTGGTTTGTAATGTATATTTACGCACAACTTTTATGATTGACACAAATGCGGCTGGGTAAATTGCAGTAAAATAACCGTATTGTTTACAGTGATATTTTACGTTTTCAAGGTTGGCGTATAGCGGTTGAATTCATCAATAATTCAAACCCGTACTTCATCTGTTACAAAAAAACATAGTAGGCGGACATTATTTCCCGCCCTGTTTTAAACCTTGTGTTCAAAGCCTCCGAAATGATAAGGAACTGAACCATAAAGATACAATGTTGATTTCTGTGAAAACTTCTACTATCTTCTGAGTTGGGCACAACTTTGGTAAGATTAAAAATATAAATGTTCCCAGATTTGCACGTACGTGATATAAAGATGGTCATGGTGGAAAACCTCCATTGAAATATTGTTGCCTAAAATGCTATAGTTTTTGAGAAATGAGTAGGCCCTACACAAATTATAGTTTTGATTTCGCAAGTACATAACAAAAGGTTTGAAAACGGTAAAATCATAATCTCGGTTTTTATTTTTTTCAATATTTTCTCATGACTCCGATGACTGATTGAGCTCAAACTTTCACAGGTTTGTTATTCTACGTTATATTTTGGGTCACATAAAAGTATATAATGTAATACCTACGTTATGGTTATAACTTTATAGACAAGCGTTGTGTAAACTCATACATTATGCCCGTATAAATTCCCCAGCGATTTAGTAAAAAAATAATTGACTTTGTCATGAAACTTTCATATGATCGTGTAAGATGATTTTTTTCTTCAGTAATGGAAGGTTTTATATCTGAACGTCATCTCCTAATCCAGATGACATTATTGTTCGCTGAGCATTTTCCTAATAGGTCAACCCCTGTTGTTGTTGGGTCTGCATTAAGTGAACTTAAATGCCATACATTAAAGGTCATATATTTACAACTATTCATTAAACAAAAACAGATCTATTAAAAGCTTATTTGTATATACTTGAAAATAGATTCATGTACTTCTACACTCGATAAACGCCCGGTCAGAAATCACTTTCAGGTCGGTAGGGGCCTGATCCATTTTTGGGTCAGTATGACCGGGAATCTGTGCCAAAATGACCCGAAATTGGTCAAACTGACGCATTAGCCGAGTCATAATCCCATACGTTTTGAAAACCAGTTTCTGGGTCAGCCTGACCCAGAAATGGGTCTGGCCCCCCTGGGATCCGGAATCCGGGTCAATTGTGACCCAGTGATTTTTTAGAGTGTACATTGCCGACGTTATTACGCTGTGCGTAACCCTATTACCCTGTGCGTGATAACCAGCCAACTGGTGGTGTTTGCACAGTATCAAGCAGAAGCAGAAGCAGAAGCAGAAGTTATTGGAAACAAAATCACACACTTTATAGGACCCCAACATCCCATAAGGATACTTGCACGATATATTCCATCAATTTAGCAAAATCTTATAAGCACGAAGTGAACACAAATACAACGATAAAACAAACTGTTGCTCAGTGTTTTACCAAAGACGTGGCCACCGAATTTGACGCGGTTCGTACACGCTGGTTGTTTAAGATGTGTTTGTGAAAACTTAAATACGAAACCAATATGTATCATCCCCTTTTATGAATAATGTATATCACTTTAGGTTGAACGCTCTTTGGAAGGCTAATTCTTGAATTCAATCAGTCTGTTTTCCTTAAATATTTTCTTGGAAAGCAAAGCAGACCGCATGTTGAATGGATCACTATCGTACAAGCGAGCCAGTGCCAGTTGCTTTATTTATGCCCCTCGTTTTTGACCAAGGATGATGGGGACAGAGGGGGAGTGACCGTAAGATATTCAACGAGATCCCCCCGATAGTGTCGAGGGACACCGGGAATCAAAAGAATAATTCAGCCGTTGTGTTTGACTTGCTGTCCCCCAGCGCGCCAGCCCGAACGCACGCTGTTTTCAGACCCTGTTCGGTTTGCCTTAATCAATGGACTCGTAAACATTTTCTCCATTAAATGTATACCACCAAGTCACAATCCATGTGAGGTTTATTCAGGACACCTGTGTATGATTTGGCTGTTGTCCTGAAATCCATCTCACGAATTAGCTCGGTGTAAATAAGACACTTGCTTTTCAAGACAATCTCCAAGGTAAGGCGTAACGCGTATTTTTAGAAACATCAAGATAAAACGCACCCCCAAGTGCACAAAGAGATCCAACAAATGTCTTCGATCGCACTGAAATTCAAATTACATCCCTCATTCAGCTAGCTGTACATAATGAAAAATCACCCATTTCCCCTGGGTATTTTGTGTATGAACTGGCAATGCCCGGAATATCTCTTTGCAACATCCTAGTAAAAAGAATAGTTAGCTAGCGGAAACTATGTTTCTAAAAAACCATATATCATTTTTCACATGGCCTATGGAATGAGGGGACATAGCAATCCAAGAATAGCAATGGATGAATGCAGTGGATAAAAAAAGGAAGGAAAGAAGTTGATCGGAAGTCACAATCGTACTGAAAGATACGCAAAATAATCAGAACCTCTCTAATTCGTTTGCTCAAAGTTATAGGGATAGCTATTTTCCTTTAATCTTAATTATGTCCACCCATTTTACAGTGACAGATAACAATAATGTATTGGACATTAACACTATTACACTGCACAAACTGGGGTGTTAAAATTGACACCATGGGTGTTGTCACAATAGATACCCCCCAAAATCAACATTTACACCATATATAGGTTTGTTAAATAACACTAATTTCTGCCAAAACAATTACATTGGTGTCATTTCAACACCCTATGATGTAATTCTTGATTTTCTCTTCGGTTTTGTATGTGACAACACCCATGGTGTCAATTCTAACACCCCAGTTGTTGCAATGTACTATCTGGAAACGGAACTGTCGAAAACAGACAACACTAACCCCGTTGTGAAAGTCATTCTCAGAAAAGACATCGTTTGATAATAATATAAACTACCATCAACAACAATAAAACTCACTTTTGTTCTCCAAATCACCGTTACAGCATCCACTTTCCTGTACATTTTCCAGGTGTCTGATCTAAGTTGTTTATAGTTGTGTGTGTTTTTCAGATTGTAAAGCGCTTTGATCTTGTTAAAAGCGCCATATAAGAACCTGTAGTATTATTATTAATAATACGTTGGGAATTAAAACGAGGCATTGTACATATTATAGGGTAAGGGTATTATTTGGTTTTACCCATACACTGATGTGTGTAAACCACTGTACTCAAAAGCACTGTATACTATACTTTCCCGAGTCCTGTGATTTTTTTTCCACAGGAATATTAATCGGGTTTTACCAATCCGAGTAATATGCCTGTGGATTTTTTTCTCTCTCTATACAAACGTGCACTTTCATTACAGGGCTTCAAACAGGCGAGCGGAGTCCCAGCCGGAACCCAAGCCAAAACAGTGGTTCCGAAAAGGGCCAGCAGCCGATTTCGCAAAACGCTAGGATTAATCCTATCTCGAGTTAGGACGAGTAACTCGTCCTAACTTAGGATTAATCTTAAGGTTTACATGTTAAGGCCCATGTCACACGAGGCAATTTACAGGCAACCAGTTTCAGGCAATCTCCATGAAGAAAATACATTCACATTTGAATGTCCTCATATTTTTCCTGGGGATCGTAAGACACTTTTTGAAAAATTACTCATGTGCTACCAAAGTGGTCCTGTAGCATGCACTGCAGTTGGTTGCCTCCAAGATGCCTGTAAAAGTTGCCTCGTGTGACAGGGCCCTAAGGTGCAAGGCTGGGACTCGTCCTAAGCCCTAAGATTAATCCTAAGTTAGGAAGAGTTTGGTGAAATCGACGGATGGGTAAACGAGACAGTATTAACAGTTCAGACAGCTATGAATAAAAGGAAGTTTGGTTTGTTGTGCTTACGCATTGACTTGCTGGAGAGCAAACACTTTCTGACGTTTCATGTTTCCTTCGGTGATGGAAGATTTGTCAGGTTGTAACTGTCTTTCATTAAAAATAAACATCATTTGTTTTATGATGATTGTCATACAAACATTTCTGTAGGTAATTTCCAATACAGTGTTGTTGGTGTAGGTGGGTGTGTGAGTGTTATAAGAAGATACAACGATCGTTTGCCCCCCGTCAATCAAATCTCCATCAAACAACAATAAGAACAACTTGGGCAAACACCATTGATAATAATTGCCCGCTATATTTATTGGTCTACAATTGCCCTGTATTATTGCTGTTTTCCAAATAAATGCAGCACTGTAATTAATGCCTGCACACAGTTTAGGCAAAATTGGACAATGATTAAACTTATAACCGTCTTCACCCAACACGTTGACGTTGTTACAACGTTGCACAACGTTGTGATAAGGTTGCAATTTGGTTGATGGGATGAAAACGTTGTGACTACGTTGCAAGAACGTCAGATCTTAACATGATCTTCAACCAATGTTGTACATTGGTTGCTTGTTGGTAATCTATGCAACGTTACCGAAAGGTTTTATACGTAACCTGTTCACAACATTGTATTTTTGTATTATTACAACGTAGTATTTAAGTTAGGGCAACAACGTTGTCGATAAGTTATATTTTGGTCTTAATAAAATGTAGTAATTGTGTTGTGACGAGAACGTTGTCTGCACGTTGTATTTTGGTTTTATCAAAACGTCATATTTTATTTTTTGAAAAATGAAAGATGTCCATGAATTCATGGCTGAATGAGCTCAAATGGAAGACAAAAACTGCCTTTCTCAAAAGTCACAAAGGTTTCAAATCTGCAGGTCAATAGCGCGTGTATCCACCACGCCTGTCAATGACCGCCTGGCACCGTCTTCTCTTGGTGTTGATCAGTCTGGTGACATGCTGCTGTGGGATGGCATTCCACTGAAACTGCAGAAGATTGGACTGGTGAGCCAGGTTGCTGTTGGCATTGATGTGGGGATATGCAGATCGCTTTAGCTGGTCCCACAGGTGCTCTATCGGGTTGAGATCAGGCGAACTTGCCGGCCACACCATTGTGACTTTTGAGAAGGGCAGTTTTTGTCTTCCATTTGAGCTCATTCAGCCATGAATTCATGGACATCTTTCATTTTTCAACAACACTAAGGAAACATGTCATAATTTCTAAATTAGTTGTATTGGTAAAATGTTTTACCTTACGGTGTTATGACGAACTGTTGAGGGGGGACTTGCTTTTGTTGATGTGTTTATTTAAATCGCGGCGGATCACGTTGTCTTGACGTTGTATTTTGGTATTGCAAAGAAAAAAGTAGCCTACTATTCAAGTTGTGACAGCTACGTTGTCTCAACTTTCACGTATTATTGTAACCATCACGATGTGGCCTTGTAGTTTTATCACAGCGTAGTATCTTTGTTTTTACCATCACGTTGAGTATTTATGTTTTGACCATGACATCGTATGGCGTTGTATTTGAGTTTGCATTGGCGATGTTTAGACTATTGTGTTGAATAGTTCAAGCAGCTCGTTTGGTTTTGGAAGACATTTGTTAGCTAACAACTATTGTAGGCCTAATGTTTGACATCGCGAACAATGCTCTCAATTTAGTTTTTTTTATATCGGTTGTCATCAATAAAATAGGCACTTAAGGAGCGGCGTTGCTATCACAATGGCATTTAATGATCAACCTCAATATACTTATCATTAGTTGCATAAATAATTGAGCTTATTGTGTCAAGCAGCAGTGCGCCGGTGTGGGAGAGATTCGATTTCCCCCCCCCCCCCATCCTACGGTACAGCGGCATTCCAAGCTGTAGTTAGAATCTTCTAGAGAAACATTACACTTTATAGGATTTTCTATCCTCACTTAGGCCGTTTTGTCCCCCGTTAAAAACTTTCTCTAAAACCACTGTGTTGAATAGTTCAAGCAGCTCGATCGTTGGGATGGTTTTGGAGGACATTTATTAGCTAACAACTAATGGTAGGCCTAATGTTTGACATCGTAAACAATGTTTGTTCTCAATTTAGTTTTTTTTATATCGGTTGTCATAAATAAAATAGGCACTTTAGGAGCGGCGTTGCTATCACAATGGCATTTAATGATCAACCTCAATAGTACTTATCATTAGTTGCATAAATAATTGAGCTTATTGTGTCAAGCAGCAGTGCGCCGGTGTGGGAGAGATTCGACCCCCCCATCCTACGGTACAGCGGCATTCCATACCCAGGGGTATAAATGGGTACCTGCGAGGGTAGAGGTTGATATTGTGTTTGAAAAAGCCTTCGGAGCGCCACGGTTGCCCAGGGTTGTATACTCCCCAGGGAGCTGAGAAAGGTTAAAGGAATGTTATTGGCCCAATGACCAGGGCACTAATGCAAAGCGCATTGAGACGTTTATTGTAAAATGCGCTATATAAGAACTTGTTATTATTATTTATTATTATTACAGCGGCATTCCCAGTCGTAGATAGAATCTTCTAGAGAAAATTTTTCCCTTGATAGGATTTTCTATCCTCACTTAGGCTGTTTTGTCTCCCGCTAAAAACTTCCTCTAAAACCAAAACTTGTTCCTTAAATTCAAGACACTTTCAAAGTTTGCAGTACTTTTGGTTACCACTAAATGTGTTTTGTTTCAGTTGTGAAGAACAAATTAAAGACCTCCATTTCCGCTCAGGTACGCTCAACTTGCCGCATTAACCAGCGTGCGGAATGCTGCATGTCTATTATAAATTAATATGACAACGTCATGACAACGTAAATATCACATAGGCCTATGCAAATTAGTAGATTGGGCTTGGAAGTTGTACAATACCTACAAAATATTTCACGAAATTACCAAATTTATGAACTAGGTGTACTGGTTTCTTCGTGTAATTGTCTAAACTATCGGAGGATCATATGGATAAATATAATGCAGTAACTAAACATGTAATTTTATATTCAGGAATGTTATTAAAATTGAAAAAATTAAAAACAATATACACCCATGACTGCCAAAGTCAGGAAATCGGTCTGTATATATAGTACATGCTACACGATATATAGTATACAGGTACAGTGAAGTCAGGTAACGGCAACAAGTAGTAGGGACCTACCATGGTAAGCTTGTATATAAGTAATTCATTGATCATGTTGACATATCAATTAACAATACTCATGAAGCTATTGTATAATTAACTGATATAGCAAACAATAACTTAATATTGGACTGATGTTGTGAAAACGTTCAGGGTACTAGAAAAAGATACGTTGTTGCAACATTCTTTTTAACATGACAACGTTGTGTATACGTGCCAACAGCGTCGTCGTTTCGTTGCATCATTACGTTCTAAAGACGTATAGGGGAGTCGACAAAGTTCCGTAGTCACAATGTTATATTCATAACGTTACTTACACCAAAGTCTGACTTCATTACAACGTTGTGAGAACGTCAAATTGTTAGCTGGGATTGCCGGTTCCGAGTTATAGCGGTTATTGACGTTGTTGATGCGGCTGCTGCTAGACCTTATGAACATGCGTTGAAGGATATACACTCTTTAAACAAAACTGGTCAGAATTGACTCGGATCCGGGTCCCGTGGGGCCTGACCCATTTATTGGTCAGTATGACCCGGAATCTGTGTCAAAATGACCCAGAAAGGGGACAAACTGACGCAGAATCCTAGTCCAAATCCCCATTTTGACCAGATTCCTAGGTCAGCCTGACCCAGAAATGGGTCAAGCCCCACATGTCCCGGAATCCGGGTCAACTCTGACCTGGAGTTGTTTTTAGAGTGATACTGCCCTTAGCAACACCCATGCCCGACAGCCACAGCCGCCAGTTCGGACACGGCTGTGGTCAAAGCCTATTTTGAATCCACCTTTGCCTATAGCATATCTGTCGTGTCCCCTGTGTAGGCCTATATTATGTACATCACAATAACCAGCATTGATGTTTGTTTTATAAATAAGGGCCAGACTATTTACCATCTTTGATTGTCTGAGCTTTGCTTGTCAACCCCTTGCTTGTTAATCTTCTGATGTGCTGTATCTTTTGTTTTTTGGTAGTTTGTAATGTTTGTAAGTGTCCCAGCTTCTGAATGATTTTCACTGGTACTCGGCCAACCTCGGTGTGGCTGATGACGTAGCGGAAGGTCCAACGTCTACCTGTTAAATAGTCAAATCAAAGGCGTGTAACCATACACATTTACAGATGTGAAAGCTATCTATAAAACCAAATGAGTTTCCCCTCAGTGCAAAAAAGCACCACGAACAACACGAGAAATGAAAGAGGAACTTATGGGACATAATGCACTTTTACCAGGGGCACCATTTGACTACATTCCACCTCCCGTCATTCTAAAACATTCCCACCCGCTTCATTTCACCAAATATTACACCCGTAAGACCCAATCAACTCATACGTTAACTTCGTAACCGATTTCGATTCCGTCATAATCACACATGTTGTTCCTGTTTTTGTTTCCCCTCGAAGGATACAAACACGCATCGCGTATAACCAGTTTCGTAATAGGTTTTTATGTGGATCGCTGAAGGTGTAATTGGCCGTTCCCATTTGCACTGCACTCCTTGGCTTGACAGTAATAGAGGATGCTTTCGATGTCCCCGTATTTCTCCCGCGCTCAGGAAACCGTGAAACCTTCAGGGGACAAGAACGGAACAGTTGAATTTCCAAAATG
Source organism: Plazaster borealis (assembly GCA_021014325.1). NCBI lineage: Eukaryota > Metazoa > Echinodermata > Asteroidea > Forcipulatida > Labidiasteridae > Plazaster > Plazaster borealis. The sequence goes on from CM037466.1 coordinate 2,444,683, forward strand.
TCCTCCAGCGACAGATACTAATGTCCAGCGTTCTAATCGCAAACGCTGCAAAGCAAAACACCGTGAAATCTCCTCTGTTTTATTGGGAAAGTTCATACTATTATTTGAGTCGTGTCCCCGGAGCGCATTGTTATTTACCTGCTGTTGGTTAGTTTTTCGGGAGGTTTTTTTTGGGTACCCGCCTACTAAAAATGTGTCCTGCTTTTTAAAATGTTGCAATGATTTGTATTGTTTGGCTTAGTCACACAGGATGGAGCAAAAAAACACCTCCTTGCTTTATACACAAATATTCCCATCCATGTTGAGTCTAAACGTTGAATATTTTTGCCATAATTACCAACCAAGAGTCAAATATTATTTACTCTTCGTATTTTTCAGCAGCAATTACTGTGTTACATCACACACAGAGAGCACTGTCAATCACATTTTACCTTTATTATCATGTCATCTGGTTGTTCCTCTATTTACGTCAGTGCAACCAAGCCGAGGCTGCGAGGGAAAAGTAGTCTGATGCATTTGGGGAACATAAAGAAGAAAACAGTATTCCACACAGGGAACGCGACAATCAGAATGTCATAGACAATCATTTGTTCTTCTTCTTTCTTTCTTTCTTTCTTTCTAGAGGACCAATTACAGAGAAAGTACTTCATTATTTTTTAAGAGACATTTATTCCTGTCCTCTGGTTTTCAACAGATACACAACCGGTATTAAATCAACCTGTGATAAATCTAGTTAAACTAAGTGGTCAAGTTTGAGTGACATCAATGGGAAAAACCCCCGGTTTATGGCCCTTTTCGAAAGTAAGGCTTAAAGGTATCGTACACGTTTGGTAATGACTCAAACAAAAATATTAGCATAAAAACTTACTTGGTAACAAGCAACGGAGAGCTGTTGATAGTATAAAACATTGTAGGAAACGACTCCCTCTGAAGTAACGTAGCTTTGAGAAAGAGCTAATTTCTCACTAAATAATAAAAACTTCTTGCAAGAAGGTTTTATTCCTATCTGAAGGCATACAAATTTGTACAACAAGGGTGTTTTTTCTTTCATCATTTTCTTGCAACTTCGATGACCAATTGAGCCCAAATTTTCACAAGCTTGTTATTTTATGCATATGTTGGGATACACCAAGTGAGAACACTGGTCTTTGACAATTTCCAAACGTCTTCAGTGCCGTTAAACTTGGACTCCAGCTTTAGGTTCCGTCCGCCTGTGTTTGAAGCCATCGTACCAAAAGCGATAGTTTTCAAAATAACTGAAGGGGCCTAAGCCGGAGACTAAATCCGACCGGAGCGTATAATCAGGAGCCTAAACCGAGCCTAGCCGGAGTCTGAATCGGACCCTTAGCCTTAGCCTAAGTCAAATAAATGGTTTCAAAAAGGGTGGATGTCTTGTCTGGGACTTTGTTCACGTTCATGTTGTACTTATGTTGATTGTGGCAAATCGAAAGTTGTGGGAGCTTAAAAATTAAATTTTATTATTTTGTCTGGAGGAGTTGTATACGAATTTTGTCGTCTGTGGGGATTCAAATTGAAGCTGAAAAAAACCCCTCGCATAACAAAAAATACTTGGGTTTGTAAAAGTTATCAAAAAGTACAAAAAAGAAAACAGAAGGGCTGCATCACAAAAGCCTTTGCAAAGGAAAAAATAATGTTTGTTCATATAAATTTCAGATTTCCACTGAATCCGATAGCACAAAAGGACCACCAACAACGACAACGTGAATTTGTACAATGTGGAAGTGAATTAAGCACTGCTGGATCAAATGCATTTTGAAATCATAAGTTGATTAGTTTTTGATTGTCTCCTTCGCCAAATCAAATCATTTTATCAATCAAAGGCCAGGCAGATTGTGTAGATGCATTCTGAGAAATAGTGTAAGCACCCCAATGGTGTATATTTTTACGGTGTGCATTTTGTGTGTATACAAACACACACGACAGATGATGGCGTTTCGATACTTCGGATATCAAAAAGGGGCGTGCCCCACGGCTTCATACGGAGGGGGCCCAATGCACTCTTTAAGTATTCTTTTTGGAAGACTTTTGCTAAGCATCCATTACCTGCTAAATCACCAAACAATTTTGATTGTGACAAATTTTGCCAATCGATTTCATGCTACTAGACCCGTGCTATTATATTGATGTATATTTTTATGGTATAGAGATGTTGAAGTGATTTAGTGAACAATTTTTTGATAGAAACCAAATTATCCATCCATGATTCCTTTTAAAAATATCAGTTATTTATCAAGTTATGTGATGTGGAATAAAACCGTACAATTGTATCGTGTAAGCAACAGAGAATCGAGGTAGATGTTATATTGGGCGTTCATCAAGATGACGTGAGACTGGTGTCGTGTGCCACGAGAAGTGAACCCATGATTCGCGAGTGAATGCACACAGAATGCTGTATACCTTTGGGTCAACGAGCTTTTTTCCTTATTCACACGCAAATGCACAGCAAACGAAGACCTTAGGATGTAGATGTAAATACATGTCGTTGGTTCGAATTCCAATGGAGATACCTGTCGGGTTGTTTACCCCTACATTACCCCCGCAAGACTCTGAAAGCCCTTGCACTTTTGTGTTAACAATGACAACAAGGGATTTGTTAATCTGTCACAATATAGCATTGCAGTGAACTCGAGACTGTAGGCCTACGCTTAATGCAAAAGGTGAACCAGGAACCAAGAACTAGAAAGTAATTATTCGGGTGAAACAAAAATAAGGAGCTAGCCTTATCTTTCGGGAAATGAGGAGTGACACTTCATCGTCGGAATTGGATGTAACCCACACATCCACGTGATGACCCAAATTGTCCGATCTGTCCCCATCAATATAAACGGATGTCACAGGCGTGTTGTTTCAACCAACCTGAGAGTCCCAAATACGGATAACCCCTATAAAAAGCCACCATAGCTAACAATCTCCCAGAACAACCGTCTTTATACAAGAGTGGCAAAACATTTAGTGCACCTGAAATAATCAAAATGCTTTCTGATGAAAATAGACTGCCGGAAGTCGTGGTAATAGGAAAGATGCGTTTGCAGGCACGGCCGTATACAGGTGCTCCTAAAATACGAATTGTCAAAACCAGTTATTATCCCCGTTTGTAGTTTGACTTAAATGTTTCCCTCGGAGACGAGGCAAGAAGCACATCTTCAAATCTATCGCGAATATGTATTTGTAAGCCCTTACTTAAAGTAAGGGTCATAGATTGGTAAATTCTCCAAATGTTAACGACCATAAAATCTGACTTGGTGAGAAGCACTGTAGCTGTTGATATTATAAACTAATTTGAGAAAGGATCCCCTTCGAAGTCAATAAGGTTTGGATAATTTGTCACCCAAACATTTGGAATCTGAGAGACTCGTGCATGAGTCGTTTCCTCAGATTTCTGAAGGTTGGTGTCCGTTCGCGAATGCTGCAGTCAAAGATGCGGTTGGCACCCGCTGTCACCTCGCTAATAACGTGGATTGGTTCGACATTCTCGTGAAAGAAACATGATAGGTTTTTGGGGGGTTTCTGTTTTCTCTGCAAGTATAGACACTGTTCACCTGAAAACTTTCACATGTGACCTGTTTTGTATCTTAATTCTGTCTATAAATTAGCATTACGTTGACAAAAGCAATCTATATTTGATCACACCTTTGAAGAAGAAACATGCATGTAGTAATTAACAATCGACCCTTTTAAAGGCACTGGGCTTGTTTTGTTATTACTCAAAATATATATTAGCATAAAAAACTTACTTGGTAACGAGCAACGGAGAGCTGTTGATAGTTTAAAACATTGTGAGAAACGACTCCATCTGAAATAACGTAGTTTTTTAGAAAGAGGTAATTTCTCACTAAAATATTTGAATCTGATAAAGATTTCAGGCCTGAAGCCTTTTTCAGGCATCTGAAAGCACACAAATTTGTACAACAAGGGTGTTTTTTCTTTGATTATTTTCTTGCAACTTCGATGACCAATTGAGCCCAAATTTTCACAGGGGCACTGTGAATTTGTTGTTCACAGTCCCTACCGGATTGCGTGGGTTTTTCACTGGAATAATTCTCGGGGGTTTTCCTCCCACATCCATAACTGAAACTTCCTTCTTTGTCTTCTCTCCATGGAGTTCTTGGCTAGAAAAGTGATTAAGTTCGCTTTTCTGAGAGTCCTTGGCTTCCCAACCAGAATAAATAAATGAAATAAATTAAATGAAATAATGTATCTTCTGTACCATTTTAATGTTTTTATATTATTGTAACATTCTAGCACTTTGGCATGTGGCAATGAATGGAATGTAAATAAACCGATACCAATACCAATATATAAGTGCCCAGATTGTTATGATTGTTGACGTATTAATATGACACAAATATGGGTATCAACCATTTTCTATCCATGAAGCTTTTTGACAGGTTTCCTTTTCCGTAATTTACGTTTACGTTGGGAAGGTTTTGTCCCGTAATGTACGTTAACGGTCATGACAAAGGAGCCGCACAGAAAATATTTCAAAAGTATAAATGCCACAGATTGTGGAAGTGTTTTTAACATTAATTTACGTTTAGTAAGAGTATGACAAAATAAAGTGCATATTATATAGAAAATATATAAATGTGTTATTTTTGATCGTCTTTCCAACGAAGACGAGCTACACGAACCTGGACTTAAACACGTATAGCATATAATATGTCCAAAATGTGGATATGCAATATTAGGTTCCAGTGCGCTGGAATTTTCTGTTTGTATGTTGTAATTAGACGGTGTCGTTGCACTTACCTATGAGTTTCTACCGAGCTCAGCAAACTATAATGGTTCCTATCCTGACGTATTGCTACGTAACCAAAGACTGGCTTATGCACATAATATCCGGCGTCATAGGGTTTTGGGTACACACAAGTAAGAATCGCTAAAACAGACGTGTCAGTACTTTCAGAAAAGATTTTTCTCTTTTCTGCATTGTGTTTTAAGAAGAGAGATGCTGTAGAAGATGTCACTCAGACGACAGCTTTGTTGCACTAATAATACATCTTTAGATGATGTCATAACATAGTGAGAGATTAGGGAGCGTGTGTGGCGTCAGTGGAGATTTCACCGATCTATCAGATGGATTTCACTCTCAATAACACTTCTCTGTTTTTGTGAGGATAGACAGCGAAACGTGCTCAAGAGGAGATTTTTCTTATAACGAATAAAAACAACGCAGCCATGCTGTGCACGCTGCCACTTTTGATTTCTTCATTCAAGCCAATGCATCCAGAATAGAAGCTGAATAGGAAAATAGTCTGCACCCTTTTGGTCTAATTATAAATCAGCATTTATGAGTGATACTGCCATTCAGGGAACACGAAAAACCTTTTTAGGCATCTGAAAGCACACCAATTTGTACAACAAGGGTGTTTTTTCTTTCATCATTTTCTTGCAACTTCGATGACCAGTTGAGCCCAAATTTTTACAGGCTTGTTATTTTATGCATATGTTGGGATACACCAAGTGAGAATAATGGTCTTTGACAATTACCAAACGTTTCCAGTGCCTTTAATGGTGTGTAAATCAATTTCCGAAACGGTTATACTTGCTCTAACAAGTAATCTTGGTTTTTACAATAAATACCGTGTGAAAGTCAGAGAGTCGGCAGTGAGAGCCTACATCATCAGAGAACAATACACGTCAACTACCGTCAACCGTGTGTTACTTCGTTTTCTACTGTTTGTAGCGTATAATCAAAATGGTTTATAGGAACTTCATGATGAAAGTCTATCTGGCTGTAAGAGGACTACCTCTAAAGATTCCCAGTTCAGAATAGACCTTTATCACGGTGCGGCCATCTTGATTTTCTCCCATTCAAACCAATGTAAACAAACTTAGGCTGGAATGGAAAAATAGTCTGGTTCCTTTTTGTACAATGAATATTAGCATTCATTACTATTATTGGATACAGGGAACATGACCAATATGGCGGCAGTGTGATAAAGGTCAATTGACCCGGGTCCAGGTTCCGTGGGTCCTGAACCATGTCTGGGTCAGTATGAGCCGGGGTCTGTGTCAACATGACGCAGAAAAGAGTCAAACAGACGCAGAATCGGAGTAAAAACAATTCTTTAAAAAGAAAAGAATATCCGGGTCATCCCGACCCGGACAGGCCGACTGGTTTCCCGGAATCCGGGTCGATCCTGACCCGGACAGGCCGACTGGTTTCCCGGAATCTGGGTCGATCCCGACCCGGACAGGCCGACTGGTTTCCCGGAATCCGGGTCGATCCTGACCCGGGAGTTTTTAGAGTGTGTATACGGTACATCAATTCAAATAGCGGCCGGAAACGGCTGCAATAATCTGACCTACTTCCGCAAAACAAAACAGAAGGTCACAGTAAAGGTTATGACCAGAATTGACCTTTTCTTTCCCATTATAACATTCACTGCAAAAACCTGGGTGTTAAAATTGACACCATGGGTGTTGTCACATACCAAATAGAGAATCAAAAATAACAGTATATTTTGTTAAAATAACACCAATGTTTAACACCCTATGGTGTAAATTTGTATACCTTTTTCGGTATTTAGGCCTATATGTGACAACACCCATGATGTCAATTTTAACATCCCAGTTTATGCAGTGTAGTATCTAGGTTTCGAAAACAAAAACCACATATGTTTCATACTGTGTGCCTTTTAGACATGTTTACAAAACATTTTTTTTTTTAATCGACAAAAACCATGTCTGATGGGCGTTATGTGATGATTATGCAGAAATGAATGGTCTCTAAATGGTTCGACTAAAGTGTGTGTATATTAACTGTTTCTGTGACAACGTGTACGGTAATTGTTTACATTCAAGTTTTATTTACAGGGTTTTTTTAATGCAAAAGAATAGTAAATGGTCTGACGTTTCGACCCTAGCAGCGTCTTTGTCGAACGCTAAATAATGACAACACAACACAACACACACACAAGTATAATGGTGTAAGTCACACCAGCATACTTGTGTGATGACCGCATAAGACCAATGAGTATTTTGTGTTGTCTTTTACCCTTTGAGAAAGACTCTGCTCGTGTCGAAACGTCAGGCCATATACAATTTTTTTGCATTTATACCAAAGGTCCTTTTCAGTTTGCAACAGCTTATTCTATATTCTCGTTTTTGGTTTTACCCATACATTCTGATCATTGACTTCTAATTTAGTACTCCGGGTAATCATTGTAAAATAAATCATGTTACTACGGTTTAGATGTCATTCCGCGCCACTGCCAACTGTGTTTATCACAGGTCCCCCACAGCGCAGTTTTGATCAGAAAACGCTCCAAATTATATTAAACGATACCCCACCACTCGGCCAATCCTACCAAATTACCATGTGCATTGAGACTTACTTGGTTTCCGGCACCACTATAAATAGCGAAATTCGTTGCCTATTAACAGAATCCAACCCTGTATCCCCTAAGGTTGTAATAATGCTGTTAGTTATACAGCAGCTTTTGCATGTGCAGGGCGAGGGGGGAAAAAATTCTCCTTTTATTGGAAAACTGCCGGCGGCAAATGTCGTCACTTTGTGTTCCATTTTAATCATTCTAGGGGTTTTAGAAAACGAACATTCTGCATAGCGTTACCTTATCGCGTGAGATATTTCTCTTTGCTTGTGCCCCCGGCCACCTTGACGCCGCCCCTGGCCTACCGATTTAAAAGCGAGACCTAGGCCCAATTTCATAGAGCTGCTAAGCACAACAATTTGCTTAGCATGAAATTTCTTCCTTGATAAAAACAGGATTACCAACCAAATTTCCACGTGATTTTCAGGATAAGCAAACAACAGCTGAATACCAGTAACAAGCAATATGCAACACATGGAAATTTGGTTGGTAATCCTGTTTTTATCAAGGAAGAAATTTCATGCTAAGCAAATTGTTGTGCTTAGCAGCTCTATGAAATTCGGCCCTGCTCTACTTGTGTCACTTTTCCTTTCATAAAAAATCCAACTGATTTACATCGTGGACAGAAAGGGTTTACTGTATTATGTTTCTCTCTCATGATTTAGCCACCTTAATTGTTTGATTCCTTCTTTAGGTAATGACAATGTTCGAAGTCTCATTTGATATAACGGCACCTGACTATTTTTTTCCGAGCCTCGGTTTGGTTATACATTCAGTTGAGTTGCCAGGAGCAAAACAAGATGGCTGACCATTTATGAAGTGCTTTCGTGTGAAGCAAATTTATGACGTCATAGCATAGAAACTAAATGAGAGACGTCTGGGGGTCTTTTCATCTCACATGGTTTCAATGACGTATTTGTGACGCCATTGTGTCATCAGACAGACGAAATTCTTTACCAGAAACTGTTCACCTTTTTCGTCCGTGTTATCATTTGAAAGTTGTGTCATTTCTCTCTCCAACCAATGAAGAAACAATCTGAACCTTCCCCTGGAAAGCTAATTTTCCGAAGGAAATCAATTTCACGGGTAGATCTTCAGGAACATCCAGCGTAAAACCCCTGTCAAGGTTAACGCCGGTTTGTTGTCAAATTGTTACGGCACATTAGAAACCTATAAGATACGTATTACGAAGCAATTTGTAAAAAGGTTGTTGTTCTCATTTACGTTTCGATATTGACGTGTAATACATTGGTGTAATACGTAATGATGGGGACGAAACCTGTTTTTCTGTTCTTTTTTTTGTAATCTGGAAGCTTTATAAACTTAATACTGCATGGTCTTAATGTAGCATTGCTCCATACTGGTACCAAATCTTGGATTTTTTTTCCTATAATAAATATATTTTTGTCTGAAATACAGCAGTCTGAATGGATAAAAATACTCGGATTGCCATGGTTCCCTTACATTTTTTGTTATTTTAGGAAAATTTGTTGATTTGTTGGTCATCCGTAATTTTTCTGGGCAGGTGTAACCAGCGGGAGGGGGCAGGGAGAAGCCCTACCCCCTCCCGAAGTGTACAAATCGTACACTTCCTTTTTGATTAACGACTTTATGTTTTCTTCAGTTGAGCTGAGTTTTGTGACTCTGTATAATATGGAAGTCCGGCCGGGCGCTAGCGCTCGCGGTCGCCAGAACTGTTTCGGTTGAATTGGTCATTGGTTAATCACTAGCCAATAACCGAAGCCGTTACTGGTTATAGGGTGTTGTGGCCGAGGGGTTAAGAACATCGAATTCAAGTTCTGGTGGTAAGTCATCAGGGTGTGGGTTCGAATCCCGGTCATGACACTTGTGTCCTTGAGCAAGACACTTAACTATAATTGCTTCTCTTCACCCAGGGGTATATAAATGGGTACCTGCGAGGGTAGAGGTTGATATTGTGTTTGAAAAAGCCTTCGGAGCGCTGCGGCAGCTAGGGGCTGTATACTCCCCAGGGATCTGAGAAAAATTAAAGGAATGTTGTTTGCCCAATGACCAGGGCACTAATGTAAAGCGCATTGATACGTTTATTGTAAAATGCGCTATATAAGAACTTGTTATTATTATTATTATTTATTATTATTATAGCCGCGAAAACGCGCCACTGTTGTACTCATATAGGCTGATACGTCATGCGAGTCATAATCGACCAGACATTAATTTGCAAACTTATTGATTTAGTCTTCTAAAGAGTACTTGACTATTTTGTAAGCAATGTACCATCCCCTGAAATAAATCCATATAACATACATTGTATCTGACCTGTTTAGTTCAAACCCTAATGTATGTACCAATTCAACCGAAACAGTACTTGATTATTTTGTAAGCAATGTACCATCCCCTGAAATAAATCCATATAACGCACAATGTATCTGACCTGTTTTAGTTCAAACCCTGATTTATGTACATGAATAACGGTCCGTCCTAAACTAGCCATTAAATCTTCTCCACAGTACTCGACTCACAATCCAAACAACTCAAAGTGGTATGGATAAACGAACATTCGATCGATGCTTGAAACTTCACTCACTCTGAGCCATGTTGCGTGTGCGGTGGGTAACAACCGAGGCTGCTGAACGATCAACATCCGCCCAGTAAAATGATATAGAGTTATACACGCCTGGCTCGCTCGGTGTTCCACTTAATACAGGAATTCAAGGCTGAGAACTTTTAAGATAGTTTGAAAAAACGCGAAATGCTGTTAGTTGTTTTCGGAAATTCTTGAATATCTCCACTCACCGGTTGTTGAAAATGTGATGTGTGTCTCAGATATAACTTTCAACTATTGTGTATGTTTTATGTATCATATAGGCTTAAAGTGGCCCGGTAGGATTTGTTTAAAGGCATCGTACATGTTTGGTAAGTACTCAAAATATATATTAGCATAAAAACTGACTTGGTAACGAGCAACAGAGAGCTGTTGATAGTATAACACATTGTGAGAAACGACTCCCTCTGAAGTAACGTAGTTTTTGAGAAAGAGGTAATTTCTCACTAAAATAATAAAAAAACTTCTTGCAAGAAGTTTTTATTGCTATCTGAAAGCACACAAATTTGTACAACGAGGGTGTTTTTTCTTTCATCATTTTCTTGCAACTTCGATGACCAATTGAGCCCAAATTTTCACAGGCTTGTTATTTTATGCATATGTTGGGATACACCAAATGAGAACACTGGTCTGTGACAATTACCAAACGTGTACGATGCCTTTAATGGCAAGTTTAAATGCATACAGGATATAATGGCTGATGCTTTTAAAATGTACCTATGTGTCAGAATTGATATGTTTTCAATTTGGCTGGAATTCATGTTCGTTTTGAAAACGTTGAGAGCACTTTTTCATTGAGGCTTGATTTACCTTTTCACCGTAAGTGAGCTTTTATATAGGCTACTTGGCCTATTTGATATTGTTATGAATTAAAGTAGGCCAATGCAGGGCTCACCGTGTACAACCATACAAAGCACTCATCCAGGAACCTATTTTAAAGAGCAACTATAGAAAAAAGCTTTTTTTTATAGCTAACAATATTCAGCTTAGTCTACCAGACAAACAAAGATATTGACAAAATAGGGAGACAGCCAACATAGGGCTAGAGCTCGGTTGGTAGAGCACCGGCACGTTAAACCGGAGGTCGTTGGTTCAAATCCCGCTCTAGTCACTTATTCTTTGTTCAACCCCAAACCATATAAAAATTTACCCAGTCAGTTTTCCCTTGTGGTTTATTACTTGATAGAAGTTTTTTTTACCAAATTACAATCAAGTCATTTGGAGGCCCTACGTTTTGTAGGCGCGGATATGTCGCTTTATACGGTTATGCGAAACCAAGAAATTGTGCCAAGCTCTGTAATCGCTCTTTTGATCCAAGCATAAGCCATGAAGCATGGCTAAAATGCTTACACAACAACAACCTATACGGAGAAAGTATGAACGCAAAATATATATTGGGATTAGTGTATATATAGATGTTTAATTTGACACCTACGGCGTCTTATTACGTCGGTGAAGGAGAACAGAATCCTCGCCATTTGTACAAACTTTCAACAAATTAACTGCATGTTTGTTCAACTTTTATCCTGAGGTGTACATGTTTAGTGCCCGGAGTCGAAAACTCTCAACCTGTACGAATCCAATCGATTATTTGAGCCAGCATATCGTTTGAAAATGATTAATTTCCACTTTCGTTGATAGGGCAGGTAGATCTTCACTTGTTTTGAAACCAAACATTTTACAGTGTGGAACTATTATTATTAAATACATTTGCGAGTTTGCTTGGAGGCGTTTATATACAGAACGTCTTTTTATTAAAACCGGCAGTGTTTAATATACGCCGTTTCAATTTGCAAAAATACACATTGTGAGAAAGCTGTTTTCAGATTAAAAACTATAGATTTGTGCCAGGTGAATATGGGTTTTATGAAAATGAAATAATATTCTAAAACTCAAATGTTAGAGCTGACCCAAATCCAGGTTCCAGGGGGGGGGGGGGCTAATTTCGGGTCAGCGTGACCCGTTTTCATGACCCTGAAGACGAGTGAACTATACGGTATGAAAATGTGATTTTTGACTATCAGATAATTCTGACCTAAGTTAATTTGGATTAGATTTACCTACAATTTGTCAGACTATGCGCTATGAGATGCAGGGCGAGGATTCTGGTAGTTGCAAGTGGAAGGTAGTGCTGTTAAAGGCACTGAACACGTTTGGTAATTGTCAAAGACCAGTGTTCTCACTTGGTGTGTCCCAACATATGCATAAAATAACAAGCCCGTGAAAATTTGGGCTCAATTGGTCATCGAAGTTGCAAGAAAATGATGAACGAAAAAAACACCCTCGTTGTACAAATTTGTGTGCTTTCAGATAGGAATAAAAGGCTTCTTGCAAGAAGTCTTTTATTATTTTAGTGAGAAATTACCTCTTTCTCAAAAACTACGTTACTTCAGAGGGAGTCGTTTCTCACAATGTTTCATACTATCAACAGCTCTCTGTTGCTCGTTACCAAGTCAGTTTTTATGCTAGTATATATTTTGAGTAATTACCGAACGTGTACAGTACCTTTAAAGAAGCAATCATTTTTTTGTAGAATTGACTCGAACCTCAGTTCCGAGGTTCGAGTCCGACCCTTCAGTGCCGGATAATGACCAGGGCCCAAACAGCTGCTAAGCAGAAAATTCTGCTTAGCAAATTTCTTTACTAAGCAAGAAATGAGTGGGGTACCAGTGGCAACAATGTGAACTTTATGGAATGTTGGCTGATAACCTGTTTCTGCTAAGCAAGATTTTTCAGCGCATAGCAAGTTTTTATGCTTGCAAGCTTTATGAAACTGGGCCCTGGAGTTTTTTTCGGATTACCTTACCTAGATTCTATGGTCGGACCAGACAAAACCGGGTAAAGGTTTCTCAAAAAATGGGTCTTGTAAATCCGTTATGACGGATTGTGAATAAGTAAATAACGGAATGTGAATTGGCGTGTATATGGGCCTTCGTACAAGCGCATGTCGTCGGGGAATGTAGGCCAACATTAAATAGGTAGAGCTAAACCATGAATTAACAAGCGACAAGGCCATAGTGTGACTGAGGACAATTAAATAAGAACGAGCCAAACACGACATCAGACTGGTGCGATATGATGGAATGAATTTTGAATTCAATTCATAGACTTTATCTCTCGATTGCTTTTAATAAAAATTGTATGTCAATTAGCCTATATAGTCTTACAGCACTAAATGACAGTCTTTCTTTAATTTGTGAAACTGCGTTTGATTGCATTGCATGATCTGCTACACGCGCTGTGCTGACGTAAGACAGGGGACTACATCTAAAAATAACCCACTGACTATTTTATTACATTAATTTTGAAGGGAGAATGCATCAGAAGAATAAATTAATTTATGGTTTGCAATATACACACAATACAAGATACTTGTGTGAAAATGTCTTCATATTAGGTGGTCAACTAAGGTCAAAATAACGAAAAAAGATCTATGTTTTATCATAAATAAGTTGTGTGCACGTTCATTACATGCTGGTTTTAATTGTTGCCATAAGCAACGATGATTTGTTATTATTGTTTTTCATTTATTAATAATGAATTAATTAATCATTAATTAATTAATAATTAATTCGTTTATTTATTCATTGTATTCTTTTAATTTGTTTTATTCTTTTCTTTTCTTTTTATATTTATTTAATTATTGGTTATTACTTTTTTTTTTTTTAATTCTTATTTTATTTTATTTATTCAAATATTTATTTATTTGTATTTATTTATTTATTTGTTGTTACTTTTAATTTTTATAAAGGGTCTCCAAATGATATTTTTGGGACTTTCGTTATTTCAGATGGAAATATTTATCTGGAGTATTGGCAAAGAAATAAACTGACTTCCAATTACTTTTACCTTTAATAACTCCAAACAGCAAACGGCACACGCCGTTATAACAATTCCTGTTCTTTCAGACGGTAGGCTAATGTTGAAATAATGAAATGAAAAGATTAAAATTACATTTCACCGGAGACAGACGCCAAATTTAAGGCAGACAAATCTAACATTTTAATTGCATCAAACAATTTCTAAATCTGGGAGAACTAATTTCTCACTGCACTTAAAATCCATTACGTCAAGCGACATTATTTAGTCTGGGTTTGACGCGGGATTTTTAAAGGCACTGAACACGTTTGGTAATTGTCAAAGACCAGTGTTCTCACTTTGTGTATCCCAACATATGCATAAAATAACAAGCCTGTGAAAATTTGGGCTCAATTGGTCATCGAAGTTGCAAGAAAATGATGAAAGAAAAAACACCCTTGTTGTACAAAAATGTGTGATTTCAGATAGGAATAAAAGGCTTCTTGCAAGAGTTTGTTCATGCATTGAATCACATAAAATGTGGACACTGATTTTGAGCTGTTACCAAAAGTGTACAATACCTTTAAAGGCTTGGACACGTTTGGTAATTACTCAAAATATTAGAATAAAAACTTACTTGGTAACGAGCAACGGAGAGCTGTTGATAGTATAACACATTGTGAGAAACCACTCCCTCTGAAGTAATGTAGTTTTTGAGAAAGAGGTAATTTCTCACTAAAATATTTGAATCTGTGAAAGACTTCAGGCCTGAAGCCTTTCTCAGGCATCTGAAAGCACACAAATGTGTGCAACAGGGGTGTTTTTTCTTTCATTGTTTTCTTGCAACTTCGATGACCAATTGAGCCCAAATTTTAACAAGCTTGTTAATTTATGTATATGTTGGGATACACCAAGTGAGAATACTGGTCTTTGACAATTACCAAACGTGTCCAGTGCCTTTGAGAGTTGAAAGTACTTCCAACAGAGAGTTTCTCAGAATGTTCCAAACCCTGCACCCCTTGAGTGTCAACAATATTGCGGTAGTTTCTAACTCATCTTCCATCAATGTTGTAGAATTCCCCAGAGTAACAAAATACCGTTGATGGAAAGACACAGCCTTAAAGAAAAAAACCCTCCACGAAATCAAAGTTCTTTTAAGATACGGGCGTAATGTAATTCCGGCAGGTCTGCCTTTTTACAAGGCTTCAATTCCCGAGTTGCGTCCATATCGTTGATCTGATTATTGAGTATTCATGTCGACTTATTTCCCGCTTGTTGATGTGCATAAATCTTTAATTCATCAATCCACCCACTTCAGGGAAGAAAGGGACACAAAATTCCTGTAGTTTGCATCCTCAATGGAGAGGGACACTTCCGTTTTCCGAACCGCCACCCCCAAAAATGCACACCTTGAGAAAGTGGTGTACTCTATGCATAAATAATTCCGACATGTGTACTTCATTGTTTAGACAAACATAGGTAGCCATTATGACTTTCACATATAGGAGGGTATCGCATGCGGAAGGGTGAAACTTAACACCATTTTGTGCAAAATAAAAATAGAAAAAAAAAGCATTAGACGCACCGGCATTTTTCTTCTTTCTTTGATGGCACTTGAGCTTGTAAAAGACCGGGGGAAAATCAACACCAGACGGTATCGGGAGCCGAGGCTGTCTGAAGTGTAGCCGATGGGCTTAGGGGCGCATCCGCGCGGGGACGGAACAAGAATTGAGGGTCTGGGGTTATTAGGACATAGATCAAAGAAAACAAAAACCTTATACGTGCTGGTGGTTTCAGCTTCAGTAAGACAAGACGAGGTTGCTACAGATGATTGGTGTGTCGCTTTTTGGGGGTATTTTCAACATGATTTTACAATACATGACAGCAGCGGTGTGGTCAGGGTTTTTTTTCACTGGGGGTGTGGGTGTTGCTTTGCAAGGGGTAGGGGGAAAGGGACATCCCCCCTTTAGAGGGCACTACATGTTACGGGTTCGTGATGAACCCATAAATGGTGGCAGAAGTGGGATTGACTCCCAAACACAACATGTATCTATAATTTGTTCGTGGGGGCACCTGGCCGGGTGAACTGGAAAATTGTGGGGGTGGGGTGGGGTGGGGGGGGGTGGCTACGCCACTTCTATGACAGGAATTGACTCGGACCCATCAGTTCATGAACACCCATCCACAAATCGGTCTTAAAGGAACATTACAGAATTGGTTTTTGCTAACTGGCAGTGTAAGCACTTTATATAATCCACCATATACATAAACTGACAAACCTGTAGAAGTTTGAGATCGATCGGCCATGTGGGTCACGAGAAAATAGTGAAAAACAGATTACACTTTTGCATGTGTTATACAATGCATGAAAACGCTCATGAGCGATAAACTCCAATCGGAAGTTTTATTTATTTCTCATCAAATATGGCATTTCAGACAGAAATATTTCTAGGGATGTTTTCTACTATCATCATCATTAGATTGTGTAAGTTTTATGTAAATCTGTGATCTTAAAGAAAATTTTAATTACCAGTTCTGTAACGTTCCTTTAAAAGAAGTCGAAGTTTGTCATATATACAATATTGACGATTATTGGGAGTAACCTCTTCTGGTTTTTTTCCCCATAGGCCTATAAGAGTTTTATTTTGCGCCCGTAATAAGTCAGGTTGGATGGGATTTAACCATATTTTATTACCTACATACCCATCCTCTTCTTCTCTGAAGCGACATGGGCTGTATCTTTTATTATGTGTTTATTATTGTTATATAACATCAATCATTTTCTATTGAATCGAGTATAGGGCCTAAGGGAAAACATACAATTCAAAACAACAATGTCATTTCCGAGGGATGAACATGTATAGTGAGAGTTCTAAAGAAAAAATAATAACCCACCCCATAAAATTAATTGTTTTTTGTTGTTGTTTGGGGGACTATTTAATGAAATTGGTTTTCATAAAGCTGTTTAGCAGAAAACTACGCTCAACAAGTTCTTCTGCTAAGTAAAAAATAAGAGGGGAACCAGTCACAAACACTTGCATATAGTAAAAGTATTTGGGCTGGTAACCTGTTTTTGCTGAGCACAATTTTTCTGTGCCAAACAGCTTGATGAAATTGGGGCCTGTTATCGGAAAACGCAGTAACTGCTCGTCGGTGCGGCGATTATTCGTCAAGATGCGACTTTTGACCAACAAAACAACCTGAACTCGGACAAACCGGTTGTCTTTGCGTAATCGCACAAGATTATAGAATTTGACTCAAAAAACTACACTTTGGGATTATTCTCGAGTTGCTATTTAAAGAAGAACCCACTCACATGCCCCTTGGGGAAAGTGTGATATGCTTCGTCCCGTGTAATAACACACTCCGACCGAGAGTGATGTTGCTTATAGATATAACACCTATGGGCAACAAGGGCACATTTCCCCGCCGTGAATCGCTCCAAAGAGACGGTATGATAGGCCAGGGCTTGAAGTTCAAAGAGGAGACGATACCGATCAATAAGAGTATGGATTGAAAAACTACGAAATGGCTTGGGGATTCTGTAAGACATGATCGGGGGAGTTGGGTGGAGATTGTGATTGTATGTTTACGTGACCGGTCCATCGTTCTCCGAAAGCTTGTTGTGTTCACTTCGGAGTGTAGAGGGACATTTTCATTTCTGAATGTCAAAGAAAAAAGAAAAAAACTAAAAATAGTTTTAAAATGCACACCATTTGATAAAACATAAATGTCAAGCTGAAATGATAAAAACACCCAAAATAAACCCAACACCCAAACCCCAAACCATTTTAAAAGTCACCCATATCACCGACAAACAAACAACAACAATAATGTTTTTGTTCTATCTTACAAACCAAATCAAACTATTTATCGGAAGTCATTTTCATTTGCTTGTTACTTTTACACTGGGGGGCAGCTTTTCAGAGGTGGAGCCAATACCTAATGAGAACAGCTGATTTATGAAGTTGTGTATTTGTTTTGTCTGCTTTCAAGAAGAAAAAAACACGAGTTTAACCCGTAGAAAAAAACAACAAACTATTGTTTGAGTAAACATACGAACTACCTGTTGACCCTGTACAATTCGTTTTGTGACCACCACGCCCACCATCTACAACCCATAAAGAACGCATGCGCAAAGCGGATAATTCGAAATCAAAATGGCGACTGTCACAGTGTCAGTGTCATAGGTGAGTACCGATGTTTGTGTTGTGGCGAGTTTAGTTTGTAATATTCATGATTTTGCAAGCTGCTATGGTTTGAATTGAGGACTTAACAATTGAATGTAACTTGTGTTAACCATGCATTTTATCTGTAGGTCCCGATCCTAAATGTAAAAATACAACATTTTGTTTGGTGTAACTGTAAACATCGCACTCGTCCCCTCGCTGCCTCGACTCTCCTACCGACGACTACGAGTCCTAGTTTAGTTACTCAGATCATGGAGGAAGATTTAGAATGAGATGGGACAGGGGCATGTAACAGTATTCCTTATGTCGTTTAACACAGAGTCCTGTCTGACCACTAGAGTAGAAGGCTGAGTACGTTTTGTGAAGTGCGATGTTTACACTGCCTAGTTCTGTAGTCGTTAGCTTTGAGTTTTGACTATCTCTGGAGAGGTGATGCGATGACCTATTCATGAACTCTATTTTATTTAGACTAGTTCATGAAATGAATCGTATACATTGTAATGTATTTGTCTGCATAATATTAATAAGACTAAGATAAGCATGATAAGAGGTAAAACCCACGTAGTCAGGTGAGTTAGTTAGGGCATGGAGGAAAACTTCCTCCATGGTCAGGGACTGAAAACTCAATCCACTGAAAATTCAATCCACATGAAAGGCTTCAGTCTACCTGGGGTCCAGAGGTCACTGAGCCAACTTGACTAGCCAGCTTGAGCCTTGAGCCAGATATTTTTAACATTTGTGTGGTGATTAATTTGAAATAATTCTACACTTTAGCTAGTATTTGTGAAACATTTTACTAGCCATCTTGAATAGGCCTACTTGGTGACATTTATAACTAGCGGTCGGAGTTGTTATAGCATTGTATAGGCCTGTTTAACCATTTTCGTCCAGCAGACCATCTCTGTGTAAGTGCTGAGGAGAACATACTGATGTATGCTTTGTGTTGCATTCCAAGCTCCTTTTGTTATAGTGTTTGGCTCTGTTCTGGCATGCAATAAATGTAGATTGTTGTGCCAGATGGGGGTACAATGTAGTCAGTTATTTTGGTTATTCATCATTCCCTTGCCAGCCACCATTGGCCTGCAAGGAATGTGTTTGTATCATTATTTCCCCCAATTTAGATTTAATGATTACTAGTGCATTTAAAATAACAAAGAGTTTCCTATTGGGTATAAAACCAAGGCACCAAATCTAGGTGTGGCATTCTAAAACTGTGGCTTGGGACATCAGGGTGGTCGGACGGCGGCTCTATACTTTCTATGTATAAACTGAAGGCACTCAGTACAAAAGTACTAGCACAGATAGTGGTCAGCCTACATGTATTTATTTTTGTATAATTTATTATCTGCACGTCGTCCGGCCTGGTTCATAATGTTAAGGTAATGTTGTATTTATTTATTTATTTATTAGTTAAGTGAGGAGTGTCCTTAAATTTCCCCAACTCGGCCAGTTGCTACGTTTTGCTTTATTATTAATTGACTTTATAATATGTATTTTGTTCATGTCCCCTTTGAGGAGAATTACAAGATGAGCGAGTACCTGCATTTTCTGTTTCCATTTTTGAATTATTGTTTTGTCTCTGAGTTTAGCAAGTAGTTCCCCTCTCCTTCTGGCGGATGCAGGGTTGATCCGTTACAATACACAGAGTGATAGTCTGGGACTGACCATAATCATTCATTGGGAGAATGGTGCCTGTTTTGAAGAAAATTATTTATCATTTACCATGTTTACCAATCAATAAAAACATCTGAGAAATGTTGTTGATTGTTGAGAAACTGTGTGCAAACGGCAGCACATGCTTTGCCACAACTTTTTACTCAGATTCACTGGGGGGATCGTGTCATGGCCGAGCAGTTAAGAGCACCGAACTCAAGCTCTGGTGTTTCTGATCAGCAGAGTGTGGGTTCGAGACCCGGTCTTGACACTTGTGTCCTTTTAAAGCAAGACACCTTGCTTCGTCCTTCGGATGGGACGTAAAAACGTACATAGGTCCTGTGTGTTAAAGACCCTAGTAGTACACACTTATCGTTAAGAGAAGGGTGTTCACCCTGGTGTGTCTTGCAGTGCGTTTATCTTCAATCATGATTTGGAGGCTGCACTCAAAAGGAAGAAGAAGAATTAAGGCCAATACTATAGATATTCAATACATGGTGGAGCCTATTTGTGTTTAGCTTCCATTCAAATCAATGTGATTAAACCGCGGCTGGAAAGACAAAAATAGTCTGGTACAATGAGAATAAATGGTTATATTATTGCTAGTTGTACACAGGGAACAAGACAGTGGTCTAAACATGATAAAGGTCATTAGTAAATTGTAGCTTTCCCCCTGGTACGGTACTGCTGCCCTTTGGAACTCCCATCCCGTTTCCCATCATTTTACAATGTATTTCAGTTTTAAAGAGGAATTTGAACAGATAGGCCCAACTTTCTCTTTCTTTAAAGGCACTGTACACATTTGGTAATTACTCAAAATATATATTAGAATAAAAACTGACTTGGTAACGAGCAACGGAGAGGTGTTGATAGTATAAAACATTGTGAGAAACGACTACCTCTGAAGTAACGTAGTTTTTGAGAAAGAGGTAATTTCTCACTAAAATAATAAAAACTTCTTGCAAGAAGTTTTTATTCCTGTCTGAATGCACACAAATTTGTACAACAAGGATGACCAATTGAGCCCAAATTTTCACAGGCTTGTTAATTTATGCATATAGGATACACCAAATGAGAACACTGGTCTTTGACAATTACCAAACGTGTACGATGCCTTTAAACTGTTGTTATTTTTTCATGTATGTAGTCTTCACCTTGAGTGCCAGGCCTTTGGCCTTGTGTTGGGCGATTTTGCATCAAAAAGATGATAAACAAAGTTCCCCAAAAATGCATTAACGATATTGAATCATCAAGGCATTTAGGTAAAAACAAGAACATTTATTAATCATCCCCCTTTTTCTTCTAGATTATAATGGTGTTGCCTTTCATTTCTTACTGGAATAATCCATGCTTTATTTGACTCTATTTGATTGCAGATAAAAACTCATGATGTTTGACTTATATGTAGATCCATAGCGTATTGAAACCAACTCTGAATGGTTATGCAGTCTCTGAGATTGAAGGAATCAATCCATCATGCTAGCTCCAATCAGCAAGTAAAACATTTGTAAACGGTCATGTCGCACAAAGTAATTCCACCCTCAAGACCCCAAGTATCCGTCGGTAAATCGCCAACAACGCAAGCATTCAACCTCTTGCAGAAGAAGCTCAACACGGCAGAGGCTGAAACTGTAAGTCTCGTCCGTCAGTTAGCCGATCTCGGTTTCCAAACCTCCAACAGTTCTCCCGGAAACGACTCCGTGCAGCCAGTCGTGCCGTTCCTCCCAGCGACAGCTGAAGTCGACGTTCTCCGGAAACACTACGAGGCCCTCGTTGCGAGGCTGTGCCGCACCGAGAGCCAGATTCAGACTCTGAAACTGAATCTGTGCGCTCTGCAGGCTGAGAGAGACCTGTCAGCGCGGGAACGCCTGGTTACTCAAGATGGTGACGAGAGGTTAGCCGAGCTGAGAGAGGCGCATGAAGATGAGCTTAGGAGGTTTAATAAGGAGCTGGCAAGGACACGAAAGGAATGGAAGGACACCCTTGAGGTTCGGAATGAAGTTGAAGATGAGGCAAGGAGACTCAGCTCTGCTCTGGAGGCTGCAACTAATGCAAAGGTACAAATTTAGAACTTTTAACGAATAGAGTAATTGTTAAACATTTATAGCTCTTGGTCTACACAAAGAATTGTATGAAATCAAGTTACGAATGTACGTACGTACACACTGGATTGTAAAGGCGATGTAGTTTTTGCTCGGAAGAAATTAAAAACAATATTGGTTTATTGCTGAATCAGGAAAACAAAAGAAAGAATATCAGCGTTCTCCTTTAACGGTGGTCCGCTGGCCAAATGTCAGTTAAAACACTAAGGACCCTGAGTCAAACTTCAATGTAAGTAGTCCGGCTGGCAAGTTCAATGTTGAAAAGCATGATCCCTTTTTAATATAAACCATGGACTAGTGAAAAAACTGACAGACTAGTGCAACGACAAGCTAATGTAACTGGTCCTGCTGGCTAGTTACTGAAAAAGTTAAGGGCAAACCCTGAATGCACAATGGTTGTATAAAAATCCGAAGTTTAAAATTTACAGATGTCATAAAATTAACATTATTCTTGCTTCGTAAAAGCAATTAAACCTGATTCATACTTAATATTGTGCAATGGTTTTGAGAAAGAAAACCTCCCTTTTGAAATTCAAATACACTGCAGAAACTGTGTGTGTAGTGAAATCAAGAAGAACTTGAAATAGTTCTTTTGTGCTTCCTACTCAGGCAGACTTGGTATTTCACCTTCAGAGAGGGCAGGGGTATTACATTTAATAATAATAATAATAATAATAATAACAAGTTCTTATATAGCATTTTTTAATATAACGTGCGCTTGCGCTACATTATGGTCCTGGGGGTCATAACATTCCATTCCTTTAACCTTTCTCAGCTCCTAGGAGTATACAACCCTGAGCAACCGCCGGCGCTCGAAGGCTTTTTACAAACACAATATCAACCTCTACCCTCGCAGGTACCCATTTATACCCCTGGTGAAAGAAAAGCAATTATAGTTAAGTATCTTGTCAAGGACACAAAGTGCCACATGACCAGGATTTGACCACCACCTGACATGACCCCACAGAACTTGAATTCGATAGCTCTTACCTACTCCACCACAACTACACCCAAGGCATTTTGCTAAGGGCAGTCTGCCAGTGGAAATTATTATAGTCTATGGAAAACTTTTGAAGGGGCAGCAAGGCGTAGACCAGGGAAACAGAGGCCATGACCTCTGTGGCCTCCGTGTAATTCAAGCCCTGCTTGGGGGGGGGGGGGGAGGTTGTACATGATGTACCTTACATTCCACTTTTTTGTTCATGTAGAGTGTTAAGTGTATCATGTTTCTAAAGGATCTCTTCATTTTTCCTTGAATTTTTCCCTTCAAACTTGTCTTCTAAATCCGAATCCCAGTTGCCAAAGTGAAGGATATCAGAATGATTGGGGCCAGTTGGCCCTAATAACCAGTGCTTATCACTGGGTCAGGCATTCCAATATTCATCTAAGTCCAAACAATTTGGTGTGTGGTCTGATGGTGGTGAAACAAATTTCACTTTTTATTTGCAAAATTTTATGATTAAATTTAAATATACATGTAACTGAATTTAATTGAATTGAAGTGAAGTGATAGTAGAAGAGGATATGGGAGGATTGAGCCTGCATGCTACATGTACTGTCTGTAACTTGGTTTATTAAAAGAAAATTAGAAAGGAAAGGAACTTAATGAAGGGCATTACAAAAGCTGTCAGGAATTTAACACTGTCTCCCTCCTACAAGGTTTTAGCCGGGATTTGGTAAAAGGGTGTCCAAATTTGCTGGAAATTTAAAAACTGGGTGTCCAAATTGTTCACTTCCAATTTTAAATGACAGATACATTGTGTAAAACAGGGTGTCCAAATTTAAAACAGGGTGTCTGAAAGACACCAAGACACCTCTGGCTAACACTATGACCTCCTCCTCTCCCCCCCCCCCCTAGTCAATGCACCTCATCCCCTGCTACTGTGCAATGCTTTGTTGCTGAACTTGTCAAATTACCCCCCCCCCCTTATTATCAACATCTAGCCGCAGCCTGCTGCTCTTTTAATGATTTATCTATGTATAAAATAATGTACATTACACGTGTGGCATCTTCCCTGTTATTTTGTAGGATTTTCATTCATAATGTAAATATTTGTGTGTATTGTAAACGATACGTTCTTACCATAATAGAAGATTGGCCAAACACTGTCATTATCCTTTCCCCACTCAAAAAGTCCCCGTGTAACTTTGTGTCTCCAGAAGCCTGGAGCGATTGTACTGTCGAATACATCGGCAGAACGTAATCTCAGATAATTTTTTCTATGAAAACCCCTTTTAAATCACCGGAGTACATGAACGCAAATCCACCTTAAGTGCCCTTCGACGACAGAGATCCTCGTTAAGAAAGCGTGGACTTGTGGAGGATTTTAGATTTGATGTCTCGTCAGAGCGGATTTAAGTAGTGACAGACATGATTGAGACTTGTCTACTTTGGGGCGATGTGTGGTGGAGCCATCTTTGTATTGAAATAAAATTTCTGACAGCGTTGTTCTTACATATGGTGGTTTTATGAAGTGAATTGACATCTGCTGTCAAACTACACCTAGTAAGATCTACAAAAAAAACTACCCCCAAACAACAGACAAAAAAGCACTGAAGTTATGATATTTGGAAATTAGAAGCCAAAAATCTTTTGCAAATTTGTAAATTTACATAACAAATATGTAGATAACACAGAGTCAGTGCCTTCCTTAATGCCTGTTTATTTCTTGCCTATCTTTTGGAAAATCCGGTGGGAAATCTAATACGCAAGTTACGTATAATATGAAAAATATTAGAAGGGAGCTCAACTTGTGTGCGTGCATGACGTACATTGGTGTATTTATTTGTAGGAATCCAGTACCAAATTTGAAATAGGGTGATTTTTAAATTGAATATCAAAAACAGCTATTATCTGGGTCTGGAATTTCATAGATGCCTCAGACGTCAGAGGCATTTTGCCCTCCTACTTTATTGTTCTGGACCAAGTTTCATGGCTCTGCTAAATTGATCCTTATGGTAGCAGAAAAAAATCCTCGCTTTTAGTGTACACGTATTAAGTATGTTAAGTGTATTTTTATAGGTTAGCAAGAAGCGTTTTTCAATTGTACGAGTAACATCATTTTACTGAGCATTCTATAGGGCCTACTGAAATACGTGGCCAACATTGGTGCTTGTCAAAGATTAGTACATGTACCTGCAACTTGTTTAACCCCAAAATATACATTAATTGTACAGTTTGCATTAGGCCTATGTGAAAGTTTAAACTCAACCAGTTGTTGGAGTTAGAGAAAATGGCAAAAAATACTCCATTTGCGGTTTCCACTAATATCAACTATCGGATTTTGATTTGCGAGATCAAAACTAATTGTATTAGCAAAACTAATTGTATAAGTAATTTCTCAAAAACTACATGTACATGTAAATAGCATTTTAGGAAAAACTATTTCACTGAAAGTTTTTCCAACTCGACCATCTTTTTATTGACCAATTACCACTTTATTTCAACCTTACTGACGTTGTACACACCTCTGAAATACAACCAGCCCAGAAATTTGCTGACCCTGAAAGCAGAGAATGGTGAACAGTGCAGAATTCTCCAATACAGAACGATGTGGTTTTTGTCCTGGCCTTGTCCCTTGTCCCTTGTTGTATCTAACAAAGCGAGTCTCTTTCCAAAGAAAAAATTGCCCCGTGCCTAAAACATAAATAAAATGCCATGAGAAGTTATTAAAACTTCAGGGCCCAATTTCATAGAGCTGCTTAAGCAGAAAATATTGCTTAAATTTTTTCTGCTAAACAGAAATGAGCAGGATACCAGTCACAAATTGTAATCGTGACATGGTAGTTTGGCTGGTAACCTTATTCTGGTAAGCACAATTTTTCTTGCGCGTAGCTACTTTTTGTGCTTAAGCAGCTCTATGAAATTGGGCCCAGGCCTTGCACTTAAAGCTTTTTTTGTTTTTAAAGTAGCCCACCGGGCTAGTAAACCGTGCATTTCACTTGCCCCAGGGAAGTTTAGTAGCCCAGATTTTAATATAATTGTCATAAATGTAGAGCTTTCTGATGTATGAATGGTAGCGATCGCAGCCAGTTCAATTGTCAAATGAAGTTACATGTACATGTACATTCACACATTCAAAAATAAAATAACACATTTAATTTTTGTTATTATTCACATATGAAAAGGAAGAAATATCAGCATTATAAACAAGTGGGATGCACAGTTTTTAGTTGCCCACAGGGCAAGTTCAGAAGTGCTGTCACTAGCCCATAGCAGTTTTTACTAGACAATGTATGCCAGGCTAGTGTTAAGGGTGAGCCCTGAACATGTACAAAATGTGCGATAAAGTACTATGTACTTGTGATATTGAAGCAAGAGAGATCTGAACACCTCATCGTCCCCGCCCTATCGTCCATGAAAGTATTAACCCTCGCTGATGATCAGGAAAAAAGACAAAGTTCATCTATAGATTAGTTATAACTGTGGAGGGTTTGAAGAAAAGTGCAGAGCCTCCAGAACAAATACATGTAGTGTACATTTGGTAGGTTTCAGAAGATTAAACAAGTACATTGTCCATGTATTTTGTATCTTTTTACTTCAGTCGGAGTTGGCCGTTGCGTATGAAGAGCTGTTGTCGAGCAAGCAGAAGCTGAGTAAGAGAATATCTGAGGTATGTACATTACTGTACCATTAATAATGAGTTCTAGGGGCTACCACCGACCATTCAAGTTTCTCAGTGGTTTCTTCCCCTGCCTTTCACTACTGTTGACCCTGGTTCGAATCCCGGACTGGAGCCCTTATATAGATTGGGTTTTCAGTCCCTACCTGGTTTTTCTCCATTTGGGGTTTTCCTCTTCCATCCAAACAGGGTTTGCCCTTCACTTTTATAGTGACTTGCCAGCAGGACCAGTTAGCTTTTCATTTTACTAGTCCACCAACTTTTTCAGTAGTCCATTTTTGAAATGGGGATGCTTTTCAACACTGAACTAGCCAGCTGGACCACTTGAGTGAATTTTGACTGGTCCTGTGGTGTTTTAACTGGCATTTTGGCCAGCAAACCACTGTTAAGAGAGAACGCTGCAATCCCTACCTCACCTCACTATTCCGAACCCAAATTCTGGAAGTTTGGTCTAAGCTGACTTGAAACAAGGTTCTGGGAATGTTTGTTTTTTACTTGGTGTTTTTCTATAGTTTTAAAGCCCTACTGTGCAATCTGGAGCATTCAAAATGATTTTGTCAAGATGATTTGTGTAAATAAAATTAGCTGTTGCAAACTGCATACATGTACCTACCAAACGGACCTACGGTATAAATGTAAAAAATAGTTAATGGCCTGACTTTGCTTATCAGCTGCAAATCGCAAGTTTTGGCCTGTAATTTGCGCATATCGGCCCGATACGCTAGCTTGTGCATGCAAGGAGAACCATGAAGACAATGAAATAAATAATAAAAAGTTAATACTGTGACTCCTTCAAATAAGATTTAAAGAAAGGTCTTCTAATGCTAATATCTACCCTTTGACAGTAGGCTAGATGTAATTGCAGGACAAATAGCTCTAGAGGATTGCATTATGTTTTAATCAGCGAGCTTTCAAGATTGAAACTAATTATTTGTTTTCCCCCGAAGACTACCAAATCCAGTACTTAGTCTTGAATATACTTGAATATTTATAGCCCTCGAGAACTGTAATCCATTTACACAATAGAATTCAAGAGCATCTAAAACGACCTTACATTTTTTATCTTTTTGGTAATGAAACAAGGCACCCTCAAAAGCGACTAGCACTGTGACCGCCAGTCCTGAAGATGTAAAGAGATAATCAGAGAAGAACATGATGAAATGTCAGGTTTAGATGTGGGAGGAAAACCCTTTGTAGGGAAAACCCACGCAATCATGGCCCAATTTCATGGCGTAGCTTACCGCAGAATTATGCGCTTGTAGCGCCCTGTAAAGCGTGTGATTCTATGAGCTGTAAGCTCAGAGCTCCGCAGGATGCAGTGCCCTGAAAGTGGGCCTCAGTAGCGACTGAAATACTTATACATGCAAGACTCCGATTTGGGATTCGAACCAGGGTCAGGTGAAATTATGATTAATTATTATTGGTGTATTACAAATTTGTTTTTTTACAGCCAGCAGGCTGAATTACAATATAGTCAGAGGCAGGGCTCAAATTTTTGGGGAAAATCAACAAGAACACAGGGCTTGTAAGCCCAAAATATTTACTGGACTTGACTTTTGTTTTTACAATGACCACTTTCAAAATGGAAAAAATTTGCTGACACTGTTTAGCATGCATTTAACTAATTTTATTTGAACAAACACTATGACATGTAAGAAAAGATTTTTTCTCATTTGTCTTTCATAAAGTATACTTGGGTACTCAACAGAATTTAAAGGTGTTTGTCAGACCTTAAGTCAACATTTGAACATAATTTATTTGTTATTAACTCTTTCAGTGCCAAGGTTATTCATGTATGATCTATTTTATGTACTAAAAAAGTGTCATCAATCGTACATGTCAACCCGTAGATACATACATGCTATCACAAGAGGGCATTATCATTCAAGAAATACTATTGACTTTGGGAGGTACCAAGGCAACACAAATCAGCAAGATACATTTTGTTTGGTGAAAAAGACTTGCTTATTATTATTTTATTTTTTTTACAGAATTTCAAAAAACCTCAAAAGCTGAGCATTTCAGGTTCAAAACGCAAAATAAAAAAAGCGGGCACTGCAAGAGTTAATACACAGTGAGGTGTTGTTATTCAATGGAAAACACAAGACAGCCGGACTTGAGTTTACTGGCCTGACACTAAAATTACTGGCCTCAAGCCAGTTGTCCAGTACGAAATTCAAGCTCTGTACAGATTTAACAAACAAAATATAACGTGTCCAGATGGCACTGTTTTTACTGAGACAAGGTCTTCTAATCCTTACAAAGCAAACACCAACTGGCCGAATTCTGAGAATGACCGTTATGTACACACACTGTTCTGAGGCTACAGTTCAGGGTGTGGATTCTCTCTATAGACAGTGTTTTTAGCTAATTAGATCTTGAGTAACGACACATTGTCCGGCATGTCTCAGCCAATTAAAACCAACTGTTGTCCGTTAATCAGTTAATCTCCGAAGATATCACGTTCTGCTCCGGTCAGTGTCAGCTTTCTAAGCTGCTGTAGATTGAGTTCTGTCAAGTTGCCGAAATTAACTGGATCTGAAATTCAGAAAATATCTGGTCAGTTGAGCGAGAAACAAAAGACAAGAAAGGGGTACTTTAACCGTGAAAATTTCAGCGGATTTAATTATTTTGCTTTCTGCCGCAGCAACGCTTTTTTTGCGATTGATAATAATTGGGAAATAATTTGAGTGGCTGCGTTGCCGCTCACGTATGCGTTGCTCTTAATTAGCGTATAATAGTATGATGACCATGGCAATTTCATACTTCTGCTAAACACTAGAATTTGCACAGCTCGATAATTAATGCTCAGCAGAAACAGGTACCAGCCAAACTGTGTTGTAGTGCACTCGTTTGTGAGTGGTACCCTGCTATGTTTAGCAGAAGAAAACCCGCTAAGCAGCTCTGTGGATCCAGACTCTATATTACCTCCAATAATGACTGGGTCGTTGAGGGAATGGCCTTGAATTTCACACCTAAAGTGATAAGGTCAGTCTCTTGATTGGAAAGGGTTGCTTTCATTTGAGAAAAACCACAGATTAACTTTGATGTTATTTTGGGTCCCATGCTTTTGAATGCAAAAACAGGCCTGGAATTACACGGAGTCCATGGAGGCCATGGCCTCTGTTGCCCCTGGTCTTGGCCTTGATGCCCCTTCACAAGTTTCCCATAGACTTTTAAGATTTTCAAATGGAAGTGCCCTTTGCAAAATGGCCTTGCCCTCTTAAAGATGAAATTCCAGGCCTGCAAAAATGAAAACTGAAATGTGGAAACATTGATTTTGTTCCACACTCGGGGTTCTCCCCAGGTTTTTTCAAAACTGTGGGGCATTCTGGGCCAAAATTTGGGGATGTTTGTTCGAAGCGTGCTGAATTGAAACAAGGTCTTCGTAATGTTTTCTACTTGGTGTTTTTCTTGGTTTTCAAAGCCCTTCTCTGTAATTTTTTATTTTTAAAAATTGGCGTATCAGCAGATTTTTTGGGGCAAATTTGAGCGTATCGGCATGCAATTCGCACGTATCGACCCATTACGCTAGCTTGTGCACGGGGAGAACCCTGACAATGAAATTCATGATTGTTCATCTCGGGAAATTCCATCTTTTTGGAGATGAGTTTCATGCACAAAATTCATTGTACATTATTGACATTCATTGCTCCAATTTTGGGAGTAAATCTACTGTATAAGCCAAATCTAAATCTACAAGGCTTGAAGCTCAAAAGTTTACTGGATTAGAATTTTGTTTACAAGACCAGTAGAGAAGAATGAGAAGAAAACAAAAATGCCAGACATATTTGAACTGTTTTAATTTGAACAAACACTTGAGAGAAGATTTTATCTCATGTGGGCAAGTATTCTTCAATACTCAATTGAAATAGATTTATCAGACTGAAAGTCAACATTTTGAAAATAAACACAAGACCGCAGGACTTGTTCAGTCATAAGTTTACTGGCCTGATGTTAAAATTGCCTCGGGCCTGCGATCCAGTGTAAATTCTGAGCCCTGACATTGGAAATATCTACACAGTCATGGCATTAGTATTTCCAACCACCATCAGCTGTACATACATTGGACTAGCTTAGCCACTTTAGCCAGCATACAATTTTTACCAGTCAGTTATTTTATTTTTGTGAGATGCAATACTGTCACAGTATGTGTAGGTTTCCTGTCAAAATACAATGTACACGTATATTCCTAAGGTACTATGAATGTAAATAATAAGTAGATAAAATTTGAATAAATTTTAACAGAAATGTTGGTTTTTTGTTTGTTTGTTTCTTTGTTGTTTTTTTTTTTTTGGGGGGGGGGGGTTGAACCCAACATTGTTTTAAAAATTTACCCAGCCAGTTTCCCTTGTGGTTTTTGTATTACTTGTATAAATATACTGTGGTGCGTATGGCCGAGCAGTTAAGAGCACCAGACTCAAGCTCTGGTGTTTCTGATCAGCAGAGTGTGGGTTCGAGTTTCGGTCGTGGCACTTGTGTCCTTGAGCAAGATACAATGTACTTTCATACCATAAATTGCTTTGTCCTTCGGATGGGACATTCAGCTAGGATTCACTAGGATTGGTAGTGCACGTAAAAGAACCCAGAACACTTATCGTGGAAGAGTAGGGGTTTAATCCCGGTGTTTTTGGTTCACATAGCAAACACCCTTGTTTACAGGTTTCCTCAGGCTTGTGAGCTACAGTGGTTAAGTTCACTAATGAGGCATCCTTGGTTTCATTACCAGAAATATGTAATAATATCGATAATGATAATAATACATCCTAAGAGGTCTCGTTTCAAGGACCGTTGCTGATTATAATTTTCTCACAATCTTAATTGGTCTGTAGTCAAGAGAAGAAATTGCCAGAGAGAGTAGTCTCCGCTCAAGACTGGAAGACTCCCACGCAATGCTACTGGAGAGGGTACAAGAGATGGAAGGAGTCGTGCAAAGTGAGAGACAAGAGGTATGAGACTTGAAGGGCGGGATCTAATCAAAGGAGGTGTACATGAAGTGGGAGCAATGTACGCTAGTTGGATTTGTCCAGCGTGTTGGGTTTTTGTTGTCGTCAAGAACCAG
This sequence comes from Plazaster borealis, assembly GCA_021014325.1. Classification (NCBI taxonomy): domain Eukaryota; kingdom Metazoa; phylum Echinodermata; class Asteroidea; order Forcipulatida; family Labidiasteridae; genus Plazaster; species Plazaster borealis. Next base: position 2,476,052 of record CM037466.1, read on the forward strand.
ATGTGTACAGCTCTTGACATTTAATTTAGGTGTGATGAATGTAACAATGAAGCATTCAGTGTGGGTAGGTTTTGCCGTCCACTGATGTATAATTTGATTTCTCTGGATTTTGCCTGATATCAAGACTTTCTCAAAATTTCCTAGAGCCTCTCAGAGCCTTCAGGTTCTGGTTCTGGAATGAGGGGGAACCACGACCAGCAAGCAATTTTTCAGGATTTTTCACATTTGCCAAATCTCATCCATGAAAACCCATCCCTGGGCCCAATTTCATAGAGCTGCTTAAGTACGAAATATTGTTTAACAATTTTCTGCTAAGCAAAAATAAGCAGGATACCAGTCAGAGATTGTACATATGACATGACATTTTGGCTGGTGACCTTAATCTGGTAACTTGATTTTGTTGTGCTTAGCTACATGTATTATTTGTGCTTTTAAGCAGCTCTATGAAATTGGTCCCTGTAGGGCAAAGCTACTACATGTATGTACACGTGTAAGTCGTATTGTTGCTTAGCAGGATGCAATAACGAACTGAAATCATGCAAAATAAGGTCGCAGTTGAACACTTTATCCAGGGATTTAGTCAAGGTGACCCATTCACACATTCAGTAGTATTACACAGCCCGTATGGCCAAATTTCAAAGAGTTGCTTAAGCACAAAGAGTGGCTAAGCACAACAAAATTATACTTACCAGAACAAGGTTACAGGCAAACATACCATAACACATTGTACCATCTATAATTGGTATCCTGCTCTTGTTCCTGCCAAAAAGAATATTCTTATATATTTTGGTTTTTAAACTCTTTAGTTTTAGTGATGCACTCATTTTCCAAAAGATAGAGTCCTCATGAAAGTGGAGAATAAATCTCTAACCTCACATTAAAATGGTGTAAAATGTCATTTTATGTGATACTCTTACAGAGTGAAATTTGAAACATGACGTCATCGGACATAAAAAACAAATAGATCTGTACATTCCAAAGAGGAATTTCCGCGCCAGTCAGAAGGTCAAATTCAATGCTATTTTGATTGAATATCATCAAAATTTAGGAATGAACTGAAAAGTCTGTGCAGATAAATGTACAGACTATATATTTGAAATGTGACACAATGGAACGTTTTTGGATTGAGACAGAAATTGCGCTTGAAGGATATTAAACAAAGTGTCATTTTGACACTGTTTTAACCTGAGGTTAGAGACTTGTATTTTTCCCCCCATCTTCTTCAGGATTCTAGCTCTTGGAAAATGAGTGGATCACAAAGCTGAATTTGACCTTGGGGTCCTTTTTTTAAACAATATTTTCTGCTTTAAAAGCAGCTCTATGAAATTGGGCCCTGCAGGTACCAGGTATATTCAAACATGTCTAAAGGCCAAATAGGCGACATAGAAAAAAAAAAAAGTTAAAACAAAAACCAATTCATGTAAAACCCTTTATTAGAGACCATCAATTTCTGTGTGATCACCATTTGCCGCTAGACAGGGCTTAAATATTGTTGATTTTTTAACATAATTTTTTCTTGAAAAACTGTCTGGAAATATAATACAAAACAAATATTTGGTTTGGCAATGTAGATTCTAATGTAGATTAAGTGTGGAAATGTAGATTCTTTTGACAACGTCGGAAAATGTCAATTCAGGACACGACCTGTACGTTTGTTGAGCAGAACTAGGTCAAATATTGCAGCCGTTTGCGGCTGCTGTGGGCATTTTGGTACAAGCCATTTGAGGTCGCTATAGTCTGTTACGGGTTAATAACATTCCCCCTAATCCATCATCATAAAGTGTTGAGTAGTTTTTTTCTTCTTGAACAATTGAATTAATAATAATTAAGGTGATCCCCTGGCTGTCGCTTCCCAGGGTCCAATTTTATAGAGCTGCTTAAGCAAAAAATAATGCTTAACATTTTCTGCTAAGCAAAATAAGCCGGATACCAGTCAAAAATTGTACACGTGAAATAATATTTTAGCTGGTAACCTTATTCTGCTAAGCATAATTTTGTTGTGCTTAGCTACTTTTTGTGCTTAAGCAGCTCTATGAAATTGGGCCCTGGTTGTATCGTAAACTTGGGTGTGATTCTTGGCTACACGGAAGTTAACGGTTGTATGGCTGCTGACTGGCACCCTGAACAAAGATATTGACAATATAGGAAGACCGCCAACATAGGGCTATACGTGTAGCTCATTTGGAAGAGCGCCGGTGCGTTAATCCGAAAATCCCACTCAATTTTTCTTTGTTCAATCCCAACTTAATAATAATTATAATAATAATAATAATAACCTATTCTTATATAGTGCCTCACACGAAGCGCTCCGAAGCGCTTAACAAAAGAAATTGGCAATAAATTTTTAAAGAGGTTTGTTTTTTGCACAGATTTTTGAAAATGTTCTCATTTCGGAGTAGTTTTGATGAAGTTTGGGGAAATTGAATTTGTTTTAAAGATACTTAATTTCTATGAACGATTGTATTGGTTGTTTTTAATAGGTGACTTGAACAGGCTCACACAGGAGATTGTTTAAAAAAAACTATAAAAAAAACAAGTTCTTCCTCTTCATAGACATTGCGGACATTTTATGAATTGTAAATAGTAAATTTGTTCAAACACCACATTATCAAATGTTTACCAGTATCTGAATATTTTATTATATTATGTTATACAACTAGTAGGGGAGATGGCCTTAGCTTTCAATCCAAACCGGACCTTCGTCAGAGGCATAAACAAGCACAATCACAAACATATCCAATTATAGCAAAAAGAGGAGCAAAGGATTTTGGGAAGACATCCAGAAAAAAGCAGGAAAATTATAGCCAATCAAAGTTATTAATCTACAAAGGGGCGGCTAAGAACCAATCAGAGTAAAGTGAGGACAAAAGGATGGTCAATTGTGAAAGGGGGATTACTGTACCATAAAGATGGTAACTGCATACTACATGTAGGTATTACAATGCGGGAAGCATGAAAGGACAGGATCAGAGGGCAAGCTATATCAGGATAATGCAACTAACAATAGCAAGACAAACTAATTAGTGAAGAGAGTTTAGTAAACAACAGGATGACTCTGTGAAAAGGGAGGAATAATTATAGAAGAACGGAATCAATGTACAGGATGATATGTAAGAAATTGAAAATATGATACTATACTATATTATATTTGGGGTTGAACAAAGAAAAATTGACTAGAGCGGGATTTGAACCAACGACCTCCAGTTTAACGTGCCGGCGCTCTACCAACTGAGCTATCTAGCCCTATGTTGGCGGTCTCCCTATTTTGTCAATATCTTTGTGATATTGACAAAATAGGGAGACCGCCAACATAGGGCTAGATAGCTCATTTGGTAGAGCGCCGGCACGTTAAACCGGAGGTCGTTGGTTCAAATCCCGCTTTAGTCAATTTTGCTTTGTTCAACCCAAAATCATTTAAAAATTTACCCAGTCAGTTTCCCTTGTGGTTTATTATTTGATATATTATATTGCATCATACCAACAGCGGAAAAACTGCCAGTCAAAACAACAAAACTTTTTTTGTTAATCTCACCAGGTTCAGATTCTGGCCAGTGATTGTTCGGAATTGCGGCAGGAGGGGGCGCGTATCCAAGAGGAGAAGATTCATCACATGACTCAACAAACCAAGCTCAGTCAAACAGTAAATACACTACGAGCGCAACTAGGTAAGGACACACAGCTCTGTAATGAGCACACTCTCCAAGTCCGAATATATTTGGTTACCCAAATTTTTCTAAAACCAACTGCACTTGGTGCAAAAATGTCCACAATCACCCGAAAAGTACACAGGCCTGTGTGTGTAACATCTGAGGGAAGTAGTTTTTAAAAAAATCAAGTAATACACCATAAGGGAAACTGACTGGGTGAATTTTAAATAATTTGGGGTTGAACAAAGAGAAATTGACTAGAGCGGGACTTGAAACTTGATATTTGAAATAAAAAGTTGCATCCCCCTTAAGGTGATCCCTCTGCTGCCGTTTCCCAGGTTGTATCGTATACTTTGATGTGATCCCTGGCTATACGACAGTTACAGGTTGAATGGCTTCTGACTACAAAATGAACCCCTGAACAAAATTGGAAGACCGATGACATTAGGGCTAGATAGCTCAGTTGGTAAAGCGCCGGCACTGAGTGTGACTCAACTTTAACCAAAGTTGATTTCAACAGTTTAGTTAATTCGATGGACATGCAGAGCTGCAAACTCACCCTGATTCTGCAGAAAGTTCTCTGAAAACAAACCTATCTTTCCATGTTCTGATGAACAAATTTGAAAATAGATCTCCCTGATTATGCAAACTTTGTCCCTTTTAAGAATCTCCCTGATTGCACATGTTGGAAGCTCTAGTGCATACATATCAAACCAATTAAAATTCCCTTTTCTTCATCCAGGTGCTAAAGAAGTTGAGTTGGTTGATGTTTTGGAAGAGAACAAGGTATAACTTTATAAACTTTGTCCTTTGGCCATTTCTGGATTAACGGCTGCGGCTTGATCACCATGTAAACATGCATTGAAGCATAAGCCGCACTTAGCAACACCCTTAGCAACAGCCGTAGCCGTAGCCGATGATTCATACAAAGCCTTAAAGGGGCTGTGTCACCATGATCAAAGCAGGCCTATGGATGTACATGTAAATTACATGTAAGTTACTGCACACGCCCTCCTTCTGTATCATATCTGTGGAGCGCGCACGTGCAGTAACTGGGTGAGAGTTCATAATTCCATGTACAGCCACAGGCTTGCTTTCATCATGACGACACAGCCCCTTTAATCTTCAATTATATCTGAAAACAGCTCCCTTTGTCAATGTCACAAAAAACAACCTCATTGGGGTAAACACAAACATATCATATTACTTCCAGTCATTTATCTAGTGACAACTTAAAGTGAAAAGTCATTGCATTGTTTTTATTTTTTTGGGGAGAGTAAATTAATTCGCATCCTCTAGTGGTCGATGAACACACCATACTAAAAAAAAGGTGAAAATTTCATCACATTCGGTGGACAGATTTGAGGGAAAGACGTTTTTTTGTTCTGCCAGCGATTTGTGCTTCTTCGTATTTCAGTCACAGTAATCAAAATGGGTTGAAAGAAGCACAAATTTTCTATTTGATATTCAACCTGGATATTCCTCCGAAGTGTTAACTCTTGTTAATTTGTTGAAATGTTCAGGGCCATTTAAAAGCCGGGTCTGAACAACAACCTCTGGTATTCACACTTTTAATTCTTCTAAGGACACATAAATATGCAAATTTCTTAATGAGTATTCGCGCAGCATTTGACCTTTGTGTCTGCTAACACCTTGCAGGTGCTACTAGCCAATCTCAACGGGATACAGCGTGAGAATGCAGCACTTCAAAGACTAACAGAGGAGACAGGGGTAAGTTTTCTGGGTTTTTTTAACATTTTCTTTAAAACATTCATCCTAATTAGCATGTCATGAATATTCATGTCTGGCCAGTCTTAGCGGGACTCACAGAGAGATTGTTACTGGACGAAGGCTGAGAGAGGGTTTCTTGACATTTTAGGTAAATTGTAAGAAATTTTATGAACCATGAGCCAGCCTATGGGAAGATTTTGCATTGCGGCTGATTGAACGACCTAGGACGAATTTTGCATGGCATAGGACAGCTGGTTAGACGACCTACATGTAGGACAGATTTTGCATGGCTTTAGACAGCTGGTTGGATGACCTACATGTTGGACGGATTTTTGCATGGCATTGGACAGCTGTGGAGGCCCTAGGACAGATTTTGCGTTGGGACCGCACAATGGGACAATGTGTTCACTTCAGCTGGAGCACAGACAACACAACAGGAGGCAATTTTGAGGGGCCTAAAGAGATAATTATGGCCGGGTTGTAGTTCAAGTCGATTTAAAGTATTATCATTCCTGTTTACGAGGCATATTTAGACTCAAACTTGTTCAACTCTCCAAGGAGCATACTCGAGCTTCCTATATTAGCACTAAGGGGGTTTATCCAACATAGAATTGTCTCAGCCCTCGCAGGTTCCCATTAATATAAACCTAGGTTGAGTGAAGCACTTTATGGTTAAGTGTCTTGCCCTTTTCACACGACAGCAATTTAGCAGGGGTCCCTTGCTTAATTTGAGCATGGTTGTGAAACTTTACAATATGTACTTTGTGTGAAAGGACAACAATGTTTGGACTGTCAAAAGGTCCATGGTGAAATCTTCTCAAATTTTCCGTCCCTTATTGACAGTATTGTCCTTTCACATGAGGTGCATTTGGTACAATTTCGCAACCATGCTAAAATTAAGCAAGGGACCCTTGTTAAATTGCTGGCGTGTAAAAAGGGCTTAGGTGTCCTGACCGGGATTCAAAAGCACGCTCCAATGACTAGATGTGATCTGCTTGACCACTTGGCATGAATCATTTCTCACATTCAGATGTCTTCAAAAGTCATCCAAACCGTACTCTTTTGAAGGTACTGTAATTCTTTCTCAAACTATCAACAGCTGCAGTGCTTCTCACCAAGTAAAGTTTTTATGGCCAGTAATTTTTTTGGAGTCTCTTTACCAATCTATGACACTACCTTTAAGATTTCCAATGGAATTCCCCTTTGCAAAATGGAAATGGCCTTGTCACCTTATAAAGATGAAATTACAGGCCTGTTGTTTATACGTTATAGAATTATGGCATGTTCATATTTGGCTTACAGGTGTTTTGATTGTGGCAAGCGAAACACTTGCATACATGTACATGTAAGCTACAGGTTTATGGGGGTTAAGGGGGTGCTATTACCTTAACTTTGTCGGTAAATTAGGCGGAAATTATTTCTCAGGAGGCTAGTACAGGGCTCAATTTCATAAAGCTGCTTAAGCACTGAAAGTAGCACAACACAATTACGCTTACCAGAAAAAGGTTTCCAGCCAAAATACCATGCCACTTGTAAATTCTGTGGCTGGTATCCTGCTTAATTTAGGCTAGCAGAATATGTTTAAGCAATATTTTCTGCTTAAGCAGCTCTATGAAATTGGGCCCTATAGACACGGTAGGGCAATATGCAGGAAATATTGCTCAACAATTTTCTGCTGAGCAAAAAGGAACAGGATACCAGTCATAAATGTTATGTGGCAGGGTGTTTTGGCTGGTAACCTTATTTTAGTAAGCATACTTATTTTGCGTTGAGCTACTTTTTGTGCTTTTAAAGGCAGCCTTTTGAAATTCGGCCCACGGCCCAATTTCATAGAGCTGCTTAAGCGGAAAATATTGCTTAACAGATTTATGCTATTAAGCAAAAATAAGCGGAATACCAGTTAGGCGGTCACAGATTGTGCATGTAAGATAGGATTTAGGCTGGTAACCCTATTCTGCTAAGCAGAAATGTTTTGTGCTTAGCTACTTTTTGTGCTTAATCAGCTCTATGAAGTTGGGCCCTGGACTTGAAAGCTTATACATGTAATCAGCGAGATTGAAACTTACTAATCAAAGTTTTACCAAAATGTTGATTTCTATTCACATCAATTGGGAAAAGCTTGTGCACGACACACAAGTGTTTGCATTTGTATCGTTTCGTATAAAAAATGTTTGCGTTGAAGTGGTGATATTGATGTGGAGGGATGAAGGGGGGGGGGCTTACTGAAAGTGAAAAGTGTCACACCTCTTGTTTGAGCAAACAGCTGAATTTCCATGCCACGCATATCGCCTCTATGAGTCCGTTGTTAACATCACGCTGTGCGTCTGCTTGCTCCCATTGTGCGGCTCAAGTTACTCGTCAACTCCCCCTCGAAAATCCTCACTTAGCAGCCGAGGCGAGTGTCCCTTCAGTGTTTACTCTGTCAACCCCGGGTAGAAACAACACTGTTCTTATCACCTTGACTTCATAATCAAAACATTTCACTCGTCTCCACCTCTCGTACACTCAGAGGGGCGAAAGGGTCATGAAGAGGTTTGGCTGCGATAAAAAAAATCTATTAATATCACTTGATCAGGGCTGTAAAATAACAATTTTCATTTTGCTCGTGTGATCTGGAAGGTTTGAGTGTTACTGTGATTAGACTGCAATGCTGTTGCTCTTCAAGAAAGAAGCGTTTGAGTCATGGTTGATGGCGGGGCTTGGAATTGTAATCATGATTGTGGAAATCATTGTGCTTTTTCCTGAGAAACCACGCCACGCCATGAAGCAAGTTCATGGCGTGTCTTAGCTTTATAATCGTGATTGTGGAAATTGTTATTAAAGGGTTTGTATACACTGTACCATGTATACATACATTTGGTAATTACTCATACAATTAATGGCAATAAAAAAATGTATAAACGCAACATACAACCAACCTGTAAAATAGAAACGGTTTTGTGTTGATAATTTAAAAAGTTTAGTTAGGAATCTCCTTCTTTGTTGATTTCATTCTTGTTGGTTTCATTGTCTGATTTGGTTGTCGTAATTAAAATAAGCAACGGTGATTTGAAGGTCTTCAAATGCTACTTCCTTGATTTTGACAGTTTCTCAGTTGGAATTATTTCTCTGGAGGATTGATATTTTGTCTCGAATAACTTGACTGAGAGTTTCAAAACTTCAGAAAACTGAATGCAAAGAAGCTGAAAGTCACTGCGTTGTTTTTCCAAAGTCACATCAGTCATTCAGCGTGATGTGTTGACGTCAGTCACACTGTGCTTGGCGTTCCCTACTTTAAACATAACTTCACCTTATATGAGCAAATATGACAGAACAATGTTTTGAAATCGTTCTTGGTGTTCATTCCCAAGACTTGTAGAATCAACATCGAGCCTACGGCATTGTTGAGTATGGACCCTCCTTATCACATCATTTCATACTGTACCAAGGGAGTGAAGCGCATTGAGACATGACCTTGGGTTTTCTGCCTATGGTGAAAGGAAAGCACACCTATCCCTTGGGTCGTGCTTTTAATGGAAAACGCCCGTCAAGAATAAAATGCAATAAAGGTATTTCAGTTGTAATAATCGCAATCTGACAGTGGGCGGAGCTTATGATGTGTTGTGGCTGAGCGGTCTACTTTATCGGATTCGGTTCTGATGGATGAATCATCAGAGTATGTCGCCATGTCCTGAAGCAAGGCACTTTAGCCATAGTTGCTTCTCTTAACACAGGAGTATAAATGGGAGGCTGAGAGGGCTGAGACAGTATTGTGTTGGATTAACCCCTTAGTGCTAGTTTAAGCAGCTTGGGGTAGTATGCTCCCCAGGGAGTTGAGAAAGTTAGAGGAATGGTCTAAAAGTATGCCCGATAAACAGGGATAATAATGTTGTATAGGGCCTTGTTAGCAAATGTTAGAATTGTTCGCAAACATTTGCAATATTTTGTGGGTGGAACAAGCTGTTAACCTCCAATGTTGGCAGACGTTAGCAACACACAGCAAAATGTATTTCTGAGGTGATCGCGGCGCTTTAAATATGGCCATCCAGATGATGGAAAGGTTAGCGGACCATTATCGTTTTGTTGTCACGAAAAAATATAATTAGCAGTGGTATGGTGGGTATTACGCAGTAGTTGGGGTGAAGTTACTTTTTGTATAGAAGTGATAATAGGAAATATACAATTATTATGGGTTTAACAAAGAAGAATTGACAGTCCTGGAATTACACGGCGGCCACGGAAGCCATCGCCTCTGTTGCCCCTATTCTTGGTGCCCCTTATAAAGATTCCAATAGACTTTAAGCTTTTCCAATGGAAGTGCTCTTTGCAAAATGAAAATTGCCTTGCCCTCTCAAAGATGAAATTCCAGCCCTGCACGTTGAACGTTCGCGCCAAGTAATCAGTTGATTAAGTGAGCGCAAAACTCACATGACCAATGGCAATACGGCGGCCCCAAAGTCATGACTGTTATACTTAGTAATAAACCACAATTGAGACTGACAGGGTAAATTTGTAAATAATTTGGGTTTGAACAAAAACAAAATTGACTAGAGCAGGACTTGAACCTGCGACCTCTGTATTAATAATAATAATAGTGGCTTCTTTTGTAGCGCACAATTCCGTCACGCAGTGATGCTCAAGAGGCTCAACAATTTGCAAAAGCGAAGAGCAGAAAAAATATACTAATTTAGATTAGAGTGTGAACAAATAGCTTTTGAGTAAATGTTTGTAAGAACTAGCTGATGAGGATTGATGAAGGGCAAGTGGAAGACTGTTCCAGGGAGTAGGGCCTGGAAAAACTGCAGTCACCCTAAGAGCGTTGGGATCTTTGAACTTGAAGAAGGGAGGATTCTGATGACCTTAGTCTGCGTGGAGGATTGTGTACCTGTATTGAATTCTGTATTATAGTCTGGTGAAGAGCCATGAAGTGCATGGTACATTAGACCAGAAACAACGTGGCCCATGTGGTTGGATGGAGCAGTGATTATTGGATATGAGTCTATCCATTTGATTCAACTGGAGGGGGAAAATAAATGTAGTCTGGCACCGTTTTGGTATATGGTACTGAATCAGTAAGAATCAGTATGTCAAGGCAGGGAACATGACATAGATGGCTCCAAAGTCTATTCGGATTGGTTTCTTATCAAATTAAACTGTGCACCATCTCTTTGATTACTCCTCAAGCAGTTTTTTCTTTATTCCCACCTGCTGGTCAGGTACTAAGAATATAACATTGTCCATTGTGAAATTAATGTCGAGTGCTCTGACTTCTTCCCCCCTGCAAGGGATACATTAATTCCGGAGAGTGCTTGTTATATTTCCCCGTACTCCATTCATTCTGAAGCCTCGTCAGAATAGAGAAGTACACAGCACCGTCAGCGTTTCACCGTTGGGGGGTCCCCAGCACTGCCGTATTTTGGAACAGTCCAGAGATAGGATGTCAGTTAATGGCAGTTATGATTCATTCATTTTCATATAATCTTTTGCGGTGGTTTGGAGAACGCATAATAAGTGGTATGTTTTGCCGTTTGATTTGTAATACACCAGGGGGGGTGGATGGGAAGACGATGAAGGGGAATCAAGTTGCAGGACGTTCACCTCTACACAGCGGTCGACTTGTTTATGCTTTCTGATTTGACACGTTTACCTACATGTGCTGCTGACATGCATCTTTTCTATGTAAACCACTGACTGCACTGATTTTAAACTGAGGTGCCATACAAACTGAGAGTGTTGAAAGAAAAAACGTAAAAGATGTGGACCAGTGAAAAGGCAGGCAGACTGTTGAAATGACAAACTAGCTGGTCCCGCTGGCCAGTCACTGAAAAAAATTAAAGGCAAACCCTGCTTTTAAGGCTCATGGTCATATAAATGAGTACTCCTTGGTTATGGGGGGCAGAGGGGTTGATTTGCCCAAACTTTTACACAAATAACTAACATAAGCAGGTTTTGAATTTGGGGGGAAAATCCACAAGACCAAATGGCTTGTTGCTAAAAATGTTTACTGGCCCAGAATTGTTCTAACAAGACCAGAACAGTTTAACATGCATACTGTTTTTATTTGAACAAGCACTATGACTCACGGTATAAGCGAAGATTTATCCAATTTGTCTTTATGAGTATACATAATTCATTACTCAATAGAATTGAAAGGTGTTTATCAGACACAAAGTCAACATTTGAACATCACTTGTTTTTGTTTAGATATTACACAGTGAGGTTCTATTATTCAATTGAAAAACGCAAGACTGCTGGACTTGTCCAGTCATGAGTTTACAGGCCTGACACTAAAACTACTGGCTTCGGGCCTGTGGTCCAGTGTAAAATTCGAGCCAGTTGGTGGTCTAGCAGATAATACGGGGGTTTGAATCCCAGCCGAGTAACGAGTAGCCTGTAGATTTGTTTCCATCGGACTCAGAAACTTAAAGCACAGTGCTTACCACACCCCGATGGGTAAAGCAGGACCTGAATTGGGGGGAAAATCCACAAGTCTGCAGGGCTTGCAGCTCAAAACTTTTACTCGACCAAAGAATTTGTTACAAGTTCACTGGCCTCGGGCCTGCGGTCCAGTGTTAATTTTGAGCCCTGTGTAAAGGTAAAACCAAAATATTATTCATGAAGAGTTGTTTACATATTTTTGTTTCCGTTTGAAAATATTTTGTTTGATTAAAAGTCAAGACATCAATGCCTCCCCCCCCCAAACGGCGTAACTGTTTTGATGCGGCGTCTGTAACTAGATCAGAGAGGGGGAAGCGTGCAATGACTGCTATAGGAAATCTTCCATTCATTCGCTAGCAATCAGAATCCCAAACACCGGAGACATCGGAGACGTTTGGCCTAATCAACGTTTTTTTTTGTCGCTTGTCATGTAAGGCAGAAGGATGCCACCTGTTCTATTGTGCAGACCCTCCTTTGCACCTTGCTGAATTTTGTTCTTCATAATATTAAAGGGTCGCTCTAGAACTAATTATCTGGGAGAAGTAGAGTTTAAATGTGAAGTGTAGCTGTGGGAGGAAGCCAAGAGCCGCCAACCTTTCCTCATTTAGAATTTTCGGGAGAAAGATTTTGGTTGATTGATTGAATAATTGATTGATTGACTGATTGAGCAGTGGACAATTTCCCTTGTATAGCGTAGCAAAAATGCTACACAAAATGTATCAGTTCGTCGGCTCAGTGCTATTAGGTCATTTACTGCAATTTCATATCCATAGTAATCAAAAGGTCATTAAGTGAAAAATGGGTATAAAATAAAAAATAAATCAAAATCCACAAGTAAATGTTTTTCTTAGAAACTGAACGTTTCTTTTTGCCAAAGCTAATTCTTTGGAGACCACTCTTGATCAATAAACCCCATTTACCAGGAGCTCCAAAATATGCACACAAAAAAAACCCCATTCTATGAAGTCCATACAAATTGCACTAACAACCTTATAGTCCTGAGCAGACAAGTTGATACTCAAAAATCATCATTGGCTTCTCCATATTAGCATTCAGTGCGCACAAAACATGTTCAGTTTAAATAATTTGCTATGAAAAATTGCTGGATGAAATCGCTCCGTGAATCATTCATTCATTTATTTATAAATTTACTGATTGTTTTGATTTAAATTTTTTGTTATTCCTTTATTTACATATTGATTGAACCTCCACCCATCCTCATTGGATTTTGGAGAGATTGATAAATTGAATGATTGATTGACAGATTGATTGCTTTATTTGTTTATGTGCTTTTTTTATTTGATGACTGATGAATTGATTGATTGATTGATTGATTGATTGAATGAATGAATGATTGGATGATTGTTTAGTTCCATCAACATAAATGGGAGATGATGCTCAGTTTTTCATGCCGGAATTACTCGGAGTCCACGGAGGCCCATGGCCTCTGTTGCCCCTTGTCTTGGCCTGGATGCCCTTCAAAAGTTTCCCATAGACTTTAAGATTTTCCAATGGAAGTGTCCTTTGCAAAATGAAAAATGGCTTTGCCCTCTCAAAGATGAAATTCTAGGCCTGGTTTTTGATATGAGAGAATAGCCCAAACTGTGTGAAGTCTACTTGATCAGATATGAATTTATAGTTTTTTATGCACATTTTTGCTGCTACAGTAAGTACACAAATTTGCTTACTGGTAAACAGCTTTCTTATGAAATTGGCCCCCCGATTGCTTTAGGCACGCATTTCTTGGCTTAGCAGGGTAGGTTGTAAACTGTTGTATAAGACAAAAATGACCAAAGTTGTTCGTTGTTAACTCAAGATCAAACGAGGCGTGCCAGCTACTCTTTGCTCTCCTCTTATAATTATTTGGTCACTTTTGTTTGCCTCATGGGCAGAATTTGCGTTACTTTATACAACTGTATAAACAATAATAAAGGAGTACATTAGTCTGAGTGGTTTGAAACGACACAGAAAATGCCCTCCATAAATCAACCGGATTTCTTCTATAATACGCGCTATTTTTAAACTTTCTGTAAATAACTAAATAATAATGTCAATATTTATGGCTCAGTAACAGCTGTGAGCATGGTGAGCGTGGGGATTGTTTGATTTCCTCCCCTCCCCCCCCCTGAAATGCGAGCTCTGCATACAGGGCTCGAATTTGGGGTAAATCCTCTAGACCGCAGGGCTTGTAGCTCAAACATTTAGACCAGAACTGTTTTCACTGAACTAGAATTTTGTTCACAAGACCAGAATTTATATGAGAAAACAAAATAACTACACAGTTTAACATTTGAACCGTTTTATTTTTGAATAAACGCTAAGAAGAGAAGATTTATCTCATTTGTGGGTCTCAAGTATTCTTCAATATTCAACAGAATTGAAAGATATTTATCAGACTGAAATTCAACATTTGAACAAAAACACAAGACTGACGGACTTGTCTGGTCGTGAGTTTACTGGCCCGAAGCTAGAATCACTGGCCTCGGGCCTGCAGTCCAGTGTAAATTTTTAGCCCGGCATTTTAAAGCTGATTTGAAAAATCTGCTGGCAATCACTTTAGTCCGTTCAGACAAATTTATTTCAAATTTTTCACAACATCCATCCCTCTCTTTCACGGATGACAATTTGTTTTTGTTTAATTTGTTTATTCGTTTATTTTGTCATGTTTTGCCAGGGTAGCCCCATCAGTTGTCGGAGAACTGTTCTCCCATGGGGGCCCTGGTTTGTCTCCTGTTCTGGCACACTGACTGCGAAACTAGATCAAGAAAAATGTGTTTTTTTAATTTTAAAGTTGTATTTGAAATATTTATCCCAAATCCAAGCTTTGAATAATCTCGACCTTGTGGCGTCCAACTGCAATGAAATAAACAGCATTATAAATGTACAAGTTTTTTTCTTCAGAATCTACTAACTCCCCCACTACCTCCTCATGCTTGAATTACTCAACGAACCACCGGCCTCAGTCAGGCCTGGGATTTCATCTTTGTGTTGAGAGGGCAAGGACATTTCTATTTTGTAAAGGACACTTCCATTGAAAAACTCTTACGGTTATAAAGAGACAAATTTGAAGGGACACCGAGGCCAAGAAAGAGTTGGGCTCGATTTCACAAAGCACTATGATTCAATTTTTTTTACGATGAGATGTCAGTATTGCCATAGTGATGTGGATTGTTACATCACACTTTGCTTGGCAATTAAGATTGATACACATCTTAAGATCAATCTGAGATCTTTGTGAAATTGAGGCTAGAGCAATGGAGGGCCATGGCCTGTCAAGTCCAGTAATTTAAGCATTAGTCAAGAACCTTACAACCCCAGTAAATTAAGTGGTTTTTACAACATCTACCTTTTTAAGATTTTGTTGATCTATACTTTACGTTTTCAAGTCCAAATGTCTTATAAAGATTCATCAAAACTTGACGAAAAAAGTTATGGCACTTTAAAATATTTTGTACTTACATGTAACTAAATAAATAACACCAACAAGGACTACAACTATTCAGTTTGCAAAAATAGAAATTATGCTAAAATTGAAATAGAAACTTATGTTTTGGTCAAGTAAGAGCTACATGTACATGATAGTGGGGCCATGATAAAAGGGTTTGCCCTTAAGTCTTTCAGTGACTAGCCAGCAGGACCAGTTAGCTTGTTTTCTTTCACTGGTCCCCCAGCCTTGTCACTGGTCCATAGCTCTTATTAAAGCGCTTTCAGTGATGCTTTTCTACACTGAACTATAGCCAGTCGTACCACTTGGTGATAATTTTGTAGAACCAAATATTTTGACTCCACAAAATTATGGACCGTGTTAGTTCATGAAGTAAAAGGAGAAGCACATAATTTTGAGGGATATTTTATTTGTGTGAATCATTAACAATCTACTCTTAAAACATCATTCCGACCATATTAACTTGACAACAAACGCTTTTTTATAGCCCAAAGCTCCCAATCCGAAGGCAATGTTTCTCTTTTTAGCAATTATTGGCAAGCAGACCACAGTTAAGGGAGAACGCTGGATAACCAACATAATGCTGGCCCCTTTAAAGTGCAGTTTTATGTCCGGCCGGACATGCATCCTTATTTGGTCGCACCTTCAAATTCAACACCTGTACATGTGTTGCTCAAATTTACTGTGAACAAGAACCGCTGCGAGCGTGGGGGAGGGAAGCACGCACGGCATAGGCAAGCTGGCTATCCCTCCCTTAGGGAGATTTCCCTAGCTCCACTAATTGTTGGTTCTTTCAGATGATTACAGCAATAAAATATGGCTCTTTGAATAAACCGGATTTGGAAGCGGTGTTACTCCTGTTCCAGCATCTGCACTCAAGGATTCCGGCAATATCTATAGCAATTTAGGGTGGGAAGCTGATACTTCAGCCCTGACGCGCACTGAAACACAAGTCTCATACTCCTAATGTATGAGGGTTTTGGGGTGGGTTTTTTTCTTTCACGATGGCGGTTTTACACGGATCAGTAGCCAACTATTGAATTGGGAGTTCTTTAGTTCCATCAATTTTCGCTGAAGAGATTTTGTTTATTGAGAGGCTCTTCACTTTTTTAGCCTCAAAGAAAACTAACAGAAGCGATCTGAGGGAGAGGGGTGTTGTACCAGGTGTTGATGTTTGTCTGTGAGAATATGTAATAACGACTTGTTTGTCTGTGGAAATATAATAACAAGTTGTGAACGGTTGAGGTGTAGAGAGTGGGGCGACTGTAAAAGTCCACTAAACCTAGATATTGAATTGACCTATAAATTGACCTGGTTAACACTGCTATGTCAAGTTCGTTGTTCTTCTCATGTTCTACGAGAACGCATTGCCACGCTGACAAACTTGTATCGATCAATTTGTCTAACTTGGGTCTTGGGATTTGGATTTCCTATTACCACATGCACACTCTGGATAGAATCTGGGCGGCTGTTTTATATTGGACCTTACCAAAGGCGAGGGCCATTTAAAGTAGCCATGCCTGGAGGCAGTCAGTCAATATAAATCTTGACCTGGTCAATAGAAAGCCCTAATCAATAAAGACCTTGAGGTTAGGCCTATTTGAGGTGCCCCTTTTCAATTAAGAAATGCATTCTGTTGAATCGAGCAGTTACTAGCAAGTAAGAAAAGTAATTAAACAAATTGACATTTATGAAGTGCCTCTTTACTCCAATTTTTACGCTGATGGCACATGAACATTATTACTCTGTGACCGTGCCATTTATATCATTCTTTAAACCATCTCAGCTCCCTTGGGAGTATACAGCCCATGCTGCCAAGTGCCAAGTGCACCAAGCTAAATCAATCACATGAACCACCTCTACCCTCACAGGTACCCATTCATTCAGGGGTGAAGAGACGCAATTATAGTAAAGTGTCTTGCTCAAGGATGCACAAGTGTCATGACCGGGATTTGAACCCACACCCCGATGACAACAAATCTAGTTAAACTAAAAGGATTAAAACCACAAATGCTTATTATTCAAATTACAGTAACAGATATCTCGCTATTTTATCAAAGAGGAAAATAAAATGTAGCACTTTAATGACCAATTAGGTAAATAAATATCTGCATAAGCTTTCGTAGCAACAACTACTTCATCGGATGCAATGAAAAAAAAACCCCTTTTATATACAAGTTCTATACAAATACGGTCCAGCACATTCTAAACAAAGGATGGTAATGATAAACCTTATATAAACCTTGGTTGAAGTTACGAAAGCTTAATGCAGATATTTGCAAAAGAACAAGGTACAGTTCTTAAAAACAACTTGTTACTATTGACCTTTTCCTAACAAAGACAGGTGTTTAAGAGAAAAATGATAAGATTTCAATAGTCTGAAAAGCCAGCATTACACAATGAATTATAGGGTTTCAAATGATTCCCAAACTGATCTGAGCATTAAAGAGCTACAAAGCAAGTCTTGTGGTTTATCAAAACACAATCTGTGCAGGTGAACCCGCCCCCATACCTGTGTGTCTTTAGTGACCGTAGACGTTTGTAACAACACCCTTACCTCCTTGATGTTGATGATAGTGACTTAAAGGTACATGTATAGGGTCATAGATTGGTTTTTGTCACCGTAATGCCGATTTAATAATGATAATAATAATACGAGACATTTATATAGCGCATAATGCAGGAGCCTCTATGCGCAACACAAAACATAAAATAATGAAATGAAATATATAAAGCACCTTGTTACAGAAATATAGATTCACACAAATAAGTCTTTAAAAGTCCCTTGAAAATCTGAAGAGAGTAGGCTTGGCGAATATGAAGCGGTAAGTCATTCCATAACAAAGGTGCAATAAAGTTAATGGCTCTTTGACCATAGAATTTAATGGAAAAAGTAGTTTGCGTCAACAGGGATTGGCCAGCAGAACGAAGAGGACGAACAGGAATATTTTTATGGAGAAGATCAGATATATAGTCGGGAGATAAGCCATGAAGAGCTTTGAAAGTGAGAAAACGTAACTTATACGTGATGTGCAATTAGGTCGGCAAAATTATAAAGAGAGATACAATAAAAGTCACTTGGGAAAGTTTCAGCTTAAGTGTCTACTTGCTAAGAAAACATTAAAAAAAACCTCACAGTATTTTCACACAAACGTCGAATCCTTCCACGGTTAGCGAAGCGACAGCAGGTACCAACCAACCACATCTCTGGCCCAGCATTCGCGAACGTACACCAACCCTCAGAAATCTGAGAAACAATTGAAAAATTTACTTCGATGGGACTCTTTAGAATCAAAAATAATAGTTTATACTATCAACAGCTGCAGTGCTTCTCACCAAGTAAGTTTTTTTTAAGGTCATTAATTTTTGGAGTACTTACCAAAGTATGACCTTACCTTTAAAGGCATCGTACACATTTGGTAATTGGAGCCTATTGTTTGTTTCAATCCTATATAGTTGTAGATATATACCATAAAACTAACCTGTGAAAATTTTATTTCAAAAGGTGGTAACGTTTTTGAGATATTGCCGAAAATCTGGAGCGGTTATGTCCACGCAGGAAGAATAATCTGCGTTGGAATACACACTCTGAGAAGCGTTACGCGTAACGTTTCTCAAATTCAAATATTTTGGGGGAAAAAAATGATATATTTTTCCATAACTGCAGTACTTCAAGTGAAAATTTTCTAAAAATGCATTAAACTATCCAAAGCTACTTCTAACCAAGTAAGTTTTTATTGCCATTAATTTTCAGAGTCATTGCCAAACGTGTACGATGCCTTTAACAGCCTGTTGGCTGATTCTTAGCAATACCGGTTTAGACTGTTACTGGCTGATGGGAGTCCTTTGTGCTCTGCCCAAGTCGGCCGTTAATCAACTTAACAAACAGGTGCTCTTGGACTTGCCTACATGCAGGATGATCTGTTACCCATCTTGAAAATTGGGTCTCACTGCTTGCATCTTGCTCGAAGAGATTCAGAGAAGGGAAATTAGGTTTTCAAAGCCATGCTGAGTGCCTATACGGGTTTAGTAAGAGGTGTTTTCGTGGATTCATTCACATACTGTCTGATAATGAATGAGTTTGCAATCTATTTGGAGGGGTAGATTTGCACGATGTGGACATCTACGCTTAAGGCTTTAACTGATGTCGTGTCTGTAACTGTTCAGTGTGGTTGACAGCATGTTCTGATTAACAGGCCTAGTGATTTGTGTTTTATAGACAGAAGTGGGGTATCTCATCTAGAAAAATTGAATCGTGGCATCACAAAAATGAATGGGTCAAAGTTGGGAAGGCATTGTAACAAAAACAACCTGACATTCTCTGCGTGTAATTTAATCAATTTGTAATTTTTAAAAGTTGCTGTTATTTTTCTAAATCTATCTATCTTTAAGCTGTTTTCTGAATCTAAAATAAGTTACATCTTAAAGATCCAATCAACCGCACAAATTAAAGAACAACATCATCCTACCCTACTCAATAGTGCATACCTGCCAACTGTTCAGATTTAATTGGAATTGTCCAGATTTTTGAGATTACAGGCCACAAAAAATCAGAACATTCCTATTTCTGACAAGAGACAGGAATGAACAAGATCAAAAAGTTCTGGCAAAAGAGGGTGCCATTTGCTTGGAACAGTAGAGATTTTCTTATTGATAAAGTGAATTTTGTACATTGTTTTAAATGCATCATTTGTATACTGTGTACATGTAATAAGCTTTACTCGCACGACTTGTTGCGTCGCATCTGTGGACTCGTAAAACTGACTAGAAGTCAGTTTTAAAACATCAACATTTACTCTGACGTTGGCTCTTTAAAATCCAGGGGGTGCTCCTATTACTGCGGTTTCAATGTTGGCAGGTATGAATAGTGTAGGTACATTGAAACTAAAGGGTTGAAGGGAATGCTGCCTTCGGATTGGGCACTTTGGGCATGATATTTGTTACGAGCTGAGTATTGTTGGAAAGATGTTTTAAAAGTACAATATAAATGATCCACACAAATATACCTTGATGTTGTGTGGTTTTACTTTGTGAACTAACAGAATCCGCCATTTGTATAACATCATTTTCGACTCCACAAAATTGCGGACCGTGTTAGTTCACAAATGCAAACTGTAGACTCTGTTGGATTTGATATGCTAGCCCTCTTCGGCACAACAGTGCAGTGTATGGACAGTAAAAGGTGTGGCCGATTTAACTGTAATGAGGTCATCGTGGCCGAGCAGATAAGAGCACCGGACTCAAGCTCTGGTGTTTCTGATCAGCAGAGTGTGGGTTCAAGTCCTGGTCTTGACACTTTTGTTGTGTCTGTTTTGTCTTTGTTTTGTTTTGTTTTGTTTTTTTGGTTTTTTACTGCGCCTTGAACACCCAGCAGGGTGGATATGTGGGCATTACAAGTCTTATTATTATTATTATTGCGTCCTTAAGCAAAATACTAACCATTATTGCTGCGTCCTTCAGATGGGACGTAAAGCCATAGGTCCTTTGTGTTGTGCAATGCACGTAAAAGAACCCCGCGCACTTATCGTAAAGAGAAGGGGTTCGCCCCTGTGTTCCTGGTTTGATTGGCTGCATATTGCACCACAGCACCTTGTTGACCATTACATGGTGCTGTGTGAAGGAAAAAGGTCTCATACTTCAAAACATAGCTCCACATACCTTGCAGGAAAAACACTGAATGTTGGAGCGCCATGAGCGTCACTGAGTGACTGATTTGAATGCTATACAAGAAGCCACTGTTATTATTATTTTTATCAAGACCACGCAAAATCTATGGATTTTTGACTTAAAGAGGGGGTGTACATTGTAGAATACTTTCTACCTTGATGGGGTGATACAAATATTGGGCTGTAGTTACTTTTTTGTAAGTTGACTTCCTAACAACATTAGTTACCCGATACTTTCCAGTCTGTTCGCTGCACTGAAATGTCTCTCGAAAGGCTCACCGGATACCTTCCAGTTTTTTCACTGCACTGAAATGTATCTCAAAGGGTTCGCATTTCACAGAGCTACGACGTACACTCTACTGTTTTTCCATCCCTGAGAGATGGAAGAAAGGGCAAGAAAACCAAAATATGGAAATGGATTGAGAGAAGGATGCAGAAAAACCGGTTCTCAACCTTTTAAATCCAGCGGTAGTTTCTTCAAAAGGGACAGGTGGAAATCTCCTAGTTGGGATGATCAATACCATGGGCGAGCAAATTTACCCCTTGAAGCGAGGATGATAAGATAACTTGAGCACTCCATTCCTCTTGAAACGGATCAATACACCCATCGATTGCGAAAACAACGTCCAGATAACAGGTAGTATGTTCTTGCCGTTCGTTGTGCTTAAGCTTGCGAAATAGTGCAACGTTATACACAGAATCATGAGTGGCGTATATGTGTTTGTCGTCTTCTCTCTTTAGAACTGGTTCATTTCAGTTTTGTTTATTTTTGTTTGAAACCAATCACAAGTTTCCGCCTGAGAGTGATATGCATCTGCGCTTGTGTTGCCGAAGGGGCATCTGGGTTGTTATTTTTTGTTGTTTTGTTTTGACAACCTGTTTTTCATTTTAGACACCCCAACTGAGTGTTTCATTTACATCTATCTCGCAAAAGTGTTTGTAAGTGAACACGTTCGACATCCAGTTTTCTTAATTTTAAAGTCAAGTCACACACCTTATATGTCCAGGGCCCAACTTCATGAAGCATGTAAGCTCAAAAACTTGCTAAGCACAGAAAACTCTTGCTTAAGAAAACTAGGTTACTGGCCAAAATACCATACAGTTACCATTGCTGTGACTGGTACCCCACTCATTTCTTGCTTTAGCAAAGAAATTTGCTGAGCAGACTTTTCTGCTAAACAGCTTTATAAAATTGGCCCCAGATCAGAACATTTTTGAGTTAATTAAAGTGTCTGTATACGTTTGGTAACGACTCTGAAAATTAATGGCAAAAAACTTACTTGGTGAGAAGTACAGCAGCTTTGGATAGTATAATGCATTTTGAGAAATTTTTCACTTCGAAAAAGATATAACTTTTTATCCCCAAAAATTTGAAACTGAGAAGCGTTACTTACTGCAGTAACGTTTCTCAGATAGTGTATTCCAATTGCAGATTATTCTTCCTGCGTGGACATAACCGCTCCAGATTTTCGGCAATATCTCAAAAACGCTACCACCTTTTGAAATGAAATTTCCACAGGTTAGTTTTATGGTATATATCTACAACTATATAGGATTGAAACAAACAGTGGGTTCCAATTACCAAAAGTATACAGACCCTTTAAATCAAATCAAGGCAACATTGTAACATTATTGTGCAGACTACTGTAAGAGTAAGCAATCTTGTGCATGTCGTTTGACAAACACTCCCAATTGCAGTCTACACATTAAATTGAATTTACAGCTAAAGTGATTTAGTACTTGTGAAATTGTTACAGAGTACAAAAAGTCCTGTATGGTGAACATGTATTCACTCAATATGCTTTCCCACCTCGATGACTATACGTGCGATGTATGCATACCCTTCCAGTACCAGAAATTTAATACTTCAATCTTGATAGATTTTTTTTTGTATAACTAGAAGGGTGTAGTGACACCATCTGTCAATACAAAGATTACTAACAATAAATAATATTAGAAAGTGCCACCTCCCCAAGGACTTTTACACCTAGAGACAAATTCTTCTCCCCCCCCCCAGTTTATTTCTTCCCTTGGGGGGCCATCTTTAATAATCCTTGGTGGAGTGAAGCAATTATGTCATTCTTAAAGGGGTGTTACAGGATTGGTTATATAATAAACAATAATACTGGAGTCTTATGCAGTGCATGTACTCGTAAAGTTGTATCTACCAATAAGGTACTCAAGGCACTTAGATAAAGAGAAACATTCTTAAGACAGGTTTTTGAATTTTTTGAATTATGAGACCTTATTATGTTGGAGTTATATAATGGTTTACAAGGTGCTGCGGCGCACTCAGCAGCCACTGCCAGAAACACCAGGGCAAACCCCTTCTCTTTAGCAAGAGGTGTAATTGGGTTCTTTTGACATGCATTACACAACACAAAGCTTTACGTTCCATCCAAAGGACGAAGCAATAATGGTTATGTGTCTTACTTAAGAACACAAGTGTCAAGACCGGGACACGAGCCCACACACTCTGCAGATCAGAAACACCAGAACTTGAGTCCATTGTGCTTGAGCGCTTGGCCAGAAAATGCCATGGCATGACACGACACGTTGTATAGAGGACCTTTGTTCTCTATACACCGTGGTTCCAAGAAAAATTAATTGAATCAACTAGTAACCTAATTTCATGGTGCTGTTACATGTATGTACCGGACCTGATACTTGAGAAAATAGAATCAGCCGTTGCAAAACTGCTTACCAACCAAAAGGACCTAGTTAATGGCCTTACGTTTCGACCCTAGCAGCGTCTTTCTCGAAAGCAAAATGACAACACAAGACTTATATTATATTTATATTTATTGGTTTATCAAAAACTGCTTATAGCAGCCCAACAGGCTGAATTACAATACAGTTGAACAAGCAGTAAATAAGAACATCAAGATACAGCGATAGTGTAAAGCATTACATATACAATAAGAAAGGACTAGCCTATACTACAAAAAAAAACATACAAGCAAAGAGGGAAACAGCGGGCAATACCCAACAAAGGTAATATCGTCCAGGAGTCAAGGTCTCACCAAGGGTTTTTCTAATGTGGGGTTTAGGCACTGTATATTCATTACTTTCATTACTTTCCAGACCTTTGGTTGGGGATTTTTTCACAGAATCGGGAAAGTACTGAGTATATGGTGCTGAATACACATCGGTGCTGAATACACAACGGTGGAAGGGTAAAAACAAATTCTAATCTCACTGATTGTTGTACAAAACCTCCCTAATTGCAAGATGAAAATGTTGGCTGCGAGTGCTCTGATCTTAAGCATACTGTCTGTGGTGTTTTGGGGGGTTTTCAAAGTTGTTTTTCACTGGTGATTGTCCGTCATGCAATCACTCAAGCTATCAAATAATCCATGGAATAACAATCTGTCATTCATACCTCAGCAGACTCTCTGGGAAAACTAAATCGAAGAAAAAAAAAACCATGGCCGTATTAATAAGAGTAACTAAAAATAAAAACAGGCAGAGGGAAAAAACAGAATTAGATACTCGCAAATTGCGATCAGGAGAATGCTGGAACCACTCCACGCTCTTTGAATCAGCTGGGGGTTTCCTCAAGGTCTGTAGCTGATAATTTCCCCAGTCGTTCTGGCTGGCTGGAATAAACCATTAGCGCTAGCATAATCATCCCTTAAAATCACTCTACACGTCGGTTCGTGAGACGACGGGGGTGTGAGGACGGTGAGGTTTTTTCAATTCAATGTAGGGCTTGATTGGTTATGAAAGGAAGGGAGCCCTTCGGTGGTGGGGGTCATGTCATTTTGTTGTTGTCAGTTTTTGTAGCAGATTCTTTGCACTATCGATCGGGGGAATCAAGATTGGAGTGCGAGGGTGACGGCAGGTTTTTTTTATCAGGAAATGATATGGCTGGTATCCACGCGTGTTCCCTTTGAAAACAACGTTCAAAGCATTAAAGCAAAATTGCCACAGTTGGCTGTGAAGGCGTATATTTCACTCCAACTATCTAGTTATCAAAGAAAATATTGCTTGACAATTGTCTGCTAAGCAGAAATGAGCAGGATACCAGCCACAAATTGTATATGTGACATGGTAGTTTGGCTGGTAACCTTAATCTGGTAAGCATACTTTTGTTGTGCTTAGCTACTTTTTGTACTTTAAAGCAGCTCTGTGAAATTGGGCCCAGCTGATGAATGTTTGATCAAAACGTGTAGATGTTTTTTTCATAATTCAAGTATTTTGTGGACCTTTAAAAATACCGTCATAGAAACCACTCTGTGAATGTTCATCTAAGTATAGGCTTAAATAAAAAGTGTTGCAGCACACTTTGCTTAGCAATCAAGATTGATTCGTGCTTAAGATCAATCTTTGAGAAATCAAGCCCAGGTGAGAAAGGCTTTTGAAAAGAGACGGATGGGTTTTTCAACTTACTTTTTTGGAATGACTGTAACCATGTTCTCAAATGTGAGAGCGCCTGTAGCAGGTTTTAGACTGAGAATGATTTTATTGTTTAGAGAACTGCATTTTGTGTCAGTACAAAAAAACCATAATAGAAAATAATTTACGATACATGTGAGTTTGATCATCACAAAGCGTTGTATCTCACCAAAAATAACCCTGATATACGCACAAATTAAATCCCCGTCGAGAAACAACATTTTTGTACAGAGTGTTTTTGTGCGAGATATCTAGTTTTTGCACAATCTAGATACAACATTTTTGCACTGACAAGATAATGTGTTACAGGCCTGGAATTTCTTCTTTGACAGGGCAAGGCAATTTTCATTTCGCAAAGGGCACTTCCATTGAACAATCTTAAAGGGATTGTATACGTTTGGTAATTGGAACCCACTGTTTGTTTCAATCCTATGGAGTTGTAGATATATACCATAAAACTAACCTGTGAAAATTTCATTTCAAAAGGTGGTAGCATTTTTTTAATATTACCGAAAATTTGGAGCGGTTATGGCCACGCAAGAAGAATAATCTGCAATTGGAATACACAATCTGAGAAACATTACTGCAGTAACGCTTCTCAGATTCAAATTTTGGGGGATAAAAAGTGATATCGTTTTCCATAACCGCAGTACTTCGAAGTGAAAAGTTTCTCAAAATACATTATACTATCTAAAGCTGCTGTACTTCTTACCAAGTAAGTTTTTATTGCCATTAATTTTCAGAGTCATTACCAAATGTATACAGACCCTTTAAAGTCCATGGGGTACTTTTGAAGGGGCACCAAGGCCAAGACAAGGGCAAGAGAGGACATGATGGCCTCAATGACATTCCAGGCTGGACGTAATCCCTTTGTTTTACTGTCTTTATCTTACAACTTAGCTTCAACTATGCTGTACAGAGTTTAATCTTACTTAAATAGATGTAGCCAGAAAGATTGTTGATGGAAAAATCTGTTGATGTGTTTGTAGAAAAAGCGGAAGCTGTTTGATGAGGAGAGGAACAACCTATACAATGCATTGGAGCAAGTTCAGACAGCAAACAGCAGTGGGGTATCATTTGTTCAGCAATTGAAATCACAGGTATGAAATCATCTACGTACATTATGTTTTTGTTTGTTTGTCTGTTTCTTGGTTTGTTTGTTGTTGTTGTTGTTGGTTTTTTGTGTGGGGGGTCAAACTAATTTAGCCAAATAAGGAATTCCCTGCTTCCGTAAGCGCAGATTCTTTGCTTACAGTAAGCAGAGCCGTGGGCCCATAAAGCATGTAAGCACAAAAACTTGCTAAGCACAGAAAACTCTTGCTTAAGAAAAATAGGTTACCAGCCAAAATATCATACAGTTACCATTTCTGTGACTGGTACCCCATTTGCTGAGCAGAATTTTCTGCTAAACAGCTTTGTGAAATTTGGCACTGTTCAAGGTCACTGATTTTTTTTAAGCGAGGTGATGTTGGCTAAGCCATGACTCTAAGTCCTTTTTTAAAAGGACAGAAAAACTAAAGACAAGGTTGCATCCCTGCTAAAATGCATTTAGCTTGCAATGAAAGTTGTGTTATTCAGCCTCAGAGCAGTCTGAAAATAATACCCGAATTATCGGTAAAGGGAGCCTCGGCCGAATAAAGCTGTGCATCATCACAACATAACGCTTAATTGAGGAATATTAAATTGCTGGTGGCTCTTTGAGATCACGGACAATTGATAGTTGGCCTCCTTCAGGCGAGGAAGCCATCTGGGAAACAAACAAAAAGCAGTGAATCCTTCGTACTTTGTTTGGCGTAGTCGCCGACTTTCAGAAGTCACCTGTTATTGGTGTACTCCAAAGGTTACTAAGTGTTGAGCGAACATTTGTTAAAGGGTAACCTATAACGTAGTAGGGTTTTTCTTGTTTGTGGTGAAAGTGCGTGAATCGGCTTGCCCACTTTCAATAATTTAAGATGTAAGTTGCAAAACAATCCCTGAGGCATGGTGTACCGAGGCTTGGGAAGCAAGCTCTAACGTCACCAACGAAGATCTGTGCAAAGTGATCTGTCCTATGTCCGTTTTTCAAACAATTAGTGGGACCAAATGCGTAGATTTGACGAGCAGATAGTTTACTTGGCGTATCAAACTCGTGCTGGGAAACCTGTCAAAAGCAGTAGAATTTACGTCAGACTTTGATCTGAGTTCAGATATTTCAATGTTGGACTCTGATTATGGTGGTATGCCTGATCCCATGTAAAGCATAATCAGTTTATGACTGCAGTCCTCAGATGGTCCAACAGAATCAAACAAAAGATGCAGTTGAATTTTGAAGGGTTTTTGGAATGGTTATGGTTTAACTAACACTAGTATTGTTAATACATTGTACATTAGGGATAATGTTACTTTTCATTTTTGAATTGTGCGGTAAGTTTCCATAATTCCTCTTGCAGTCGGAGACGAAATCACTGGTTGTCATGGTAACAGAGAGCCTTCAACGACTGGGAGATGAGAA
This sequence comes from Plazaster borealis, assembly GCA_021014325.1. Classification (NCBI taxonomy): domain Eukaryota; kingdom Metazoa; phylum Echinodermata; class Asteroidea; order Forcipulatida; family Labidiasteridae; genus Plazaster; species Plazaster borealis. The sequence continues at coordinate 2,503,847 of CM037466.1, forward strand.
GACGAGGCTGGGGTCTGAGTTAATGGAAGAGCGGGATAGGATAAAATGTTTGGATAAATTAAGGTACTTTCAGACAGAAAATAGATACCTGTATTTATTGGATTAGCATTTTGTACTCTGAGCAAATAAACGCTTAAGTCCTCGGCCATGCATGTACATGTGTAAGCGAGGGACTTTGGGCGCAGGTAAAATTGCAAACAAACAGTCTTACTTGTGAGATTTCTTGGTTAAACAAAAATTAATTGGATTAAACATTCTTTATCCCCGATGCAAATATAACATCTATTGAAATCGCTGCAGTACCCTCTGCTAAAATTGGATTTGAACTGCCTCTAGCTATCGGGCAAGCTCGGTGGTGTAGTGGGAAAACGTCTGCTCTGGGATGGTAAAGGTCGTGGGTTCGAATCCCACCCGAGTAATATGCCTGTGGTGTTTTTGTTCACAGGACTCGGGGGGAAAGTACTGGGTATACACTGCTTAACACACATCAGTGTATGGGTAAAACACAAGATGCAAATTTAAGATCTATGCAAATTGTTTAATCTTTCAAACTTAATTTTTAAGTGATAGCTACAGTCTTACCCTTTTGCATTTCTTGTTTACAGAAAAAAGTAGATTTAATTTTTTTTTGAAAATTGCTTTATGGAATTGGCCGACAGTCAGGTTGAACAATCTTGTGTACGTGTATAGACCATGTAACCTGTGATGTCACATTTTTACAAAAGAGCCACTGAGCCTGAACTTCCTGCAGGCACGATTCGTACACAGCCCAACGAAAGAACACGTACAAATCTTATATTATATTGACATTGCACTGTGTGTTTTTTATCAACTTTTGATATGAAGAAAGAGGAAACACCTCAAAAACTTGTTGAGCTGTTATTTTTACAACTCTTGAATTTATGTGGAAATTATGACACAAGACGTAAGGTTTCCCACTAGTGTAGTATCTCGCCTGCCAGGAAATGACCTGGAATGAACAAGGTTACTCTTTTTGTAAACAAGGGTTAAATGGTCTATACTGAATGTTTTAAAAGCAATTCTCTTTCAAGTTTGACTGCAAAGTGTTCCGTTAGTTGGCATGTTTACTCACATGCTACATCAGTGTTCTGCTATTAGTATTAGGATTCTATAAACATCAAGAAGGCACCAGACCTAATTTTGGTTTCCCCCCAAATTGTTTTGTTTGTGACGTCAGTTCAGAATTGCAGAAGAATATCCAGGCCGTGGAAGAGCAGCTGCAACTGGAAAAGGAACAAAACTTGAGGCACAACAAATCTCTGGTAAGATAAAGCTTGTTGTGTTGGTTGCATTGTCATCGTTTTGTAAACTGTTATTGTGCTATGGCTGTCGTAAATGACACTCCTTTGTACCGAATTTATCAAAATCAGGTGACGATTGTTGGGAATAATTTTGTGAGGTGAAAGAACTGATTAATAAAAGCTTGAAAAGGATACAAGGCATGCCTGGAATTACAAGGAGGCCTGGTTGCCCTGGTCTTGGCCTTGGTGCCCCTTCAAAGTTTTCCAATAGACTTTAAGATTTTGCAACAGAAGTAACCCTTCTCAAAATAGAAATGGCCTTGCCCTTTCAAAGATTTTTTAAAACTATTTTTTTGTCAGACCTGAAAGGTATGGTAGATCATATTGCTTTTCCACAGCTGACAACTTTCCCTGTTTTTTGCAAAAAAAGTTCCCTGAAAATAAACCAATCTTTCCATGTTCTGATGAACAAATTTGAAAAACTCTCTGATTTGATTGTGAAAACTTTGTCCCTATTATGTTAAATGTAGTTCTAAATATCTCCCAGATTGTTGGACAAAATCTCCCTGATTGCAAGATGCAAATGTTGGCAGGCCTGCTCTCTTCAGAAAAGCACATTAATTCAAATCATGACATTTAAAACTTTGAATTGTCCCACTCCTGATCTTGTTGAGAAATTAATCTTCAGTTCCACCACGGTTTTTTCTTTTTCTAAAATCCGTTCGTAAACTCTGACATTATTTTGGTTTTAGAATAATATCTAAGCACTTGGGCATAATCCCAAATCACAAGATAGCCCTCGAGAAGTGTTTATATTCCCATACAGTGGTTAAATTATTTAACAGTCGACACTTTGCAGCCCAGATTTGTCTCTTAGCGAAGCTCTCACCAGACAGGTATTCATTTGCTGATAGAATACCAATTAATCCATCCCCTTAAAGACTACTCCATCATGGAACGGTGACAGGTTGAGGATGCGGCAACATTTAGGTTGCTTGTGTACACAGTATGTACCTGTCATGTTGTCTGTTCAACAACCGTTTCATGAACCAATTATTTCTGGTTCTATTTAAGTCAACAATTCTTTTTCACATTTTATCTTTTTTAATTTGAAACTTTTGAACAATTGAAACTGTACGTGCTTTTGATCAAGCATTTGTGAGTTTGAGATGTGTACATGTGGCCTACATGTTATTTGTACAAACAGGCAACAATGTTGAACCAGCCATTTATTTTGTAACCCTAATCTTTGGGGTGAATGGACACATTTCTACAAATCGTGCAAGGTTGGATTCTGGACAGATTTGCAACAGGGTTTACTAAGTGTACGTGTGAAGATCTTGTGTGCATAAGATTTTATGGAGTGCCAATTTGTTTAAAAGCGCACAAGATAATCCTACTAGTTTATCCCCGCCCTACATACAAAACCTGTTAACACCCCCGCACAAAAAGACCAGGTCTGAGATCTACTGCTCCATGTTTTTTCATTTCATTTCATTTATTAAATTCTGGTTGTGAAGCCAAGTACTCTCAGAAAAGCGAACTTAATCACTGTACTAGCCAAGAACCCCCATGGAGAGAAGAGCACTGGAGAAGGAAGAAAGTTTCTGTTTTAGATGTGGGAGGAAAACCCCAGAGACTTATTCCAGGGAAAACCCACACAATCGGGTAGGGACTAAAAACATAATCCATACAGTGCCCCTGGCGGGATTCGATCTGGGGTCCTAGAGGTGGAAGGCTAGGCAATGAAAGAAACCTCTATGCTGACCCAACCGTCCCGTGTTCCTGCTTGGCCAGTTCCAGGGACAAGGCCTTTTCCCAGCATAGCACCAAGACTTTGGAATTAACTTTCTGAAAACCTCAGACAATGCACAACATCATGCTCTAAAAACACAGTTATTTTCACAGCCAACTCTCCCTGATTCTGCAGAAAGTTCCCTGATAATAAAAAAGAAATCCCGATGTTCTGATGAAAAAAATTGATAATCTCCCTGATTATGGAAACTTCTCTCCTTTTATGTTGTTTCTCCCTGAGTGTTGCACAAAATCTCCCTGATTGCAAGATGCAGATGTTGGCTGCTCTGTATTTGAAAACAAATAAATGTTCATCATGAATCTCCGAAAGTTTTTACAGGAAACTGTCGTATTATTCTATTAATAATAATAATAATAATAATAGTCATATATAGCGCTGGTGTGGCAGGAGATTCTGTCGCCCCGAAGATTCTGTCCCCCCAAACAGTAAACCGTGTACAAACTTCTTCTGATAACGCCCTCTTTTGAATCAACCCCCTTCAGCCCATGTTAATTTCCCATGTGGGGACCGAATCTTCGGGGGACAGATTTCCCTTGGACACCGGTACCCGCCATTTTTTATACTATGACGCATGAACATTATTGCCCCGGTCACTCGGTGATTTATTTCATTCCTTGAACCATCTCAGCTCCTTGGGGAGTATATTAAAAACTTGTTCAAATGCGTATCACACATTTAATACTCAAAACTTGCTCACTGAGGGCGCATTATGCAGCCCATCCAGAAACACTTGGGCAAGTCCCTTCTCTTTCACATTAAGTGTCCTGGGTGTTATATATATATGCATTACGCAACACGCAGGACCTACAGATTTATGTCCCATCCGAAAGATTTGAGCTTGACGTTAAGGAGTCCTATCATGTCACAGACAAGCCACCAACTGTGACAAGACATGGAATGGTCTCTACAGCCAAAGGTGCTTAAAGGCTCTGAACACGTTTGGAAATTGTCAAAGACCAGTGTTCTCACTTGGTGTATCCCAACATATGCATATAATAACAAGCCTGTGGAAATTTGGGCTCAATTGGTCATCGAAGTTGCAAGAAAATGATGAAAGAAAAAACACCCTTGTTGTACAAATTTGTGTGCTTTCAGATAGGAATAAAAACTTCTTGCAAGAAGTTTTTATTATTTTAGTGAGAAATTACCTCTTTCTCAAAAACTACGTTACTTCAGAGGGAGTTGTTTCCTGCAATGTTTTATACTATCAACAGCTCTCCGTTGCTTGTTACCAAGTAAATTTTTGTGCTTATAACTGTTTTGAGTCATTACCAGACGTGTACGATACCTTTTAAGGAGTCCTATCTTGTCACAGAAAAGCCACCAACTGTGACAAGACATGGAATGGTCTCTACAGTCAATGGTGCTTAACTTCGCAGTTAACTTCCATTGAGCTAACTCTCTGGTAGTATTCATATTATCTATGAACAGCATTTTAGAAGCAGCCATAACTAGTATATTTGCGGGTACAGCCATGTGCAAATCTCTTTTGGGAGGAGTGCTGGCTCGTGGCCGAGCGGATAAGAACACCGAACTCAAGCTCTGGTGTTTCTGATCAGCAGAGTGTGGGTTCGAATCCCAGTCGTGACACTTGTGTCCATAAGCAAGACACTTAACCACATGCTACGTCCTTCAGATTTTACGATAGCACACATATTTTCTTGGTAGCGCAACTTTTGTTTGCGGTGACCTCCAAATTCCTGTTTTGTCTTCTTTATTTGCTCTTGTCTGTGTTGTACGTTTCACACCACAGCGTACTCCCCATGTGTTCCGCTGGCCAAATGCCAGTTAAAACACATGAGGACCAGTCAAAATTCACTCTAACTGGTCCACCTGGCTAGTTCAGATTTGAAAAGCATCCCTATTTCATTTGAAAGATTGATAGTGAAAAAGCCGACGGACTAGTAAAATGACAAGCTAGCTGGTCCTGCTGGCCAGTCACTAAAAAAAAGTTAAGGACAAATCCGGCACCATACTAGACATCATTTATAGTTGAGATAAATTTTTACAATTGTCCGGTAGGCATGCTCATAAAAATTTCATCCACATTTTGTCTTTGATATTAAATGACCTATTAACGTTCCAATATTCATTTTTTACTAATTTGGCAAGTGTAACTTTCTGACAGCGTGCATTAATTATGTCAAAATACCAGTTAAATATTTTAACTACAAGCCTACAAGTAAAAGGATACTTAATATAAAAGTAGGCTGCAACTATGTGGACTTTTTGGCTCACTAGAGGGCAGGCTTCATATTGAACAATGCATCTATTAACCAGTACAAGTTGTGCCATACAAAAGTTTGCTGAGCTGTGTGTACTCAAATAGTCACACCTCTTTATACAACATGTGGGATATATTTTACACAAGACATTCCTACAAATGTCTACGAAACCAGCCATAATTTTGTTGAGTTTTGTTTTCTTCACCTTTTTTTGTGATGAATAAAGGACAGATGAAGGAAACAAAAATAACACAGGTTAACGGGGGCCTATGTTCAAATCCACATGAAAATTGTGCCATCTTTAACCTCGCTAATACTCCCTTCCAATTTCCCTTGTTTGTGGAATCACTTTTCCACTTATTTGTAACTTATCAAATTGTAAAACTGATAAGCATTTAACTGTTTTTATTTGAACATTTAAGCACTATGGAAGAGAAGATTTATCTCATCTGTCTCTTGGGGTATTAAGTATACTTCATTACTCAACAGACATGACAGAATTGAAAGGTATCTTCCAAGACTCAAGGTCAACATTTGAACATACTTTGTTTCTGTTCAGGTATTGTTATTCAATTGTAAAACACCAAACTGCCGGACTTGTCTGGTCATAAGTTTACTGGCCCGACACTAAAACCACTGGCCACGGGCCTGGTGGCCAGTGTAAAATTCAAGCTCTGCCCGCCCCTATCTTCAACCTAATCCAGGTCACCTCCATCTTAACGCTAAGCTCCACCTTCATCAAAAATTAACAACCCAGAAAATCAACTCATCAGAGTTTCACACTCTCCTTCCCGCGAAAACACAGCTGTGACAAATGGCGTGGCTCTCCCTTACAACTAGATCCATTAAAGTTTCAGCAAGCACGAATAGCATAGTGCGGTGCAAGCAGGTCTACTTAGTCACCCTTACCATAGGCCCCATGACTAATTCAACAAACGCCGAGCTACAAGCCTATGTTTTTTCTGTCATAAGATTGTTGAATTATTATTATTTATTTGTTGGTGGCTGAAAACATTTGATGTAACACCCTGACAACAAATGCAGCTGTTGATCTGTTGACGCTGCAGGAAAAACAATAAAATAAAATAAATAAATAAAATCTCTCCCCCCCCCCCTCTCTTCAGGGTTTATATTCAGTCACTTAAAATCATTTTCAATCCAAGCCTTAGTTGACTTTTTAGTTTTACTTAGGGGCAGTAGACTTTGGGAAAATGTTTGCTTAGAAAAAATATTTATATTATGATAGTTGTGTTTTCCAAATAGAAGCGACTGTATATTGAAAAATGATCTTACATGGAATCATTTTTTTATGTCTGCAGGAATTCCTTATCTCATTTAAAGAGAGTACCCCTCTAACCTGAGATTATAGTATAATTATAATAATAATAAAGACATTTGTAAAGCGCCTAATGCAAAAGCCTCTAATCACATAAAGAGAGCAATAAAATATACAGTGAAAGATACATTACAAGTAAGCAGATTACAAATAAGCAGCTTCAAACAAATGAGTTTTTAACAGAGACTTAAAACAGTGTAAAGAACTAGTCTGGCGAATATGCACAGGAAGACTATTCCAGAGAAATGGAGCAGCTTAAGAAAATGATCTTTGACCATAAAAAATGGAAGAAGCTCTTGTAGTTGTGGTAAGCAATGACTGTTGGGATGAATGTAAAGTCCGAGTAGGGGAATAATGGTGAACAAGTTCAGATTAATAAGCAGGAGATTGACATGTTTGAGCTTTGAAAGTTAAAAAAATAATTGTGTTGCATATTGCTTGTTACTGGTATTCAGCTGTTGTTTGCTTATCCTGAAAATCACGTGGAAATTTGGTTGGTAATCCTGTTTTTATCAAGGAAGAAATTTCATGCTAAGCAAATTGTTGTGCTTAGCAGCTCTATGAAATTGGGCCCAGCAGTTGAGCAACAATTTGGTAACAAGAGGGGTTAAATTGTAATTTTTATCTGACAGCTCTGTGAGATTGGGTCATGATTTTCATAATTACTCTATGACAAGTAAAGAGAAGGTGTTCCCAAAGTGTTCAAACTGGTGTTGAGATTGGCAAGTTTTTCTGAATATTTCAATGCAGCTAAGGGGCTTAAAGGCACTGAGCACGTTGGGTAATTGTCAAAGATCAGTATTCTCACTTGGTATATCCCAACATATGCATAGAATAACAAACCTGTGAAAATTTGGGCTCAATTGGTCATCGAAGTTGCAAGAAAATAATGAAAGGAAAAAACACCCTTGTTGCACAAATTTGTGTGCCTTCAGATGCCTGAGAAAGGCTTCAGGCCTGAAGTCTTTCTAAGTTTCAAATATTTTAGTGAGAAATTACCTCTTTCTCAAAAACTACGTTACTTCAGAGGGAGTCGTTTCTCACAATGTTTTATACTATCAACAGCTCTCCGTTGCTCATTACCAATTAAGTTTTTATGCTAATATATATGTTGAGTAATTACCAAATGTGTCCAGTGCCTTTAAGCTAGACTCATTGGTAATTGTTTCTCTCACCCTGGAATTAGGAATGGTGAGTAGTGCTAAGGTGATTGGAATGCACTTCTCCCTTGAGAGTGGTCATTTTCCTCAGAAATACATCCGTTTTTCCTTCCTTGCTTTTCCAGTCAACTGTATCTCATGGAGATATAAATGGGACCTTCGTTCTTGGTCTTTGTCACGGTCTCAAGACCTCAGGCCTTGAGGTCTTGGACATTGAGGTCTAGCCTCAGTCTCCGAGTTTCTCCAATTTTATTTTAAATATTTATTTTATTTTACACTTCTTCACTGGCACATATTACACTGATAAAAATTACAGGGAAAAAATAGAATATATATATTTTTTTTAAATGTATTAAAAACAATAACAGACAGTAAATAAAGAATGTTAAACAAAAAATTACTATTCGCAAGTGAGTGGCAAGTTGGAACAGGTGACCAGCACCTTTACAGAGCCATCCTACAACAGTTGAAGGGGAAGGGATGGGGGAAGGGGGAGGGGAAAGAGGGAGGGGAGGGGAAAAAGGGACCCTTAATTTAAGGCCTTGAGGCTCGTCTCATTCTACAAACTCACAATCTGCTTCTTAGACCTTCGTCGGGGTCCTGTCTCGTCCACAACACCATGTTCAATTCCAATCAATTCTGTTCAACATTTATTTCCATATAGATGAAGAAGAAAGAAAATTGAGAACAATTATTTCAATCAAAGACAATCACAAACAAAATGATGAAATGGATTAGGAGCAAACCGATATGGGGGCATTTTCAGAAGCCAAAAGGAGGCTGGTATTAAATTGCCCACTGACAGATACAAACCGACACAATTGACAGTAAAAACAAATCCAACAAACAAACAAAATATTAACAAAAATAATAATAATGATAATAACAACAAATGATTATTAACAACAATAAATTTAGGTAAATAGTACTAACAAAGACAAGAAGGAGTTATGCAGAAGGACGACATGAATATTACATAACCAGGGCTTGAATGTTTACTGGCCCAGAATTGTTATAACAAGACCAGAACAGTTTAACATGCATACTGTTTTTATTTGAACAAGCACTATGACTCACGGTATAAGCGAAGATTTATTTCATTTTTCTTTATGGTTATACGTATACTTCATTACTCAATATAATTTAAAGGTGTTTATCAGACTCAAAGTCAGCATTTTAACATAACTTGCTTTTGTTTAAGATATGACTCAGTGTGCTTTTATTATTCAACTGAAAAACACAAGACCGCTGGACTTGTTCGTTCATGAGTTTACAGGCCCGACACTAAAACCACTGGCCTAGGGCCTGTGGGCCAGTGTAAAATTTAAGCCCTGCATAACTCAAAAGTTTGGCAACAAGGCAGAAATTCATAAAGAAAGGAAAGGAAGCTGAGCTGAATACAGGGGAAACCAACAGTGTTCTGAAAATGGCCTTGAGTGTATAACCTTGTTCAAACTGATGGGGCTTGAGATATATTCAAGTCATAAAACTCTTCATCACGTTTTGTTTCTTATAAAATATGTATCCCTGATGGGACATGAGGAATGGGGTGTTAATTCTCATTTCCACGACCTTAAAATTCACCTATTTCTGAAGTGGTGCGGTGTTATGGCATATCAGTCCTTCTCAATGAATTGTAGGAATGAGGCTTCAGCATAATGGCGCCAAAGGTTTCCAATTTTTGTTTTGTTTAAAGGTATCCTACAGAATTGGTAAGGATAAAAACATCATTGGTTAATTTTAGTCCGAAGGATTACTGATTGTGAAGTAAATAGTCTAGAACCATTTTTTCCTGTGAAATATTTCCCTCTGAAATGAAGTCATATTCAAGAAAACTGTATCTAAAAACCTGAAAAAACCGCAACAGCTGATTTTTGGTTGTTGTTGCAACCAAGTTTAAGGAAAATGTGTTAACACGCTGAAAATTGTGCACGGTTTTTCACTATTTTCTCCTGACTCACACAATGGATTTAAGCCCAAATTTTCATAGGTTTGTTATTTCATGTATATGGTTGATCACACAAAACATGAACACTGTCTGTGACTATTTTGTCAGCTCTACCAATCCTGTATTATTGTTATTATTATTATTATTATATTATTATTATTATTATTATTATTATTATTATTATTTATTTGACCTCAACAAATACAAGTACATCAAAAAGCACAGCAAAAGGGAAACGATAACACAACGAACCAATCAAAATAATATTGAACACAATCATTATTCCAGCAAAAAGCACACAATAATTATACAAAAGCAAACTAACATCAGGAGGGCAACTAGATGAGCAAACAAATGAATGAATAGAAGAGGAGCATGCAGGCATGGTGTGTAAATCAACTGAGGGGAAACAACTGGACAAACCAACAAAGAACAACTTATGCGGGTCAGGAACAACAAGACCTTTAAAGGCACTGTACACGTTTGGTAATGACTCAAAATTTATATTAGCATAAAAAATTACTTCGTAACAAGCAACGGAGAGCTGTTGACAGTGTAAAACATTGTGAGAAACGACTCCCTCTGAAGTAAAGTAGTTTTTGAGAAAGAGGTAATTTCTCCATAAAATAACAAAAACTTCTTGCAAGAAGCCTTTTATTCCTATCTGAAAGCACACAAATTTGTACAACAAGGGTGTTTTTTCTTTCATCATTTTCTTGCAACTCCGATGACCAATTGAGCCCAAATTTTCACAGGCTTGTTATTTTTTATGCATATGTTGGGATACACCAAGTGAGAATACTGGTCTTTGACAATTTCCAAACGTGTTCAGTACCTTTAAACATACACCACCATTTCTAATTCCTTTTATTTATTGCCAAAGCCTACGGGTCAGTGACGGGTATTATCGTGAATGTTTAATATGTAGAAGACGTTTAACTTATTGTAATTGGTGCAGATCCTAAATATTTTATGCCAAATTGATGTAAATTTTCCTCTATTTGTCAGTAGACTCGGCCTTCATTAATTAGTCAGCCTTAAAACTTATGTAAAACAAATTCTGGTCCAGTGAAGATTTTGAGCTACAAAGGTAGCATTAAAAGGGTCTTAAAAAGTCTTAAATTTGACTTTTTATAGTGTGCAGATACCATGTTCCTACTTTTCTCCCAAGGACCAAATTTTATGCCTGATAATTGTCACTTTGATCTGTCTACAGCGCAATCCGTTAATAAATATAATCAACAGCACAGTTTCTTAGTGACAGATCAAACACTGAATCTGTCACTGCAGTGTGTACACCATCTTTTTATAGTGTGCAGATACCTTGTTCCTTATTTTTTCCCAAGGACCAAATATTATGCCTGATAATTGTCAATAAATCCGTTAATAAATATATAAATATATAATCAACAGCAAAGTTTCTTAGTGACAGATCAAACACTGAATCTGTCACTGCAGTGTGTACACAATCTCAAAAAGTCGACAGTGATCTTGCATTTAACTAACAATATGTACTTTATTTTGTGTTTGTTTTTAATTGCATATAACAGGAAGACACCATCGTTCAATTAAGGAGTGAGTTGTCCTCACTACACACCGATAAAGATACAGCGTTGAAAGTTAAACAATGCCTTCTGGAAGAGGTACATATTGTATACCAGGGGTGTCTGAGTGTCTTTTGGACACCCTGTTTTAAATTTGGACACCCTGTTTTATCTGTCATTTACATGTAAATGTGTTGTAAGTTAACAATTTGGACACCCAGTTTTCAAATTACCAGCAAATTTGGACACCCTTTTACCAAATCCTGGCTAAAATTTTGTTGTATACTGCCCCCATATCAAATTTTGTCAAAATTGTCAACACATTGTTTACAGGCTTCCTCAGGTTTGCGAGCTACAGTGAGGCATCTTTGGTTTTATTACCAGACCTGCCAGAAACTTTATGCACATATCACCCAAATACTCTTCATACTACCAAATACGCTTCATTGGTTACCTGTCTCCAAATGCATAGAATTCAAATTCCTCCTGCTGACATACAAATCCCTCAACCAATCTGCACCCCAGTACCTCCAAGAACTCCTTCATCCATACCAACCTCATCGTACCCACCGTTCCAGCTCTACTTCCCAACTCGTCCCATACATAACTCGTACTAAATCATATGGCCATCGCTCATTTTCACATTCTTCACCCACATTGTGGAACGATTTGCCAAACTTCATCCAAACTGCTCCAAAGAAAACATTTTCAAATCTATGCTAAAAATGTACCTCTTTAATTAATTCTTTTGGTAATCCATTTTGTAAAGCGCTTCGGGACTTTTGTGTGAGGCGCTATATAAGTATGGTTTATTATTATTATTATTATTATCATATTCCTCCCCCCCAGCCCCGCCAACCAAAGAGCGTGATCAGCCCAAGTGCCTACTAGGGTTTTTTTTTTTTTTTTTCCCCTTTTTTTTTTTTTTTTTTGATTCTACTGTAGAGTTATAGAGTTAAATTTTTTTAAGGTTTTCAATTTTCAGAAACAAAATAAAAAAAATAAACTATAGTTAAACTACAAAATAATTTACCTGACTGAAAATACATATTATTCCCAAGTATCCAGTGAAATTGTTTTGCCACATGTTGTTTAATTTTGATGAAAAAATGCCCCTTTAGTATATTGAAGTGATGGTTGACCGAAAACAGTTTAAAATCATCGCCATTTGCTCTCGTTTTTCTTGGCAGTCATGGACGAACAAAATGTGAACAGGTCGGTGGAACGATATCTCATATTGTCTCCTACCCCCACAGATCCACATTTTCTCAAATAATACAGCAATTCCCAATGATAGAATTTCCCTTTAAACACTCGTTTTAGTCAGAAAGCCTCTGAGCCTCCTAAAAGGAGATTTACACATGGTTGTACATCAGGCAAACGCACCTGCAAGTTTACTAATAATAGTTACTACTTTATCATGGCTGAAGTTTCGGTTGTCTTCACTTTAAATGCCTTTTCATAATGTTTGAGAACTGCCTAATGTCAGCACAGGGCTTCACCATATTACACAATCTCACAAACTACAGGTTTCTTTAGGTTCACTTGAGGACAGTGCTATTAAAAAAGATCTCTTACAAACAGTGTCAACATACACTAATGTAGCTAAACAGTAATGAAATACAGCAGATAAAGTAAAACACCCCCACCCAAACCGCAAATGCTTTCGTATCCCCATTGCATACTTTGTGTGGACACCAACAATGGTGTTTTTTTGCAGACTGGACTGCTTTCGTCAAACACACGTAATTACCAGATTAACATTAGGGAGTCATAGATGGATCCTTCCTCATACATCTAGCTTTGGTAAACGAAGAGAAATTAAATCAGAATCACAGCTCCGCCACCCGAGACTTTCGGAGACAAATGCTTGAGTTATTGCACAACTCCCAATCCTGCCGTCCATCCACTTCTCACTCTGTGACATTTATCACATCATCTCATTTTGGGAGCCCTGCTTCCGTTTCATCCCTCCCTGATGGTTTCACCCTTATCTATTTTTGTTACGCATCTATTTTCTTGCCACCAATTTCCCTAATAAGTTGGAAGATAAGTCAACCTCTTTTTGAGAATCTACTTTTGACACGTTTAGTTGATGGGGATACTCTGTCTATTTTTTTTAAAAGTTGAAGTCCAACTGTTGGCAAGAAGTGATTCACTTGACATCAGTGGTCGTTAATAATGATAATACTGGGTTCTTATACAGCACTATATCACACCCCTTGTGGCAAATCAAAGCGCTCGTTATTTGTTTATCAACAGGGTAAGCAGAGCTATGTTTTGAATTATGAGACCCATTTATGTAGCACTTTTAATGGTTTACACGGTGCTGCGGCGCATTAAGCAGCCCTGCCAGAAACCGGAAACACTGGGGCGAACCCTTTCTCTTTGCGATAAGTGTAAGTGGGTTCTTTTTAAGTGCATTACACAACACACAGGCCCAACGGCTTTCTGTCCCATCTGAAGGACGAAGCAACAATGGTTAAGTGTCTTGCTTAAGGACACAAGTGTCACGACTTGGATCTGAACTCGCACTCTGCTGATCAGAAACACCAGAGCTTGAGTCTGGTGCACTTGACCGCTCGGACATGACACGCCACAATTTTTCACTTTTATACAGAATTTAAATCTATACACTAGTTATTACTCTTTTTGAAAAACCACGATTTTGGCTTCACCTAGGGCATGGACGTTGTCTGCTTGTTTGAAGCTTCGTAACAAAATTGCACATTTTTCAAAATATGTGAAGAAGAGCTGAATCAAGAAAGATATAAATATTAATACAAATAATTCATTTGTTGATGGCTAATAATTATTTTGTCTTTGGCTGATTAGGTGAACCTTGCAGTTGACAGTATGTCAGAAGAAAGAGGAAAACTGCACCAGGAACTTACTCAGGCAAAAGTACGTCTTTTTCCTCATTTTTATTATTCTGTCGAAAAAATTCATCACTTTCATTTTCACTTTTTTTGTTTGCAGTTTTGGGAATATAGAATAGGTAGGTGTATACAAAAGGGCCCAATTTTCACAGAGACTGATTAAGCAGACAATATTGCTGAACATTTTTCTGCTAAGCAAGAATAGGCAGGATACCTGTCAGAAATAGTACAAGTGACATTGTATTTTTTCTGGTAACCTTCAGGACTTTATTCTGGTAAGCATACTTTTATTGTGCTTAGCTACTTTTTGTGCTAAAGCAGCTCTATGGTGAAGTGCATACAACTCAAGTTCTTATGACTGAGTCATTTGATGGAGTGTGGGTTCAAATTCTGGTCTTGCTTGACACTTGTGTCCTCTATAATTGCTCAACAATTTTCTGCTAAGCAAAAATAAGCAGGAGACCAGTCAGAAATTGTACACGTGGCATGTACTCGCAAAATATGCAATCAAAATTCAGGTCTGTAAGTAGCTGTGTGGTCTAGTGCATAAAAATCCAATTCAAATCCTGGTCTGGACACTTGTGTCCTCTATAATTGCTTCTCTTCACCCAAGAATTAATGGGTATCTGTGAGGGTAGAGAATGTTGATGTGAATGATGAACAACCTGTGTGCCAATTTGGCTGCCGGTGCTGCATACTCCAAAGGAGTTGAGATGGTTTCAGGAATGCTGAAGGCCCAATGAACAGGGGTAGTAATAGAGTAATGCTCTTTGGTACAACTGGCTGAAAAGCACTTAAGAAATATTTTTGAAGACCTTTGTTGCTGCAGTAAATGCAGCGTTTGTGAAGTCTGGGTCCTTTTCTTTTGCAGCTGGAGGTGACCAGTCTAGGGCAAGATAGACATTACTTAGAAGAGGAGAACTGTAGGTTAATGGAACGGGTCTCAGCTATGGAACAGCAACAGGTAGGTTGTAGGTGTTGGTAAGGCAGGCTCGAAACTAGACCACTGGGATCCACTAAAAAGCAAAGACAGTGACCCTATAATAGTCCATGAGCCTGGGGCTGAAATTTCATTAAGGCATAATCACAAAGGAATTTTTTAACAAAATGTAACCTATATAAACAAATAACTCTGTCTCCTGATGATGACTAGAGCAGGCTAGTCGAAAGGTTGAGACCAATTAAGAACTCACTCCGCAGCAGTGAAGTTAATAACGAGAAGTCCCCTTGATTCACTAAGTGAAAGAAGTAGTCCCGGCCGATTTCCTACCTTCCGCCCAGGTAGCAGTTAATACGCACGACAGTTCATTTCAGAACAAATTTTTAGTCTCCCGAACTCTGAAATCTACTCTGCGGCAGTAGAATAAATAGACAAGTTCTCAAAGAACAAAATCTACACACCAAAGTAGTTATACACATTGTGTTACCGTAAACCGAATATACAAATAACTCTTGATGACTTTATTTGGAAAAAAAGTACAACATTGTGTGATGTTAAGTGAGAACTATCAATACTGTTGATGAAGGAATACAACAATTATTGCTGATAACTTGCGAAGCACGAATTACATTACTGAGAGAACAATTAATTTTTTTTTCTTTTTTGCTAGGACTCGCAGCAGAAGGTTCAGTCGACAATTGCCGAGTTGTTGGAGAGTAAGAATCGTCTCGCCTACGATAAAGGGCGGCTCCAGAACCGCGTGGACCAACTACAGGGAGAGATGGAATCTTTGGCCAATGCACAGGCTGATGTCCATCAACTAAAGAAAGTTAATGGCATTATGCAGACCAAGTTATCAAAGGTACGAACAACAGTGGTCAAGCGAGCAATGCAGGGCTCAAATTTTTGGGAAAAAATCCACAAGACCAAAAGGGGTTGTTGCTCAAAATGTTTAGAAGCCCAGAATTGTTCTAAGAAGACCAGAACAGTTTAACATGCATACTGGTTTTTATTTTTAACAAGCACTATGAGATACGGTATAACTTAGTTTTATCTCCTTTGTGTTTGGGGGTATACATACTTCATTACTCAATAGAATTGAGAGGTGTTTATCAGACTCAAAGTCAATATTTGAGCATAAATTGTTTTTGTTTGAGATATTACACAGTTATTCAATTGAAAAACACAAGACTGCTGGACTTGTCCAGTCATGAGTTTACTGGCCCAACACTAAAACTACAGGCCTCGGGCCTGTGGTCCAGTGTAAAATTCGAGCCCTGCAATGGTTAACCTAATTTTCTGATCCAACATGCAGCGTTATCGCACATGGGCAACAGATTGTAAGTCTCCTGCCCGCAAGTTTTGGAAAAAGAACCATCTCTACCTTTACAGGTGCATGTACCCATTTAATTCCTGGGTGATGAGAAGCAATTATAGTTCAGTGTCTTGCAGAGGAAACACAATTGTCATGACCGGGATTCAAATCCACACTCCGATGGCTCAGCCATCAGAACTTGATGCGCTGAACCGCTCGGCAATGGCACGCTAAAAAACTTAATAAACTCCACACCATGAGAATGACTGTCAAACTACAAGAAAACAAAGTGCGTTGCAAAGAGATTTTACAAGTCTGACAAAATCTACCAAAACACTGATTAATCCCAACCCAGATCTGTCCGCTTGGAACATGTCAGACATTTCAGGATCAATACCAATTTGTTCCAATACTTACGGTACTAGAAAAAAACCTGCTCATTTGTATATTTATTTGCAATCAAGTATCAAAATGGCGGTTGTTGATGTAATTCTCTACACAAACAACATTTCCTTTTCGCCGACAGACCTCGGGGGAGCTGAGTTCAGCCAGAATGGATGTCCAGAGGCTGGAGGGCAAGTTGCGACAGGTGAACAAACCTTCACTCCTGATGCTGTGTCAACACAAACGGCAATCACCCGTGCCGTTTGGGGAAATGGGGGGGGACTCTGTTTTTCTTATAACTTTTTTGTAGGGTATCGTATAAATTGTGTCAGGAAGTGCATACATGTGTACTTTTTTGCTCTTTGGAACCAGCTTCAATTTGTGACTGGTATCCTGCTCATTTTGGCTAAGAAGAAAATTGTTAAGCAATATTTGCTGCTTAAAGGCACTGAACACGTTTGGAAATTGTCAAAGACCAGTGTTCTCACTTGGTGTATCCCAACATATGCATAAAATAACAAGCCTGTGAAAATTTGGGCTCAATTCGTCATTGAAGTTGCAAGAAAACGATGAAAGAAAAAACACCCTCGTTGTACAAATTTGTGTGCTTTCAGATAGGAATAAAAACTTCTTGCAGGAAGTTTTTATTATTTTAGTGAGAAATGACCTCTTTCACAAAAACTACGTTACTTCAGAGGGAGTCGTTTCCTACAATGTTTTATACTATCAACAGCTCTCTGTTGCTTGTTACCAAGTAAGTTTTTATGCTAATATTTGTTTTGAGTCATTACCAAACATGTACGACACCTTTAAGCAGATCTATGAAATTGGGCCCTGGAGAAATTGTGTGGCATCTTCCCCCCCTAACAAAATCTTCATTCATTTTCGAAAACATTGCATGAGACAACCTTTACAGCATTTTTCACTGTCTGTGGGTTTCAAATCTGTGTATAACCTAAGAATTCAAGGGATAAATAACTAAATTTGAGTGTTGAGAAAGCCTAGTTTTTCTGAACAAGTTTTAATAATCAACATTTATGTATATGGCTTTCAGACATTTGTCTTCTTTCATTCACCCACAGGAACGCGACTTGTCTGACAGAAAGGAGAAAGACTTCACTCTAGCGATCCAGGCAAGAGATGAGGCCTTCAAGGAGTGTCAAAAGTTCAAAGGTCAAGTTCAGGTCATGGAGGAAAGAGAAAAACAAAAGGTAGACTTAAAATTAATCGTCAGTTTTTCATCCATAAAAAATATAAACTAATCGAACCACTAGCTAGCTATTTGTGGCTGAGCGGTCCAGCCCATCAAACTGAAGTTCTGGTGGCTTGAGTCTGTCAGAGTATGGGTTCGAATCCTGGTCTTAACACTTGTTTCCTTAGGCAAGACACTTCACTTTCGAGTCGAGCCACAAATGAACAAAATATATTAGTTGGTCTCAATGCACATGCAAGTTCACCAAAAAAAAAACAGTCGACAATAATACTACATATAGATAGATGAAGGACAAAAACAAAAATAGTGGACTAAGACTTTACACAACGGTCTTGCAGGTCAACAAGTACAGTACCAACTGAAACTGAGTGACCCCACGACGAAATTACATGCATGGCAATGGGCAATACGTGCGATGATTTCCCCGGAGGGGACCACTGAAATGACTGAGGGACCTTGTCAAAATTAGTCCAGGACAACTAGCAGCTAAGTACTGTCCAGGACAAGGTTTTTAACCCGCTGTTAATTCACCTTGTTTGAAATTCGGTGTCGGAGAAAACATGGGAGAAGTTCACAGTGCCTGGGGTTAAATTTGTTTACAAACAGCAGAGACTTGGCTTGCTATCTACTGGAAAACAAGCAGGGAGTCTCTACATGGCTCACTATCAACTCCTCTACACAATAGTTAAATACAATGACCTCCAAACCTTCCAGATCACTGCAAAACCACAAGTTTGTTTATACTACATTTAATCAGCCAGTCAAACCGCAGAGCACTCAGCGGGTTGATTTTGGCATGGGGCATGTCTTTAGTGCATCCGAGAACTGTGTGCCTTTCAGCGAGTAAAACCATGTCTGTCATAGAAATACAGTCCGACGGAAATCCAACAAAAATTTGACATCGGAGAATTGTTATCCAACTACCTGTCCTGGATTAATTTTGACAAGACCCCTAACCAACAGCATTGTTCCCTTCCAGGCTGCTAGCTTCCAGAGGAGCCTCACCGATGCCAAGGACGATCAGACCAAGATAGCGTCTACCTTGGAGGGGGTAATGGTATCGCATAAACAGCTGCAGACAGCGGTGGAGAACTTACAGACTGAGCTTGGCCGTAAGGACAGTGAGCTGGTCACGCTCCGGAAGGAAAGGTTGGTTTTAGACCCTTGGTTGCTTCTTTGTAGAACTAGAAAACACTGAGAGGTGTAGCAACTACAGGAAATTCTATGTAAAACTTTCTTAGATTCTCAACGAGGAAAACACATTGTTATTAAATATTTCTGGTAATGAAACCAAGGATGCCTCATAAGTGAACTTAATCACTGTAGCTCTGAAAAAAAAAAAAAAAAACTTTCCTTTTCTTTAAAATGGTTGCCCCAGACACTATTCAGGGAGAATGATTAACATTCCTTTTGATGGTGGAAAGTTCCGTATCCTCATCTCCCACAAATGTAATACATTATTTTCAATCAATTACAATTTGTTACACATTTTGCTTTGAAGGCCACCCCACTGTAGCTTGTGGTTTTGTGACTGCAAAGACTGGGTTAACTCTTTCATGCGCCGACCGGTCGCTAGCGACTGGTTTAAATCCCTTCAGAAAAATAGTTGTAAAACAAAAAATAAAGATCGCATGGCCACACAGTTTTCAGAATGGGAAAGAGGACTCTTGAGGGTGCTATTGTGACCTGTTTTTTGGGGGGCACCATTTGCAAAAAACGAATAAAACAATAAATGTGTCCATAAAAAAATTATCAATTTATCACTAAAGTAAATGGTGCTTGGAAGTGTTAACAGTGTTCTATTTTTAATTCTTGAAAGTGTGTTGACATCTGCTCCTTTTACAGGTCGGCTCATCCGAATGGAATTGGTAGAAAACGGTTAAAGGGAAGTGACAAATTCTGTTTAACCGTTTAGGAAAATAAAATGTAGATACACAACTCTACCAGCCAGTGGTCAACTACTTCAGACTTAGTGCAGACATTCATACTATTTGTTCATCTTGTTTAGATGTTGTTGTTGTTGTTGTTGACAGGGAGAGCAGACAGAAGTCCATGGGAGCGCTACAGAGGGAGGTAGAGAAACTTCAAACTAATCTTGTAACCATGGAAACGCTAGAAGGTGGTCAGGTAAGCAAGTTATATAGACCAGTTGCCCAGACCATTTGACTGCAAGCCCTGCAGTTTAATCACTCATTTGAAAACTCAGTGAAACTATGAGAAGTCAGCTGGGGCTTCGAACCCACTACCATGTGACTGCAAGCCCTGCAGTCTAATCACTCATTTGATAACTCATTGAAACTATGAGAAGTCAGCTGGGGCTTCGAACCCACTACCATGTGACTGCAAGCCCTGCAGTCTAACAATCATTTGATAACTCAATAAAACAGTGAGAAGTCAGCTGGGGCTTGGAACCCACTACCATGTGACTGCAAGCCCTGCAGTCTAACCACTCATTTGATAACTCAGTGAAACTATGAGAAGTCAGCTGGGGCTTCGAACCCACTATCATGGGACTGCAAGCCCTGCAGTCTAACCACTCATTGATAACTCAATGAAACAGTGAGAAGTCAGCTGGGGTCGAACCCACTCCCATAGCACTGCAAGCTCTGTAGTCTAACCACTTGACCACATCACAATCCCTTGTATGCTCTGATTGGTTTTTGTAGTTGGACAACGTTCGTAGTGAGCTGAGCAGAGTGAGCGAAGACAAGCTGAAACTGAGTCGCACTGTGGACGACCTGCTTCAGACCAACGGTCAACTACAGTCAACGGTGGACAGACTGCAGAGCCAACTTGAGAAACGGAATCACAAGTACAAGCTCTTACAAGAGGCCAGGTATAAGATTCTTAAATATACTTCCATTTACTTTGAATAGTTAGAAGATTTATGAATTAACCTTGAGCAGTTTGTTAAATTTTCTTTTCTGTTTTTCAGGATTTTTCATTGATTTTTTTCATTGCTTTAACATGTGTGGGAAACAAAATTGAACACTTGAAAGTACTAATAGACCTTTATCATGCGGCCATCTCGATTTTCTCCCATTCAATCAATGTAACCAAACCGAGGCTGGAAGGGGAAATAGTCTTGTTCCTTTTTGTACAACGAATATTATTATTCATTGCTGTTATTGGATACAAGGAACATGACCAAAATGGTAGCATCATGATAGTCTCATTCCCCCCATCTTTTACTTTAGGGGTAGAGAACAGTCCAGTCTTCAGGAGCAACTTCACTCCACCGAAGACCGTCTGCACTCGCTCCAGCAGCAGCTAGCTAGTAAGCGAGACTCCTCCATCAAGAACGCCACCAAGGAGCTCGCCCACATACAGCAAACAAATGGAGACCTCATGTCTAGGGTCAAGGAGCTCTCACGGACCAACGCAGACCTTCAGAAGAAGGTGGCTAGCCTGGAAGAGACTTGTGGAAAGCAGCGGGATAGGATTCATAGTCTGAAGTCGCAGCTAGAGGGAAGTCACAGGCTAAGGAAAACCAACACTGAAATGACTGAGAAGGTACGTTAAAATACACTGCTTTTCAAGAGTGCACACAGAGCTGCTATACTCTCCCTGATTCTGCAGAAAGTTCCCTGAAAAATAAACCAATCTTTCCATGTACTAATGAACAAATTTGAAAATGTCCCCTGATTATGGAAACTTTTTCCCTATTATGTTGAAAGTAATTCTAAATATCTCCCAAGATGCAAATGTTGACAACTCTGGTGATCAAGACATGGGGCAAATTTTGATAGAGCTGCATAACAGTCAACTAATTTTTCTGCTTACTTTAGCATACAAAATTTGCTTAAGCATAAGCATATTTCACAGGTTAGCAAGAAAATAAGGTGGCTTAAACTTGGGCATTCACCAAGGACTTGCATAATGTCACTCATTCGTTTACAGTATGCTGATCCCTGGCTATACGGAAGTTACAGATTAAATGGCTTCTGACTGGCACCCCTGAACAAAGATATTGACAAAATAGGGAGACCGCCAACATTGGGGCTAGAAAGCTCAGTTGGTAGAGCACCGGCACATTAATCCGGAGGCCACAAGTTCGAATTCTGCTACAGTCATCTTTTTTTTACCACCTGCCTGTCGCCTATGATTGTTGTTGTGAAGTTTCATCGTTGGATTATTTCACTGGTTCATTGCAGATCAAAGAAATCAACCGTCAGCTGTCGGAGATGGAAGCTGCCAAGCGAGAGTACGCCAGGAAGAACAACGAGCAGGCTAAGACTATCTCTAGCTTTGTAAACCAGGTGTCGGAGTTACAGGCTGATCTGCTGGCCATATCAGGGGTACAGGAAAGCATGTCAGAAGCCTCCAGGTAGGGGTAAACCTTTCCAACCCCTCCCCCCCCCCCCACCCCACAAAAAAAGTACATATTATTCCCAAGTATCCAGTGAAATCGTTTTGCCGGGTGTTATTTCATTTTAAAGAAAAATGCAATTTTTATATCATTTTAAGCCATGGACGGCCGACCATCGTTTGAACATGTGAGTTTCAAACAACAAGTTATCTTCACCCTCGCTCTCATTTTTTTCGGCAGTCAGGGACGCACAAATGTAAACAGGTCTTTAGAATTATATTTTGTATTGAATCCTACCCCACAAAACCACATTTTCTCTGAAAATACAACAATTACCAATGATGTTATTGCCCTTTAATATGAGATGAGTTATTTTGCCTTTTGAATACTTCAATTGTCCTGGTGTAAAGAAATGATATTGCTTGGTTTTGGGTTTTTAAAATATTTTTTATGAGAGATTGCCTAACATCACAAGGCCGGAAGGCCGCTTCAAGGTGAGGGCTACACTTAACTGATTTGGGCTATTGAACCAAATCAACTGTCATCAGGGGCACGTTGCCACCTACTCCTGGGGCTGAATCAGGGTTACCCCCTTCACAGTCTGTAAGGATGTAGGCATGGGTATCATCCACTTGGAGCCTGGCTGGTAGAGCAGAATACACTACCTTCCCAACATTTTACGAGGCAATTATGGTTAAGTGCCTTGCTCAAGGGCACAAGTGTCATTACCGGGTATCGATTCCACACTCTGCTGCCGACAACACCAGAGCTTGGGTCCGGTGAACTAGACCGCTCAGCCGCATCACGCCACAGTGGTGGAAGAGTTCTGGAGGAAGCTTTGTCGGGGGTGATTGGTTCATACTTATTTGATAAGTTTGGAACTACTTTGAGCTACTGATGTACCCCTGTCTTTAATGAGACAATCAAACTTTATCCTTGGCCAAAAATTTTCCTTTTGTTCTTGTATTTTGTTCTTGCACAGGAAGAAAGATGAGCAAGTTGAGAAAGAGCGAGCGCGGCGTGAGGAGATTCAACTGAAGGCCAAGGAGCTCCAGAAGAAGCTGATTCAGATACAAGAAGAGAAATCACAGGCAGAAGTGAAGCTTCTAGAAGCTAGTAGTGAGTCCTTCCAGGTAAGGGGCCCAGCCGTCGATTTCACCAAACTCTTCCTAACTTAGGATTAATCTTAGGACTTAGGACGAGTCCCAGCCTTGCACTGTAACATGTAAACCTTAAGATTAATCCTAAGTTAGGGCGAGTTACTCGTCCTAGCTCGAGATAGGATTAATCCAGCGTTTCGTGAAATCAGCTGCAGGTCATTTGTGACTTTCCTACAACTTTTCTGGATCACTCATTCTTTTTCTCTCAACAAGCAACTGGCTAAGAATGTTTTACTTTCAGCACACTTTGCTCTTAGGAAACAAGCTTTTGTTATTCCCCCCCGTATTAGATTTCAGCCAATCTACACGAGGCCCAGTCCTGGTTCAAGACTAGATACGAGACCCTCCAGAAGGAGTTGGTGGAGGCCCGGCAGCGTCAGGCCAAGCTGGAGAAGAACAACACAGAACAGCAGCAGAAGCTTTTAGAGGAGAGAATGAAGGCAGCTGAGCAGGCTCAGAAAGCTAGAAACATGATGAGAGTAAGTCGTTACTATATAGAGATAGTGAAAAATGCTGTAATGGTTATGTCTCATGCAATGTTTTTGAAAATAGAATGAAGATTCTACATCATTAGAAAGGAATTCTTATGAAAGAAACTTCTAATTCTGAGAAGACATTAGTCTTTGAAGAGCGTATGTAAAAAGCCAAGTCCAATTATAGGTCCAATGTGTGAACAGGCCTGGTCACCATAGCATACTGTCCTGGACCTGGGAATGACCAAGGACTGGTGAGGAGCCAGAACGAAGCGAGTAGTTGCCCTGCTTTATCTTGAGCAAGTCCTGATGTAATCAGGTGCTAGGTCATGAAGTGATTTGTAAAACATCTTCCACCTTATCCCATCACTGAGGAAATCAACATCTCTTTTCTGGAAAATGCTTCTTACAAGTCGTCTATGATTGGTTTTTGGGGTGGTTTTCTTTCAGGCCAGCAGACATGCTGTGAATCAGTTAGCCAGACAGGCAGAATCCGACGCTCAAAAAACCAAATCCCAGATGACGACGATGGCCCAACGATTACAAGCAGAGAAGGATCATGCGGCGTACACCGACGGAAAACTGAAGAAATTTATGGTGGGTTGTCTTCGTCAATACAGATGAATTTGAAAACAGTATTGTTGGTTGTAGGAGGTGGTTGGGATAAGCACACTGTTGTCAGTAAAAACAAAAACACCTTCAGGACTCGATGATTGTCTCAGAGATTTTTATGTCGAAGTTGTCATTTTGTTTAATTAAGGATAGGTTTAAAGTGGGTTTCTTCTCGTTTCATTTGACTTCTGTGGTGGGTTTTTTGGGGTTGAACAAAGAAAACTTGACTAGAGCAGGACATGAACCTGCGATCTCCGGATTAACGTGTCGGCGCTCTACCAACTGAGCTATCTAGCCCTGTGTTGTCGGTCTCCCTATTATGTCCCTATATCTTTGTTTGGGGGTGCCAGTCTGTGTATTTTGTTACACTTGTTCGCTTAATTTGTCTAATGCTTTCATATACAGGCATGATATTCTTCCTACTTTACTCTGTTTTCCGATTTTTTAGCTCTTGGGGAATAAAAAGAAAAATTATTGTTTATGAGGCCTGAAAAGTTTATTAGAGCCTATACCATGTGTACATGCAGGTCAGCCCTTGTACTCAATAAAATGTTCCTACTTTTTTCAAAGGACCAAATATCATGCCTGCAGATAATTGCCCTTGTTACCTTTTTTTATATAAACTTAATGCTGTCTTCTTCTTTTTTTTCTAGGATGCGAGTGGACAGTACATAGAAGAACTGGCATTTGAGTTGGATCATTACCGAAGTCACGAAGACACACTCTGACCGAATGGCATACTCAGTATAGACCTATCACTTCATGACGGTCTCATAGTCAAGCCAATGTATTGAAACTGAGGCAGGAAGTGCAAAATAGTCTGTCCCCGTTTAAGATTTTGAGAATTGGTATTCATCAGTGCCATTGGATACAGGGAACAAGACGAGGATAGTGGCAGCCTGATGAATGTCTACTGTGAAAAGTGCCTCCTAAGCTGTTGGATATATGTTGTCATTCTGACATCCTACCAACTGTTCTTGCCCAAGTTTGGCATCGGTGTCGGGCATAGCATCTTATTTAAACCCCCAGTCTGAAGGTTGTTGGTACATAGTTACTACAGAGCTGCCAACTCTCCCTGATTCTGCAGAAAGTACTCTGAAAATAAACCAATCTTTCCATGTTCTGAATAACAAATTTGAAAATCTCCCTGGTTACAAAAAAACTTTGTTCCCTTTGCTGTTGAATGTAAATTCTAAATATCTCCCTGATTGTTGCACACAATCTCCCTGTAAAATGCAAGATGCAAATGTTGGCAGCTCTGCAGTTACCATGTGCGTACAGATTGTGCTGGATATGGGACCACACCAACATGGAGCTAAGGCACCAGGTTAGGGCTGAGAAAACTGAAGGGTGTCTGAGAGTACTGAACGAAATAAACGGTTTAGTAAAATCACTCTTGAACTTAAGTTACTCTTTAGGTTGAGTTTTCATTTTCCAGTTAAAATACTGTGTGTCATCACAATTGTTGTGCGTACTAAGGTGCCTGTAATGAATGCCAAAATAAATATAACAAAGATACATGGGTACTATACAGTATCTGGTAGGTAGTTCTTTTTACCACTAAGAAAATTGTGCTTTACAAAGACGGGCCTCATCAGTATTTTTGTTATACAAATTTTTTATGAGAGATCGGCTAACATCACAACGGGCCAAACGGCCACTTCCATGTGCCACCAGGGGCACGTTGCCACCTACTCGTGGGGCTGAAACAGGGTTACCCCCTTCATTACAGTCCGTAAGGATGTAGGCATGGGTATCATCCACTAGGAGCCTGGCTGGTAGAGCAGAATGCGCTAACCTCCCAACTTTTTACAAAGCAATTATGGTTAAGTGCCTTGCTCAAGGGCACAAGTGTTATGACCAGGATTCGAACCCACACTCTACTGCTGACAACACCAGAGCTTGGGTCAATCACATGAAGCAGGGAAAATGCACAGTTTACCTCAGTAAATAAAAAATATCAATCTGAAATGCTAAGTAAAATAAGTTGTTGAAATACATAAAATGACGATAGCAATAAGGTTGGTTGTTTTTATAATGTGAATTTTGTATAGGACTGTGACTTCTCGGAGTTGATGTTTCTTTTTGTATTTACCAACGTCGTGATTGTTGGGGTGTTTTTTATACCAAGACCTTCGTTTTTGTTGTAAAACAGAGCCAACTTGGCTGATGTAAAATTCATGTACATTTGAGAGTATTGTAATATACAGCTATGCTGCGAAATTAACTTATACATTACATAATTATAAAAATAAAAATAAATTAATCATCAGAAGTGTAGACTGTATCAATACAATGTGACCTTTTGCAAATTGATGTAGATTTATCACAGTTGAATTGATATTATTTTTAAAATATGATAGTCAGAGGTGTATAAGGTTTTATCATTTGAGTATGTTGAATTTTGTTCAGGTTTTTATTCTCTTTAGCACACACTCGAATGGACACAAGAATACATTGGAGAAATGGTTAAATAGTTTGCAATTAGAGACAATAACACATCCAACAGCACAATTAGAGCCAATAACAGGATGAATAGGAAACGAGAAGAAATGATCAGTTTTAGATTGTGGAGGGATACGAAGACGAGTCCAGGGGCGGATACAGGGGGGCGTGGGGGCGTACGCCCCCCCCCCTTTTCGACAGCCAAACAATTTTTTTTTTTTTTTTTTCTTTTTTTTAGTAGGCGTACTGCCTGTACCCCCACAGGCAGGCTAGATTACTTTTTCATCCTATGCCACTCACATGTTTTCTTTCTGCCAAAATGAATCTTTCATGTATGTCACTTGTAATTGTTTAGATTTTCAATAACAATAACATAGCACTTGAAACCTGATTTGCCAATTTGTCCGGGATAATACGACAGTAAGCTTGAATTTGAGAAACGATCTTACCCACTATGTTTTTAATGAATATGCATGAAAGCAGATAATGCAGCGACCAGATCCAAACGTGAGATTTGTGGTATTACAATTTTCTTTGAGTAAAATTAGAAGATTGATATGGATCAAAAGTGCTTAAAAAGTGTGTCTATTTCTCTGTTTTAGGCACACAGAGGCTTGATTTTTCACCCCTCAAAAGGCCAAAATCGCAGCTTCCGGGGGTTTTCGCCCCCTGGACCCCCATCAGGGCTTCACCCCTGGACCCCACCATCGATGTTACCGGAAAATTTCCAGTAAATTTAGAAGATTGATATGGATCTGAATGAAAGTTTGTCTATTTCTCCGTTGTTGGTTAATTATATTGAAAATTGCACTATCATATCGTTTGTCTCACCATGGAGGAAGGATCCTCCTCACCCAACACTTTTTTGTCCCTGAATAAATATTAATTGCAGCCTGCATTTTGATTTTATAACTCAGGATGGCTGATTCAATGACTCCCAACTCGAAAATGTTGTTTGAATAATGATCTTGCCAGAACAAAATTGGTTAAAGTGGTCAGATATTGCATGAGATCGCACCACAGAGCATCTAGAATCCTAACTGTTTCGGAGCATTTAAGCGGGCCCCGTAACCAATGCCGTTGGGGCTTCGCATTACGCGCTCTCAGGCGCCACAAATTGCATTCCCCATTTGCTGCTTGGTACATTTTCACGCCCCCCCCCCCTGTTTGGAAAATCCTGGATCCGCCCGTTGCCTTCTTCAGTCACAAGTGAATGCTCATTTAGAATTCCTCAGACTACATCCAGTGTTGCTATGTTACATGGTTAGGTGTAAGCTTTTTCTTAGTTACATCATAGAGAAAGGACCTTTCTCTATGGTTACATACAAGACGACAAACACCGATACACAATCCTCAATGAAATGTGTGGCACACGGATACCAGTCTTTGCTGATCTGGAGATTGCAAAGCAAAAAAGCTTACCCCAAACTATGTGATGTTAGCGACAGTCTTTTTAGTCTGAGGAATTAAAATTTAGCAATTAGGCCTAATAGTGACCAGGCAAGTCACTGTACCAGACATTACTCAAATTTAACTCACAAATGGCTTATTGTTATTGGCCATTTAAAGCTTTTACTCAGATAAGAGCAGATCTTCATCAACCAATATAACTTTAAAAGATGGGTACAGCAAAAAAAAAGCAGGTTAAGAAAATTTAAGTCACAGGGTTAAATTATTTTTTAGGAAATGTAAATGGTTTTATAATAACGATTCATGTAAATTGTCAAAGCTACATATTAATATGTTCAGTGCTTTTATAGATTGAGTAATTTTGTATCTTTTGACAAGACCATCTCTTCATTCTTACTAGTTTTTTAGGGAAAGCTCCCCAAAAGTTCCTTATATAATTATGAGAAGTGGTTAATAATATTGGTTGTGTTTTTTCAAAACTGTTTGTTTATAAATTGTGGGGAGATGACTTCAATTTATGCTTCAAGACCTGAATAATCAAATCAACATTTTAGGGGAATATTTTTTCTAGAAGTGAAAATAAGTGAGAATAATGTACAACTTTTATGCATTCACTATTTTCTAGTTGGATGTAAAATCCAAGTCCATTAGCCTGCCCTCTTGTGGCAGCCTGTGATTAGGTATAAACGCTAAAAAATAATACCGGAAACAAATGTTTTAAAAGGAAAATTGAATAAGAAAGAGTAATAAATGTCTCTTTATAAAGACGAAATTGATAAACAATGTGGTGTTCTTTTTGTTTGTTTATTGTTTAATAAGTAA
This sequence comes from Plazaster borealis, assembly GCA_021014325.1. NCBI lineage: Eukaryota > Metazoa > Echinodermata > Asteroidea > Forcipulatida > Labidiasteridae > Plazaster > Plazaster borealis. The sequence continues at coordinate 2,533,100 of CM037466.1, forward strand.
AAGGCCATAAACAGGCACCCACCCTTTTGGCCCACCCCTTACCTGTCACCCCCCCCCCCCAATCAAGCTGTATCAATCCCTAATGCATCACACTTACATTCCATTTTGGATCCCCCTCCCCACCCGTACATCCAAGCTGTATTAATCCCAAATTAATATGCATCCCACATTTTCCCATCTGGGTCAGCCCCCAAGATGTTATCCTCTACTACCCTCTACATCCAAACTGTCAATCAATCCGAAACATAAACCCCTTCCCCATCCCCTTAACTTCCCCTCTGGTTTGGCCCCCACGCAGTACCCTCTCAATTACCCCTAACTGTGATCTGAAACATTCAGTCAAATTTTTCCCTCCTGGGTAAGCCCATACATTATTTTACCCCCCCCCCCCCCAGTCCTTCACCAAGCCGTATTAATCCCAAACATCCCACTTATCTTCAAAATTTGATCCTCCCAAAAAGAATTCACTCGTGTAATCTACTAGTACTACTACCAAACAACCCACTGAAAGGCAGGGTATACTTTTGGTAATTGTCACAACACCATTATCCTCACTTGGTGTATCCAAACATGCATAAAACACATCTGTGAACATTTGGGCTCAATTGGTCATAGAAGTTGCAAGAAAATAATGAAAGAATAAACAACCTTGTTGCATAGAATTGTATGCATTCAGATGCACGAGAAAAGCCTTTCCCAGATACAATTTTTGGGGGTGAAAAATTACCCCACTCTCTAAAACTAGGCCACCATCACTCCAATTTCCAGCAACAATGTTTTATAATAACAACAACAGCTCTCCAGTGCTGCTCTTTATCAAGTAATTAATTATGGTAATTAATTAGTGGAGTAATTACCAAGAGTACACACTGCCTTTAGATTCATAATATAATACTTTGCAAGGGATGAGATGGTCGTTTCATGCGTGTTGCACTGCACATCCGAAGTATTAGCGTTTTGAAATAACTTCTGCTGGAATAAACACGTGCATTTGTTTATGAAGTGCGCCCTCTCTAGTTTAATCTGAGGACAGTTTCCTAACAATAAAATGGAGGGAGGTTTGACAGCCGCAGCTGACGTCGATCTTACAACTTCTTTCTACTATTTGTCTCTTCCAAGACCATCCATAGTGCTTCATCCTTCGTTCATCAGTGGCGGGTACGTTACTCCCTATTCTAAAGGTATGTTGTGGGGTATGCTTGTGTGATAAATTGACGATTTCTGTGTTTTTGTGTTACTGTAGTGTTAGTGTTATTGTTTGTACTCACTACTCAGTCACTGTCTGTGTCATATGGATATGTGTGTTCTAAAACGGAAACCAGTCAACTCGTCCCCCAGCGAAGTCGCCAACCACAAAGTTGACTGGCATTCGTCTAAAACTACTCTTACTGTTCACGAGGCAATTTACAGGTAATTGAACCAGATAGGCTGGCAATCTCAAACAAGAACATTCATGATTCAGTCAAATTTCTCCTTATTTCTTTGGTTTGGATAGTATCCTACTACCGTACTACCTAGTTACAGCCAGAAGAAATTAATAGAATGCATCTTGTGCTGCCAGAGTGTTCCTTGTGCTTGCAGTGCAGTTGGTTGCCTCCAAGTTGCTTGAGTGTAAAAATTACTTAGTGTGGCGGCCTTAGTTTTACTCCTGTTTAAGTTTTTGTCAGTTTTTGTCAGTAATTAAGTCTGGTTTGTCTTCTTATCATTGTCAGTATCACTAATGTTAATCAGTATCCATTTAATGCAGTGGCGTAACCACTAAGCAGATGGTGGCAAGCAGGTACAAAGACATTTTAGGGGGCCTATTTAATGTATCGAATTTGAATTGTTCATTTTTGCATTTTTAAAATCTCATGGGGGGGGGGGGGCAAAGGTTCTGGAGCAGGGGAACCCCGGCCCCCCTGAGTCACCATAATGTGGGTTTGAATCTCGGTCCCAGTGTCAATGGTATTTCCAAGTGTCTGGTGTGTGTGTCCCACATAATGGTAATTTAACATGGGTCAAAGGAAGTTGAGTAAAAACATAAGAGGGCGCTATCAGATGAAATTTCTAACCACTTCGCCGTATGGGAGACAGAATCAATTGGGCGGGGGGACAACATCTCCTGTGACACCGGCACTTGGCGTTTATATCCTATTCCTAACTTAACTAAAATGCTTAACCTGTCAGAACAGTTGGATAACGTACTATAGCGTATCACTTGTGTGGTGAAGGATTTATCCAAACCATTCACTCATGCAGCTTTACATCGTCCAGCAATCCGGCACATTCCTTACAGGTTTGCAGGTTTAACTATCGCTTACCTTAACTCCACTTACCTCTTAGTCCATGGAGTGCTTTGAATGTTGAAATTACTAACCTTTAAAAAAACAAGTTATTGCAAATAATTTTTTTCAGTTTGCTCAGAATTACTTCCGTATGGATCAATGCCATTTTGGAATGGACCCAGTGCAATGACATCTCAAAATACGCCACAGGTTGGCGAATGTGCGAACAAAATTCAACGGCTGTTTAATGTGACACCTACAGCTAAGTGAGCTGCATACAAAGGCAAGTACCACACATACACAGACTGGAGTCCGACAAAGTGGATGCATCAAACTGTATACAATGGTATGTACCTTCCCTGCTGTTGTATATACAATGATACTTTCACTTTGTCCGACTCTAGTCTGTGTTCTTGTGGTACCCAGCTCCATATGCAGCTCACTTAGCCCTTGATGTCACATGAAACAGCACTAGAGGGAAGCTAAGAGGTAAGCAGACACATTTAGTTGGTTCAAACCACTGAACCACCTGTAGGTGATGTGCCTGATTGCTGAACAATGTAAGCTGCACGAGTGAATGGGTTGGATGTGTGGCTAAAGGTTCACCAGGTGTACAAAATGCTTCGCCACAATAGTGGGGCTAAACACGTATCAAATCTAGAAGCAATTAAACTGCTGCAGTGTTGTGTGTTCCTTAAACTTGTCAGCCTTTGTTGTGTACACAAACACGTACTATAGCCATAACACCAACAAATATTTTTACAATTTAGAAATAACACTAAAAAACAGGAAGGCCTAGTAGTAGTACTATATGTAAAAGTCCTAGGGAGAAGGACAATTTAAGAAAAGAGTTGTCTTACAATTGACAAGTGCATAACAAGTTGTAATTCTTTTCCCGTTCATTTATCAGAAAGAAACTGCAGCAGAACTTGTTATCTGTCATCACCTGCACATTAATGATCACACTACCCCCCCCCCCCATCCATCAACTTACTCCAAGAAGGACTTGTGAGGGCACTCCATCTCATATACCTGTCAGCTTTGTTTGCTTCTGCATTGTCTAAGATGGCAGGTGAAACTGGGAGAACTGCCCTACCAGTCAATCAGCACCTCTCCAAAGTGGATGTTTAGTTTCATCTTTGAGTTGTGACATGGAGGCTGGGAGAACTGTCCTACCAGTCAACCAGCACCTCTCCAACATGGATGCTTAGTTTCATCTCTGAGTTGTGACATGGAGGCTGGGAGAACTGCCCTACCAGTCAACCAGTTTCATGAGTGACATAATGTGTACACATCACTCAGACATGTGTGTAGCTGCATAATAAATAAGGAGGTACTTTTTTCACCTTATTTTGTTTATCGTACAAATGACAAAACTTATTTCAAAGAACAAAATGTTGGTGCGAGGAAACCCAAACATTTTTTTCTTTACCAGTCCTTTTTCTTTACCTGACCTAGACGAAGTACTTTGTTCAGCTTTGGTTGAAATTCTAAAAATCTCTTTTGAAACATCCTTTTTTTCCAGTAATTTTTGTTTTTTTTAAAACAGAAAATGTTTGCCAAATATTTCCTGTGTTTTACTTTTTGTTTGTCAAAATGAAATTTTTTCAGAGTGTGTTTTTTATACTTTTTAAATCAAAGTTTTTCCAAAAATCAGATAAACAAATATTTGTAATATCTTTTGCTTGAACACTGATTCCCCTCCATTGATTTGTTTATAATTTGACCTCTTTTTGAGCAAGTTGTTTACAGTTTCGGACTTGTTTTTTTTTACCAGCTTGCTGTTGGTCCTTGTAAAGGTCAATCAAAGGTCAAGCTACAGAATGAACACCTTCATTACATCTTAACATGGTGAGTAAACATGACATACATGTACAATAATCTTTATTATCACTGCTTGGCCCTATGGTAGGCATTTAACTTCAAACCCCATTTCCAACCCTAACCCTAACCCCATTTCCTACACTAACCCTAACCCCATTTCCAACACTAACCCTAACCCCTTTTCCAACCCTAACCCTAACCCCATTTCCTACACTAACCCTAACCCCATTTCCTACACTAACCCTAACCCCATTTCCAACACTAACCCTAACCCCTTTTCCAAAACTAACCCTAACCCCATTTCCAACACTAACCCTAACCCCTTTTCCAACCCTAACCCTAACCCCATTTCCTACACTAACCCTAACCCCATTTCCTACACTAACCCTAACCCCATTTCCAACACTAACCCTAACCCCTTTTCCAAAACTAACCCTAACCCCATTTCCAAAACTAACCCTAACCCCATTTCCAACACTAACCCTAACCCCATTTCCAAAACTAACCCTAACCCCATTTCCAACACTAACCCTTAGTATAAATTATGAAACTTGATGTTCAAATGTAAAATACATTCTTTTAACATAACTTATTAGTTTTAAATTGTTTTGATAATTTTCAATTAATCCTCATGTTTTTTCTATGTTGGTTAAACTTTCAAAGTTCTTTTGACAAACATAATTTTTTTGCTTTGAGAAAAAAATAAAATCTCACTTCGGTTTAAATTGTATAAGATATTTTTGAGAAACACTATTTTTCTGCATGACATTGTCTAGTTTGATGCAAGGTTAAACTAGACAAATTTTGTACCTTGACACACACCTTTTATTAGGATTTTATTTATGTTTTGACATTAATTGTGGTTTAATTTTTGTGTGCAGATCTCAGGTGGATCTTTGGAATCTACTGTAAGTGAAGAAGGGAATGCTGAATAGACGAGCGACAAAACAACCCAGCTTGCAGAACATAAGTTGAAGCTCTCTGTCTGATTCCTACATGGACAGCAACATCTAATTACTACATGGACAGTAACATCTGATTCCTACATGGACAGCAATATCTGATTCCTACATGGACAGCAACGTCTGAGTCCTACATGGACAGTAACGTCTGATTCCTACATGGACAGTAACATCTGATTCCTACACGGACAGTAATGTCTGATTCCTACATGGACAACAATATCTGATTCTTACATGAACGGTAACATCTGATTCCTACATGGACAGCAACCCCTCGTTCTTACATGGACAGCAACGTCTGATTCCTAATTGGACAGCAATATATGATTCTTAGATGGACATCAACGTCTGATTCTTACATGGACAGTGACATCTGATTCCCACACGGACAGCAATATCTGTTTCCTACATGGACAGCAACATCTGATTCCTACATGGACAGCACTGTCTGATTCCTACATGGACAGAAACTTCTGATTCTTACATGGACAGCAACGTCTGATTCCTACACGGACAGCAATATCTGATTCTTAGATGGACAGTAACCTCTGATTCTTACATGGACAGTAACATCTGATTCCCACATGGACAGCAATAGCTGATTCCTACATTGGACAGCAATATCTGATAACATGCCTACATGGACTCAGAGTCCGATTCCTACATGGACAGCAACCCCTTGTTCTTACATGGACAGCAACTTCTGATTCCTACATGGACATCAACGTCTGATTCCTACATGAACAGCAATATCTCATTCCTACATGGACAGCAATATCTGATTCTTACATGGACAATAACATCAATATCTGATTCCTACATGGACAGCAATATCTGATTCCCACATGAACAGCAAAATCTGATAATTGATTCCTAAATGGACAGCAGACTCCATTCCTACATGGACAGCAACCCCTCGTTCTGACATGGACAGCAATATCTGATTCCCACATGAAAAGAGACTCATTTGAGGCTAATGGTTATTTCAAGAATGATCATCACAAACTTCCGTTATTCAATAAAAAAAATTAAGAGCGGACAGAACTGTTTGAAGGATGTGCTCAGGTTTTCTTTTTTCATGTTTTATGTGTTTAACAAAGTTGCAAAACAATAAATAATCAAGTGTTTCATATTATTTTAGTTATCCGTTTCAAACTTGCATAATCAAATGACACTGTGAAAGGCTTTAAAATGATGTTTAAAACTTAAGAATTTTACAGTTATTCATGATCCATGTCATCAGTTTTGGCATCCACATCGAAAGGTTGAAATTAATTGATATGCAACAAAACAACATGTCAATGATTTTTTGATAACAACATAGCGTTAAAGTAACAACCAATATTCTAGGATTCCTTTCTTATAGTTAAAGTTATGGATTTATTTAAAAGAAGATTGTAAATAAAATGGTAAACTTTAAGAATCTGAATTTTTTAATGTCTGATTGTCATCTTTTGTTGTCATTGCGAAATGGAAACTTTAAAAAAGGGAAACAAACATGTGCACATTTAAACTGTCTTTAAAAGTTTATAAATTTTATTAAATCAAAAAGCAAACAACTTATTGTTTTCTGGTGGCCGATATAATTTTTAAAATAAATAAATAATGTCAACAGAGGGCGCCCTTTAAGGTCAAAAGAGGGCGCCCTTTTCATTATTTATTTTACGGTGTATTTATATTATACATACATACGTTAGTGCATCACATTTCGTTCTAATATTCATCAGGTCCAAAAATGTATGCTCCAACCCGGAACAGCGGTGGCCTAGTGGATAAGCGCTCGGACATGAAGGGACAAGATCGGAAGACCTGCACGGTTCGAACCCCGGCAAGGACAAGCAAGCACGGACAAAACCAAGAGGACACAAGCAAGAGGAACGCACACGGACCCCCACAGGACGCAAAGAAGAGGAGGCAACACGGCGGAGATACACAAGAAGGAGGAGTGGACACGGAGAGGACGATGGAGGGGAGAGAGAGAGAGGGAGGGAGATGGAGGAGGTGGACCGGGCAGGAAAGGGCAGACGAAATAATATTTTTAAATTTAATTTCCTTTTTTTTTTTTTTTTTGAAAAAAAAAAAAAATTAACGGTCTTTCATTTTCTTAAAATCGCCTGAAACGCGTGCTCGTTAATTTTTTTTCATTTTCATTAAAAAAAAAATAAAATAAAAAAAATAAAAAAATTTCCCCTAAAAAAAAAATTAATGGTCTTTCATTTTCTTAAAATCGCCTGAAACGCACGCTCGTTAATTATTTTTCAAAAATTTGGTTGAAGATTTTTTTTTTGAAATTTTACTGCTAAAAATCATTAAAAACGAACATTTACAACATTTAAACCTCCAAAACACCCCTTAAACGATGCAGAACACAATCCGTAGTGTTTACATTAACATTCTACATGCCTAATGCATTCTGGTGACAAAAAAAATCACAGGAAAGTGTCATTGTTATTAAATAACGACGATAAACGTCAATTTTAAGTGCTAAAACTCTTACTTACACATCTTAATTACATAATTGAGGCTAATCCTTCAAACTACTTGTTAATCATGGACCTAAAATGTTACTTTCATTCAAAACGTCTTTCAAATTGTCAGTACTATGAACATCTGCATTAATACAACTAGGAGTAATTACACCAAATAACATCCTATTTCTTATTTAATTTAAATCTGCAAATTTCTAAGATGGCGTTTTACACGACTTGGCAGTAAAATGAAGGGGTAGTATACAACGTGTATTCTTGATAACATCAGCCAAGTTTTAAATCAAAAGAAATAAGAGAACAGTCTGGCACCTACATGTATCATTGAGAATTAGCATTGTATTAGCACTTGCAGACAGGGAATTAGACCGTCAATAAAAGATGTCAAGAGTAAACTTCAAAATTGTATAAAGAAGCTTAAAAGGATCATCCGCATTTCCAAGTTTCCAAGTTAATTACATCGGAGAAACATAACAAATAACATAAACTATGTGTTTTGGGGTTCTAATGGATTTGCAGAATCTGTTTTCAAGATAAAATTGCGGAAAGAAAGAGTACTAAAACTTTAACTTAGATATATGCAAATGCAGACGTGTTCTAAGCTTCCATATATTTTGGATTCTATTAAAACTGAAGCCCCTACTTGGTTTGTACAATTTTTTTCTGATAAATATCATCATGCGTGATATGAATAAATCAAATTGACCATAAACTAAGTATCTTAAGCAAGTTTCAAACTCGTCTGTCATGTGTAAAAAGTGTTTGTTTACCTCTATACCTTTCTCTATGATTATACGTACATGTACATCAACGACTGTAAGACTTCATTACATTTTATGCCAAACATTAATAAAACGTCATAAAATGTAGTCTGAGATAACTGCTTTTGCTCAAACATGAAGCAATTCTTAATCTACTTGTGTATATTTTGAAAAGAATCCTAGGTGAACAACACAACGCTTTGATAAGTTAGGAACGAGATCGATTTCTGCATTTCAGATTACCTGTGATTCAAGCCTGATACTTCGTTCTTGTTAGGGCAAGGCAGCTTTTTCTCAGTAAAACGCAAGAGTTTGAGGGAAATTTTAGTTTACACTGGAATATTTCAATGGCCATCAAGGCAATGATTGAGTGTACGGTCCCATGAAGTATCAGGCCTGATGTTTCGCAGAAATTACAAAATATAAACAATAATGTTCAGCCAAGTAAAATCTCTCTTCATTACATAAACACCCACATAAGACTGTAAGACATCAAAGATCTGTTGACGCAGTAAAGGACTTTGGATTTAACTTGTAGCTTTTTGAATAACAAAATTGTTTACCAAATTGTAAACAGCAAACACTCTCATGTCTGGGTGGTTTTAAGACAGTCAATGTAAACGGACCTTTTTACAATAAGTAAAACGCACTCTGTGAGACGTACCTTGATATCCTAGTATTTAATAAAAATAGCCAAGTTGAACTGACGTAGCTTGAGGCAGTGAGAAGATGACGTATTTGAATTCATGATGATGTTGCATCTCAAGGGCTCTCTTCAGTAAGGTTGGCTTAGCTTTCGTACCAAGGCTTGTCATAATCTTGAGAGTTCCTTAAAAAATAAAAATTCAAAGGACAAAATTAATGCATGAATTACATGTCATTCATAATGAACCTTGGCATGTCTTCTGGAAAACAGATGATCACATGTTTGGGTTTAATACAGTTTGTAGAAGGGTCAACAATAATAATAATAATAATAATAATAATACGCAGTTCTTATATAGCGCTTCATACTCCCGATGGGTGTCTCAAAGCTCTCAGTATTTTTCCTAAAAGGTAAGCAGAGTTACGTGTTGAAGTATGAGACCTGTTCCTTTGCATAGCACCATGTAATGGTTCAAAAGGTGCTGTGGCGCAATATGCAGCCAATCAAACCAGGAACACCGGGGCGAACCACTTCTCTTTACGATAGATAAGTGCACTGGGTTCTTTTACGTGCATTACACAACACACGGGACCTACGGCTCAATTTTCATCCGAAGGACGAAGAATGTGGTTAAGTGTCGTGCTTAAGGACACAAGTGTCACGACTGGGATTCGAACCCACACTCTGCTGATCAGAAACACCAGAGCTTGAGTTCGGTGTTCTTATCCACTCGGCCACAACAATGTTGGGGTTGATCCAGATTGGTAGAAAAGTGACGTACATTACAGATACAGATTTGAAGTACAAGTTCAAGGAGTAATAATACTGGGGATGGGTCTAGAATAGCGGAAAAGTGGGATGCATGTTTGGGACTGAGAAAGATTTAAAGTATTAGAGGTCATCATGTTTGGATGTAATACATTTCGAAGATGAGGTAATAATAATGGGGGTGGATCCAGATTGAAAGTTAAAAATATACATTTCTGAGATAAAAAAAGATTTGAAGTACAAATAGAAGTAGTAAAATGTTTGATGCAGGCCCAGAATGAATGACAAAGTGGGGAATTTGAAAAGACATTTACATAATTTCAAATTAAGTGTTGGGCCAGAGTCCAGAATGGCCAATGTGCAGAAAAGTGGGGTGCTTGTTTGGGTTTGATACAGATTTGAAGTATACAAGGGGTGATATGATTGGCCAAACCTTTTTTTGACCTCTAGGCGAGGGCGCCCTGCTCAAGTGACGTCATATGCATCAGGTCTATTGGGGATGGTCAATAATAGAATAACAGACAACTAGGGTGTGATTTGGGGATTGAAACAGATTTTCAATTGGCGGGTCCAAAATGGCATACAAATTTTTTGCATATTTTGGATTCAAAAATTTCAAGGTAACGTATGATGTACATACCTCCCCGTCCTAGTTTTAAATAAACAACAAAGTTGAACTGAAGTAGCTTGAAGCAGTGAGAAGATGACATATTTGAATTCATGATGATGCTGCATCTCATGGGCTCTCTTCAGTCAAGCTGGTGCATCTTTCGTACCAAGGCTTGCCATCCTCTTGAGTGTTCTAAAACAGAAATATAACAAACAACAAATAATTGCATGACTTGCATTTAATTCATAAAGAAACATTGTAGGCCTACACTACTTACTTATTCTATGGTAAAACTTTTATCATTACGTTTTGGTGTATTACATTTTGAAGATGAGGTAATAATATTGTAGGCGGATCCAGGTTGAAAGTTAAATGGGATGTACTTCTGATACAAAGATTTGAAACACATGTAGAAGGGGTAACATGTTTGGTATGGGCCTAGAATGGTTGACAAAGTGGGGTGCATGTTTGAAAAATGTATAGATTTGAAATAAAATGTTGGCAAGAGTCCAGAATGGCAGATTCGAGTTGGCTGCATGTTTGGGATTGTACTGGTCAGTTGTGAATGGTTCTATTGTGGATGGATCTAAATGAGCATAGAGGAGTGATGCATGTTTGGGATTGATACAGGATGGCTGTCCATTATGGGGCACTTTGTGGGTGGACCCAAGCATAAAAGAGGGATGATTTCAGGATTGATACATGTACCTGGGTTCAATTTCTTAGAGCTATTTTTCTAAGCACAAAAAAGTTGAAAAAAATCACAAAAAAATTCTGCTTAGCAGAATAATTTGATACCAGCCCAAATCTAATGTTACAACCACTGTGATTGGTATCCTGTTAATTTATGCTTGGCAGAAAATAAGCAAACTTGTCTGCTTCCTTAAAGACACTGGACACCTTTGGTAATTGTCAAAGACCAGTCTTCTCACTTGGTGTATCTCAACATATGTACCAAATAACAAACCTGGGTCATTCCATGTCAGACCAACGCACTTTTTTACCAAATGTCTTCCGATTTTGATAAAAATTGCTGTGCATGTAGGTCCTAATGAGCAATGAATGCACACCAATTTTTAGCCCGATCCAAAGTACCATGTGGTCAGGGCAGAAACCACAAAAAATTGACATTTTTTGAGTAAAATACCACCCTTTTGGTACAAATATTTAAAAACCATGTCAATTTTCATCGATGATGTGCAAATTTGGTATTAAAATAATGAGAATTGCATGCTCAATTCAATTCTTTTGTCAAAAATAAATTTTGTGAAAAGTAGGTCACCGTGACCGTTAATATGTCATCATGACCTTTGACCCAATTTTTGTAAATTAATGTATCATTCCGAAAATCAACGAAATTAAAATGACTTGATAGAGCATGTCTTCCTCTATCAGAATCCACTAAGAAATAGGCCTAGTACTTGGGCTCTTTAAATCTTTAAAATTTACAACTTTATGACTATTTTTGTACAGTTGGTAGGTTATAAATTGGTCAATTTATAGATTTTACATTAGAAATCCACTAACACAACTTACTGTTCTGTTTCAATTGTTACTAAAATTATTCTTGGTTGGGGAATTTCTCATGTTGGGGGCTGATGTGGTCTAACTAGATTCATACTTTAAATTATCAGCAGTGGCGTACCCAGGATTTGGCTTTGGGGGGGGGGGGGCTTATTTTTTTTCTTCAAATTTATTTAGAAGATTGTAAAATTAAATGACAAAAAATCAAACAAACAAATTGACAACCTTGGAGGGGGTGTGCTCAGGCCCCCTGACCCCCCCCCCCCGCCCCGCCCCCCCCTCGGTTGCGCCACTGATATTTAGTTATCCCACGAGCACGTTTGAATACGAAATAATGCAATGCTGCTGTGACCCATATGCCACCGACGCACTACATTATTCTGTGTTCCACGAGCGCAAGTGGGAGAGCGAATTTATCTTCAAGCAAACTTGACAGCGAATGCGTTTGTGGTGAGGATGTACGTGCATAGTGTGCATGCAGCAGGAAATAAAAGCATACAATACAGCAGTGCAATACAGCTGTGCAATATTATACAGGGCTGTAGGAAGCGGTTATGGCAAGCCATATGCCCAATAATTCCATAAATTTCGACCGATAAACACTGTTTTTCGAGAAAAACTATGTTTATCACTTGATAAACACAGTTTATCTTGATAAACACTGTTTTTCGCCGATAAACAGAGTTTATCGAGATAAACATTGTTTATCAACTGATAAACACTGTTTATCGAAAAACTCTGTTTATCGCTTGATAAACAGAGTTTTTCGGGGTGATAAACAGAGTTTTTCGATAAACACTGTTTATCAACTGATAAACATAGTTTTTCGATAAACACAGTTTTTCGCCGACGCCAAATGCCCAATAATTCGATAAACAGTGTTTATCAGTCGATAAACACTGTTTTTTGAGAATAACTGTGTTTATCACTCGATAAACATTGTTTTTCGCCGACAAACAGAGTTTATCGCGAAAAAAACTCTGTTTATCGACTGACAAACACTGTTTTTCGATAAGCATAGTTTTTCGATAAACATGGTTATTCGTACACCGTCTAAAGAGGGCGCCATAGTGCCCGCTCTTGCAGAGCTGTGCGCTCTTGTCAATGCAGCTGGTATACACGTGTACCTGCGAGGTATATACCGCGCCGGGTGTAACTATTTCTATGTCACATGCGAAATAGTTGAAATTGATCAGTTTATAACATTAATTTTCCCCCGTATTGTCTTAATTCTCTACAACTTCAATGGTTTGCAAACCATGAAGTTACTGTTACATGCACTACTCTTGGTGGCTTTATCGAAGCCTTTAATCGCCCCACTACCAAATAGAGCCGAACGGGCTGCAAATCCTACCCTGTTACCCCTTTTTTCATCCTGTTTCATGTTTGCTTCGAGCTTTCGAGAGGTAAAAATCGTTAACAGATTTTACCAGCATCCCTAAAACGTAGACTAATATAATCATATGGATATGAAATTTATTTCCTTACACATCTGACACAACGGCGTACAAGCGCTAATAACAGGATGAATAACGTTAGGTAAGAAATGTTGTTTTAGATGTGGGAGGACAGAAAACCCGAAACGGGGAACTGGAAACCCATATTTGCCATATTTGATGAGAAATAAATATAACTAATTTCCGATTGGAGTTTATCGCTCATGAGCGTTTTATTCATGCATTGTATAACACATGCAAATGTGTAATCAGTTTTTCACTATTTTCTCGTGACCCAGATGGCCGATCGATCTCAAACTTCTACAGGTTTGTCAGTTTATGTATATGGTGGATTATATAAAGTGCTTACACTGCCAGCAACTGGTTTGTTAGCAAAAACCAATTCTGTAATGTTCCTTTAATTTCATGAAATAGGACACACTGTCACCGTGTCGACAACAAACTCTCCAACAATTTGAGCGCAAATCTGCAGGACAGCGCCCTCCCGAGGCAGACTTTATAACCATGTTTATCGAAAAACTATGTTTATCGAATGATAAACACTGTTTATCGAATGATAAACACTGTTTATCGAATTATTGAGCATTTGGCGTCGGCGAAAAACTGTGTTTATCGCCAAAACTGTGTTTATCGAGTGATAAACAGAGTTTATCGAAAAACTCTTTATCAAGTGATAAACAGAGTTTACCGAATTATTGAGCACTTGGCGTCGGCAAAAAACTGTGTTTATCGAAAAACTATGTTTATCAAAAAACTGTGTTTATCAAGTGATAAACAGAGTTTATCGAAAAACTCTGTTTATCGACCGATAAACACAGTTTTTCAAAAAACTATGTTTATCAGTTGATAAACAGTGTTTATCGAAAAACTCTGTTTATCACCGCGAAAAACTCTGTTTATCAAGCGATAAACAGAGTTTTTCGATAAACAGTGTTTATCAGTTGATAAACAATGTTTATCTCGATAAACTCTGTTTATCGGCGAAAAACTATGTTTATCGGCGAAAAACAGTGTTTATCAAGATAAACTGTGTTTATCAAGTGATAAACATAGTTTTTCTCGAAAAACAGTGTTTATCGGTCGAAAAACAGTGTTTATCGGCGAAAAACAGTGTTTATCGGTGATAAACACTAGTTTATCGAATTATTGGGCATATGGCTTGCCATAAGCGGTACGGCCGGTACAGCCATGGCCATACCAATATTTTAGGTATTTATATTTATTGTTTTCCTTTTTTATTTTTTCCCCCTCCCCATCGGATTCAAGTGAAAAAAAGTAAACAAAAAACCAAAATCTTGGAAATAAAACTTATTTAGTAACAAGTTCATTTTCCGTTCTGCGCTGGCGATTGTATGCCTTAGCTAGCTATAGGCGATTGAAGATGGAAATATGAGTACTTAAGAAATCTAGAGAGTAAACCAATACAAATCGTATAGTTTGCTCAAAAAGTGAGGGAAAAGTGGCCAGGAATTCTATCATATTGCACCACAGAGCATCTAGAATGAAAAGTTTCCAGGGGCCCTTAATTTTAAGCGGCCCCCGGATTCCAAGCCAGAATGGCTTCGCGCTATGAGTACTTAAAAAATATTATTAGAGAGTAAACAAATAAAAATGAATTTTTTAACTGGCGCAAAAAGTGAGGGAAAAGTGACCAGGAGTTACGTCATATTGCACCTAAGAGCATCTAGAATGAAACATTTCCCAGGGCCCTTAAGCGGGCCCCGGACCCCACGCCGTAATGGCTTCGCGCTTGCATTGACTCCTAACACTGCTTCTCAAATGGGCCTGACCAATGTATTTGAGCTTCCTGTGGGCATGTTATATAAATATCACACTGTTGTTGCTATGGATAGACTAATCAGGATCTACATGTAGGATTCAAGTTTGCTTGAAGATAATACTCAAAATCGCAAACAAAGTTACCGTACGCATTCTTCACTGCGCTTCTTAAAATTTAATGAATCTCACAGACTTGGCATTTTGTTCCTTTTAAATGAATTTCACCTGGATGTGAGTCCGCTGAACTGGGTGTGGGTAGAAAGCATGGAACTGTTGCGTACCCTGAACAGTCACTGCTGATGAAAAACGACTCTTAAGGAATTCTCAGCACTGTTGCACTTCACTCTTGTCCACAAAATTAAACTGTATTCCTGGAATATTCACCTTAGCCTACGAATACAGCTTGTCAATTTGTTTGTTTGTTTTTTTGGTCATTTATTTATAATAATCTTCTAAAGAAATTTGAAGGAAAAAATGAGCCCTCCCCCCCCCCTTCCAAAAGAAATTGCCAAATCCTGGGTACGCCACTACTGATAATTTAAAGTATGATTCTAGTTAGACCACATGATTCAAGTTAGACCACATCAGCCCTCAACATGAGAAATTCCCCAACCAAGATTAATTTTAGTAACAATTGAAACAGAACAGTAAGTTGTGTTAGTGGATTTCTAATGTAAAATCTATAAATTGACTAATTTATAACCTACCAACTGTA
Organism: Plazaster borealis; assembly: GCA_021014325.1. Classification (NCBI taxonomy): domain Eukaryota; kingdom Metazoa; phylum Echinodermata; class Asteroidea; order Forcipulatida; family Labidiasteridae; genus Plazaster; species Plazaster borealis. Next base: position 2,548,899 of record CM037466.1, read on the forward strand.
AAAAAAATAGTCATAAAGTTGTAAATTTTAAAGAGCCCAAGTATTTCTTAGTGGATTCTGATAGACGAAGACATGCTCTATCAAGTCATTTTAATTTCGTTGATTTTCGGAATGATACATTATTACAAAAATTGGGTCAAAGGTCATGATGACATATTAACGGTCACGTGACCTACTTTTCACAAAATTTATTTTGGACAAAAGAATTGAATTGAGCATGCAATTCTCAATATTTTAATACCAAATTTGCATTCGATGAAAATTGACATGGTTTTGACATATTTGTACCAAAAGGGTGGTGTTTTACTCAAAAAATGTCAATTTTTTGTGGTTTTTGCCCTGACCACATGGTAGGTCGGATCGGGCTAAAAATCGGTGTGCATTCATTTCTCATTAGGACCTACAAGCACAGCAATTTTTATCAAAATCAGAAGACATAAGGTAAAAATGTGCGTTGGTCTGGAATTTTCACAGGTCTGTGAAAATTTGAACTCAATTGGTCATCGAAGTTGCGAGATAATAATGGAATAAAAAAAAACCCTTGTCACACGAAGTTGTGTGCTTTCAGACGTGATTTCGAGACCTCACGCGGGAGGTCTCGAAATGAAGTCAAATATTTTACTGAGAAATTACTTTTTTCTCAAAAACGACATTACTTCAAATGGGAGCCGTTTCTCACAATGTTTTATACTATCAACAGCTCTCCATTGATCGTTACCAAGTAAGTTTTTATGCTAACAATTATTTTGAGTAATTACCAATAGTGTCCAGTGCCTTTTAAAAGGGTGTTCGTAACATTGGTAATAGTAAAAATATAAATGTTCACAGATTCACACATAACTTACGTGGTATAAAGATGGTTATGATGGGAAACTGCCTTTGAAATATTTTTGCTTTAATTGCTATAGTTTTTGAGAAATGAGTAAAACAGTTAGTTTTGATCTCATGAGTCAAAAACTTGATGTCTGAAAACAGTGAAAACACTTCAGGATTTTGCCCACTTTTTTCTGGTGATTGCAATGACCGATTGAGCTTAAACTTTCACAGGTTTATGTTTCATGTATGTTGGGATACACCAAGTGAGCTGGTCTTTGACATTTACCAAAAGTATAAACTGCCTTTAAGCATATTTGAGGCATTGCATGGTGAGGTATCAATATATATTTGGTTTGCGGTAACACCATGTGTATATCTACTTACTAGGTAGATTTTGTTCTTCTGCCTTTAAGCAGCTCTATGAAATTGGGCCCTGGTTGGTTGAAGATGGGTCCACATTGTGGGTGGATCTATGTTTAGCATAAAGGAGGGAGGCATGTTTGTGATTAATTGATACAGGTTGAGTGTACATGGTTCCACTTTGTGGGCGGGTTCACCTTAATTAGAATAAAGATGCAGTTTTTGGATTGCCGATGGTTGTTTGTAGATGGGTCCTCTTTGAGGCGGAACCCTGCTAGTTCGACCAGAAAGGAGGATGCATCATTTGGATGCATTTGGGACTGATACAGGTTTTGGGTGGGTCCACATTGTGGGGGGGGGGGAGTCTGGTTCAAGTGAGCAGAAAAGAGGGATGCATGTAGGATTGATACAGGTTTTGGGTGGGTCCACATTGTGGGTGGGTCTGCTTCAAGTGAGCAAAGAGAGGGATGCATGATTGATGTTGGTTGTATTGTAAATGGGTCAAAATTGGGGAGGGGAGGATCTAAGTATGCAGAGAGGAGGGATGCATGTTGTTGACCGATACAAGTTGTGGCAGACAATACTTCTTTGTGGGTGGGACTACACTAGAAGCCAATAGGGTTGCGCTTTATTATGAGCATTTTTGATAGTAGCAGATTATCAGGGGATGGTTTCAGCTGCAGTTGCAGCTTAGAGGAATACTCAGGGAGGTCCAAATGGGCAATTAATTTAGGCTGATGGGGAGAGGAGAATGGGAAGAAAACAATGTTTGGCAGTAAATTCATGAAAAAATAACAAATGTGTTTTGAAAACTCACTTTCAGGAGGTAGGGCGTGGTCCAAACTGATGATTCTTCATCCATATCCTTGAGTGGTTAATGATTGATGAGGATTCATTCCAAAGTTGAGTCTGATACCAGAACAAAAACCCACACATCTAGAGAGAAAAAGGATAAAATAAAATAAGCATCTGAGATCTGTATATAATTATGGAATGTTCATTTAAATGCAGATGGTGCAGTGATTTCTTTGAATGTCGGGGGGGGGGGGAGGTGACTGATAGTAATCAAATGATAGATTGCCATAAAGTTACTTCTATTTTTACTGAGTTGGGATACATGAACATAAACTTTGTCTCCAGTTTTAATAACTGATAAATTCCTTAAAACTTTTTAAATTATAACAAATGCATCTGGGATAAAGAATAATAGGCAGTAGATGGCACCGGCTTTCTAACAGTCTCGAATAATAACTAATAAATTCCTTGGAACTCTCTTATCTCAATTGACGGTCGGTACTTAACTAGCAGACCTGCAAGGCCGTTGTGTTTAGTTTTTGTCCAGTGTTTTGTTTACATCCTTCGTTCTATTCGTTGTTAGTGTTTACTTAAATTTCTTTTTGAGTTTACATGCATGTGCATTGAGATATATTTTTACTATTTTTGGATCTCGCCTCGCCCTCGGACCTTTTGGTTCACCGAAGTGTAATTAATATGTGTCTCAATGCAAATGCATGTCTTTAGGGACCATTGCCTACAAGCTCTGCTTCTAAAATGGATCCCTCTGCGGTATCATATTTATTTTCATCTTGATATATCTTTACTGTATTGTATTCTTTAAACTGATCACTCTTGAGTGATAATGTATTTTTATTTGTTGATACTGTGGAAAATAAAATGAACCTATGAACTATGACCGCTTCAGGCCTTTGCACATTTGTGTTAAAATTAATTCTTTACTATAATAAATTTTAACACAAATGTGAAAAGGCCTGAAGCCATCTTGTACAGGTTTACTCCTTTAGTCTCAATACATGATATGGACAGTTCATTGCAAAATATAGATAGTTCCAAGAGTTATAAAGCATGGGAGAAAAACAGTGTTGTTATCAAGTACTTTTCAGTCGAGTAACAAGTACTGCCAAGTACTAAGTTGGCTGAGAAGTACCAGTACAAGTACTTGGCTAACCGCGTACGAGTAAAAGTGTACGAGTACTGAGTATTCTGATATCCGAGTATCGAGTGTATGTTTTGCCGTTTTGATTTTAAAGTGTTTTTGTTTTGAACGTCAAAGAATAAAATTGATTGCTTTGTTTTGCTTGAAAGAACCAACCAAGTATATTTTTATAAGAACATAATAAGCAATTAAAATCTGAAAAGCTTTTAAAAAGGTTTGGACATTTTATATATTTTTTTAAAAGTAAATTTCTAAACAAAAGTTTCATGTTTCAGGTGACCTTTAGTTCATATGAAACGCTTTTCCTGCGCAATAAGTACATTCATAGAGATACACAATTGCAATGTACGAGTTTGTGTGTGAGTGTGTGAGTTGGTCTGCACACGAGTTGGTTCGTGTACGAATTGGCGTGTGTACGAGTTGACCTGTTTACCCCATACTAGAGTGAGTAGATCATACTGCATGTTTAGAGTTGCCGAGGCCAGAGTATTGGAAGGAGGGGGGGGGCAGAGCCCTTTGTGGCGTGTTGTGGTCGAGCGGTTAAGAGCACTGGACTCAAGCTTTGGTGATTCGAATCAGCAGAGCGTGGGTTCGAGTTCCGGTCGTGACACTTGTGTCCTTAAGCTAGACACTTAACCATTATTGCTTCGTCCTTCGGATGGGACGTAAAGCTGTAGGTCGTGTGTGTTGTTATAAAAACTATCATTCAATGCACATAAAAGACCCCAGTAGTGCCAGTACACACTTTTTGCTAAGAGAAGGGGTCCGCCCCGGTGTGTCTGGCAGTGCGTTTATCTTCAATCATGAAGGCTGCACTCAAAAGGAAGAAAAAAAAACCTTCCCCCCCCCCCCCCCCCCGGATAATCATAACCCTCCACCATCCTCACGACCGTCAGCTTGGCCGGGAGGAGGGTTTAATAAGATTATCGCAACAAGAACTACCCCAAAATAAGGTTTATCGCGATTAGCAAAATACCAAGAGAGGGCGCTGTTTTGCCAAGCATGTCGGGTGTAGTAAAAGGGGGCAACCCGGGAAAGCGGTAGCCTGGGCGCACGAGAACCGACTGTGTTGTTTATAAAATTGTTGCGACGTTCAATTCATAAGCTTGTTTACTTTTTTAGTTTGCGCAGGGCCTAGGCCATGCGTGCAAACATCGTGTACCGCGGTATGCATTTGCCCCCTATGCCTTCCCATGATGCATTGCGGTTCTGAATCGCGATAAACCTTATGAGATTACAAAGGCACTTGCCCCTCCCCAGTCTGGTTGGTAAGGCCACTGATTAGAATGACAGTAAACAAGTTTATTCGTGGGACGGCAATTGACATCGTCAGTCGTCTAACCAGCATTACATACATGTCCATTGAAATACAAACAGCAATCAGTCAGAACCTCCATGATCATCATGGTCAGAATCATACTTGATTGAAGTTTGCGCAAACAAACGACCAGAAAATCTTCCTTTTTAATTATTCCAATAAAGAGATACACGTCAAGTTATGTGCTATGCTATCTATATACACAATTCTGGATAAAAACGTGAACTTACATGGAATGTTTTTTGATGAAAACATTTCTTTTTGAAGACGATATGAGCAGACGACATGTTGTACGTTTGGTGGACGCTGAATGCGCATGTGCACATATCTGTTGTTAAAAAAAGAAAGAAAATGAAAGGGCGACCTCTTTCTTCTTAAAATTCACAGTTCCTGTCATTGTTGAAGATTGGAAAAAAACCCGACAATTATTATAATAACTACCGTACCGAATAAAAAGCCCACAAAGGTTGAAAGACAGTTTTTGATTCAAATATGGAGCGTAGGAGATCTAGCTAGGGAATTAGGAATGGTGTGACATCTCACTTTAAAAAGGTAAACGTTTGATCTCCAAGATTTGTGTGACAATCTTCATAATAAATATATTTAGAAAACCAACCATAACTTTCGTAATTTTGATTATTTATCTGAATATCTAGAAAAGTATACAACTATATCGTACATTTCACTCTGATCTAAATTTCCTTCCCGTAATCAGTACGCAGCGCCCGCGTTAAGATCAAATTCCGCATTTTTTTTGCACAGAGTAGACGAGAGAAAACACAAAGCGAGCGCGAGAAACAATAATGCAGCGGCTCTCTGTCAAAAAATAAACCAAAATAACACGCGGTATGAATGTTTTTGTTGTCTAGGCGGTTTTAGGCAGCAACATGGCGTTGGACGCACATGGTAAAACTGTTCCACATTTTCCCATCTGGGTCAGCCCCCAAGATGTTACCCACTACCCTCTACAATAAAACTGTCAATCATTTCGAAACATATACACCGGCCCCTTCCCCATCCCCTTAACTCCCCCTCTGGCTTGATGGCCCCCACGTAGTACCTCTGCTCTCAAGTACCCCTAACTGTGATCTGAAACATTCAGCCCAATTTTTCCCATCGGGTAAGCCCAGATACAGTATTTACCCCCCCCCCCCCGAGCCCTTCACCAAGCTGTATAAATCCCAATTACATCCCACTTATCTGCAAATTTGGATCCTCCCCAAAAAGAATTCATTCGTGTAATCTACTAGTACTACTACCAAACAACCCACTGAAAGGCAGGGTATACTTTTGGGATTGGTAATTGTCAAAGATAAGTATCGACTCAATATATCTCAACATTTTTTTTATGCATAACAAAAAAACTGTGCAAATTTGGGCTCCATTTGTTATCGAAGTTGTGCAAAACAATAATTAAAGAAAAAACAACCCCGTTGCATAGAATTGTGTGCTTTCAGATGCGTGAGAAAAGCCTTTCTCAGATTCAATTTGATGGGGTGAAAAACTACCCCACTCTGTAAAACTAGGCCTACATTACTAACTTCACAAAGGGGATCGGGATCGTTTCCACGCAGTACAATGTTTTATAATATCAACAGCTCTCCAGTGCTGCTCTTTATCAAGTAAGTTTTTATGGTCATTACTTATGTAGTAATTACCAAAAGTACACCCTGCCTTTAACCTCATAATATAATACTTTGAAAGGGATGAGATGGTCGTTTACGCGTGTTGCACTGCACATCCGAAGTATTAGTGTTTTAATAACTTCTGCTGGAATTAATTAAACACGTGCATTTGTTTATGAAGTGCGCCCTCTCTAGTTCAATCTGAGGACAGTTTCCTAACAAATAAAATGGAGGGAGGTTTGACAGCCGCAGCTGACGTTGATCTTACAACTTCTTTCTACTATTTTGTCTCTTCCACGACCATCCATAGTGCTTCATCCTTCATTCATCAGTGGTGGGTACGTTACTCCCTATTCTAAAGGTATGTTGTTGGGTATGCTTGTGTGATAAATTGACGATTTCTGTGTTTTTGTGTTAGTTAATCTGTTTGTACTCAGTCACTGTCTGTCATGTATGTGTCATGGTTTCAACTCGTCCCCCAGCGAAGTCGCCAACCACAAAGTTTGTACTGTCTGTGTTATGTATGTGTGTTCTGAAACGGAAACCAGTCAACTCGTCCCCCATCAAAGTCGCCTACTACACTACAAAGTTGACTGGCATTCGTCTAAAACTACTCTTACTGTTGTTAACGCCATGTCTCATGAGGTAATTTACAGCTAATTAATGTGACATCTACAGCTTAGTGACCTGCGTACAAAGGCAAGTACCACACATACACAGACTGGAGTCCGACAAAGTAGATGCATCAAACTGTATACAACGGTATGTACCTTCCCTGCTGTTGTATACAATGATACTTTCACTTTGTCCGACTCTAGTCTGTGTACTTGTGGTACCCAGCTCCATATGCAGCTCACTTAGCCCTTGATGTCACATGAAACAGCACTAGAGGGAAGCTAAGAGGTATAGCAGACACATTTAGTTGGTTCAAACCACTGAACCACCTGTAGGTGATGTGCCTGATTGCTGAACAATGTAAGCTGCACGAATGAATGGGTTGGATGTGTGGCTAAAGGTTCACCAGGTGTAAAAAGTCCTTCGCCACAATAGTGGGGCTAACACGTATCAAATCTAGAAGCAAGTAAACTGCTGTAGTGTTGTGTGTTCCTTAAACTTGTCAGCCTTTGTTGTGTACACAAACACGTACTATAGCCATAACACCAACAAATGTTTTAACAATTAAGAAATAACACTAAAAAACAGTAAGATTAGTACTATGTAAAAGTCCTAGGGAGAAGGAAAATTTAAAAAAGAGTTCTGTCTTACGATTGACAAGTGCATAACAAGTTGTTATTCTTTTCTTGATCATTTATCAGAAAGAAACTGCAGCAGAATTCGTTATCTGTCATCACCTGCACATTAATGATCACACTACCCCCTCCATCACCTTACTTCAAGAAGGACTTGTGAGGGCACTCCATCTCATAGTATACCTGTCAGCTTTGTCTGCTGGGAGAAATGCCCTACCAGTCAACCAGCACCTCTCCAAAATGGATGCTTAGTTTCATCTCTGAGTTGGGACATGGAGGATGGGAGAGCTGCCCTACCAGTCAATCAGTACCTCTCCAATATGGATGCTTAGTTTCATCTCTGAGTTGGGACATGGATGCTGGAAGAACTGCCCTACCAGTCAACCAGCACCTCTCCAAAATGGATGTTAAGTTTCATCTCTGAGTTGTGACATGGAGGCTGGGAGAACTGCCCTACCAGTCAACCAGCACCTCTCCAATATGGATGTTAAGTTTCATCTCTGAGTTGGGACATGGAGGATGGGAGAGCTGCCCTACCAGTCAATCAGCACCTCTCCAATATGGATGCTTAGTTTCATCTCTGAGTTGGGACATGGATGCTGGAAGAACTGCCCTACCAGTCAACCAGCACCTCTCCAAAATGGATGTTTAGTTTCATCTTTGAGTTGTGACATGAAGGCTGGGAGAATAGTCCTACCAGTCAACCAGCACCTCTCCAACATGGATGCTTAGTTTCATCTCTGTGTTGTGATGTGGATGCTGGGAGAACTGCCCTACCAGTGAACCAGCACCTCTCTAAAATGGATGCTTAGTTTCATCTCTGAGTTGTGACATGGTGACTTGGAGAACTGCCCTACCAGTTAACCAGTTTCATGAGTGACATAATGTGTACACATCACTCAGACATGTGTGTAGCTGCATAATAAATAAGGAGGTACTTTTTCACCTTATTTTGTTTATCGTACAAATGACAAAACTTATTTCAAAGAACAAAATGTTGGTGCGCGGAAACCCAAACATTTTTTGTTTACCAGTCCTTTTTCTTTACCTGACCTAGACAAAGTACTTTGTTCAGCTTTGGTTGAAATTCTAAAAATCTCTTTTGAAACATCCTTTTTTTCCAGTAAACTGTTAGATTTTTTGTTTATTTTAAAACAGAAAATGTTTGCCAAAAATTTTGTGTGTTTTACTTTTTGTTTGTCAAAGTGAAATTTTTTCAGAGTGTGTTTTTTTAATACTTTTTAAATCAAAGTTTTTACAAAAATCAGATAAACAAATATTTGTAATATCTTTTGCTTGATCACTGATTCCCCTCCATTGATTTGTTTTATAATTTGACCTCTTTTTGAGCAAGTTGTTTACAGTTTCGAACTTGTTTTTTTTACCAGCTTGCTGTTGGTCCTTGTAAAGGTCAATCAAAGGTCAAGCTACAGAATGAACACCTTCATTACATCTTAACATGGTGAGTAAACATGACATACGTGTACAATAATCTTTATTATCACTGCTTGGCCCTATGGTAGGCATTTAACTTCAAACCCCATTTCCAACCCTAACCCTAACCCCATTTCCTACACTAACCCTAACCCCATTTCCAACACTAACCCTAACCCCTTTTCCAACCCTAACCCTAACCCCATTTCCTACACTAACCCTAACCCCATTTCCTACACTAACCCTAACCCCATTTCCAACACTAACCCTAACCCCTTTTCCAACACTAACCATAACCCCATTTCCAAAACTAACCCTAACCCCATTTCCAACACTAACCCTAACCCCATTTCCAAAACTAACCCTAACCCCATTTCCAACACTAACCCTAACCCCATTTCCAAAACTAACCCTAACCCCATTTTCAACACTAACCCTAACCCCATTTCCAAAACTAACCCTAACCCCATTTCCAACACTAACCCTTAGTATAAATTATGAAACTTGATGTTTAAATGTAAAAGACATTCTTTTAACATAACTTATTAGTTTTAAATTGTTTTGCTAATTTTCAATTAATCCTCATGTTTTTTCTATGTTGGTTAAACTTTCAAAGTTCTTTTGACAAACATAATTTTTTTGCTTTGAGAAAAAAATAAAATCTCACTTCGGTTTAAATTGTATAAGATATTTTTGAGGAAACACAGGGCATTCTCTAGTTTGATGCAAGGTGAAACTAGACAAATTTTGTACCTTGACACAAACATTTTATTAGGATTTTATTCATGTTTTGACATTTATTGTGGTTTAATTTTGGTGTGCAGATCTCAGGTGGATCTTGCAATCTAAGTGTAGAAGGGAATGCTGATTAGACGAGCGACAAAACAACCCAGCTCTGGAACATAAGTTGGACAGCTGCGTCTGATTCCTACATGGACAGCAACATCTGATTCCTACATGGACAGCAATGTCTGATTCCTACATTGACAGCAACATCTGATTCCTACATGGACAGCAACGTCTGATTCCAACATGGACAGCAACATCTGATTCCTACATGGACAGCAACATCTGATTCCTACATGGACAGCAACGTCTGATTCTTACATGGACAGCAATATCTGATTCCTACATGGACAGCAATATCTGATTCCCACATGAAAAGAGACTCATTTGAGGCTAATGGTTTCTTCAAGAATGATCTTCACAAACTTCCATTATTCAAAAAACAAAATTTAAGAGCGGACAGTATGTTTGAAGGATGTGCTCAATTTTTCTTTATTGTCATGTTTTATGTGTTTAACAAAGTTGCAAAACAATAAATAATCAAGTTTTTCATATTATTTTAGTTATCCGTTTCAAACTTGCATAATCAAATGACACTGTGAAAGGCTTTTAAATTAATGATAATGTTTAAAACTTAAGAATTTTACAAAATGCAACAAAATGACATGTCAATGATTTTTTGATAAAAATGGACTGTTAAAGTAACAACCTATAATATTCTAGGTTTCCTTTAATTCTGATAGTTAAAGTTATGGATTTATTAAAAGAAGATTGTAAATAAAATGGAAAACTTTAAGATCTAAATTTTCTAATGTCTGATTGTCATCTTTTGTTGTCATACATTTGCGAAATGGAAACTTTAGAAAAGGGAAACAAACATGTGCACATCAAAACTGTCTTTAAAAGTTTATAAATTTTATTAAATCAAAGAGCAAACAACTTATTGTTTTCTGGTGGCCGATATAATTTTTAAAATAAATAATTATTGTCAACAGAGGGCGCCCTTTAAGGTCAAAAGAGGGCGCCCTTTCATTATTTATTTTACGGTGTATTTATGCTGTGTTTATATTATACATACATACATACGTTAGTGCGTCAAATTTCGTTCTAATATTCATCAGGTCAAAAAATGTATGCTCCAACCCGGAACAGCGGTGGCCTAGTGGATAAGCGCACGGACATGAAGGGACAAGATCGGAAGACCTGCACGGTTCGAACCCCGGCAAGGACAAGCAAGCACGGACAAGACCAAGAGATCAAGACAAGAAGAGGAACGCACACGGACCCCCACAAGACGCAAAGAAGAGGAGGCAACACGGCGGAGATACACAAGAAGGAGGAGTGGACACGGAGAGGACGACGGAGAGGAGAGAGAGAGAGAGAGGGGGACAGGGAGGAGGTGGACCGGGCAGGAAAGGGCAGATAAAAATTTTAATTTAATTTCCTTTTTTTTTCTTTTTTTTTTGGAAAAAATAAAAAATTAACGGTCTTTCATTTTCTTTAAATCGCCTGAAACGCGTGCTCGTTAATTTTTTTTCATTTTCATTAAAAAAAATTAAAATAAAAAAAAATTCCCCTAAAAAAAAAATTACTGGTCTTTCATTTTCTTAAAATCGCCTGAAACGCACGCTCGTTAATTATTTTTCAAAAATTTGGTTGAAGATTTTTTTTTTTGAAATTTCACTGCTAAAAACGAACATTTGCCAAATTTAAACCTCCAAAACACCCTTAAACGATGCAGAACACAATCCGTAGTGTTTACATTAACATTCTACATGCATAATGCATTCTGGTGACAAAAAAATCACAGGAAAGTGTCTTTTTTTATTAAATAACGACGATAAATGTCAATTTTAAGTGCTAAAACTCTTACTTACACATCTTAATTACACAGAATTACATAATTGAGGCTAATCCTTCAAACTACTTGTTAATCATGGACCTAAAATGTTACTTTCATTCAAAACGTCTTTCAAATTGTCAGTACTATGAACATCTGCATTAATACAACTAGGAGTAATTACACCAAATAACATCCCATTTCTTACTTAATTTAAATAATTATCTGCAAATTTCTAAGATGGCGTTTTACACGACTTGGCAGTAAAATGAAGGGGTAGTATACAACGTGTATCCTTGATAACATCAGCCAAGTTTTAAATCAAAAGAAATAAGAGAATAGTCTGGCACCTACATGTATCATTGAGAATTAGCATTGTATTAGCACTTGCAGACAGGGAATTAGACTGTCAATAAAAGATGTCAAGAGTAAACTTCAAAATTGTATAAAGAAGCTTAAAAGGACCATCCGCATTTCCAAGTTTCCAAGTTAATTACATCGGAGAAACATAACAAATAACATAAACTATGTGTTTTGGGGTTCTAATGGACTTGCAGAATCTGTTTTCAAGATAAAATTGCGGAAAGAAAGAGTACTAAAAGTCTAACTTAGATATATGCAAATGCAGACGTGTTCTAAGCTTCCATATATTTTGGATTCTGTTAAAACTGAAGCCCCTACCTGGTTTGTACAATTTTTTCTGATAAATATCATCATGCGTGATATGAATAAATCAAATTGACCATAAACTAAGGATCTTAAGCAAGTTTCAAACTCGTCTGTCATGTGTAAAAAGTGTTTGTTTATCTCTATACCTTTCTCTATGATTATACGTACATGTACATCAACGACTGTAAGACTTCATTACATTTTATGCCAAACATTAATAAAACGTCATAAAATGTAGTCTGAGATAACTGCTTTTGCACAAACATGAAGCAATTCTTAATTTACTTATGTATATTTTGAAAAGAATCCTAGGTGAACAACACAATGCTTTGATAAGTTAGGAACGAGATTGATTTCTGCATTTCAGATTACCTGTGATTCAGGCCTGATACTTCGTTCTTGTTAGGGCAAGGCAGCTTTTTCTCAGTAAAACGCAAGAGTATGAGGGAAATTTTAGTTTATACTGGAATATTTCAATGGCCATCAAGGCAATGATTGAGTGTACGGTCCCATGAAGTATCAGACCTGATGTTTCGCAGAAATTACAAAATATAAACAACAATATTCAGCCAAGTAAAATCTCTCTTCATTACAAAAACACCCACATAAGACTGTAAGACATCAAAGATCTGTTGACGCAGTAAAGGACTTTGGATTTAACTTGTAGCTTTTTGAATAACAAAATTGTTTACCAAATTGTAAACAGCAAACACTCTCATGTCTGGGTGGTTTTAAGACAGTCGATGTAAACAGACCTTTTTACAGTAAGTAAAACGCACTACGGGAGACGTACCTTGATATCCTAGAATTTAACAAAAATAGCCAAGTTGAACTGAAGTAGCTTGAGGCAGTGAGAAGATGACGTATTTGAATTCTTGATGATGCTGCATCTCAAGGGCTCTCTTCAGAAGGTTGGCTCAGCTTTCGTACCAAGGCTTGTCATAATCTTGAGTGTTCTTTAAAAAAATACAAATTCAAAGGACAAAATTAATGCATGAATTACATGTCATTCATAAAGAACCTTGACATGTCTTCTGGAAAACAGATGATCACATGTTTGGGTTTAATACAGTTTGTAGAAGGGTCAACAATAATAATAATAATAATAATAATAATAATAATAATAATATTACACAGTTCTTATATAGCGCTTTATACTCCCGATGAGGTCTCAAAGCGCTCAGTATTTCCTACAAGGTAAGTGGAGTTACGTGTTGAAGTATGAGACCTATTCCTTTGCATAGCACCATGTAATGGTTTACAAGGTGCTGTGGCACAATATGCAGCCAATCAAACCAGGAACACCGGGGTGAACCCCTTCTCTTCATGATTGATAAGTGCACTGGGTTCTGTTACGTGCATTACACAACACACAGGACCTACGGCTTAATTCCCATCCGAAGGACGAAGCATGTGGTTAAGTTTCTTGCTTGAGGACACAAGTGTCACGACTGGGATTCGAACCCACACTCTGCTGATCAGAAACACCAGAGCTTGAGTTCGGTGTTCTTATCCGCTCGGCCACCACAATGTTGGGGTTGATCCAGATTGGTAGAAAAGTGGCGTACATTACCGTCACAGATACAGATTTGAAGTACAAGTTCAAGGAGTAACAATATTGGGGATGGGTCTAGAATAGCAGAAAAGTGGGATACATAGTTTGGGACTGAGAAAGATTTGAAGTATTGGGGGTCATCATGTTTGGGTGTAATACATTTCGAAGATGAGGTAATAATAATGGGGGTGGATCCAGATTGAAAGTTAAAAATATACATTTCTGAGATGAATACAGATTTGAAATACACATACAAGTAGTAAAATGTTTGATGCGGGCCCAGAATGAATGAAAAAGTGGGGAATTTGAAAAGACATTTACATAATTTCAAATTAAGTGTTGGGCCAGAGTCCAGAATGGCCAATGTGCTTAATGGCAGAAAAGTGGGGTGCTTGTTTGGGTTTGATACAGATTTGAAGTAAACAAGGGGGTGACATGATTGGCCAATGAACAGCCTTTTTTTTACCTCTAGGCGAGGGCGCCCTAGTGACGTAATATGACGTCATATAAATAAGGTCTATTCGGTGATGGTCAATAACAGAAGACATAACATAACGGACAACTAGGGTGTGATTTTGGGATTGAAACAGATTTTCAATTGGCGGGTCCAAAATGGCATATTATGTACATACCTCCCCGTCCTAGTTTTAAATAAACAACAAAGTTGAACTGAAGTAGCTTGAAGCAGTGAGAAGATGACGTATTTGAATTCATGATGATGCTGCATCTCATGGGCTCTCTTCAGTCAAGTTGGCGCATTTTTTGTACCAAGGCTTGCCATCCTCTTGAGTGTTCTTAAACAGAAATAAAACAAACAGCAAATAATTGCATGACTTACATTTAATTCATAAAGAAACAGTGTATACACTACTTACTTATTCTATGGTAACACTTTTATCATTACGTTTTGGTGTATTACATTTTGAAGATGAGGTAATAATATTGTGGGCGGATCCAGGTTGAAAGTTAAATGGGATGTACTTCTGATACAAAGATTTGAAACACATGTAGAAGGGGTAACATGTTTGGTATGGGCCTAGAATGGTTGACAAAGTGGGGTGCATGTTTGAAAAATGTATAGATTTGAAATAAAATGTTGGCAAGAGTCCAGAATGGCAGATGAGTTGGGTGCATGCCTGAGATTGAACTGGTCAGTTGTGAATGGTTCTATTGTGGATGGATCTAAATGAGCATAGAGGAGTGATGCATGTTTGGGATTGATACAGGATGGCTGTCCATGGGGCACTTTGTGGGTGGACCCAAGCATAAAAGAGGGATGATTTCAGGATTGATACATGTACCTGGGTCCAATTTCATAAAGCTAATTTTCTAAGCACAAAAAAGTTGAAAAAAATCACACAAAAATTCTGCTTAGCAGAATAATTTTATACCAGCCTAAATCTAATGTCACAACCATCTGTGATTGGTATCCTGTTAATTTATGCTTAGCAGAAAATAAGCAAACTTGTCTGCTTAAAGGGTGTTTGTAACATTGGTAAGAGTAAAAATATAAATGTTCACAGATTCACACATAACTTACGTGGTATAAAGATGGCTATGTTGGGAAACTCCCTTTGAAATATTTTTGCTTTAAATGCTATATAATTTTGGAGAAATGAGTAAAACAATTAGTTTTTATCTCATCAGTCAAAAACTTGATGTTTGAAAACAGTGAAAACACTTAAGGTTTTTCCCCACTTTTTTCTGGTGATTGCAATGACCGAATAAATAAATAAATAATAATAATAATAATAATAGTTTTTTTAGTACTGCCTGTTTTAAAATTAGCCACAAGTGTGTGTGGTGTAGTTATTCCCCCCAGAGGCAGGATAGATTATTTTTCATCCTATGCCACTCACATTTTTTTCTTTCTACCAAAACAAATCTTTCATGTATGTCACTTGTAATTGTTTAGATTTGCAATAATAACATAGCATTTGAAACCTGATTTGCCAATTTGTCCGGGATAATATGACAGTGAGCTTGAATTAGAGAACGATCTTACCCACTATGTTTTTAATGAATATGCATGAAACCAGATAATGCAGCAACTAGATCCACACTTGAGATTTTTTGTATTACAATTTTCTTTGAGTAAAATTAGAAGATTGTTATGGATCAAAAGTGCTTAAAAAGTGTTTCTATTTCTCTGTTTTAGGCACACAGAGGATTTATTTTTCACCCCTCAAAAGGCCAAAAGCTCAGCTCCTGGGGATTTTCGCCCCCTGGACCCCCATCGCGGGCTTCACCGGTTCACCCCTGGATCCCACCATCGATGTTACAAGAAAGTTTCCCAGTAAATTTAGAAGAGTGAAATGGATCAGAAGTGCTTAAAAAGTGTGTCTATTTCTCTGTTTTAGGCACGCAGAGGCTTCATTTTCACCCCTCAAAAGGCCAAAAGCTCTGGGCTGCCGGGGGCTTCGCACCCTGGACCCCCATCGGAGCTTCACCCCTAGACCCCACCATCAATATTACAGGAAAATTTCCCAGTAAATTTAGAAGAGCGAAATGGATCAGAAGTACTTAAAAAGTGTGTCTATTTCTCTGTTTAGGTACACAGAGGCTTCATTTTTCACCCTTCAAAAGGCCTAAAGCTCAGAGCTTCCGGGGGCTTTGCACCCTGGACCCCCATCAGGGCTTCACCCCTGGACCCCATCATCGATGTTACAGAAAAATTTCCAGTAAATTTATAACATTGATATGGATCTGAATTAAAGTTTGTCTATTTCTTTGTTTTTGGTTAATTACATATATTGAAAATTGCACTATCATATCGTTTGTCTCACCACGGAGGAAGGATCCTCCTCACCCAACACTTTTTTGGCCCTGAATAAATATTAATTTCACCCTGCATTTTCATTTTATAACTCAGGATGGCTGATTCAATGACTCCCAACTCAAAAATGTTGTTTAAATAATGATCTTGCTAAAACAAAATTGGTTAAAGTGGTCAGATATTGCATGAGATCGCACCACAGAGCATCTAGAATCCTAACTGTTTCGGAGCATTTAAGCGGGCCCCGGAACCAATGCCGTTAGGGCTTCGCATTACGCGCTCTCAGGCGCCACAAATTGCATTCACCATTTGCTGCTTGGTACATTTTCACGTCCCCCCGTTTGGAAAATCCTGGATCCACCCCTGGTCTTTGACATTTACCAAAAGTATAAACTGCCTTTAAGCATATAGGATTTGAGGCATTGCATGGTGAGGTATCAATATATATTTGGTTTGCGGTAACACCATGTGTATATCTACTTGCTAGGTAGATTTTGTTCTTCTGCCTTTAAGCAGCTCTATGAAATTGGGCCCTGGTTGGTTGAAGATGGGTCCACATTGTGGGTGGATCTATGTTAGCATAAAGGAGGGAGGCATGTTTGTGATTAATTGATACAGGTTGAGTGTACATGGTTGATCCACTTTGTGGGCGGTTTCACCTTAATTAGCATAAAAGAGGGAGGCATTTTTTGGGATTGCCGATGGTTGGTTGTAGATGGGTCCTCTTTGAGGCGGAACCCTGCAAGTTCGACCAGAAAGGAGGATGCATCATTTGGGAGGGCACTTTCCAGAAAGGAGGGATGCATTTGGGATTAATACAGGTTTTGGGTGGGTACACATTGTGGGCGGGTCTGCTTCAAGTGAGCAAAGAGAGGGATGCATATTTGGAATTGATGTTGGTCGTTTTGTAAAGGGGTAACATTGGGGGCGGATCTGAGTATGCAGAGAGGAGGGTTGCATGTTCTTGACTGATACAAGTTGTAGTACATGCCTAGTTTGTGGGTGGGACTACACTAGCAAAAAAGAGAAATGCACTTTTAGCATTTTTGATAATAGCAGATTATCAGGGGAAGGTTTCTGCTGCAATACAGCAAAGAGGAATACTCAGGGAGGTCCAAATGGGTCTATTATTTAAGTGAGGCTGATGGGGAGAGAAGAATGGGAAGAAAACAATGTTTGAAAGTAAATTCATGAAAAAACAACAAAACTGTTTTTGAAAACTCACTTTCAGGAGGTAGGGCGTGGTCCAAACTGGTGATTCTTCATCCATATCCTTGAATGGTTAATGATTGATGAGGATTCATTCCACAGTTGAGTCTGATACCAGAACCAAAAGTCACACATCTAGAGAGAAAAAGGATGCAAAATAAAATAAGCATCTGAGATCTATATTTGTAAGGGGCCTATGCATGGGGATTTTCATTTAAACGCAGATGGTGTGTGTTGTAATAGTTACAAGGTTGGAGACTTGTTGTTATAAGTTGAAACACAGTGATTTATTAGCAACTTGAGAACGTTGGTTGTGAGACATACACTATAGCTATAATGTGCCTAGGGCTAACATATATGAATAAACATGAAACTTGTAGACTTGTACCAGTCCTATGTGCAGTATTATCACAACAGTGCGCAGTGATTTCTTTGTAATGTGGAATGTGGGGGCAAGAGGGGGGCAAGAAGAGGGGGACGAGAGGGAGGGCGAAAGGGGGGGGAAAGAGGGGGCGAGAGGGGGGGGCGAGAGGGGGGGGGGGTGGGAGGGGGGCGAGAGAGGGGGAGGAGGTGATTGCATCAAATAATACATTGACACAAAGTAACAACATGCTGGTTGTGACCTTTGACCTGTAATATTTTTTAGCGCCATACAAATCCCATATAGATTTTGCTTGATGTGTTGCTGAGAACCTATCATAAAATGCAGACAATTTAATGGGATTCTATTGGCGCGTGTATTTTTTGACGATGCAAATTGTGCGAAATAGTAAAAATGTGTAGTTACGTATGACCTTTAACCTTTATTATATTTGTGCGCCAACTTGATCCCAATTATTTTTCAATTTAAATCTGTTTAGGAACACTAAACTAAACCAAATACAAGAAAACATGATGGGATCTTGTTGGCGCAGGTATTTACAATAATGAGAAAAGTGCATATTGTGCCAATTCTAGGCTTATATGCATGGAATGCCAATACTTAAAAAAAATTCAAAAAATCTTTTGACATGGAAATTGTAGTCCCAAGATTCTTTTTTCATTTCTCATTAGAGGAACAATGTTTCTACACCTGGTTGTCATTTTAAAAGTTTTTTGATGTTGGCGCGCGAGGTTATGGAGGTGCAAAAACGCAAGAAATTTGTAAAATTTTACCTTTGACCTCAATTTTCTCTCTGCGCCAACAAGATCCCACCCACTTTGCACTTAAATTTGTTTCAGGGCTGCGAGTTCTTTCGTCAGAACTTGTTTATTTCATGGGATCTTATAGGCCCATCGAGTTATGAGGTGTTGAAAATGGCACGAGGGCGCTGTTCGTCAAAGGTTCTGGTCAGCATAACATGATGCGCCAACGAGATCCCAACATTTTTTTTTTACTTCTGTTATGTGCCCAACTGGAGGTTTTAAAAAATGTTTACTTTTGTTGAGACGAGCTTGGCGCACGTTTTTCGTTTACTGGGAATACTATTCGTTCTACGAGCGTTCTTTGGCTGAAACTTTGATAGTCAGCAAGCTAAATTTTCTGATATTAGTTTGGTATGATGCTATATCACTCTGATTTTTTAGAAGAAGATCTGAGAAACCATGCATCACCACTTGGTACATTCTTACAGGCAGTGATACTTAACTGAGTTGGGATACATGAATACAAACTTGGTTTCCAGTTGTAATAACTGATGAATTCCTTAAAACTGTGTTTTAAAAAAAATAACAATTGCATCTGGGATAAAGAATAGGCGGTAGATGGCACCGGCTTTCTTAATTGCAGTCAGGGTAAACACTAATCAATTCCTTTAAACCGAAATTGTTTTACGTTTCGCCTCTTGTTTCTCAATTGATGGCTTCAGGCCTTTTCACATTTGTGTTAAAATTAATTCTTTACATGATATGGACAGTGTTGATTATATCTTAATTCAAAACATAAGTAGTTCCAAGAGTTGTAAAGCATGGGAGAAAAACGGTGTTGTTAGCAAGTACTTTTCAGTCGAGTATCAAGTACTGCAGAGTACTAAGTTGTACCAGTACCAGTACGAGTACTTGGGTCATCGCATATGAGTAAAAGTGTACGAATACTGAGTATTCTGATATCCGAGTACTGAGTGTAGAAATTGCCGTTTTGATTTTAAAGTGTTTTTATTTTGAACGTTGAAGAACAAAAAGTTTCTTGCTTTGTTTTGTTTGAAAAACCAACCAAGTATATTTATAAGAACATAATAAGCAATTGAAATCTGAAAAGCTTTTAAAAAGGTTTTGACATTTTTGATTTTTTTTTAAAGTAAATTTCTAAACAAAAGCTTTATGTTTCAGGTGACCTTTAGTTCATATGAAATGCTTTTCCTGCGCAATAAGTACATTTATAGTATACACAATTGCAATACGAGTTTGTGTGTGTGTGTGTGAGTTGGTCTGCACACGAGTTGGTTCGTTTACGAGTTGGCGTGCGTACGAGTTGACCTATTTACCCCATACTAGAGTGAGTAGATCATACTGTTTAGTGTTGCCAAGTCCAGAGTATTGGAAGGGGGGGGGCAGAGCCCTTTGAGGCGTGTTGTGATCGAGCGGTTAAGAGCACCAGACTCAAGCTTGGGTGATTCGAATCAGCAGAGCGTGGGTTCGAGTCCCGGTCGTGACACTTGTGCATGTCCTTAAGCTAGACACTTAACCATTATTGCTTCGTCCTTCGGATGGGACGTAAAGCTGTAGGTCCCATGTGTTGTTATAAAAACTATCAATGCACGTAAAAGACCCCACAGTAGTGCCAGTACACACTTGTTACGAGAAGGGGTTCGCCCCGGTGTGTCTGGCATTGCGTTTATCTTCAATCATGAATGCTGCACTCAAAAGGAAGAAGAAGAACCCTTCCCCCTCTTGCCCCCTCCCCCGGATAATCGTAGCCCTCCATCCTCCCGACCGTCAGCATGGTCGGGAGGAGGGTTTATAAGATTATCGCAACTACTCCCAAATGAGATTAAAAAGGCACTTGCCCCCTCCCCCAATCTGTTAAGGCCACTGATTAGAATGACAGTAAACAAGTTTATTCGTGGGACGGCAATTGACATCGTCAGTCGTCTAACCAACATGTCCAACATGTCCAAATAGCAATCAGAATCACACTTGATTGAAGTTTGCACAAACAAAACGTTATCGCAAAAAAACGACCAGAAAATCTTCCATTTTAATTATTCCAATAAAGAGATACACGTCAAGTTATGTGCTATGCTATTTATGTACACAATTCTGAATAAAAACGTGAACTTACATGGAATGTTTTGTGATGAAAACATTTGTTTTTGAAGACGATGTGAGCAGACGACATGTTGTACGTTTTGGTGGACGCTGAATGCGCATGTGCACAACATCTGTTGTTAAAAAAGAAAGAAAATGAAAGGGCGACCTCTTTCTTCTTAAAAGTCACAGTTTCCTTGGGTAAAAAAACGAAAAATAACTACGCGAATACAAAGCCCACAAAGACAGTTTTTGATTCAAATATGGAGAGTATGAGATCTAGCTAGGGAATTAGGAATGACGTGACATCTCACTTTAAAAAACTGTAAACGTTTGAATCAATTATAAAATCTCCAAGATTTGTATGACAATCTTCATAATAAATATATTTAGAAAACCAACCATAAGTTAGACCCAGTAACTGGGGCGCTGTACTCGTTTTTTTCGAATTTTGACATTATCGGTCGACAGATAATGTCAAAATTCGAATCAAAATTCGAAAAAACGAGTACAGCGCCCCAGTTACTGGGTCTAACCATAAGTATATACTTTCGTATCTGAATATCTAGAAAAGTATACAACTATTTCACTCTGATCTAAATTTCCTTCCCACAGTCAGTACGCAGCGCCCGCGTTGGAATCAAATTCCGCATTTTTTTTGAACAGAGTCGAGAGAAAACACACAGCGAGCGCAAGAAACAATAATGCAGCGGCTCTCTCTGTCAAAAAATATACAAAAAATAATAACACGCGGTATGAATGTTTTTGTTGTTATGGAGTGCGCCCTCTCTAGGTGGTTTTAGGTAGTATCAACAATAGTCAACATGGCGTTAGACGCACATGGATTAAAACTGTTCAACTTTATAACTTCAGAAAATGTTTTCTTACAAGACTATGAAGATTTAATGTCAAATGTGGCTGTTTATAAAACCCGGAATATCAATACATACCCTCAAGGTAAGTTCCAGTTATTATTATTCAAATAAGCTACTTTTTTACCATGTTGTTTATTGGAAAACATATGATGGGGACCCTATGACATGTCCTTCTGTCAATGATGACTGATGGTCAACATGGGGGTCCTACTACTTGCCGTCAACTCGCCGTCAACTCACTTGTGCCGTCAACTCGCCGTCAACTCACTTGTGCCGTCAACTCGCCGTCAACTCACTTGTGCCGTCAACTCGCCGTCAACTCCTCCAATATACATTTAAAATCCACAAAAGAAGCATATGACTGTAAAGTTTTAGCCAAAAGAGAATTCTCACAAGTTTTAGGTTACATTTCGAAATAAAAATTTATTTTTTTTCTTGTGAAAAAATTATCTCGCTTGCACAACATGGCAACTGAGGGCACTTTTCCTGCATATGGATTAGTCTTGGCCCAAGATGTCAATGATTGGTACAATTTATTTATCAACACAAAATCGTTTTTGTAAATGAAATTTTCCCGAAAACCATAGGAAATATGTAGTTTAGCCCAGACTTAACACTTCCATGCCCCATTTATAAATTTTTGATGTATATTTAATGAGTTGACGGCACGAAAATGAGTTGACGGCGAGTTGACGGCAAGTCGGCGAGTTGACGGCAAGTAGTAGGACCGCAACATGGTCAACGGTCAACGTCTGATTCTTAACGCTAACGTTTGATTGAGTGGTTAATTTACGAACAGTCTGAGTTACGACCTAACAACGCTTTTGTAACATAGACTGTATCTAGCGTATGTATAATCCTAGAACTATGAGGTTCGGTCCGCTGTCGACTCCACGAACCTCGTCATATTATTTTATAATCATATACAAAATCCTCCTCTTCAAATTTGGTTGACCTTCACGTTTATCACTCAGTTTATGCACCTACACTACAGCCAGTTCTTTTTTGAAACCGGATCTCGCCAAAATTAGGCTCTATATGTGTTCATTGTACTCGCAGTGAGCTTGGGGTGGGCCCAGAATATTCACTCTACACTTGTAAACAAATATTGCACATATTGATGAATTCTTACTGTCACTCATAATTGGCATCACCTTTTGAAAATACATATGGCTACTTCCATTTATAACATTTGAACTGCCAGGGGCGGATCCAGGATTTTCCAAACGGGGGGGCGTGAAAATATTCCAAGCAGCAAAATGATAAATGAAGTTTGTTGCCCCATTTCTCCCTCCCCTTCTCTCTCTCTCTCCCTCTTTTTTTCTTTTCTCCCTCTTTTTTAAATTTTTTTTATATATGAAAAGGGGGGGCGTGCGCCCCCCACGCCCCCCCTGGATCCGCGCCTGACTGCTGGTTATCGTGGACTAACCCACCTTGTTAGACTGGTGTTAGTGTTATATGGCTCTCTTTTAACATTGTTCTTATCATAGTCGCCATTTGTTTTGAAAGGCGATGCTGATTAAGGATTCGGAATGATTGTGAGAATTCATCAAACTTTCCCGATTTTGTTTCACAGTGTGAATTATTGGGACCCGCCCCGAGCTCACTGCGGGTATAAAGAACACAATTAGCCTAATTTTGGCAAAATCCGGATTTAAACAAGAAATGTAGGTGCATAAACGTGAAAGGCAAAAAGTTTTGAATATAGGATGTTGTTCATGATACCTATAGAGGTTCGTTGAGACGATAGGGGAGCGAACCTCATAGTTCTAGGAGTAGCATATGTAGGGTCCGAGTGTTTGTTGGTAGGTAGGTAGGAGTTTGAGCGAACTTGTACTACTCCACCAATCAACTCCCATACTCAACCAACTCCTACTCCGACCAACTCGAAGTCCGACCAACTCGTATTCCAACCAACTCATGTGTGTATATTTTTCAAGAACAACTTGAAAATATTATTAGAATTTAAGTAATTTGAATCAGATTTCCTTCGCAGTTCTAAAATGAAATTCCCGTTTGAATGGATAGTTGTTCCCCATGATTATAAATATTCTTTTTATTTTGTTGAAATAATTTGAGAATTCAAGCTCGGGTTCTCCTGTTTGATTGGAAAGATACTTGTTGGCCTTGTCCCAAACACTCAGCTCACTTTCTACCATTCTGGACCTGCCTAAAAATGTTACCCCTTGTATTCTTTAAATCCGTTTTGATTCCAAACTTGCGCCCCACTTTTCTACTATTCAGGACCAACCCCCATCATGTTACCTCTTTTACTTCAAATCTGTATCTACCCCAAACATGCACCCACTTGTATGCCATTCTGGACCCGCCTCCAACAAGTTACCCCTTTTACTTCAATTCATAACATGCACCCCACTTATATGCCCTTCAGGACCTGCCCCCACCAAGTGACCCCTTTTACTTCAATTCATAACATGCACCCCACTTATATGCCCTTCAGGACCCGCCCCCACCAAGTGACCCATTTTACTTCAAATTGTAAAGGGGGTAGCCACCCTGATTGCTCTCCCCATAATTATTGACTTTAAAAATGTGATTAACCCAAACATGTGATTTGTTTTTCTGCTTGATTGATGTAATTCATGCTATTATTTGTTCTTTGAATTTCTGTCTATAGAACACTCAAGATGATGACAATCACAAGCCTTGGTACGAAAGATGCGCCAGCTTGACTGAAGAGAGCCCATGAGATGCAGCATTGACAATCATGAATTCAAAGACGTCATCCTCTCATACGTTGTTATTATTCAATGCTAGGAAGATAAGGTACATATTTTTTAGTAACTTGTACATTTTAAAATCCAATATATGCACCGAACTTCTATGCCATTTCGGACCGGTCCGCCCAGAACTTTTAACATTTTGGACCTGCCCCAAACATCTTGTCTGTAATTCGGGATCAACCCCTAGCAAGTTCCCCATTCTTAACAAATTTGTATCAATGCCGATTAATATGCACCCAATTTGTCTGCCATTCAGGACCAACCCCCACCATGTTACCCTTTGTACTTTAAAGGCACTGAACACGTTTGGTAATTGTCAAAGACCAGTGTTCTCATTTGGTGTATCCCAACATATGCATAAAATAACAAGCCTGTGAAAATTTGGGCTCAATTGGGCATCGAAGTTGCAAGAAAATGATGAAAGAAAAAACACCCTTGTTGTACAAATTTGTGTGCTTTCAGATAGGAACAAAAGGCTTCTTGCAAGAAGTATTTTATTATTTTAGTGAGAAATTACCTCTTTCTCAAAAACTACGTTACTTCAGAGGGAGTCGTTTCTCACAATGTTTTATACTATCAACAGCTCTCTGTTGCTCGTTACCAAGTCAGTTTGTATGCTAATATATATTTTGAGTAATTACCAAACATGTTGCCAGTGCCTTTAAATCTGTATCCATCCCAAACATTATGCTCCCCACTTTCATGCCATTCTGGACCAAGCCCCAACATGTTACCGCTTCTATTTCAAATCCCAAACATACACCTCATATTTTTTGCAGTTCTTGCCCCACCCCCAAAATGTCTCCCTTATCTTCTTCAAATCTTTAGCACTGCCGTAAGACATTTTGCTTTTCTGTATCAATGCACCC
Source organism: Plazaster borealis (assembly GCA_021014325.1). NCBI lineage: Eukaryota > Metazoa > Echinodermata > Asteroidea > Forcipulatida > Labidiasteridae > Plazaster > Plazaster borealis. The sequence goes on from CM037466.1 coordinate 2,574,204, forward strand.
CACTTGTCTGCTATTTTAGACCCATCCCCAGTATTATTACCCCTTGAACTTGTACTTCAAATCTGTATCTGTAGTGTATGCCACTTTTCTACCAATCTGGGTCCACCTCCAACATTGTTGCCTCTGTTGTTGGCCCTTCACAAACTGTAAACCCAAACATGTGATCTGTACTCCAGTAGACATGTAATTCATGCATTGTTTTTGTCCTTTGAATTTCTGTCTATAAAACACTCAAGATGATGACAAGCCTTGGTACGAAAGATGCGTCAGCTTGACTGTAGAGAGCCAAAGAGATGCAGCATCATCATGAATTCAAATACGTCATCTTATAACTGCCGTAAGCAACTTCAGTTGAACTTTGTTATTTATTAAATACTAGGATATTAGGTACGTCTGACGTCTACGTCTGTTGTCTACAGTTCCATGTGGCTGTTTTTGTAATGTAGTGAAAACTTGTCTGAATGTTGTTGATAATTCCTGTGAATCATCAGGCCTGATACTTCATGGTGGCAAATGATGCAATTGCCTCCATGCTGTCAGTCATTGCCTTGGTGCCCATTGAAATGTTACAGTAATTGAGTTTCCCTCATACTCTTGTATTTTACTGAGAAAAGCTGCCTTGCCCTTACAAGAATGAAGTATCAGGGCTGAATCACAGGTAATCTGAAATGCAGAAAATTGATTGTGTTCCTATTACTCATCAACGTCAAATTTTTACACCAAGTAGGATTATTTTCAAACAGACACAAGAATATAAGGAATTGCTGCATATTTGTGCCAAAGCAGTTAGTTCAGACTACGTTTTATTACTTTATAATGTTCGGCATACAATGTATAGTGATATTCTTGCGATCTTGTTGTACGTATACATGTAAAGTTAAACATAACTTTCACACAGATTAGCTGAGTTTGAAATATGCTAACGATACTTAGTTTGGTTCTCATCGTGGTAAACTTGATGTTTTTATATCACGCATGATGATATTTATCAGCAAAACATAGTACAAACCAAGCAGGGCCTTCAGTTTGAACAGAATCCAAAATATATGGAAGCTTAGAGTGAACATCTGCATTTGCATATCTCAAGTTAAACTTTTAGTACTAAATCTTACCACAGTTTTATCTTATTTTTCATGCTTCTTTGATATAATTAACTTGGAAACTTGGCAATGATGATGGTCCTTTTAAGCTTCCATACAATTTTGAAGTTTACTCTTGACAACTTTTCTTGTCTAATTCCCTGCCTCCAAATGCTAGTGACAACACTAATTCTTAATGATACATGTAGGTGCCAGACTATTCTCTTACTTCTTTTGATTTGAAACTTAGTGGCTGATGAGTTATTGTGAATTTTGCCTACCCCTTCATTTAACTGTCAAATTGTGTGTTTTCTTCTGGTGTTAAAGGCTTTAAACAAGCTTAGTAATATGCCAACTTTGAAGTTCACAGTTTAGATGTTTAAATTAAATAAGAAATAGACTGCAATGCGGTGTAATTAACATAGTTGTATCAATGCAGATGTTCATAGTACCGGTACAATTTGAACAACGTTTTGGATGAAAGTAACATTTTAGGCCCTTAAATAAGAAGTACTGTGAAGGATTAGTCACAAATGTGTGATTCTGTGTAATTAAATTGTGTACATAAGAGTTGTAGCACTTACAATTGACGTTTAGCGCTTTTATAGTCTTAAAATTAAGCATTAATTTATTTAAAATTACACTTTCCTGTGAATATTTGTGTCACCAGAATGCATAATTCATGTAGAATGTTAATATTGACAATAGAGAGTGTGTTTCGCAATGTTAAAGGGTGTTTAGGAGGTTTTGATTTTCAAAATGTTCGTTTTTAATGATTTTTAGCAGTGAAATTTCAAAAAAAAAAATTCTATATTTTTTTTTTGAAAACTAATTAACGAGCATGCGTTTCAGGCGATTTTAAGAAAATGAAAGACCATTAATTATTTTGTTTTGAATATTTTTTTTAATTTAATTTTTTTTTAATGAAAAACGAAAATAATTAACGAGCACGCGTTTCAGGTGATTTTAAGAAAATGAAAGACCGTTAATTTTTTTTTTTTATGAAAAAAAAAAAAAAATAAAATAAATTTAAAACAATTTCTCGTCTTCCCTTTCCGGTCCACCACCACCTCTCTCCCTCTCTCTCCCCTCCATCGTCCTCTCCGTGTCCACTCCTCCTTCTTGTGTATCTCCGCCGTGTTGCCTCCTCTTCTTTGCGTCTTGTGGGGGTCCGTGTGCGTTCCTCTTCTTGTCTTGATCTCTTGGTCTTGTCCGTGCTTGCTTGTCCTTGCCGGGGTTCGAACCGTGCAGGTCTTCCGATCTTGTCCCTTCATGTCCGTGCGCTTATCCACTAGGCCACCGCTGTTCCGGGTTGGAGCATACATTTTTTGACCTGATGAATATTAGAACGAAATGAGAGGTATTAATCTATATAAATTGCACCGTCTATAAATAGGGAAAGGGCGCTCTCTTTCAACAATAAAGGTAGCCTTTAGTCAAGGCGCACCGCGGCACCCCAGCCCGGATATCACGCACGACAAAAGACTAGCGCTGGTCTTTTTTCGTGCGTGATATCTGGGCTGGGGTGCCGCGGTGCGCCTTGACTAAAGGCTACAATAAAGGCCGTCCCCTATCCAATTAATAGGGCGCCCTCTGTTGACATTATTTGTTTATTTTTAGAATCATTTTGGCCACCAGAAAAAATTAAGTTGTTTGCTTTTTGATTTAATAAAATTTTATAAAACTTATTAAGATATTTTTAATGTGGTTATGTTTGTTTCCCTTTTTTAGCGTTTGTTTTTCAAATTAATGTTCTCAACACATACATGCATGACAAAAAAGATGACAATCAGACAGAAAGAAGATTAGATTATTTAAGTTTAAATTTTATTTACATTACAATTTACAATCTTTTTAAAAACAACAAAAACAAATTTATTATCAATATTAAAGTAAACCTAGAATATTGGCCGCTTTAACTAGTAGATTTTTGGTTTTCCTGAAAAATCATTGACATTTTGTCACTTTTTTTCTACAAATAAATGTTAACCTTCTGATGTGGAAATAATTATGCCAAAACTGATAACAAGGATTAATATGAAAAAATGTCAAATTCACAAGTTTTAAACATGATCATTTTCAAAGTTTTACATAGTGCCATTTGAATATTTAAGTTAGATACAGAGAGATATAGATTGTGATGTTAAGCGTGTACGTTTCCTGGGGGCTGCCATTGTTTCAAAGTGTAATTACAAACAAGCAGACGATCGATCGACCCATGGCGGTATCGATGTAGCTAAAATAGAATACATTAGAAAAGCTCAGAAAACGATGCACCCTCTTGCAAGAACCCAAATAAAACATGTACGAAATTGTCTAATACGTTAGAGTGATAATGCCCTCTCAGGATAACATGTATATTATGGCTCATACATGTACGATTGATGGCACTTTCTGAGTACAAAATAGATTGTACATGCCATGTACGATATTGGCACTTTTGGAATACATAAAATAGATCAGACATGAACGACCTTGGCACTGAAATAGGTTAAAAAATATTCCTGGATAACGCAGAAGTTTGTGATGATCATTCTTGAGGTAACCAAAGTCTGACAAAGTCTTTTTTCTTTGAGTAAGATTCTCTTTAGTACACAATTCACACAAATCAGATGTTGTACACAATGATAAACATTGTCCATGTAGAAATCAGCTAGATGTTGCTGTCCATGTAGGAATCGGACATTGCTGCCCGTGTAGGAATCAGACATTGCTGTCCATGTAGGAATCCAAACGTTGTTGTCCAAGTAGGAATCGGACATTGCTGCCCATGTAGGAATCAGACGTTGCTGTCCATGTAGGAATCCAGACATTGTTGTCCAAGTAGGAATCAGCAGCAGCTGTCTAAGTTGGAACCAAACGTCGCTGCCCATGTGAATCAGATGTCTGACCTGCACACACAAATAAAAACCACAAAAAATATGCACATGTACATGTTAAATGAACCCCAATTAATCCCATGTCCAGTTTTGTTGAAAAACAAATTGTCAAACTCTATTTGCCATCAACTGCTAAAAAACCAAGAGACACATTTAAAAGTTTATCAAACTGATACTCACAAAAAAACATTATATTTCTCAATAATTGGTTACAATTTTAACTAAATCAAACATATTTGACATTGACCACAATATGTATTCCCAATGAAGATTTGAGTTGTGTTGGATTTTTCAAACTGTATTACTTATTGCCGTCAATAACTGCTAAATTGTCCCTGTGTACAAAAACAAGAGAAAAAATTATGTTTCTCCAAAAATAAATTATTAAAACAATCCCTACAAAACAATTTTCACTTAGCAAGAAAAAACTTCTCATGAGCTAACTATACATAGTATTATTGAAACATTTCTCAATAATCTTTTGAAATTTACACTTAAGCAAACAAATTTGACACTTGACCCCCCAAAATAGAAAAATTTCAAATAAACAATTGAATTGTATTGGACAAAATTTGTCAAAGTATATACAATAACTGCTAAAATGTCTCCCCCGTGCAAAAAAGAAAGAGAAAAAAATTATGTTTCTCCAAAAATAATTTGTTAACATTTTAACAAAAACAGAACAAAAACATTCATCAAGAAAAAAAGTTATGTTTCTCAAACAAAAATTCAATACAACTTTTACCCAAAAAAATTTCTTGCAAAAATGTAAAAGTTACTCAAACTACAAAATGCCAAGAAAAAAAATTGTCCATAAACTTTTAAAAATTAACTTGAGGAAAACAAATTTGCCACTTGACCAAACTAAAAATACAAGAAGAAGTTTGTTTTATGTGACACACCCGGTGTGATAATTTTCCCTGTATGTAGGTTTGGTTTTTGTTGGAAATGGGGTTATGGGGTTAGGGTTAGGGTTAGGTTTGGAAATGGGGTTAGGGTTAGTTGGAAATGGGGTTAGGGTTAAAAATGGGGTTTATGTTTATAAAAATTTGTTTTATGTGACACACCCGGTGTGATAATTTTCCCTGTAAGTAGGTTTGGTTTTTGTTGGAAATGGGGTTAGGGTTAGGGTTAGGTTTGGAAATGGGGTTAGGGTTAGTTGGAAATGGGGTTAGGGTTAGGGTTAAAAATGGGGTTTAGGTAAGATTTGGAAATGGGGTTAGGGTTAGTTGGAAATGGGGTTAGGGTTAGTTGGAAATGGGGTTAGGGTTAGTTGGAAATGGGGTTAGGGTTAGTTGGAAATGGGGTTAGGGTTCGGGTTAGGTTTGGAAATGGGGTTAGGGTTAGTTGGAAATGGGGTTAGGGTTAGTTGGAAATGGGGTTAGGGTTAGGGTTAAAAATGGGGTTTAGGTAAGATTTGGAAATGGGGTTAGGGGTAACTTTATCAGGATTGGGCTTTTTTGTTACTGACGAGGATTCTCGCCCAATTTTATTAAAGTTCCACACATAAAAAATGTTTTGTAGTTTTTGCACATTTTTGGTAAAAATGTTTTTTTCCCCCATATTAATGTATATTTTTCTGTCCAATTGCTTTAGAACTTTGCAAACTTGTACAATTTGACATAATCAATAACATGACATGTTTTATTTCTGGGGTCACAGTTGCGGGTGCTATAATTAGTTTAAATAGTTTTTATTCTATTTTTGGGGAAAATTGCATTTACCACCCGCTTTGTGAGCCAATGGTACAATGATGAGGCCTGGTTGACGATTCTATAGTATTTCTTGGCCCAAAAGGTTGGAAATTAGCAGTGTAAAATATTCATTAATAAAAAAACTTGATATATAATTTAAACCCCTAAAACAGGCTGAAAACACAAAATCCAAGATGGCCGCCAGATTTTAATTTGAACAATGCATTTAATACTATTTTATGTGACACATCATCACTGACTACCACTTTTTGGGGGGGAAAATGAAATTATAAAGTTTTGTGAAAAAGACCAAAAAATCACTAAAAACAAAATTGTTGGGTTGCCATCGTAACAGTTGACCCCTTGGACCCCAGATAAATATTGGGAAAGTCAGAGAACTTGGTGGTGATCGGTTGCAGCGTTAAAAGTAACGCTTAGCTGAAAGCAGTTAAAGGTATTGTACACTTTTGGTAACAGCTCAAAATCAGTGTCCACATTTTGTGTAGTTCAACATAATATACATGAACAAACAAACCTGTGAAAGTTTGAGCTTTGGTCATCGAGGTCACGAGAAAATAGTGAAAAGAGACCTCATGTGTTTTCTTTTTTTTTTCAAATTATTGCGCGTGATAAAACTATTGTTTTACTCATTTCTCAGAAACGATAGCATTTTAGGCAGAAATATTTTAAGGAACCCTTTCTACCATTACTTACTTTTTAAGTTATGTGTGAATCTGTGAACATTGTGTTTTTCGATCTTACCAATAGTGTACAGGGCCTTTAAATGTTCTCTTTTAAAAACAGTGTTAAATAAAAAAAGATAAGGATTTCATGAAATGCAGTTGGCATAACCAGATATTTTTAATTGGGGGGGGGGGGGCAAGCTGGGGCAAAGACATAATTTGAGAGGCCTATAGGGGGGGGGGGTAAGAAGAGGGGAAAGGGGCTCCAGGCCCCCCCACCCTCTGGTTAGTGGTTAAGCCACTGATAATCTTGGGCAAAGAAATAATTTGAAGGCCTATTTAATGTATTGAACCAATCATTTCTTTCTTTCTTTCTTTTTTTGTTGGGGGGGGGGTGGTAAATGGGGGCTGGGGTTCTGATCAGAGGGCTCCAACCCCCCCCCCCCCCAACCAACCAACTCTGGTTTGTCCCCAACCAACCCTGGTTTGGTTTTGGATTTCAATTGGACAAGAAGCGGGCTGTAATAATTAAGTTAAATACAGCTATCATACTACAGGATCAAAGTAGTGGCCAACCAATGATAATCAGGATTAGTGTATTGTGTATGTTTACTCACCATGTTAAGATGTAATGAAGACGTTCACACTGTAGCATCCATGACCTTTGATTGACCTTTAGAAGGACCAACAGCACGCTGGTAAAAAGAAAGTAACACTGTTTACTCAAAAGAGGTTAAATTATAGAAAAAATCAACAGAGGAGAAACAGTAATCAAGTGAAAGACAATCAAACATTTTTTACTAGATTTGTATAAAATTGATTTTAAAAGATTGTTCTTAAAAAACACTCTCAGCTTCACATGTTCAGATGTAGGTTTGATACGTTTGTAAGTGAAACCCCCCCCCCCAACATATACAATACAAAAAATAAGAGAAAAATGTTTACCCTCCGTGACCGTTCATGTAGCTGAGTTATTTTGTCACAACTCAGAGATGAAACTATGCATCCATGTTGGAGAGGTGCTGGTTGACTGGTAGGGCAGTTCTCCCAGCCTCCATGTCACAACTCAGAGATGAAACTCAGCATCCATGTTGTAGAGGTGCTGGTTGACTGGTTGGGCAGTTCTCCCAGCCTCCATGTCATAACTCAGAGATGAAACTAAGCATCCATTTTGGAGAGGTGCTGGTTGACTGGTAGGGCAGTAGTTCTCCCAGCCTCCATGTCATAACTCAGAGATGAAACTAAGCATCCATTTTGGAGGTGCTGGTTGACTGGTAGGGTAGTACATGTAGTTCTCCCAGCCTGCATGTCACAACTCAGAGATGAAACTAAGCATCCATTTTGGAGAGGTGCTGGTTGACTGGTAGGACAGTTCTCCCAGTTTCATATTCCATCTTAGACGATGCAGCAGTACACAAAGCTGACACTGGGTGATGATATGGAGTGCCTCACGCATTCTTCTTGAGATAACTTGGGATAGTTCAATCTGCAAAAAACAGGTGATAACAGTAAATAAAGTGCTCGGCTTGTTAATTGTTCATAAGGACATTCTGACATTGGGCCATCCTGTGTCCGTGCAAACTTAGCTTTGTGTTGCCACTGTTTCATCACCTTTATACCTTTAGACACACATTAACTGAATAAATATTTTTGTTTTTGTTTTATTCCATTACGTTTTAACAATTAATCAATTTTCAAACTAAAACAGGGCATAAGTCCACACCGAAACACGCTGTTTAATTTATGGGCTTCATTTGATATTCAACTTGGCACATTTTTAAGAGTTTCCGGCAATTATTTATTTGTCATGACAACAGCATAATTATAAAAAAATGGCGGAATGGCAACAAAATAATCACGACTATGAAATGCATCTTTTTTTTGAATGCTTTGATGGATTTCATGGATTTTTTCCCAAAGTCTTAACTTTGGAAAGCTTTTTCATTAGATGTGTAAAATACTAAATGTCATAATCTGTTTGGATTTTAAATGTCTGTATACGTTTGGTAATGACTCTGAAAATTAATTAATGGCAATAAAAACTTACTTGGTAAGAATTACAGCAGCTTTGGATAGTATAATGCATTTTGAGAAACTTTTCACTTCAAAGTAGGCCTACTTCGGTTATGGAAAAATAGATCACTTTTTATCCCCCAAATTTTGAATCTGAGAAGCGTTACTGCAGTAACGCTTCTCAGATTGTGTATTCCAATTGCAGATTATTCTTCCCGCATGGACAAACCGCTCCAGATTTTCGGCAATGGGATATCTCAAAAACGCTAGCACCTTTTGAGATGAAATTTTCACAGGTTAGTTTTATGGTATATCTATATATCTACAACTGCTGATTGAAACAAACAGTTGGGTTCCAATTACCAAATGTATACTCCAATCCCTTTTATAGTTATTTATGTCGACCTACATTCATTGATGATTGATCGTAGAGGTTTTTTCTTTTACACGTACAATTACTGTACATAGAGGTACAGAAGGAAGCTGTCATAGTGTCAGTGCAACAATTTTTTTCCGTCCTCCATGGTGCAACCACGGTGCAGCACAGCACAGAGAACTGACTCAGCTAACTCATCAGTGGCTGTACAGGACAGACTACCGACTAGTGATCCATTATTATAAACAGAAGGAAAACAGAATGTCTCTGCATATAACTTACATTTGAGGGCATCACTCAGTCATGAACAGTCATGTTTCATGAATCCTTAGATGGTTTTCGAATGCAGATAATTTAGTTCAAAACCACGACTCATCACACTCGAAGTCGCACTAACGTCAACATTCCCTCCATTTTGTTTTGACATTAATGCATTGCGTAATAATTACACAAATTAAGCTAGAGAGGGCGCACTCCATGTAAACAAAAACATAAAGTCAGCAGCTAGCGCCGCATAAAGTTCACACATTTTCTCAGAGCTTATAGTCTTGTAACTTTTTAAATAATTTAGTCAGCAATATTTTCTGTATGACTTTATGATAGAGTTGAGACTATAGATTGTGCAAGTCTCGCGCGTTAAAGCGATGTACGTGAATTGGTCCCAATCATGTGCGAATACGCGCGAGACTTGCACGTCAGTCTATTGACACCTTGGGGCGGACCAGGTATAAATTTGCAATAATTTGGGAAATATAATTTTTTCTATTAATTCTACGTCGTAAGTTGTGTGGAAAATCATTGTCAATATTTCGAAAAATAAGAGAGGTGTAGCTAAGTTCACAGCTCTTGAATACATACTTTTTATTACACGTTTGGTAATTGTCAAAGACCAGTGTTCTCATTTGGTGTATCCCAACATATGCATAACATACGGTAACAAGCCTGTGAAAATTTGGGATCAATTGGTCATCGAAGTTGCAAGAAAATGATGAAAGAAAAAACACCCTTGTACAAATTTGTGTGCTTTCAGATAGGAACAAAAATCTTCTTGCAAGAAGTCTTTTATTATTTTAGTGAGAAATTACCTCTTTCTCAAAAAGTACTTCAGAGGGAGTAGTTGCGATAATCGTAACCCTCCTCCCAACGGTCGGAACGACCGGAGGAAGGAGGGTTACGATTACCGCAACTACAGAGGGAGTCGTTTCTCACAATGTTTTATACTATCAACAGCTCTCTGTTGCTCGTTACCAAGTAAGTTTTTATGCTATTAATATATATTTTGAGTAATTACCGAAAATGTACAGTGCCTTTAAACTGTTCAAACTGTTAAGCGTGACGCACATTTTATAAACGGTCGCATAAGAGGTTGGACGCACCCCTAGTTAACAAGTATGTGGGCCAACATGTAAATAAAACTGTCATCGGATGTCGACACAAAGTGGCTGATTGAAAGTTATTAAAATGTATTCATTACTTTCAGAACCCCCCCCGAAAATTATGTTTTATCGTTTGAAGAATTGGATGCAAAAATTGATTGTTTTTCTGCCACGAAATCTCTGTATTAAAGTTTTTGGTGCAAAATACAGTATCTAGGCCTATTCCAGCATGAAATCTATAACCCAAAAGATTAAAACAAAGGAAAGTGCACCTATAAAGGGGAAGGGGCATTCATAGCGCACCCAAGAGGGTGTCTCTCAGGGGGTTTGAACCACCCATAGGGGCCTACGATTCGGGTTTGTTTGATTGAAGAAGACAAATAAAAAGGAAAACATAAATGGCTCCGCAGCACTTTATACCCATATTGTTTGTTTGTTTGTTTGTTCTCTTTTGGGGGGAGGGTGGGGGATTGTTGCACTAAAAAAAACCCCCCTACTATTCTGTATTACTATCCATTATTAGTGTATTGTTTGGCATCTTGTGGGAGTAGTTCTGGTCCAGTGATCTTTCCGAGCCACAGGTTTAATTGTGCTTTCTTCAATTTGTTATACTTTTTGTAAATTTTCTTGCAACTCGGCTGATGCCGCGGTTTGTAAAATATTTAAATAAACCATTAATAAATGAATAAACGAAACCGAAGAAGTGTCTGTGAGCTGAAAGTAATGAATCAAAATAAAATATTTAGTAAAATCATTCCTGAACTTTTAATTTTCTCTCTAAGTTGAGTTATCATTTTCCAGTTTAAAATAGACCAGAATATATACTGTTTGTCATCACAATCGTTATGCTTGGTATTTCCTGCTACTTAAGTCACTGAACATTAATTGAACATAGAAACATTTGACCTACACAGACTTGGGCCCAATTTCATAGAGCTGCTTAATAAAAAAAAAGTTACTAAGCAGAACAAAATTATGCTTACCGGAATAAGGTTACCAGCTAAAATACCATTTTACATGTACAAAATGCAACTGATATCCTGCTTAGTTTTGCTTAGCAGAACAAAAAATGTTAAACAACATTTTCTGCTTAAGCAGCTCTATGAAATTGGGCACAGGTTTGACAATTTCAAGATAACCATCACTAGTTTAGCTTGCACAACAAAATATGCTTACCAGAATAAGGTTACTAGCCAAATACCATGTGAAACAGCTGAGACTGTTATTTTTGCTATGCTTTAAAAGCAGCTCTATGAAATATGGCCCTTTATCTGTTTTTAGTGATAAGAAAATTGTACAAAATTGGGCTTTGGCATGGTTGTTAATCAATAACCAGAAACAAGACAATTGCAAGGTTTACCTCAGAACACTTGGTAAATATTTCAGTCTGAAATGCCAACTACAATAAGATGTCCAATTAATGCAAATCATGTTTATAGCGATGGCCGTTTAGTTAAGATGAGTTTCGTAAAATAGGACTGGGACTTCTTAACAAAGAAAAGGGGCACATCCCAACACTTGTTCATCCGTTATTTTGTACAGTTTTTGATTAGATGTGATAAATATGATATCAAATCATTTTTCATAATCACCAGTGTAGTATCTTGCCTGCCAGGAAATGCCCCGAACGTACAAGGTTACCCTGTTTGTAAACAAGGTGGCTTGGTCTTAAAGGCCATGTCGCGCGAGGCAATTTAACAGGCAACCAGTTCCAAACAATCTCCAATAAGAAAATTGCCCTTTGTGACATAGCCTTTAGGATAGGAGTTAATGGTATTTATCAACGTCATTATTGTTTGTTTGTTTTAATACTGAGAGCTTTGTCTTCATTGTAAAACAGAGCCAACTGGGCTGATGTAAAATTCAAAAAGTGAGAGTATTGAAATATACAGCCATGATGAGAGACTAAGTTATTCATTGCATAATTATTTAATTTGTTTTTAAATCATCAGAAAAGTAAACTGTATTAACAAAAATTGTCCATTTTAAAATTGTTATTTGGTTTTCGCCCTTACATGCATTAAGCATTATATACATTGTGTGTAAACCACTGCATAATCAGTACATAATCAAGTTCTGTGAAAAATAATCCACAGGGTGCGTTTCAAACCCACGACCTTTGCCATTCTAGAGGTAGCTAGAGGCAGTTAGAATACTAAATATAGGCCTATTAGTCACAGGTGGATTCGGTTTCATCATTTCAGTATGTTAAATTTTGCTTATGTTTTTTTTATAAGCACACACTCGAATGGACGCAGGAATACACTGAAAAACTGTTAAATAGTTTGCAGATAACCACCTTGTACATTGTACATGTAACACAAACCTCTTCTTGGGAGAGAAGTGGTGGTTCTGAGAAAAAGTGGTGAGTTTCTGAAAAAGTGGTGAGTTTCTGAAAAGTGGTTAGCACTACTTTCCCTGAAGATGAGAGACAGTAAACATCAAAACATCTCACCTCCTGCCCTTAATATAATAATACTAATAATAATAAGTTTTTATTGCAGGCTTTTTCAAGACAAGATAGGCCTCTCAAAGTACCTTAAAATATATTACCCCTGTTTATAGGAGCCTAAGCATTGCAGAAATTATCTCAACTCCTTAGGAGTATGCAGCACCAGCAGCCAAATGGACACACAGGTTGCTAACCATTCACATCAACAGTTTCTATCCTTGCAACGTACCCATTTAAATTAGAAACAAAAGTAGTTAAGTTTCGTGCTCACAAACTGAGTTTGCTGCACTGGACCGCTTCTCAACTACATATGCCTCTTACATAGAGATTCATAACATACATGCACACATGCAGTTATTATTATGATTATATTATCAGGCCTATTATACATTTCCGGTAATGAAACCAAGGATGCCTCATAAGCGAACTTAATTACTGTAGCTCGCAAGCCTGAGGAAACCTGTAAACAAAGTTCTTGTTACGTGAACAAGAAACACCGGGGTTATTAACCCCTACTCATCCACGAAAAGTGTTCTGGGTTCTTTAACGTACAATACTATTACACAGGACCAACGACTTAATGTCCCATCCGAAGGTCAAAGCAATTTGGTAAAGTATCTTGATCAAGGACACAAAGTGCCCCCCGAACCCACACTCTTCTGATCAGAAACATCATAGCTTGCATAGCAGCATAGCTACCAGTTTCTCTCATTACCACCACAACTCGTTAAAGAGATTAATTACCCGGTGTTATCGCAAACCTTTGTTTCTAGGTTTCCACCATATAACTTCAAAACCCACACATGGCTGTTACATGCAGACTGGTTTCTTTACATTTCATGCAATGCAATCTTACACATATGACTACAATTTAACAACTAACAAAAAATAAGGAGACAAACCCCTTGACACCAGTTTAGATTAACAAACTAAAAGTGATCTAAATATCATGTAGATTACACCATACAGAATCATATCAATCATATTACTATAGAGCACTGGTAAACTGTGGCAAACTTCAACTTGAACCTGCGACCTCCGGATTAACGTGCTGCTCTAGTCAATTTTTCTTTGCTCAAACCCAAAATTATTTAAAATTTACCCAGTCAGTTTCCCTTGTGGTTTATTACTTAGTTTTCCACAGTTTACCAGTGCTCTATAGTAATATGGTTGACATGATTGTGTGTGGTGTAATCTACACGATCTTTAGGTCACTTTTGGTTGGTTACAAATTCAAATTTGTTGGTCCTTAGAACTCCCAGTAAAACAGTAAGTTAGGTTCAATGGCACATAAAGGTATGGCATGATGTTTGGCGTTACGAATCATCAAGTGCCTACGACCAGAGTTTTTTGTTCTACTGCTGTATACAGAACAGAATACAGCTCAATAAAAAACAAAATGAAGCATCTACTTCTTACAATTTAAAAAATAAAAACACATTGATATACATGTAGTCACAATTATTAAGCTTTTCATTCTCATAACAACTTTGGTTTTTCGTTCAAGTTCTTCAGAATGGCAAATTTGAACCTAAAAGAACTAAAAACAATCATTTAAAAAAATACATTCAAAACATCTCAGCAGTGTTAGGCAAAACATTTCTGGGCTGTGATTATTAAAAAAGAAAAAGAAAAAAAGTTCTTTCCCAATATTATTGAGACTGTGATTACTAAATCAAATATGCTAGCTAATTTAAAACATTGTATTAAGAATGTAGTTAAAAATTACTTAATTTATTTACACTAACTGGTACTCCACTCTGACCCCTACTTCACCTTTTACCCTAAGGGATACAATGTATGTAATGTACTTAGAGCTAATTTTTACTACCAAAGTTGATCGCAAGCTTTGCTTTCGAGGAGCCCCTGCGACTTTTGACGGCAGTTGTATTTGACACCTGTTTCTTTGGATGGTATGTTCCCTGGGAAACATCAACCCCTGTTATCTGGGTCTGTTCCATTCCCATGACAGGGGGTTCACCACTGATCCCCCTTGGCCTCAGTGTGAGATTCTCCACAAATACTGACTGGTTAGTTGCCATGGTTGCCGAGTCCATTTGAGGTACAGCGGGGATGGAGAGGCCTCTAGAGGTGGGATATTCCATTTGTGGATTGGGGATGTTTCTGGCTGGGGATGCTTCTGTCTCGGAAGCGGGGAGCGACTTGTTTGGTGTGTTGAGTTGTTTTGTTACCTGGTGACAAATGGCAAACAAAAAAACTTTAATGAACTGCGGACCTCATGGAAATCTCAAATAAACATCAGTAATAAAAACCTATGACTTGATGCCTCTTTGCTGGCTACTACAAACTCAAACAGCGCCCTCATTGAGGTCAAAGGAAGACCTATCATTGGCTGATAGCTGTACGTGGCATGTACACACAAGCGCACATTTCCATTATTTGACCCCAGCGATGGGATTTTATCCTGTGTTTTGTCTTGACAAGTATGTTTCCTTATTTGGTTATATTAATCAAAAGTAGCACAAAATAAATATAAGATAAGAAAAAACCCAAGACATGGTGAGGTTAGACCTAGACTCCTACCTGTAGAGGAACAAATGGATTTGCTCCGGTTGCATGAAACATAACTCCTTGGGGCTGATTCATCCCTGTAGGACAGGACAAACATAAAGAATTGTATTTAGTCAACTGTTATTTATAAGGGACATTGTCAAAATTAGTCCAGGACAACCAGCAGATAAGTACCGTCCTGGACAAGGTTTTTTACCCGCTGTTAATTCACCTTGTTTGAAATTGGGTGTTGGAGAAAACATGGGAGAAGTTCACAGTGCCTGGGTTTACATTTGTTTACAAATCGCAGAGACTTAGATCGTTATCTACTGGAAAACAAGTGTACATGTCTCACTAAAAACCACACTACATATCTTTTAGTTAAACACAATGACCTCCAAACCTTCCAGATCATTCCACAACTGCAAGTTTGTTTAAATTACATTTAATCAGTCAGTCAAACAACAGAGCACTCAGCGGGGTGCATTGGCATGGGGCATGTCTTCAGTGCATCAGAGAACTGTGTGCCTTTCAGCGAGTAAAACCATGTCTCTGATAGAAATACAGTCCGACGGAAATCCAACACAAATTTGACATCGGAGAATTGTTATCTGACTACCTGTACTGGATTAATTTTGACAAGACCCCTAAGTACGAGAAGTTGGGTGTTGAGTAAACTGAAAATATCTGATGCGTGTAAAGTCAACCAGCCATGGGGATATCGTAGATTTTCCCAGTTTGCTTTGACTGAACGACGTCTGCTTGGTGATCAGTTCAATATCATTGAAGATCACTCTGGCATTAAGTTTACTTCATGTGTAAGAACAACCAGACATCCTTTTCTTAGAGTAAAGGATTGAAAATACAAGCACGCATGACGGAGCAGATCGATATGAACAAGTATTGCTTATATCTCACCAATTGGGGGTCTTGTTGTTGGTCGTATCTGCTGAAGAAAACCTCTGGGTTGATGTTTTGTCTACAAGAAAAGCAAACAATTTTTGTTTATTTTGTACTATTATTATTATACTATGATTTTATTATTAGGCCTATTATACATTTCTGGTAATGAAACCAAGGATGCCTTTTAAGTGAACTTAATCACTGTAGCTCGCAAGCCTGAGGAAACCTGTAAACAAGGGTGCTTG
Organism: Plazaster borealis; assembly: GCA_021014325.1. NCBI lineage: Eukaryota > Metazoa > Echinodermata > Asteroidea > Forcipulatida > Labidiasteridae > Plazaster > Plazaster borealis. The sequence goes on from CM037466.1 coordinate 2,590,415, forward strand.
CTATGTGAACAAGACCGGGGTTCACCCCTACTGTTCCACGATAAGTGTTCTGGGTTCTTTTACATGCACTACCAATCCTAGTACATGGGAACTACGGCTGTATGTCCCATCTGAAGGACAAAGCAATTATGGTAAAGAATCTTGCTCAAGGACACAAGTGCCAATTTTTGTTTGAGTCCCTAAAGCTTTTTATTGGAGGTAATTAAACACTAATTTGGTTGATACATTATATACATGCAGGGTTCTGCCCTGGATTTCTTGAGTGTCGGAAATATTTTTCCCTGGTGTGGCTTAGGCACAGATTGTTTTCACTGGTGAGCCCTGTGCATTGAATTGAATGGAGGCCTTCACCGCCATGGGAAAAAAATGTACGGAATAGTGGTCTTTAGTCCGTTGTTTAATTTTTCCATTGTGTATCAACGCTATGGAATAAGGTATGTATGAAACTGGTATAATGTTATACCAACCGTAAAGCTATGACCAGCGCGAATGGAAACCATTGCAAGATCAATGCAGTTATTTTTTCGCTGGATTATGAAAATTACAGCTTTGGATAACATTTTGTACTGGTAAATACAACATTTTCCATTTTGTTGAAAACCTTTCAAAGGAAACAGGCAAGATTAATTCAACAATTTTGAAAAAGTGTGGTTTTCGGAAAAAGAGAAAATTCTGCCAGTTGTGGTTGGGGAATTCTGAGTGCCGGGCAGTTTTTCCGGCACCAATCACTGTAGGCAGAACCTTTTACATGTACAGAAGACTGATTCATTAAGCAATAATGCCTTCCTTAGCAACAACTGTCTATCAATGGCTTCCATTTGACTAAAATCCCAGACTTTGGAAACTGGTGACATACCCTAAAAATGAAAGCAAGATATTTTCTGCTGCCGTAAACGCTACTTATCTTGCTTTCAAGTAACCTGTTCCATAATATGGCAATATTAGATTTATTTTGTAGGTTGCTTTAATAATTTGATCCTAGCACAAAGTTGTTTTTTTAAATACATTTAAGACATATACGTCCTGCATAATTTACTTATTTTTGTACCCATCCAACAGCGCAAAATAGCGCCAATAACAGGATGAATTGGAAATAAGATGAAATCATTAATCAAGGTCATTAATTGCAATTTCATATTCGTAAGGATCAAATGAAAAATGTGTACACATTTGACAAAATAAATCAAAATTAACAAATAAATGTTTTACTTAGAAATAGAATGTTTCTTTTTGCCAAACAAATACTTTGAAGACCACTCTTGATCAATAAACCTCATTTACCAGGAGCTCCAAAATATGCAAAAGTAATTTTATGAAACCCATACAAATTGCACTGATGACCTTATAGTTCTGAGTAGACGAAATGTTCTGTGTTAGATGTGAGAGGAAAACCCATACAATCAGGTAGGGACTGAAAACCCAATCCACGCTTTAGGCTCCGTCTGAGGTGGGATTCAAACCAGGGTCCACAGAAGTGAGAGACAGGAAAAAAAACCACTGAGCCAACCTGATCCCCTAATGTTGGGGGCTACTTAGACTGGTGCCCTGTCTTTAGGATAAAGACAAGACAGGCACAAGTCATATACACTGCTAAAAATGGTATTCTTGAAACAAGAAAAACATCTTATTTTGAGAATATATTTCTTGTGTCACTCCCTAGAAAAAGTTTCTAGGGAGTGACACAAGAAATATTTTCTCAAAATAAGATGTTTTTCTTATTTCAAGAATACCATTTTTAGCAGTGTAGTGTTGGCAATGGTAGACTGGTCCCCTGTCTTTATCCACAAATATAAAGACAGGCACTGGTTTTACAGACCCAATGATTTCATTGGATACAAGGATTTCATTGGATAAACGGGCAGTGATGTAAGCTTTCCATATCTGTGTTATGATTGGTTCGCTCCGAAGTGACGTGTTTGTTAGCTCTACCATCAGCATGAACTTCTCAATCGTCTGCTGCTGCACGCGTGTACATAGTGTTTGTATGTAATGTTGTTTATACACAATGTAATGCGTGTACACGTGGGTAGGTATCCACATTCAAACCGTTGACCTATAACAAAAGGGACAATAGGTCCACGGTTGCTATCACAAAGGAAAAACATTGTGGTCCACGGTTGCTATCACAAAGAGTTGAACAAAAGAGGGTCCATGATTGCCGGTGTTTACACTCGTGTGTGTGTGTGTGCGACTACGAATCTCTGCCGTGTGAATGGATGCGAGGTCAAAGGTACGTTCGGCGGGATCCCGCCCTACGCTCAAGGCAGGTATCTGGCGTTATTCACAAGCCTCGAAGTGTGAAGTCAGATGTTCGGGCTATGGGCTACTCACCACTTGAGCCATTGTAGCCTGAGCTACAGCTTCCGCAGCAACATCATTGTTGGGACAGTCTGGACCTATGACATTGGCACCGTTGGAGAGCTGAACAATTCCTCTGCACTGACCCTGGCATGAATCAAATAAATTGCGAAAACTGTCAATTTTTGTGTGAAAAAAAAAAATATATAATTGGCTGATATGTAAAACTTTTTTTACATTTTTAGCTACTCCCATGAACGTTCAGTGAGAAAAATACAAAACAAATCACCAACGAGGCTTACAATTGTTTATCATTGTATTCGGCACATGGCAGGGCTTGAAGTTGGGGGGGGGGAAATCCACAAGACCACAGGGCTTGTAGCTCAAAACCTTCACTGGATCAGAAAATTTGTCACAAGACGAGAATCAAAATGAAAAAAACCCTTATCTACACAGTCTCACAATTAAAACTGTTTTGATTTGAACAAGCACTACGAGAAGATTGATCTCATTTGTCTTATAGGTAAAATTTTCATACTCAACAGAACTAAAAGATAATTATCAGACTCCAAGTCAACATTTGAACAGAATTTTAAATATTGAAGTGTTATTCTTCACAGACACAAGACCGATGGACTTGTGTCTGGTCGTAAGTTTATTGACCCGATGCTAAAAACACTGGCCTCGGGCCAGTGGTCCAGTGTTAATTTCGAGCCCTGCGTGGGAAGCAAGTCTGAGATTCCAGTACACCATGGCAAATTATCGGCCGTAGCTAATGATCAAGGGTTGGCGTAATCACATTTAAGACATTGCATAATTTCTCGAAACAAAATGAAAAATCATGGTGCATTTTATGAGAACTTTTTCGGTCTTAACTTTGGTCTTTACTTTATGGTAAGCAGTGCCATAAAATTGGGGCCAAGTTTCACAAAACTTAAAGAAGAAAACTAACCGTTTGCCGATTCTGTTGGAAAGTGTACATAGGATACTTTAGATTCTGGTGTTGACACCATGTCAACAGAGCCTGCACAGCCTTCAGCGGTTGGCGTACTAACTGTCCACTTGGTCCAAAGTTCTGAGGGTGGTGTTGTGGTGGTCCACGAGGTTGACCGGTCATTCCCGCAGCCATACCCATGTGTGGTTGTCTATTATGCTGGGACATCTGTGTCAAAGGTTGTCCTTGCATTCTCACTATGTTGGAACTGCCTGTGTTTTGGTGGGCGAGGCCCATGGTTTGTTGGGCAGGGCCCATGTTTGGTTGGGTGGGGATAATAGTGTGTTGGGCAGGGCCAATATTTTGAGGGCCGAGGCCGATGTTTTGTTGTGTAGGATTCATATTCTGTTTGGCAGGGTTGATAGGCTGTTGTGAGGAAGGTGGAGCTTGATACTGCATTGGGTGGGGCATGTTTTGGGTCATAATGGGCTTGACCGCAATCTCCTGGTTCATCGGAGATTGACAAACGGGCTGTTGATGTGGGGTTACTTGCATGGCATGCTGGCCGGGAATCCTTACGGGTTGAGCTTGTATCGGAGGCCCAAACGGCTGCTGTTTGCCATGATGATGGGACACCATGACCTGCTGCCATGGTGGTACTTGCTGTTGGTCTACTGAAATTGGCCCACCAGGGTGCATTGCAAAGCCTGGTTGCTGCATCACGTGCTGTACCCCTGGGCGTATAATGACAACACCAGCAGGTACTGGCTGGGTAGCAACTGATGATGGCTGGGCACCCGCAGACTGGGGCAGATAGTGGGCGGGGGAGAGTCTGGACGTGGGCACTGCACCCTGGGATATTGAGGTCACACCCCTTTGCTGGGCTGGAAAGGTCTGTGCCCTTGTCCCGGTCATCTGGGTTCCTTTTTGGAATCCCTCTGGCCCAGTGGCTTGTGGTGGTCCCATAGACATGGATACAGGTACTAGGTTGTTGGGATGAGGCAGTTGTCCGTGAAGGTGGATTGGTTGAGGTGGGTTTGCGTTGGAGTTGCTGATATTAGCTGGACCAACTCTACCAGGGGACATCGGGCCTAAACGCAAAAGAAAATGAAAAAAAAAACCCACTTTAATAAATAATAATAGTTATAAACAACATTTATATAGTGCTTCATACAAAGTGTTTCTAAGCGCTTTACAAAAAAGTAACAACAAATATACAATAGCAATAAACATCAAAGAAAGAGCATTTATGAAGTTGAATTAAATAGGTAAGTTTTCAATCTAGTCCTGAAAGTGTTCAGAGTCCGAGAATCACGCATGATGGTGGGGAGATTGTTCCAAACAAACACATTACGTTTTACATACAAGTTAAGAGCAAAAATTAATACGAAGGTTATAACATTTTGGGATGTACAGACCCCCTTTAGACCAAGAGGATTTCCTTTGCCAGGATAGTAGAGCACAATGCTGTTGTTTGACTTTAACGCATATCTTGAGGGCACACTTCACATTGAACAGGCTTATGATAATATCAATGCCGCAGGGAAGTGGCTGGAGGGGGGTCATCTTAAGGGGATGCGACTTTTCGTTTGTCAACTATCAAGTAAAAAACCACAGGGGAAACTGACTGGGTAAATTTTAATTATTTTGGGTTGAACACAAACAAATTTACAAGAGCAGGACTTGAACCTGGACCTCCGGAATAACGTGCCGGCGCTCTACCAACTGAGCTATATCTAGCCCTATATAGACTGTGCAAGTCTCGCGCGTATCGGAACGAGAAAACACGTCAAACGAAGAACATTTTTTTCTTTGAAATCAAATCTTTGTTTTAAATTATATATAATTAAAAAATCTGAACAACAAAAATACTCATTACATGTTTATAAAATCAGTTTTAGTTTTTATATTAAATACACAAATAATATGTTAATTATTATTGAAGCAAAATTGAAACTCTGGGACAAGGATGCTTATTTGATCGTAACTTTTCAGAAACCACTTACGTTGATTCGCGATGGTCACAAGGGCGTTAAAATAATGCTTGACACAGTTTATAGAGGACACTGACGCCTCTAAAACCATAGACTGCAATGAAAAGGCTTCGCGTTGCAATTCTTTTGCAGCAACCGGAAGCTGAGGTCAAGTTTAATTCTCAGGTTTTCTTCGTTATATTGTTGAATTGATTTTACTTTTATGTTTTTTATCACTAAGTGTTACATTCCCAACAACATATATATTTTTCATGGTCACAAACCACGTTAAACTAAAATAATTGACAAAACAAAATCTTGCCCATGTAAATCTCTATATGGTTTGGACCACAATGGTCCCGGAAGTTCAAATATGCGCGAGACTTGCACAGTCAATTGTCAATATCTTTGTTCGGGGGTGCTAGTCAGAAGCCATTCAACCTGTAACTGCCGTATAGCAGGGATCACACTCAAGTTTACAACACCATCTGGAAAGCGGCTGGAGAGGGATGTAACTTTTTTAATCCAAATATCAAGTAATAAACCACAAGGGAAACTGACTGGGTACATTTTAAAGAATTTGAAAACATCGACAAAATTCTGACCACTCACCTCGTACATCACCTGGGTGGTGATGGCTCGGTATCGGCATGGGTTGCTGAGGGTGGGAACGGAATGCTGTAGGTTGTGCTACCCCTTGTGGTACCCCTTGTGGTACCCCTTGTGATACTCCTTGTGGCAGAGTGTGTGTGTTGACTGGGTTAGTAGGGGTTAGGGGCACAGGTGAGGTGCCGGGCGATGGCTGGGTGTTGACAGCACCTGAAAGTAAAATGATTTCACTTGAAAGGAGGTGTAACTAGTATATATACATCTTCAATCCTAACTCCGTAGGTTTTCAGGCAAAAAGCTATCCCATATAATTAACTCCATTGTACTCAAGAGCCAATACAATGGTATACTTGTTCCCAATTTCATGGCTTTGCTGACTAATTCTGCACTTACGGCCCATAGAGTTCTGTGCTTTACAGGAAGCCATAAGCGTACAAATTAACAATTATTTCACAGGTTGAATGGCTTCTGACTGGCACCCACAAACAAAAATATTGAAACAAAATAGGGGGAGACCACCAACATAGGGCTAGATAGCTCAGTTGGTAGAGCACTGGGCAGGTTAATCTGGAGGCCGCAGGTTCAAGTCCCCCCTCAAGTCACCTTTTCTTTGTTCAACCCAAAATTAGTTTTTAAAAAGAATATAGAATTCAATATACATGCAGCTGACATCTTTAACCGGAGCTCAAACCTGTACCTATTTATTGCTTAGCTTGAGTACATTACATTTAATGAATGAAAATCGATTGGAAATGTCCACAAATCTGACCTGCGAAAAGTTGGTCCAACGAAAGCGGTCTACCGTACGTCTTTGTTCCTTTGGACGCCTCGATGATGACAGAGTGTGGTAGGACCACATCATCCTGCGCACCATCATTACTCCCCGACATTGATGCGATGTTTAACATCCGACACAGCTCAGCGGTTCCAGACTGATTAGCATGATTACAAGAAAAATTACTAATTTAATCATTAGGCCAGGAGATTAAAAGATTCTGTTTAAGGTGGTACCTCCATAACTGTTTTTTTCTAAGTATTATTAGTACTTATTTATTTAGTTGTTTTTTGGGGTCGGTGAAAGTAGGAGGGGGGGGGGGTTACCTAAGATTTAGTCATGAACATGGGTACAGTAAAAAACCCAAAACCCTTTATGTTTCCTAAAAAGAAAACTTAATGTTTCCTAATCAAATATGAAATACGAAAATAGCATGTAGTAATAAAAAATTGTCTTCAAGCAAACTTGAATCCTTGATTCTGATTGGTAGATCCATATCAACAAGGAGTGTGATATAAACTTATACCACACAGCCCATATCACAATAGGCAGGGTATTGCGCATTTCATGAGAAAGCAAACAATCAAGTGTGGCTCTGTTTTCTGATTGTGACGCAAGGAAATTCGCTTCGCTTTCACAATTCGTGTGAAGTATGAACCGGGCTTAAAGGCATCGTACACATTTGGAAATTGTCAAAGACCAGTGTTCTCACTTGGTGTATCCCAACATAAGCATAAAATAACAAGCCTGTGAAAATTTGGGCTCAATTGGTCAAGAAAATGATGAAAGAAAAAACACCCTTGTTGTAATTTGTGTGCTTTCAGATAGAATAATAAAAACTTCTTGCAAGAAGTTTTTATTATTTTAGTGAGAAATTACCTCTTTCTCAAAAACTACGTTACTTCAGAGGGAGTCGTTTCTCACAATGTTTTATACTATCAACAGCTCTCTGTTGCTCGTTACCAAGTCAATTTTTATGCTAATATATATTTTGAGTAATTACCAAACATGTACGATGCCTTTAAGGCTGTTAGAAATTGAAAAAAATAGACACTTGACCATGACAATGACACTCCCACATACCTTTGCATATGTTCTCGGAGTCATCCGAGCTTCTTCATCAATTTGGAACTCCTCCACCTCCTCGTCCTCGTCATTGCTGCCTTCCAAGACGATATCATCGCTGACGTTATCGTCATCTAACACAGGCATGCTGGTGTCCACCTTTGGCAATGCAGACAGTGCCAGCTGCATCTGGATGGAGGGCCCCCTGTCAGAGTCCTCTTCGGAGAGGGGTGTCTGACCTCCAGAGGTGAAGGGAGACATCAGGTCATCGCTCTCTACATTCCGCTCGTCCTTGTCCGTCGAGGCGTCTTCAGTGAACGGCGAGGAGGCACCGCTGCTACCGGCTCCCTTCTGAAGGTTGCGCCACATATTGGCAAACTCGTCCACCTCACTGACAGGGCGACTCTGCTGCATTTTGGAGGTCTCTTTGGAGATGCGGCGTCCACTTCCAGCATCCACGCTGACTTTGCCCTTGGACTCTGACTTTGCATCAGAATATTTTCCTTGTGTTTGACCCTGTGCCGTCTTTGATGTCGCCTTATTTTCAATGGCAGTCTTCTCCCTTTCCATATGGTCCTTGCCTTGGTGTCTTGGTTGCTTGTCGTTGACCCTCCCATGAGGTTCTTTGATTGGCGATCGTGAGATCAGCTTGGGTCCCGTTCGGGTCAGGATCGTCATGGGTGCAGCAGTAGCTTGTTTATTGGACTTTTGATCACTGGGTTGCTTGAAACCGTTATCTTGCCCTAAGGCCGCCCTGGTGGTTTTACAAAAATAATAATGAATAAATAAAAAATAGCAATACATTAATAAATAAAAAGATAAAAACTGTTATCATGTAAAGTTGGCAAATTGGGTCTAAGCACCATCCTCAAACTGCAGGTCTCAGACAGTTGAGGGAACAAACAGTACAAGGCGCTACACAAAAACACGATATAAACAAATTTATTGACTAAACAGAAAAGAATGCAGCGTTCTCCCTTAACAGTGGTCCGCTGGCCAAATGCTAGTTAAAACAAGGTTAAAATTCCAAGGTAAAAATTATCAAAAATTAAAACTGAAATCCTAACCCTGCTGTCAATTTAATTTTGTTTAAGGGGAAATTAAATGAAACAATGAGTTGGCTTTGTTTTTGTAGACACAATTGCATACCTGTAGTTGATAGCTCCTTTTGAAGAAGTCTGCGCCTGCGGCTGTTTTTTACTTTTGCTAACCTGCTGCTGCTGCTGCTGTTGTGGTTGACGCTGCACTTGCTGCTCTTGGGTTGACCCAAGCTTGGTCACCATGTCAGAGTACCAGCCTCGATTCTGCGTTTGGGCATTGGGTTGAGGGAACACCTGTACGCAAAGAAGATCAGAGTCCCAGTAGGCGATTATAAAAAATGTCAAAGCATTGTACGATTTAAAAATAGCAATAATAATAATGTATATTTGGCTTGCGGTAACACCATGTGTATATCTTCTTTGCTGTGTAGATTTTGTTCTTTGAGAACTTGTCTTGCTATGTATTCTACTGCCGTTGAGACCAATTAAGAACTCACTCACTGGCAGTGAATTAAATAACAAGAAGTCTCCCGGATCCACTAAGCGAAAGTAGTAGTCCCGACCAATTTTCTACCTTCCGACCAGGTAGTAGTTAAGAAGCAGGACAGTTCTTTTCAGAACTTGGTAGTCTCCCGAATTCCGAAAATCTACTCTCCGGCAGCAGAATAGTCTCCCGAATTCCGAAATCTACTCCGCGGCAGTAGAATATATAACAAAATCTACACAGCAAAGTAGATATACACATGGTGTTACCGCAAGCCAAATATACATTGACACCCACCATGCAATGCCTCAAATCCTATTTTAGTAATAATAACAATATTCAGTTCTTATATATCATTTTGTCTACAGGTATACCGAGCTATGTTTGGAATTGTAAGACCCATTTTAAATACATTCAGGGCTCAAAATTTTACACTGGACCACAGGCCCGAGGCTAGTGGTTTTTGTGTACTGTTGGGCCAGTAAAACTCACGACCAAGTCCGGATTTCCAAAATGTTGTCCGATAAATATCTTTCAATTCTGTTGAATATCAAAGTCTACTTTACCCATAAGACAAATGAGATCAATCTTCTCTTCTCAGAAAAGAAGAAAGTTTATAGGCCCCTTGGTCAATGTTAAAACTGTTTTCATTTTGATTTTGGTCTTTTCATGTTTTGTTTTTTTATGGTTTCGAAATGCTGGCTTTGAGTCTGATAAATATCTTTAAATTCTGTTGAGTATCAAAGCCTAATTTACCCATAAGACAAATGAGATCAATCTTCTCTTCTCAAAAAACAAAAGAGTTGATAGGTCCCTAGATCAATGTTAAAACTGTTGTCATTTTGATTTTGGTCTTTTCATGTCTTTTCTCATTTAGAGTCTGGTCTCGTGAAAATAATTCGGGTCCAGTAAAAATGATGAGCTATACAAGTCCTGCTGTCTTGTGGATTTTCCCCCCAAATTCAAGCCCTGATATTTTTTACATGTAGTGCCTTGTAACAGTTTACAAGGTGCGCAAACTTAATGCAGCCAACCATGCCAGAAACTGCTCTATTAAAGGGACACTTTGCCTTGGATTGGGCGGTAAAAAGAGTTTGAAAGCTTTCGAAAGATGTTTTAAAAGTAGAATATAATGATCCACACAAAATATGCCCTGAATTAGTGTGATTTACCCTTTTCTCTGTGACCTAACACAGTCCGCCAATTTGTAGAAGCAAATTTTTGACTTCATAAAATGGCGGACCGTGTTAGGTCACAAAGTAAATGGAAAACCACTCAAATTCAGGGCAAATTTGTGTGGATCATTATATTATACTTTTAAAACATCTTTCGAGCCGAATTCATTTCATTACAAACGCTGTCAAATGCTTTATTTTTAGCCCAAAGCGACCAATCCCAGGCAAAGTGTCACTTTAATGATAAGTGTCCTGGATTACACAACATCAATGGTTTTACAACCCATCCAAAGTACATGTTTGAAGCAATGATGGTTATAAAGTGTCTTACAAAAAAATAAAAAGCACAACAAGCAGGTCAGCCATTCCACACCATTTCACATACAACTGGTTCCTACAAATTATTGCCGAGGATGGATGTGTTTTCGCGGTTGTAACCAATAACTGTTTCGGTCACTGACCAGTGATTAACCAATGGCCAAGTCAACCGAAACAGTTATTGGTTACGACCGCGAAAACGCACTCCAGAAAATTATTGAGCAATATTTTTTTGCTTAAGCAGCTCTACGAAATTGGGCCCTGAACTGATAAACCAGAACAATAATAAAGAGCAATTTCAAAAAATTTCAAAATGGCTGCCATTGCTTTTTATTCTACCTACGGATATTTGTTTAAAGGACAAATCTACGATGGCCCAATATCTTTCTCAGGACATACTGTGACTGCTTGCCAAATTCCATGCTTGTATCATCGAAGGCACGATCCCATCACCTACATGTACATGTACCTGCCGTAGCAACAATGGCTTGTCATGGTAACTTCTTGCTAATTTACGTAGATTTGTAATGCTTAATTTTGGTGAAATTCTTTCCTGGATTTGTTGATCTACTGCTAAAATGTTGTTGTTTGGTTTATATAATACCTTTTGTTCAGCACTTTGGGGGTAATGTAGCTCCTACATACAGTATACGTAAAGGCGCTCTATAAATTACACAAACAAATATGCCGTGGAATTCTTTAATGGGTTGAAACGGTAAGGTTAGTATCAAGTTGGGGATCAGGTTGGCTCAGTGGTTTCATTCCCTGCCTTTCACCTCTGTGGACCCCGGTTCGAACCCCACCTCAGATCGGAGCCTTGCATGTGGATTGTGTTTTCAGTCCCTACCTGATTGCGTGGGTTTCCCCCATTGGGGTTTTCCTCCACATCTAAAACTGAGCATTTCTTCTATTTTCCTATTCATCCTGTTATTGGCGCTAATTGTGCTGTTGGATGTGTAATCAAATAAATAAAAAGTGACAAGAAATCACTCAGATAATCATCTGCATTCAATACAACATGTGTAACCATTGAAATGCCTGATGGGCGGTTGGGTTGGTGTAGTGGTACATGTATCTTTCCCTGCCTTCCACCTCTAGGACCCCGGTTTGAATCCCACCGGGGGCACTATGTGGATTGGGTTTTCAGTCCCTACCAGACTGCGTGGGTTTCCCTGGAGTATTTCTCTAGGGTTTTCCTCCCACATCTAAAACTGAATTTTCCTTCTTTGTCTTCTCTCCGCAGTTGGGTTCTTGGCTAGTATAGTGATTAAGTTCGCTTTTCTGAGAGTCCTTGGCTTCACAACCAGAATTAATAATAAATGAAATGAAAAATGGGTTGATAGGGATTTGAGGTTGAAGTGGAGTTTTTTTTTTACCTGGGGCTTGACAACAGCCATTGGCTTATTACTCTGCTGTTGGGACTGCTCTTTACGCATTCCATAGGATATGTTAATAATCGCCGTTGTTGGTACTTTGTAGCCTCGATGACCAGTACAGCGCATCTTTAGTCCTCCGGGGAACTCCTCGTCGAAGACGACTTCATAGAGGTAGTCCAAGATACCGCTACCTGAGGGTGTAATGGAGGACAGAAACAAAGGTGGATTACATGAAACTTAGTTCTCACACTTCGTGATGATGAAAGTTCCCTGGATTATTTGACGTGTTTACGGAGTGAATCAGCACACATATCATTCATGTGGTGAATGTATCTAATACATGCCTTTTAAAGAAGATTTTAAAAATTCACTCTTTTTTGATGAATGCAATTCAATTTTCTCTATCAAGGCCATGACATACCAGGCATACAAGCAACATGGAGCCAACCAACTAGAAGGCAATGCTAAAGGAACACTTTGGTGACATAAGATCAATTTTTCTTATAATATCTTAATATTTCAGAGAAAACTCAATGAAAATTTGCAGTTAAATGTGGTTCTTCTCACTTGGAATTTGCCTGAAACCGGCTGCCTGTAAGTTGCCTCGTCTGCCATGGCCCAAAATGGAGATGCTCTTTTCTCATGCACTATTTTTTCTATCTATTATTCAATTTCTACAACTATTTTTAATTAGTTCATTCTTTTAGCTTACTATGTATTTGACTGGTCCAGATGTAATTTTTGTAAAATTTGTTATTATCGTTGTTTTAAAGTTATTTTGTTTAATCCATTTGCTTGTATTCCGCACTTTGAGGCGGAGCCGATCTACAACTGTTTGCGCTTTATAAATGTCTCTTTATTGTTATTACTATTATTATTTCCTATAAAACTCTCCACGCTATTATATTCTGTAAATTTAATCAACTACAGACGCTAATTGACTGTTTTCCTGTAGAAACCAATTATGTACAATCCATTCAAGAATTGTTTACATGCATCCTCACTGCACTGATCCTCTAGTAACCAACACCAAGTCATGCTCTAGATTTTTGTCCTTGTCAACGACTAATTATTAAAGTGGCTACCTTGGAAACGAGATCAGGTACAAAACGGAATATTTCACTGCTAAAAATGGTATACTTGAAATAAGAAAAACATCTTATTTTGAGAAAATATTTCTTGTGTCACTCCCTAGAAACTTTTTCTAGGGAGTGACACAAGAAATATATTCTCAAAATAAGATGTTTTTCTTGTTTCAAGAATACCATTTTTAGCAGTGTTGTTTCCCCCCCCCCCCCCCGATCTCTGACATGTCTAATATCGTGTCCTACAGGAAATCAGATCTTTGGCATTGTCCATCATTAGAAATGCAATCCCTTGATACGGTGAACTACAATTAGGGCGTTTCAGGCATAATGGGAGATGAAACAGGATATTGAGGCTATTAGAAAGCCATGGCAATGCAAATTTGATCAAGCAATTAAGGTTTCCTTTTAGTCTAATCCGTGCACCATTTAACGATGAAGAAGAAAAATATTTTGACAGAGGAATTGTGGGCGTAAATAGAGAAGGGTCTCTGCAAAGACTGGTTAGTTCGACATTAAACAAAAAAGATGGAGATTTCTACAAACACATCTCACCCAATGGATAATTTTAACTATGCTATATTCTATGTGGACATCATTATTGGTTCACTAGGACTGATTGGCAATGCATTTGTCTGTCTGGTCATGCTGCGATATCGAAGCATCTTCAACTCCATAACCAATAAGCTCATCATCCATCAATCTGTTGTGGATTTGCTGGGATCTTTTGTGTTCTTACTTAGCCTTTTTCTGGCTGTGTCGCCATCAAGTCAAGTACCAGATAACATCTTTGGCTCGCTGTACTGTAAGCTCTGGTGGACAAGGTACCCCATGTATAGTATCTTCACTGTCTCTATCTACAACCTCGTAGCCATATCTATAGAGCGATACTTTGCAACCTGTCAACCAGTCAAACATCGTACATGTAACATGTACTCAAACCGCCTCGTTAAGATGATTATAGTTGCAGCATGGATATGTGGCTGGTTTTCGATGTGTTATTTAATCCCCACTACACACAACATCAAGGGGGTTTGTAAAGTCATCTGGCCAAGCCGTACAGTCCAGGTTGTTGTGGGTTTATTTATAGTCTACAGCATTGCCATCTACATCCCATTGGGTGTCCTCATTTTTTCCTACACCAAAATCATCTTGGAACTCCGCAAGCGTTCTAGAGCCAGGGTTGGCGACAACAACCAAGATGCAAGAAACATGCTGACAAGAGCTAACAAAAATGTCATCAAAACTTTACTCGTGGTGGCAATCTTCTTCGTGATCTGTTGGACACCTCTGAGTACCGGCTATGCATTGTACAATCTGGGACTGAGCGATATCCACCATGACCCCACTTTGGATGCCATTGTGGTGTTGAATCTTTGCGTCAATCCATTCATCTACTGCATCACCTATGAGCGCTTTCAGAAACAAGTCAAAGAGATGTTGTGTAGTAGATGTCAGCACAATGACAACCGAGTGGACACCATTAATGAAGCAACAAGTCAGGAAGCAAGTGCACAACACACTGTACACATGAGTGCTGCAGTATCAGTTATTGGTTCAACAGACAATCCTGCAGAACCATAAAATGTCATATGAAGACTTTAATCTTTACATAAAAGGGAAAGTATACCTTTGGTTTTTGGAACCGTTCGATTGTTTTAATCCTATATATAAATGTATACAATAAAACTAACCTGTGAAAATTTCATTTCAAAAGGTGGTTGCGTTTTTGGGATATAGCCGGAAATCCAGAGCGGTTATGTCCATGCAGGAAGAATAGTCCGTATTGGAATACACAATCTGAGAAACGTTACTGACAGTAACGTTTCTCAGATTCAAATTTTGGGGGATAAAAACTACATTATAACCACATTACTTTGATTCTCAAAATCCTTTATACTGTCCAAAGCTGCTGTACTTCTTACCAAGTAGGTTTTTATTGCATTTAATTTTTAGAGTGATTACCAAACACATACCTTCCCTTTAATGCACTGATTTACTACTGCACAGAGCTACTTCACCTTTGAACCTCAATTGACTTGTACTTGATCAGATAAAGGTACGGATTTGAGATCAACATTTTTTCAAATTAAAAATAAAAACATTTTGAGTATGGTATAGGCTTTAAGTAGTGAACTTAAAAAAAGATGAACGTTCCTTTTTTGTGATAAGTTCAATACTTGTTATTATTATATGCACATTATTACTTGTATTATTCATTTCATCTACATGTGCCACTCCGTATTTGAACCTCAATTGAGTTTTACTTGATCAGTTACTGGTTTGCTTTGAAGATCACAATTCCAGTAATGATTGTAAACTATCAATGAGCTCAACTTGTCTGTCATGGCCCTTTAAGGGTAGGGTCAACGTTTGGTTTTTGTCAACAAAATGCTGATTTATTGGCAAAATTGTCAAGAAAATTACAATGAATGTCTCATGTGCAAGTTTCAGCTGAATACAGTGTCTACTTGTTGAGAAAACAGCAAATTTGTCACAGTATTTTCAAAAGAACGTAGAATCCATCCACGTTTAGCGAGATGACAGCGGGTACCAATCGCTTCTCCGGCCGCAGCATTCGCAAATGGACACAAACCCTCAGAAATCTGTTCTTCAACACTGTATTTCTAATCAATGGGGGCATAAAAGTCAGACAAAATAATTTGACAGGATGCTTATTTTTATTACCATCTTTATAACAAGTAAGCTTTCGGATATAAATTCCTAAGAAAACACTGTGTGGACGTGTCTAAGTCCACAGAGTGTTTCAAGTCCCGACTTTATGTGGACCTCTTTTGTTCCCAGGTCCACACTTCGTATGTAGCATTAAAACACCCTCAGTAGGACACGTCGGAAACAGTATGCCCCTTCGATGGCTTTGCCAACCTCCGACATAAAAAGAAACTGTTCAGCTAGAAAACTCAAAGCTGACTCAAACAGAACAGAGTGGAAAACGCAAGTTTTTTAGCGTTCTATATCTAGCGTACACATAATGAAGGTGTCTAATGTAACAACTCATACATCTGAGTAAATAAAAAAGGCTATTGTTAATTACCATGCATTCTATTCATATCTGAAAAATACTGCTGACACAAAAATACAAAAAAAGCTTCCACACTAATTGTGGACTCATACATTATGGCAAGAGTTTCTAGAGCCAGATGAATGCAAATTTAAAATTACATGAATAAAGGTATAGCCTTAATCTGATCAACGTGCTTTTCTTTGGGACAGTACAATGGAACACATTCACATTTTCACACGAACGTTTCCATCGATCTTTGCTCCATCAACAGTTTATTTAATAAAACATTTATTCTGTTTCACAAATTTAAAAAAGTAAACAAATATATAAAGTAAGATGCTATATAAAAAGGGAAGAGGAAAGAGAAATCAGGAAGATTGATCAATGAGAACTGACTGACTACAGTTGACTAAACTGTTGACACTGAGCAACACTGAGAGACTGGACACTCTACACATCATGGAGATGTCTACTGTTTCTATATCTCAGTCAACGGACAATTTTAACTACGCTGCATTCTATGTGAACATCATTATTGGTTCACTAGGACTGATTGGCAATGCATTTGTCTGTCTGGTCATGCTGCGATATCGAAGCATCTTCAACTCCACAACCAATAAGCTCATCATTCATCAATCTGTTGTGGATTTGCTGGGCTCTTTTGTGTTCTTACTCAGCCTTTTTCTGGTTGTATCACCACCAAGTCAAGTACCAGATAACATCTTTGGCTCGCTGTACTGCAAACTCTGGTGGTCAGCTTGGCCCCAGTATAGTCTGTACACTGTTTCTATCTTTAACTTGGTTGCTATATCCATAGAGCGATTTTACGCAACATGTCAAACGGTCAGACGCAGACAAAATTTGTCAAGCCATCGGCTCAAGATATTTATGGCTTTAATATGGATATGTGGCTTGGTCCCAATTATACATTTAATTCTCATATCATATAAAACCGAAGATGGATGTGATGTCAGTTGGCCAAGCCGTACAGTCCAGGTTGTTGTGGGTTTGTTTATCTACAACAGCATCACAATCTTCATCCCATTAGTCATCATCATATTTTCTTAAGTAAAAATCATTTTGGAACTCCTTAAATGCTCTAGAGCCAGGGTTGGCGACAACAACCAAGATGCAAGGAACATGTTGACAAGAGCCAACAAAAATGTTACGCTGACTTTACTTGTGGTGACAATCTTCTTTGCCATCTGCTGGACACCTGTGACAACCAACTATTCATTGTACAATCTGGGACTGAACAATAATTATGATGACCCCACTTTGAATGCCATCGTGGTGTTGAATCTTTGCGTCAATCCATTCATCTACTGCTTCACCTACGAGCGCTTCAAGAAACAAGCCAAGAAGATGTTGTGTGGTGGACGCCAGCACAATGTCAACCGTGTGGACACCATTAGTGGATTAACAAGGCAGGCAGCAAATGCATACCACGCGGTGCAAGTATCACCTAACTTAACAGACAATCCTGCAGAATCTTAGAACGTTGTACACTTGAATCTTTCCATTAGTGGTCTGATCTACTTTATGTCTTTATTTGCGGTGGGAATCTGCTCTGCAATCTGCTGGACACCTGTGAGTACCAACTATCTATTGTACTGTTGTACAATGCCTTTAACATTGAGGGTCAAAATACAATGTATTGCTATGACTTTTTAAAGGTAGGGTCATCGTTTGGTTTTTCTCAACGTAATGCAAAAGTATTGGCAAAATTATCAATGAAAGTCACATGTAAAAGTTTCAGTTGAAAACAGTGTCTACTTGTTGAGAAAACAGCAAAAAAATGTCACGGTATTTTCACAAGAACTTCAAATCCATTCACATTTAGCGAGCGGGTACCAACCGCATTTCTGACCACAGCATTCGCAAATTAACAACAACCCTCAGAAGTCTGAGAAACGATTCATGCATGAACTGTTCTCAGATCCCAATGTTTTTATTGATTTCTAATCAACGGGGGCATTTCAGACGAAATAATTTCGCAGGATGCTTACTACCATTACAATCTTTATAAAAAGTAAGCTTTTGGAAAAAAAATTACACAAATTATTTTATTATTATAATTATTATTATCATTAGTTTTTTTTTTTTTTTTTTTTTTTTTGGGGGGGGGGGGTCATTTCTCAAGTATGACCCTACCTCTAAAGATAGTAAAAGGATATTGAAGTTGACAAACATTACCAATATAACATTAGCAGATTAGTAGATCTCTTTTTTTTTCTTTTGACTTCTTTCAAGGTCAAATTGATAAACAGGGTGACTTGAACCTAAATGACTAGAAACTACAGTCAACCACTTCACAAAGGTATTATTTGTCAACTATTTGTCAACCGACAAAACTGACCCAACCAAATGAGAAAAGAGGACGTTCCAAAACTGTTCTGAAACGTATATTAAGCATCCACCGTTATTCAGTTTGAAAAAGTTTTGCATAATAAGACATCATCCAGCATCAAGTGGTTAAAACATAACATGCACTTTTCTTGTTAAAAACCTTTATTTTAGCCATTGTTCGGGACTTTTTCTGATTTATGCCACAATGAAATTCAAGATGCTTTTATACTGCATGTGGGTACAAATTGGGGTGTCATGTGGCCGAGCGGCTTAGAGCATCAAATTCAAGTTCTGGTGGTTAAGTCATTGGGGTTTGGGTTCGAATCCCGGTCATGACACTTGTATCCTTGAGCACGATACTTTACTATAATTGCTTCTCTTCACCCAGGGGTATAAATGGGTACCTGTGAGGGTAGAGGTTGATATTGTGTTTGAAAAGCCTTTGAAGCGCCACAGCAGCTCAGGGCTGCAGACTCCCCAGGGAGCTAAGAAAGATTAAGGGAATGAAATTGGCCCAATGACCAGGGCACTAATGTAAAAGCGCATTGATACGATATTGTAAAATGCGTTATATCAGAACTAGTTATTATTATTACTATTATCATTATCATTATTATTATTATTGGGTAGGTACAGTTTCTAACCACAAACAAAGATCGACCAATGATACCTTACAGTGTGTTTAGTTTGGGTCAGAACATGAGGTCAGAGGCAAAAATGGCCCAAATTACCCACTTCATTTTTGTTAAGAATGTGGGCCATTACTCATCAGCCATTTTGAGAATTGGCGGACACAATACTATGACACTATTAGGTTTGGGTAAATTTGTCTGTATACACCCAAACCAAACAGTGCACTCTTGTAGTGTCCACCATATCGCAACAAATTGGGATAAAGGGATCTGACTTTTGTAAAGCTTTGTTCTGTACACTTAAGAAAAATCATATTCTTCAACACTGTAAAAAACACTGTGTGGACGTGTGTAAGTCCACATTGTGTTTCAAGTCCCTTCATTATGTGGACCTCTTTTGTTCCCAGGTCCACACTTAGTATGTAGCGTTAAAACACCCACTGAAGGACATTTCGGAAACAGTATGCCCCTTCAATGGCTTTGCCAACCTCCGACATAAAAAGAAACTGTTCAGCTAGAAAACTCAAAGCTGACTCAAACAGAACAGAGTGGAAAACACAAGTTTTTTGGCATTCTATATCTAGCGTACACATAATGAAGGTGTCTAGTGTAACAACTCATCTGAGAAAATAAAAAAGGCTATTGTTGATTACCATGCATTCTATTCATATCTGAAAAATACTGCCGACACAAAAATAACAAAAAGCTTTCACACTAATTGTGGAAACAAACATTATGGCAAGAGTTTCTAGAGCCAGAGGAATGCAAATTTCATTACATGAATAAAGGTATAGCCTTAATCTGATCAACGTGCTTTTCTTTGACACAATACAATGGAACACATTCACAATTTCACACGAACGTTTCCATTGATATTTGCGCCAATCAACAGTTTATTTAATAAAACATTTATTCTGTTTCACAAATTAAAAAGTATACAAATATATAAAGTAAGATGTTTTATAAAAAGGGAAGAGGAAAGAGAAATCAGGAAGACTGCTCAACGAGAACAGACAGACTACAGTTGACTAAAACTGTTGACACTGAGCAACACTGAGAGACTGGACACTCTACACGTCATGGAGATGTCTACTGTTTAGGAGGTGTACAAGTTAGGAGGTGTACAGTCTATATGTGCATCACTGGAAATACAAATCGACAGGTTTGGAGACAATGTGCACTATTTCTTTTCCCCCTTTACTTGTTTCAGTTGAAAATTTAAAGGCTCTAGGAGATTTTAAGAAAATCCTGAAATCAGGAAAAATCCTGAGAAATCACAAGCCTGATAAAGTTTGGCTCTGAAAATAGGGTTGAGGTAAAGAACAAAAACTTTCAAGCTAATTGTGTAAACAAAGAGTAGCGATAATTTCTGGGGGCTTGAAAAAGCCGCAGGTGAATCAAATTTAATTCTAACAACGATGTTGCTTTTTAAACTCATCATAGACTGTGCAAGTCACGCGCATATCGAAAACGAGATAAAAACTCAAACAAAGATTATATTTTTGTATGAAATCAAATCTTCTTTCAAAAATTATATTTACACAAAATTCTTGAAAATAAGAAATACCAATAGCAAGTTGTTATAAATAATTTTTCTAAAATACAAATAATTTGTTCAAATCAACATTCAAACAAAATTAAAAGTTGGCAAAAAGATGCTTACTGTTAAAAACCCCATTGCCAATCACGCCCGAATGTGTGCGTCTATCCCATAGGTTTAATGACAACATGTCTGTCAGTTGGGCAGCATTCTTATTTTTTTTACAAGTAACCAGAAACGGAGGATAGTTTCATTATCAGGTGTTCTTCATTATTTTATTGAATTAGTTTTACTTTCATATTGTTTATCATTAAGAATTACATTCCCAACATCATATACTATTTTCATGGCCATAAACCATGTAATAATTGACGAAACCAAAATCCCACCCACGTAAAACTCCATCAATTGTCCCGGAAGTTTGAATATGCACAAGACTTGAACAGTCTATTGTGCTCTAGAAATTTACACAGACAAGTCTCATTTGCTCGGATTGCGAAGTTTTTTTTTTTGTGCTGCACATCAGAGGAGTAGAAATGCTTTGAGCCATTAATGGACAATGCATACCCTGTATAGGTCTACCAAGTGGATCGCTGTTCTAGAAACAAAACTGATAAGATCACGAACAGATTTCTAAAATGTGCCCAAATCAAAAAACCTTCCCTGAAATTTTACATTTATATACAAATGTATGTTTTCCCCAAGATAGAAGTGAATTGAGTGGTGCTCTGGTTTTGTGTGCCTGGTTTTGTGGACACAGCCACCATTACATTAGTTTCTCAATGAATTTTCTCTGAAAATATGGTTAATTTTTTGTCAAGCTTTCAAGCTATAAATTGTGAAAACAAAGAGAGTGGCAAGGTTTTCTGATGGAGGCCTTTAAAAAACGGAAGTATAAAATTTGATTTATAACAAAGGTATAATTCGATTAGTGTGCTTTGTTTCCGTGAGACAGAAATGGAAGATGTATAGAACTTCACAAAGAGAGTAGAGTTTCCTTTACATTTCCGCTGAACAATAGTTTCTCGAAAAAAAAATTCATTTTACAAAGTGGATTTTTTTTTTCCTGCAACATAATTTTAATCAAGTAACAAAGGATTCCAAAGCAGGAACCCTGAAAAAAGAAGTTTTGGATCAGACAAATGAAGATTACAAGATATTGATAGCTAGGCTGGCTTGATATATTTACATTGTATTCAGTATGGGATGTTCTTTAGAGACCTCAGCATACCAAGGCCGATTATCAGCCAAGGCTTTCAGATTCACAGTGAACACAAGCCACATTTACTCGAATGCTAGCCAGTTTCTCCAGAACTAGATCATGACTGATGGCAATGCTGTACACTGTACTATATTAACAAACTATTTTAACAAGAAATTACTGTTAACTTGTTATTTAAACAGTACTGTTGTTGTGGTTCCTCTTCCAAAATTCCAAAATATGTATAGCTCTTTTAATATTCGCTACCTTAGGCTGCTAAGCATAATTTTGTTGTGCTTAGCTACTTTTTGTGAAATTGGGCCCACGGCAACAGAAGCCATGGCCTAGTTCCAGGCCTGCTCTGGCTAAGGCTCTGTCAATCATTTTAAAAACATATACTTTCAGTGCGGGGCATTAAACAGGGTCAAGTTCGCTTAAGGACCAATGGTTAACTGGTGGTTGTTTATTTAGTGACATGCGCACAGAAGTTATAGTACAAACGACTCCAGTCATGTCATGTCAACGGACCGGCGACTCGACGTACGTTATCACTTCTGATAACTGGTCCACTCTGTACTGTGCTATGAAAATGGCTATTGATAACCAGCGATGCAACCATGCCCAGTAGGCTGGTTCCAAACAGTCGACAAGTGTAGTCCAACTATTGTCAACTAGACAGAGTTAGGGCTAACTTAGTTGAACTATGGTCAATAATAGTCCTTGCGCCAACTTGGCCCAGGCTGAAGGTGCCTTAGCGAGAGCCAAACTGGGAGCCGTGGTTCTGAAAAGGGCCTCGGTTTGGTCTCACTTAAAGGGTGTGTACAACATTGGTAATTGCCAAAGACCTGTATCCAAACTCGATGTGCCCCAACATATACATGAAATAACAAACCTGTGAAAGTTTAAGCTAAATCGGTCTTAGGAGTCATGAGAAAACAGTGAAAAAAACCCTTATGTTATCCTGCAGGATAAATACTATTATTTTACTCATTTCGTAAAAATTATGGAAATTTAAGGAAAAATATTTCAAGGGAAGTTTTCTACCATGACCATCTTTATACCATGTGAGTTATGTGCAAATCTGTGAGCATTTATATTTTCATTCTTACCAATGTTGTACACACCCTTTAATGGATTGGAAGAAAGAAAACAACATGGCTACCAGACATTCTATTAAAAAGCTCTTTTGGTAGTAAATGTATTCTTCTGGAAATTTAAGGAAAAATATTTCAAGGGAAGTTTTCTACCATGACCATCTTTATACCATGTGAGTTATGTGCAAATCTGTGAGCATTTATATTTTCATTCTTACCAATGTTGTACACACCCTTTAATGGATTGGAAGAAAGAAAACAACATGGCTACCAGACATTCTATTAAAAAACTCTTTTGGTAGTAAATGTATTCTTCTATAAGAACAATGTACAATCACTCATGGGCAGGAGTGCGGAATGCACTTTTTTCATCTTTTTCAATGTAAACATTTGTTATAAACTGGATTGCTATTTGATTTTGCGGTTGAACAAAGAAACATTGACTAGAGCGGAATTTGAACCAATAACCTCCGGTTTAATGTGTCAACGCTCTACAAACTGAGCTATCTAGTCCTAATGTTGGTGGTCTCCCTATTTTGTCAATATCTTTGTTCGGGGGTACCAGTCAGAAGCCATTCAACCGTTGACTGCCGTGTAGCCAGGGGATCACACCCAAGTTTACGATACAACCTGGGAAGTGGCAGCCAGGGGATCACCTTAATTATTATTAATTCAATTGTTCAAGAAAAAAACCCTTCTCAACACTTTATGATGATGGATTGGGAAAATGTTGGCGGTCACCCTATTTTGTCAATATCTATGTTCGGGGGTGCTATTTCTAACATTGCTAACATTGCCATTATTAGAGTCCTGTTGACTACAAATTTGCCCTTCTTTTATTTACATTTATATAGTTATTATTGATGAATTATTTAAGTAATTTACTCTTCAGTTCCTTTTTTGCTCAAGCACTTTATCGTTCTTTTAAAAGTTTTTAGTAATAGTTTCTGTGAACTGTAAGTAACTTTTTGAGGAAACCTTTACATTTTGTGTTTTACACTTCTCCTAATTTCAGCTCATGGCTGCCATGCCAAAATGTTATACAGAATTATAATAATCCATGGCTAATAATAAAAAGAATAAACACACAGAAAACTGAAGCAAATTTCCGTGCGCAATTCTGACCTAAAGTTTACACGATATCGACCAACTCAACTAGATGAGAGCATGATCTTTCCATGCATCCACACATATCGTAATATTGATTTTGGACACAACAGTGAAAAATAGTGCTGTATTTTTTGGTGAGCGTAAATCAACAAAGCACAGGCAAGGTTGAAAGCCCTGGAGCCGATTTCACAAAGAGATAAGACTAGTCTTTTCTGAAGTTAGGACCAGTAACTGGTCTTAACTTAAGACTAGTCCTATCTCTTAGCATTGCCTAGGACTAGTCCTAAGTTAGGAAGAGTTTTGTGAAATCGACCCCAGGTCTTGACACAGACTTAACAAATACAGATGTATACAAATTAGTAGGCAACCAGATAACCAGGCACATTGTGTGACTAGAAATGTTGCAGTCTACAAACCATTTTAGGTAGTGGGGTAGGGGTTGAGTATTTTAAGCGCATACTCCCTTAACAGTGGTCCGCTGGTCAAACGCTAGTTAAAACACCTGAGGACCAGTCAGAGTTCTCTCTGGCCAAGTGATCCGGCTTGCTCGTTCAGTGTTGAAAAGCATCTTGATTTAATATGAATAACAAAGTTAATGTCTTTTAATAGTTATTGCTTTAACGCTAGTTAAAACACCTGAGGACCAGTCAGAGTTCTCTCTGGCCAAGTGATCCGGCTTGCTCGTTCAGTGTTGAAAAGCATCTTGATTTAATATGAATAACAAAGTTATTGCTTTTTAATATGATACGTGTGCTCTACTGCAACACAGAAAAATGTATAGAATTCACAAGGAGAGTTCCCTTTTCATTTCCGCTGAACAATAGTTTCAAGAAACTAAATTTCATTTTACAAATGGAAAAAAACCCAACCTAGCAGCACAATTTCATCAAGTAACAAAGCAAGAACCCTGAATAAGAGGTTGAGTACAATGGAACGCTCTGATGCAAATTTTCGCTGCGATGGCAGTAAAACAAATTTCAGCAGTTTAATCAGATGACTGCTCCACAATGCAAGGGATAGATCTTGCCTTCCTTTGAAATAATTCAAAACTTTGCAATCTCTCTCATTCTCATTAATATGGTGAAAAGAAATTATGATAGAAAAGGCAAAAGGAACAGGATATTAGAAAAGCCGCTCAGCAAGAACTGACTGACTACAGTTGACTAAAACTGTTGACACTGAGCAACACTGAGAGACTGGACACTCTACACATCATGGAGATGTCTACTGTTTCTACATCTCAGTCAACGGACAATTTTAACTATGCTACATTCTATGTGAGCATCATTATTGGTTCACTAGGACTGATTGGCAATGCATTTGTCTGTCTGGTCATGCTGCGATATCGAAGCATCTTCAACTCCACAACCAATAAGCTCATCATCCATCAATCTATTGTGGATTTGCTGGGCTCTTTTGTGTTCTTACTCAGCCTTTTTCTGGTTGTATCACCACCAAGTCAAGTACCAGATAACATCTTTGGCTCGCTGTACTGTAAACTCTGGTGGTCAGAGTGGCCCCAGTTTAGTCTCTACACCGTCTCTACATACAACCTGGTGGCAATATCTGTAGAGCGGTACTTCGCAACCTGTCAACCAGTCAAGCATCGTAACATGTTCTCAAGTCGTCGACTCATGATGGTTATGGCTGCAGCCTGGATATGTAACTGGGTTGTACAGTCTTACTTCACCCTCATTTCACACAACATCAATGGGGTTTGTGAAGTCATCTGGACTAGCCGTACAGTCCAGGTTGTTGTGGGTGTATTGATCAACTATAGCATCGTCATTGTCATCCCGTTTGTTGTCATCATTTTTTCCTACATCAAAATCATCTTGGTGCTCTGTAACGGCTCTAGAGCCAGGGTTGGCGACAACAACCAAGATGCAAGGAACATGTTGAACAAAGCCAACAAAAACGTTACGCTGACCTTATTTGTGGTGACCATTTTCTTCATCATATGTTGGACACCAGTTAGTACCAGCTACATGCTTTACAATCTTGGATTGAATGATAACTTTGTCAATCCCACTCTGAATGCCATCCTGGTGTTGAATCTCTGTGTAAATCCACTCATCTACTGCTTCACCTACGAACGCTTTCAGAAACAAGCCAAGAGAATGCTGTGTGGTGGACGTCAACGCAACGTCAACCCTGTGGACACCGCTAGTTGATCAACAAGGCAGGAAGCAACTGCACAACACACTTTACAAGTGAGTGCTACAGTATCAGTTATTGGTCCAAGAGACAATCCTGCAGTTTCTTAAGTTATTGTAGTTGAGCAGGCCTTGTACTATTTTTCCCCTACCAACTCTCACACTTGCCTCATGAACAAATTTACACACTACATGTAAGATTAAGTCTTGCTCACAAAAAATTCCTATTTGTGAATTTCAAGTTTCTAGTCATTTACAATTAAACAAAAGTATACGTTGAATTTACTTTGCCCTATTTTGGCAAAAAAATGAATTCACCACTTCTTTCATTCAAACTTTCAGAAATAACCAAAACGGCAATTTTGTTATTGTTTAAAGACATTTGGACATTGTTAAGATACATTTACCTAAAGGTATTATACAGAATTGGTAGAGCTGACAAAATAAGCTGACAAAATAGTCGCTGACAAAATGTTCATGTTTTGTGTGATCAACCAAGTACATGAAATAACAAACCTGTGAAAAATTGGGCTTAATCCGTTGTGTGAGTCAGGAGAAAATAGTGGAAAACCATGCACAATTCTCAGCGTGTTAACACATTGTCCTTTATTTTTTTGTGTAACAACCAAAATAAGCTGTTGCATTTTTTTGTTTTAGGTTTTCAGATAGTTACAAGTGAAGCGTATTACCACCCCTCCCCACACATACACACCCTTACATGGCAGTTACGGGGTACTTCAATTGTTCTTCTTTTATTACCTTTTTTGAAGAACTCCTCTCTGGAGTCCCACTTGAACAAAAAAACCTTGTGGGGTAGCATTGCTTCATTGTTAAAAGTACCCCGTAAGTACATGTGTGTAAGAGCACTACCCAATCTTACTGTTGACAAATTGCATTATTTTTATGAGACTCCTGTGACATCTCTAATATTAGTCTCTAAAAGCCAGGAATGAGCTTTGATGAGTTTGAAAAAATTCCTTGTTGGTCAGGGTTCCTCCTTTTTCTAGACCTGGGACCTCCCAGATGTAACAATTTAGGAGGTGTACAGTCTATATGTGCATCACTGGAAATACAAATCGACAGGTTTGGAGACAATGTGCACTATTTCTTTTTCCCCTTTACTTGTTTCAATTGAAAATTTAAAGGCTCTAGGAGATTTTAAGAAAATCCTGAAATCAGGAAAATCCTGAGAAATCACAAGCCTGATTAGCTTTGGCTCTGAAAATAGGGCTGATTTAAAGAACAAAAACTTTCAAGCTAATTGTGTAAACAAAGAGAGTAGCGATAATTTCTGGGGGCTTGAAAAAGCCGCAGGTGAATCAAATTTAATTCAAACAACGATGTCGCTTTTTAAACTCATCATAAACTGTGCACGTCTCGCGCATATCGAAAACGAGAAAAAAACTCAAACGAAGACTAAATTTTTGTATGAAATCAAATCTTCTTTCAAAAAATATATTTATGCAAAATTCTTGAAAATAAGAAATACCAATAGCAAGTTGTTACATATAATTTTTCTAAAATACAAATAATTTGTTCAAATCAACATTCAAACAAAATTAAAACTTGGCACGAAGATGCTTACTGTTAGAATCCCCATTGCCAATCAAGCCCGAATGTGTGCGTCTATCCCATACGTTTAATGACAACATCAGGTTTTCTTCATTATTTAATTGAATTATTTTTACTTTCATATTGTTTATCATTAAGTATTACATTCCCAACATCATATATAATTTTCATGGCCATAAACCATGTTAAACTAAAATAATTGACGAAACCAAAATCCCACCCACGTAAAACTCCATCAATTGTCCCGGAAGTTTGAATATGCACAAGACTTGAACAGTCTATTGTGCTCTAGAAATTTACACAGACAAGTCTCATTCACTCAGATTGCCAAGTGTTTTTTTTGTGCTGCACATCGGAGGAGTAGAAATGCTTTGAGCCATTAACGGACAATGCATACCCTGTATAAGTCTACCAAGTGGATCGCTGTTCTTGAAAAAAAACCTGATAAGATCACGAACAGATTTCTAAAATGTACCCAAATCAAAAAACCTTCCCTGAAATTTTACATTTATATACAAATGTATGTTTTCCCCAAGATAGAAGTGAATAGAGTGGTGCTCTGGTTATGTGGACACAGCCACCATTACATTGCTTTCTCAATGAAATTGCTCTGAAAATATGGTAAATTTTTTGTCAAGCTTTCAGCTATACATTGTGTAAACAAAGAGAGTGGCAAGGTTTTCTGATGGAGGCCTTCAAACGAAAGTATAAAATTTGATTTATAACAACAAAGGTATAATACGATTAGTGTGCTTCTTTTCCGTGAGACAGAAATGGAAGATGTATAGAACTTCACAAAGAGAGTTCCCTTTACATTTCCGCTGAACCATAGTTTCTCAAAAATAAAATTAATTTTACAAAGTGGAAACAAAAAATTCCCGCAACATAATTTCATCAAGTAACAAAGGATTCCAAAGCAGGAACCCTGAAAAAAGAAGTTAAGTACAATGGAATGCTCTGAAGCAAATTTGGCTGCGATGGCAGTAAACATTTTTAGCAGTTTAATCAGACTACTTTTCCATAACGCACAGGATAGATCTTTCCTTCCTTTGATTTCATTCAATAATTTGCAATCTCTCTCATTCTCAAAAATATGTTGAAAACAAATTATGATAAAAAGGCAAAAAGTAACAAGATATTAGGAAAGCGCTCAGCAAGAACTGACTGACTACAGTCGACTCAAACTGTTGACACTGAGCAACACTGAGAGACTGGACACTCTACACATCATGGAGATGTCTACTGTTTCTACATCTCAGTCAATGGACAATTTTAACTATGCTACATTCTATGTGAGCATCATTATTGGTTCACTAGGACTGATTGGCAATGCATTTGTCATGTCATTTCAAGTCCCTTAATTATGTGGACCTCTTTTGTTCCCAGGTCCACACTTAGTATGTAGCCTTAAAACACCCACTGAAGGACATTTCGGAAACAGTATGCCCCTTCAATGGCTTTGCCAACCTCCGACATAAAAAGAAACTGTTCAGCTAGAAAACTCAAAGCTGACTCAAACAGAACAGAGTGGATAACACAAGTTTTTGGGCATTCTATATCTAGCGTACACATAATGAAGGCGCTAGTGTAAAACTCTTACATCTGAGTAAATAAAAAAGGCTATTGTTGATTACCATGCATTCTATTCATATCTGAAAAATACTGCTGACACAAAAATAACAAAAAGCTTTCACACTAATTGTGGAAACAAACATTATGGCAAGAGTTTCTAGAGCCAGAGGAATGCAAATTTCATTACATGAATAAAGATATAGCCTTAATCTGATCAACGTGCTTTTCTTTGGGACAGTACAAAGGAACACGTTTACAATTTCACACGAACGTTTCCATTGATATTGGCTCCAATCAACAGTTTATTTAATAAAACATTTATTCTGTTTCACAAATTAAAAAAGTATACAAATATATAAAGTAAGATGTTACATAAAAAGGGAAGAGGAAAGAGAAATCAGGAAGACTGCTCAACGAGAACAGACAGACTACAGTTAACTAAAACTGTTGACACTGAGCAACACTGAGAAACTGGACACTCTACACATCATGGAGATGTCTACTGTTTCTACATCTCAGTCAACGAACAATTTTAACTATGCTACATTCTATGTGAACATCATTATTGGTTCACTAGGACTGATTGGCAATGCATTTGTCTGTCTGGTCATGCTGCGATATCGAAGCATCTTTAACTCCACAACCAATAAGCTCATCATCCACCAATCTGTTGTGGATTTGCTTGGATCTTTTGTGTTCTTACTCAGCCTTTTTCTGGTTGTATCGCCACCAAATCAAGTACCAGATAACATCTTTGGCTCACTGTACTGTAAACTCTGGTGGTCGGAGTGGTCACAGTATAGTATCTATGTAGTTTCGACCTACAACTTGGCCACTATATCCATGGAGAGATACTACGCAACGTGTCAACCGGTCAGACACCGCAATATTTTCTCAAGCCGGCGGCTGAAGATGATCATGGCTGTAATATGGGTATGTGGTTTGGTACCAATTCTACATTTGATTCCTATATCATATCAAACCAAAGATGGATGTGACGTCAGTTGGCCAAGCCATACAGTCCAGGTTGTTGTGGGTTTGTTTATCATCTACAGTATGACCATCATCTTCCCTTTGGTTATCATCATATTTTCCTACACCAGAATCATCTTTGTGCTCCGCAAGCGGTCACGGGCCAGGGTTGGTGACAACAACCAAGATGCAAGGAACATGTTGACAAGAGCCAATAAAAACGTTACGCTGACTTTACTTGTGGTGGCAATATTCTTTGCCATCTGTTGGACACCAATTAGTACCAGCTACATGCTGTACAATATTGGATTGAACGATAACTTTCTCAGCCCCACTTTGAATGCCATCGTGGTGTTGAATCTCTGCATCAATCCACTCATCTACTGCTTCACCTACGAACGCTTTCAGAAACAAGCCAAGAAGATGTTGTGTGGTGGACGTCAGCACAATGTCAACCGTGTGGACACTATTAGTGGATCAACAAGGCATGAAGCAACAGCTTCAATAGCCGCCGGGGGAAACATTTCCATCTTAATGCCAGCTCACATCACTTAACCACTTGACCGCGAATGGCATGTAAACAAGCAAAACTTTCACAGAAACGGAGGCATTGATTAATGCATTTTTAAAAAATATGTCAACGGGATGCTGACAACAGACGTGTACACATTCCGGAATTATTTATTTGGTATGAGGTCAACAGCAGATGATGTTTAACAGGGGTGAGAGTCATTGCTGACGAAAAAGTCTGAAATTTGGATCCAGATCTGAAGAGGTATGTTGAAATGATGGCATTTCTACCATTTGATAACCCCTGGAGTTATAGATTCCAAGGAGCTTCTTGGAACAAGTATCCTCAGTGCTAAAGAAGTAGAACAAAGAGCATGTTTTATCTTCTTAAGGAGAAAAATGCTGTATTTTTGCGTCAACAAGGAGACATAAAAAGATCTGAATTCAGATCAAAGTCTGAAATTTCTCACCTTTGTTTAAATTCGTCTGGGCATTGTGTAGCATACACTGTGCATGCACTCACAGTGTAACGTTTTGTTTACCCAAAGAGGGACAAAAGGTACCGGAATTCATGCTCAAAATCTCCCTTTAACACCAATTTGTTTTGGATCAGACAAATGAAGATTACAAGATATTGATAGCTAGGCTGGCTTGATAAATTTACATTGTATTCAGTATGGGAGGTTCGTTAGAGACCTCAGCATGCCAAGGCTGATTATCAGCCAAGGCTTTCAGATTCACAGTGAACACAAGCCACATTTACTCGAATGCTAGCCAGTTTCTCCAGAACTAGATCATGACTGATGGCAATGCTGTACACTGTACTATATTAACAAACTATTTTAACAAGAAATTACTGTTAACTTGTTATTTAAACAGTACTGTTGTTGTGGTTCCTCTTCCAAAATTCCAAAATATGTATAGCTCTTTTAATATTCGCTACCTGATGGAGACCAAGAAAAACTAAGCAAAAGGAAAACAAAAGGTCTCCACAGGGGAGTGCTAAAGACTGGGGTGTTCCACAAGGAAATTTGTGCACAAAGTATGTGGGAGAATGTTAAGAACAGGGACAAAGGAAACAACAAAAGATGTCTCCAGAGGGATGTAAAAATTAGAATGGGTGTTTTAGGGTGTTTATGTTTATGTAAAATATCACACATAATTTGTTGTAGTTTACTTCATTTTGTTTTAACTTGTACACGGAGTGGTTTTACCTTCCTTTCACTGCGTATTGAGAATTTGCTGTCATGTGGTACCGTTTAGTAATATTTAATATCATCAATGTTCAAAATGGCGTCAGACTGTGGCCCTTTTCAAAACCGTGGCTTCGGTTAAGGCTGCGGCAGGCCTGGAATTTCATCTTTGAGAGGGCACTTCTTGGAAAAAATCTATCAAAAACTTTTGAAGGGGCACCAAGGCCAAGACCATGGCCCAATTTCATAGAGCTGCTTAAGCAGAAAATATTGCTTAACAATTTTTCTGCTTAGCAGAAATGAGCAGGATACCAGTCACAAATTGAACATGTGAGATGGTAGTTTGGCTGGTAACCTTAGGCTGCTCAGCATAATTTTGTTGTGCTTAGCTACTTTTTGTGAAATTGGGCCCAGGGCAACAGAGGCCATGGCCTCTGTGTAGTTCCAGGCCTGCTCTGGCTAAGGCTCTGTCAATCATTTTAAAAACATACACTTTCAGTACGGGGCATTAAACAGGGTCAAGTTCGCTTAAGGAACAATGGTTAACTGGTGGTTGTTTATTTAGTGACATGCGCATAGAAGTTATAAGTGCAAACAACTCTAGTCATATCATGTCAAAGCGACCGGCGACTCGACATACGTTATCACTTCTGATAACTGGTCCACTCTGTACTGTGCTATGAAAACGGCTATTGATAACCATGCCCAGTAGGCTGGTTCCAAATAGTCGACAAGCGTAGTCCAACTATCGTCAACTAGACAGAGTTCGGGCTAACTATGGTCAATAATAGTCCTTGCGCAAACTTGGCCCAGGCTGAAGGTGCCTTAGCTGGAGCCGAAAGTGGAAGCCGTGGTTCTGAAAAGGGCCTCGGTTTGGTTTTACTTACTGGATTGAGAAAGAAAACAAGATGGCTACCAGACATTCTATTAAAAAGCTTCTTTGGTTGTAAATGTATTCTTCTATTTAAAGACACTGGACACCTTTGGTTATTGTCAAAGACCAGTTGGTGTATCTCAACATATGCACAAAATAACAAACCTGTGAAAATTTGAACTCAATTGGTCATCAAAGTTGCGAGATAATAATGGAAGAAAAAACACCCTTGTCACACGAAGTTGTGTGCTTTCAGATGTGATTTCGAGACCTCACGCGTGAGGTCTCGAAACGAATTCAAATATTTTACTGAGAAATTACTTTTTTTCTCAAAAACGACGTTACTTCAGAGGGAGCCATTTCTCACAATGATTTATACTATCAACAGCTCTCCATTGATCGTTACCAAGTAAGTTTTTATTTGAGTAATTACCAATAGTGTCGAGTGCCTTTAAGAACAATGTAAAATCACTCATTGGCAGGAGTGCGGAGTGCACTTTTTAAAATCTTTTTCAATGTAAATATTTGGTAACAGGATTTCTATTTGATTTTGGGGTTGAACAAACAGAAACATTAACTAGAGAGGAATTTGAACCGATGACCTCCGGCTTAAAATTGCCGGCGCTCTACCAACTGAGCTATCTAACCCTAATGTTGGTGGTCTCCCTATTTTGTCAATATCTTTGTTCGGGGGGTGCCAGTCAGAAGCCATACAACCATTAACTGCCGTGTAGCCAGGGGATCACACCCAAGTTTACGATACAACCTGGGAAGCGGCAGCCAGGGGATCACCTTAATTATTATTAATTCAATTGTTCAAGAAAAAAACCCCCTACTCAACACTTTATGATGATGGATTGGGGAAATGTTGGCGGTCACCCGATTTTGTCAATATCTTTGTTCGGGGGTGCTATTTCTAACATTGCTAACATTGCCATTATTAGAGTCCTGTTGACTACAAATTTGCCCTTCTTTTATTTACATTTATATAGTTATTATTGATGAATTATTTTACTAATTTACTCTTCAATTCCTTTTTTGCTCAAGCACTTATCCTTCTTTTAAAAGTTTTTAGTGTTAGTTTCTGTGAACTGTAAGTAACTTTTTGAGGGAACTTTAATATTTTGTGTTTTACACTTCTTCTAATTTCAGCCCATGGCTGCCATGC
The DNA here is from genome assembly GCA_021014325.1 of Plazaster borealis. NCBI lineage: Eukaryota > Metazoa > Echinodermata > Asteroidea > Forcipulatida > Labidiasteridae > Plazaster > Plazaster borealis. The sequence continues at coordinate 2,624,515 of CM037466.1, forward strand.
CAAAATGTTATTTAGAGTTATAGTAATCCATGGCTAATAATAAAAAGAATAAACACACAGAAAACCAAAGCAAATTTCCGTGCGCATTTCTGACCTAAAGTTTACACGATATCGACCAACTCAACTTGATGAGAGCATGATCTTTCCATGCATCCACACATATCGTAAGATTGATTTTGGACACAACAGTGAAAAATAGTGCTGTATTTTTTGGTGAGCGTAAATCAACAAAGCACAGGCAAGGTTGAAAGCCCTGGAGCCGATTTCACAAAGAGATAAGACTAGTCTTTTCTGAAGTTAGGACCAGTAACTGGTCTTAACTTAAGACTAGTCCTATCTCTTAGCATTGCCTAGGACTAGTCCTAAGTTAGGAAGAATAATGTGAAATCGACCCCAGGTCTTGATACAGACTTAACAAATACAGATGTATACGAATTAGTAGGCAACCAGATAACCAGGCACATCGTGTGACTAGAAATGTTGCAGTCTAGAAAACATTTTGGGTAGTGGGGTAGGGGTTGAGTATTTTAAGCGGCGTTGTCCTTTAACAGAGGTCCCCTGGCCAAACAATGATTAAAACACCTGAGGACCAGTCAGAATTCTCTCCAAGTGATCCAGCTTGCTCGTTCAGTATTGAAAAGCATCTTTATTAAATATGAATAACAAAGTTATTGCTTTTTAATATGATAAGTGTGCCCTACCGTGACACAATTTTTTTAATAGAATTTCACACAGAGAGTTGACTTACATTTCCGCTGAACAATAGTTTCTCAAAAATAAATTTCATTTTACAATAAGAAAAAACCCAAACAGCAACACAATTTCATCCAGTAACAAAGGATTCTGCATTTGCACGGCACTACTGACCAAAGCAAGAACCTTGAAGAAAAGGTTGAGAACAATGGAAAACTTGGCTGCGATGGCAGAAAAACAAATTTCAGCAGTTTAATCAGATGACTGCTCCACAATGCAAGGGATAGATCTTGCCTTCCTTTGATTTCATTCAAAAAATTGCAATCTTATTCATTCTTATTAATATGGGGAAAAAAAAATTGATAGAAAAGGCAAAAAGTAGTTCAGGATATAAGGAAAGCTGTTCAGCAAGAACTGACTGACTACAGTTGACTAAACTATTGACACTGAGCAACACTGAGAGACTGGACACTCTACACATCATGGAGATGTCTACTGTTTCTACATCTCAGTCAATGGACAATTTTAACTACGCTACATTCTATGTGAACATCATTATTGGTTCACTAGGACTGATTGGCAATGCATTTGTCTGTCTGGTCATGCTGCGATACCGAAGCATCTTTAACTCCACAACCAATAAGCTCATCATCCACCAATCTGTTGTGGATTTTCTGGGATGTTTTGTGTTCTTACTCGGCCTTTTTCTGGTTGTATCACCACCAAGTCAAGTACCAAATAACAACTTTGGCTCGCTGTACTGTAAGCTCTGGTGGTCGGAGTGGTCACAGTATAGTATCTATGTTGTTTCTACCTACAACTTAGTCGCTATATCCATGGAGAGATACTACGCAACGTGTCAACCGGTCAGACACCGTAATATTTTCTCAAGCCGGCGGCTGAAGATGATCATGGCTGCGACCTGGCTGTGTGGTTTGGTACCAACTCTACATTTGATTCCCATATCATATCAAACCAAAGATGGATGTGTCGTCAGTTGGCCGAGCCGTACAGTCCAGGTTGTTGTGGGTTTCTTTATCTTCTACAGCATGGCCATCATCTTGCCATTGGCCATCATCATATTTTCCTACACCAGAATCATCTTGGTGCTCCGCAAGCGCTCTACAGCCAGGGTTGGCGACAACAACCAAGATGCAAGGAACATGTTGACAAGAGCCAATAAAAACGTTACGCTGACTTTACTTGTGGTGGCAATATTCTTTGCCATCTGTTGGACACCAATTAGTACCAGCTACATGCTTTACAATCTTGGATTGAACGATAACTTTATCAATCCCACTTTGAATGCCATCGTGGTGTTGAATCTCTGCGTAAATCCATTCATCTACTGCTTCACCTACGAACGCTTTCAGAAACAAGCCAAGAAGATGTTGTGTGGTGGACGCCAGCACAATGTCAACCGTGTGGACACCATTAGTGGATCAACAAGGCAGGATGCACAACACACTGTACAAGTGAGTGCTACAGTATCAGTTATTGGTTCAAGAGACAATCCTGCAGTTTCTTAAGTTATTGTAGTTGTGCAGGAGTTGTACTATTTTTACCCTACCAAATCTCACACTTGCCTCATGAAGAAATTTCCACACTACATGTAAGATTAAGTCTTGCTCTCATCAAGTGGGTAGGGGTCCAGTATTTTAAGCAGCGTTCTCCTTTAGCAATGGTCCGCTGGCCAAACACTAGTTCAAACACCCGAGGACCAGTCAGAATTCTCTCCAAGTTGTCCGGCTGGCTAGTTCAGTGTTGAAAAGCGTCTCTATTTAATATGAATAATGGACTCGTGAAAAAGCTGACTGACCAGTTAAATGACAAGCTGACTGGTCCTGCTGGCCAGTCACTGAACAAGTTAAGGGCAAACCCTATTCAGGCTCCTTGCAAAAAAATGGCGGACAGCAGGAGGAAGGAAAACAGATCAGCGAGTCAAAGAAATACACTGAAAAAGAAATTGCTATACCTAAAAAGTCAGATCTCCATTTAAATGCCGAGATCTCATACACCTCTGGCCCAATTTGATTTAAACCCCATACTATACCTGGTTGTATTCCAATGATCACACCGCGTAGACCCAGTGGAACGCTGAAACCTTCCCTGACATTGATCACCCGATCAAACAGCTCATGCTCTGCCTCAGGGTCTGGTATTAGGTTGCCTAGGTAATGAAGGGGCTGTCAAGTACACACAAACAAGAAGGGCCATATAAGTCTATACTGTTATTATTATTATTATGCTAGACAAAACCTTTAGAACAAACACACGAGCACTTTTCATATCCGCCACCTCTTCAAAAGAGATTATTTAGATGGTGTACCCGTATATTCCAAAAAAATTATAATTAATTATTTTAACTGTGATCTATTTAATAATAATTTGTTCTAATATTATAGCGCACATATCCTAGTATCCTGAGCCAACGTCCGCGAGAAATAATCACGTCATGTCAAGTTCTGTTTCGTTAAATTACACAAGGAAAATCATCAGATAAATTGATGGAATAAAAAGATGGTGTACCCATGTATTCCGAAAAAAATTATAATTAATTATTTTAACTGTGATCTATTTAATAATACTTTGTTCTTATATTATAGCGCACATAATCCTAGTAGCTAGAACAAAGCACTTTACAACATTATTATCCCTATACATCGGGCATACTTTTAGACCATTCCTCAAACTTTCTCAACTCCCTGGGGAACATACAACCCCAAGCTGCTTAAATTAGCGCTAAGGGGTTAATCCAACACAATACTGTCTCAGCCCTCTCAGCCTCCCATTTATACATCTGGGTTAAGAGAAGCAATTGCGGTTAAGTGCCTTGCTCAAGGACACAAGAGCATGACCGGGATTTGAACCCAACCTCCAATGATTTAACCATCAGAACTCGAGTCTGATGCAGTAGACCGCTCAGCCACAACACACCAAAAAAAAAAAAAAATTCTTGAGGCTGTAAAAATATACAACACTAAGTGTTTATGTGATACAAAAGTCGTGTTTCAATAAAACGTCAAATGTGAAATGTCTTACCAAATGAATGCAAATCTGTGTTTCATTTATATATCGTCTGTTCAGGACTATAAGGTCATTAATGCAATTTGTATGGGTTTGATAAAATTGCTGTTGCATATTTTGGAGCTCCTGGTAAATGGGGTTTATTGATCAAGAGTGGTCTTCAAAGTATTTGTTTGGCAAAAAGAAACATTCATTTTAAAGTAAAGCATTTATTTATTTCTTTTGATTTATTTTTTTCATATTTATACAAATTTTTCATTTAATGACCTTTCGATCATTAAGAAAATGAAATTGCAATTAATGACCTTAAAGCACTGAGCCGACGATATGATGTTTGGTACGGAAAAGTAAGCCAAGGTAAACAATATTGTGCTGTTTGTCAGGAGTGGGAATCTCTGCTGATGGAAAAAGTCTGAAACTGGGATCCAGATCTCAGGAGGTCCATTGAAAGGATGGCATTTCCACCTTTTGATAACCCCCTGGAGTTATAGATTCCAAGGAGCTTTCGGGAACAATATCCTCAGTACTAGAGAAGTAGATCAAAGAGCCAGACTTATTTAATTCAGAGAAAAATAATACAGCATTTTTTGTTTACCAGGCAGACTTTAAAAAGTCTGAATTCAGAGAAAAGTCTGAAATTTCTGATCCCTGAATTATACATACTGTAGATCCTGAGAGTGGTTCGTGGGGGCTGAGAGTAAATTGTCAGGGGGCCTTGGAGGCCACCCTCCCCTAGGGGTGCAAGAAGGTGTTCAGTATCATTCGACTATCACGATTTCCTGCTATCTGCGCCGTGCGCACTAATACGCAAACCGTTGAACAATAGCGGGCGCTGTTAGGAAAACTTGAATCATCCGCCACACAAAACGGGTTCGTGGATTCCACAGCACGCCTTTATTGGTGGAAAAGTCCCGGCATTTATGTCGTGTTGAGTGAACATGATTTTACTGACAACAACGTAGGAACGTCATGCACCAAGACTACCCTCCCCCTCCCCACAACCCACTGGATCACCCAGTGGTTGTCTTGCATGATAGAATCTTACCCTGTAGAGGAGATGGGGCCGGACAGCCATCTTCTGTTTCCTGAGTTTCTGTCTTAAACTCTGTAGAAAGAAAGACAAAAATAAATAGTCACCACGGTTGGCAACAGGATGCAACCCCACTTCCACTTTAAAACAATTCCATCTAAAAACTCATCTGGGGCTGATTTCACAAAGAGCTAAGATTGATCTTAACTGTGTATCAATCTTTATTGTTGTGCAAAGTGTGATGTCACATAAGAAATCTCTATATAAGAAATCTCTGGTAATATTAACAATTCATCTTAAGATGAATCTTAGTGATTTGTGAAATCGAGCCCCCATTTTCCCAGAGAATTTGAGTCCATAAGTAAAGTGTCAGTGTTATATTCAGTTGTTCATTGGAGCGGCTAGCCCCCCTGTGCGCTGTCCTAATATCCTTTTGAGATTTTCGTATCTGTGGCGCCCTCTATTGACCTTTGTTTTGTGTTTCGGTACAAAATAAGAAACATAATTTTAAAGACTACCTTCTGCACTTCCTCTTCTATTAACTTGACTATCGGCTCATCGAGATTCTTCAGACCGATGTCGACCTTTGACGCTTTAGCACACGGTAAATCAGAGATAAAGTCTTGAAGCTCCTTCATCCGTCCGGACTTTCCTTTGAAGAGGTCATCCTCAAAGAAACTGTCATCTCGCGGACGTTGGCTCAGGTAGGCAAACACTTCTGGAAAACTTTAGAATGACAAGAATATGATCCTTTAGACAAGACTCATGGATCATAATAATAATAATGATAATAATATAGTCTTGTATAGTGCACGTATCTACCAATAACATACTCAAGGCGCTCGAACAATCAAAAACATTTCAAGACATGTTTTTAATTTTTTTATCTTTTATTATGAGACCAATTTATGTAGCACCTTATAAGGGTTTACAAGGTGCTGCGGCACATTCGGCAGCCACTGCCAGAAACACAGGGGCAAACCCCTTCTCTTAGCGATAAGTGTAACTGGGTTCTTTTACGTGCTTTACACAACACAAGGAACCTACAGCTTTATGTCCCATCCGAAGGACGAAGCAATAATGGTTAAGTGTCTTGCTTAAGGACGCAAGTGTCACGACCGGGACTTAAACCCACACTCTGCTGATCAGAAACACCAGAGCTTGGATTCAGTGCTCTTAAATGCACGGCCACGACATGCCAATGGACCCCCCCTTGCATAGGCCACCATTGCTGAGGTGAAACAATGGAAACGTGCACCTATATAGCACTCCGCACTAATGCTAAAAATAGAAGCTCCGGAATCAGGTAACGTGTCAAAATTAACATGTCCAAGCTTTATTTTTTTCGCTGATGCGGTGAAAGTGGGAGAGATAGGTAGTGGTATGTTCGTCTCAAATACGAGAGTGTTGATGAAAAGTGACGCATTAGTGCGGAGTGCTAATCATCACGCGCAACCCTGAGCCAATGATTGGTCTTCCTTTGACCTCAGCGAGGGCGCTGTTTGACAATGTGACATCATACGCAAGAGGTCTTCTTGAAGTGGAAGGTTTGGTATGAAAATTCAGAGAGGCAATATTTGGACTAACTTGGTCATGTAATCCTTGAGGACGTCAATGACTTTGGTGGAGTACAGCCAGGTTCCAGCCTCGTCCTTCTTGGAGTAACCCTGGATCTCCTGACTCGTCTTGTTGAACTTCAAATTTAAACCAATGTTGAAATTCTTAGATGCACCCACTGAGGAACTATCAAGTTAAAAAAGAAATAATCATGTCAGGTTTTGTTTTATTAAATTATACAAGGAAAATCATCAGATAGAGTACCAGGCATGACCACCATCCCTTCTTAAGCAACTAACGGAGATGAACTATTGATTGCTTGGAAGTATTTAAATAGGGGCTCCAAGATTAACTTGAGTTTTGTGATAATAATAATAATAATAACTAGTTCTTATATGGCGCATTTTACAATAACATATCAATGCGCTTTACATTAGTGCCCTGGTCATTGGGCCAATAACATTCCTTTAATTTTTCTCAGCTCCCTGGGGAGTATACAGCCCAGGCTGCCATGGCGCTCAGAAGGCTTTTTCAAACACAATATCAACCTTTACCCTCGCAGGTACCCATTTATACCACTGGGTGAAGAGAAGCAATTATAGTAAAGCATCTTGCTTAAGGACACAAATGTTATGGCCGGGATTAGAACCCACACACAGATGACTTAACCAACAGAACTTGAATTCGATGCGCTAAACCGCTCGGCCACGACACCCTATGATGCACTTATTTTCCAGTAGATAGAGTCCCCATGAAAGTGAGGAGAAAATGTTAAGTGTCTAACCTCTGTCCACGCAAGTTTAATAATAACTGGTGGACCCCAAGCCCAAGCCCTAGCCCAAGCCGTGATTTTGAAAAGGGGCCATATCGTCTGCTCAGGACTTCAAGGTCATTAGTGCAATTTGTATTGAATTCATAAAATTGCTTTTGTATAGTTTTGAGCTACTGTTACTAGAGTTCATTGATCAGGGGTGGTCTCCAAAGTATTTGTTAGGCAAAAAGAAACGTCCATTTTCAAAGTAAAACATTTATATGTTGATTTTGATGAACTTTTTTCACATTTTTATACACATTTTTCATTTAATGACCTTGTGATCATTACGGATGTGAATTTGCAATTAATGACCTTATAGCACTGAGCCGACGATACTGTGCTTACTCTGCATCTCTTGATGCGAGACACTAGCACCAATCTATTCTGTTGTTGGAGATTGTAAACTGTTGCTTATGAAGTGAAACAAATAAAAATTCAAAATCCACGAGGGAGCTTACCTGGACCTGGATCCTCGGCCAACAAAGATGGTTCCTGACAACCGAGATATGATTAATGATGTCAGACCCAGACGTTGGCCTAAAACATAGGCTGGGAGGTACTGCACTTCATGACGCTGAAGAGGGAAAAGATATAATATTTCATTTACTTTATCAGGCCTGAAATTTCATCTTTAAGAGGGCAAGGACACTTCCATTGGAAAATCTTAAAGTCTGTGGGAAACTGTGGAAGGGGCACCAGGGCCAAGACCAGGGGCAACAGAGGCCATGGCCTCCGTGTAATTCTAGGCCTACTTTATACTAAAATGATGACTTGTATTGTTTGGAATAAAAAAGCAATATCGCATGATTTCTCAATGCTTTGGAGCACAGATTTTAGGTAAAACGCTACAAACTAAAAATGGGTTCATTTTAAAAGTTTATGGGCCCAATTTCAAAAGAGCTACTAAAGCAAAAAATATAGCTTCACATTTTTATGCTAAGCAAATAATTGCAGACACCAGTTATGGACAGTACATGAGGAATGGTAATTTGGCTGGTACCCTTACTCTGGTAAGCAAAATTGTTTAGTGCTTAGCTATTTTCTGTGCTTAACCCTTTAAAGACCATTCATTTCTGTATAATCATCACCATACGACCCAAAAAGGCTAATATTGCTAAGTTTTTCTTGTGAATGTGTCTGAAAAATAATATGAAACAGACATTTGGTTTTGTTTCAGAAACATTGATACTATGTCAACATGGGAAACATTGGAAAATGTCAATTCAGGACGTGACCTTTGCTCTGACCTTTTTGTTTGAGTGGAAGAAGTAGGTCAGATCTTGCAGCCGTTTGGGGCCGCTATGGGCATTTTGGTACAAGCTGTTTCTGGCTATGGTCTCTCAAGGGTTAAGCAGCTCTGTGAAATTGGGCCCAGATCCCAAACTTTACCCAAACTTACATCCTGGGAGTTCCTCAGATGACTCAAGCTAGGTTCCACTGGAACCGTGAACAAGACTCGCACTCTGCCGTTCTCTATCTCCATCACGTTGCCCTGGCAACCGTAGTTAGGCGAGCCCAGCATGAAACACTGGGAGTTTGTCGGGTAGACCTCTTCCAGTGTTTTGAATTGCTTGAATGTGGAGTCGTGTACTGCTATGTCCTTTACCAGCATCTGATATGCAAAGGCTACTGGGCGAAGGGCCCACTGTTTCTCTAGTGTGATGATTCCAGTCACTCCACTGATGTATCTGTCATATCAAGATGTCCAGTGGACATTTAGTTAATCACAGAAGCAAGAAGTATTCAACAGCATACTTCAAAAAATAATAAAATAATAATTGTTTCTAAGGCCACATAAAAAAAAAAAGTTGATCGTCCCCGCCTGACCTTACGAAACCCCCCGACCCCATTTTTAATTTTCTTTTAAATATATTTTTCTTAATCATAAAAAACAGTCTTTTCAATGATATTTTCAGTCAAAATTGGCTCCCAGATTTTCCAGCTGATATTTTTTCAAAATCTATAAGTTGGAAATAGATGTTTGAAGAAAGGTTATTCATGTAAGCAAAAACAAGAACAATTCTTCAAATATTTACTATAGCTACACTGCATTTTAGTTTTTTGAAAATGTTTACAGAAAATGTCATCTAATGGGTTTAATAAAACAATTAAAAACATTAAAATCGCATAAACCCTCTGTTTTATAGTGATTGTGATGATTTCTTTATTCTTTATTTCATATTTTGCAATGTAAAAAAAAAAGAACCCCAAAAACCTCCCACCCCCACTTCCCCCCAAAAAAGGCAAACAACAATTTGTTTTTTATGTGGCCGTATATAGCGCATACTTGTAGCTAGATCAAGGCGCTTTACAACATTATTATCCCTGTTCATCGGGCATACTTTTAGACCAATCCTCGAACTTTCTCAACTCCCTGGGGAGCATACAACCCCAAACTGCTCACATTAGCGCTAAGGGGTTAATCCATCACAATAATTACTTAAACAGCATACCTCACTTGATTGAAAAACATATTTTGTTGTGCCTTAAAAACTGCTGCATGCCAACAAAAAATCCAGTAGTGGAGGAACCAGTCCTACTGCCACTGCGTCACCTGCATTTAAATCTGCTGCACCCGCAAGATTTTGAGTCGGTGCGTCAGATTATGTGAAAAGCAAAGTCCAAAGAAAAACTTGCACAAAGCAGTTTCTACCGGCTCCTGGTAATTTTACCAACTAACCCTAGCTACCCTGAACTCTTCCATGGTTTGATCAATTCAAAAGACTTCGGTTGGTCACTGCTACTGTTGTTCCAACCAAGAAAACGAGTCAGAAATGGCCAAAATTATTTTCGTATAAAATCCTTTCCTGTAATTGGAGGTTTGTCCGCTGTTGGTTTGGTCAATAAATAAGTAAATAAATAAATAAATACGTTCAGTTTGTGACACAAGTAACACTTATTCTTACCTTCTTCCCATGAGTGGACATGCATACACTACAACATAGGTTGGCCCAATCTTCACTCCTTTCCTCTTGTGATACCTGTCATGAAACAGCAGTTCAATAAATACCTTTTAACATGTAATAGCATATTTTCATGAAATATTAGTTGGATCGAGTTATGTATAATGTGCAGAAAGTAGCGCATTCATCGATGGCATTATGAATTAATTTCACATGGAACAGCAGTTGAATAATGGTTAGATCATAATTGACAGGAAAGGCAAACTGCAAGTGAATTCAAGTGTAAATTGCCAAATCAAATTTTGTTCTGCTTCTTCCACTATTTTGACAGGAAATTCTATTTTTGACTCAGTCGACTGAGCAAATGCATTCCTGTGAATGCTTAGCATAGAACCAAAAGCATATTTCCAAACTTAGGCCGTGTTCGAATTGGCGGCTACAGCTACGGCTACGGCTAGATTTCCGCGTCATCATGCATTGAAGTGTAGGATGTCCTTAGCAACAGTTGTAGCCGTAGCTGTAGCCGCCAAGGTCTGAACTTCTCTAGAAGTTTGCATGGAAGTACAAAGGAGCTCCGTTCAGAACAGGTACCTTTCTTGGATAGCTTTGATGTCCCTCACCCAAACACCAGCGTCAAAATCTGACATCTCACGAGACTTGAAACCTAGCGGCTTATCGGCCGAATCTGGACCCTGCAGCTTGGAATCCTCAAGTTCATACCTGGAAGAAAGGTCATGAGAGGTCAATGGAAGAGAGGTCAGGGAAGGGTCACAAAAATTGACCACCATTGGTATACAGATTAATCCTAACCAACCCAAATCATCAAAATCAATCTCACAGTTCAGGCTTTGGTACAGCATTCAATTATCATTGTTGATTCACCATCAACCATTGATTTCGGAGAGTTCCTGGTCAGAACGCCAGGGCCCAATTTCATGAAGCTGCTTAAGCACAAAAAGTAGCTAAGCAAAACAAAAGTACGCCTACCAGAATAAGGTTACCAGCCAAACTACAATGTCACAAGTACAATTTGTGACTGGTATCCTGCTCTTTTCTGCTTAGCAGAAAATTGTTAAGCAATATTTTCTGCTCAAGCTGCTCTATGAAATCGGGCCCTGAATACTTAACAAATTAATTTAATCTTTCAATCTTTACTCCCTGAAACGATTTGGGTATTTATTGCTTTTGTTTCTATTTTACAGTAATTTTTAATTTTTTTTATGTAAACCCTGCTAAGCACAGAAAAGTATTGCTTAGCAGAAATGGGTTACCAGCCACAATTACATTAAGTTTGCATTGTTGTGACTTGTGCCCTGTTCACTTTTTGCTTAGCAAATAAATTTGTTAAGCAGTAACAGCTTTATGAAATTTGGCCCTGGTCTGTGAAGACTTATTTAAAAAAAAAAAAATCAGCCTTTGAGAAATACTCTGCTAGGGTCGAAATGTCAGGCCATTAACTATTTTTTGCATTTATACCGCAGGTCCTTTTGGTTGGTGAGCAGTTTGCAAAAGCTAATTCTATTTTCTCAATTGGTCTGTGAAGAGTGAGAATTAATGAACAATGATGAAGACATAGCACACCTCATGGCATCGTCTGCCACAGCAATGACACGAACTTCTCTAAGATGAGGCCACTCGGCAAAACAGGTCTTCCCTAAAAGCTCCTTGGCAACATCCTCTGCTTTCTGTAATGAATGCACATGAGTTTAGAAACCTTGTCAAAATTAGTCCAGGACAACCAGCAGATAAGTACCATCCGGGACAAGGTTATTTACCCGCCGTTAATTCACCTCGTTTGAAATTGGGTGTCAGAGAAAACATGGAAGAAGTTCACAGTGCCTGAGGTTACATTTGTTTTGTTTACAAACCACAGAGACTTTAGATTGCTATCTAATAGAAAACAAGCAGGGTCTCTACATGTCTCACTAAAAAATCACACTACACATCTTTTAGTTAAACACACTGACCTCCAAACCTTCCATATCCCTCCAAAACCTCAAGTTTGTTTATTATACATTTAATCAGCTAGTCAAGCCGCAGAGCGCTCAGCGGGGTGCATTGGCATAGGGCATGTTTTAGTGCATCGGAGAACTGTGTGCCTTTCAGCGAGTAAAACCATGTCTCTCATAGAAATACAGTACAATGAAAATCCAACAAAAGTTGAACAGTATGTCAAATGTTCAAAGCTTACATTCAATATATTAATAAGGAAATCAAGATCAACAGTCAAGGAAAATGGCAAAAAGTTTTACTTACCACATCTGAATTTTCTGTCTGGACTGTTAAGATTACACTATCCCCTCTACTGTTCTGCTGAAAAATCTTAATATCATCTTTCTTAAATGCACTCTGCGGGAAGGTAAAAATCACAAAAACATACGTTTAATTTCAATAAGTGCTGATTAATTTAATCTGAAGAACAAAAATCCCCCAAAATATTGATGTACTTTCAAGAAAATTGCAACTGCTCACTGCATAGTACGCGTACATACGCGCAACAGTTGAGTGTCGCATGCAATTTGACCCTTAGCGAAGTCTGAGGAAATGACAGGAATTTAAAATTTACAGAAAGGTTTTACAGATTTTCCAATATTATTACTCTTGGGCATTTATGAATGGGAATAAAAAGAGTAGTGACTCGGTCTTAAATGGCTGTTAAAAAACTTGGTCATGGCCGTGCAATTTGGCTCGGTCCGTTATCACACGGCCACGACCCTGCTGGTTTAAAACGGCCATTCATGACCTCATCGCCACTCTTTTATTCCCTTAATATTAATGACCCAATGAAATGAAGATGATGTGAAGCCAGGGAACTAGACCGCAGTCACTTGCACCATATTGCTTTTCTATCACTCATTCCAATGTACTCAAAATGAGGCTAGAGGGTAAAAATAGTCTGGTACCCTACATATGAAATTACATTTACAAACTCACACTGAATTTAAGGTGATATAGGGTTGGAAAGCCAGGGAAGTAGACCCCAAACTTGACTCCCTTGCACAGACCATGATAGAGCTTGCTGGGGTGGAGATGAAAGACATCCTTGGCTAGCTCAACACACCTAGGCAGAACGCAAACAGTTATATTTTAATGTTAACCCTCCTACTGTCTGGAATGACAAGCTAGCTAGTCCTGCTGGCTAGTCACTGAAAAAGTTAAGGGCGAACCCTGTTCACTAAATCTCAACAAAACCAGACACGTTGTTTGGGGTGTATCCTCACCTAGCCTTACAGGCATTGATATCAGGGAAGTGGCCTGGTAACGAGGAGGGGTAGGTGTAGTTCAGAGTTTCTTCACAGGTATTCAAGAGATGAGGTCCGTGTCGATTGCGACCCTTCTCTTCATCCGTCAGATACTTGCTGACTTCATCCATGGCGGCCAGGAGACGTCTCTGCAAGGATACATTTGTACAAATAATTAAAGCAATTTTTGAATGAACAGAGACAAATTTGACTAGAATGGGATTAACATGCCGGCGCTCTACCAACTGAGCTAAATTTACCCAGTCTGTTTCCCTTGTCGTTTATCACTTGATATATTTAATATAAAAGTTGCGTCCCCTTGAGGTGTTCCCTATACTGGTCCGGACTCAAGCAGAGTGTGGGTTCGAGTCCGGGTCATGGCACTTGTGTCCTTGAGCAAGATAATTTGCCATAATTGCTTTGTCCTTCGGGTGGGACATTAAGCCATAGGTCCCGTGAACTAGGATTGTTAGTGCACGTAAAAGTACCCAGAATACTTTGTGAGAGAGTAGGGGTTAACGCTGGTGTTTCTGGTTCAAATAGCAAGCACCCTTGTTTACACATCAGGCTTGCGAGCTACAGTGATTAAGTTCACTTATGAGGCATCCTCGGTTTCATTACCAGAAATAAATATATAATAATAGTAGTCATAATTGAACACTTACCTCATCAATAAAAGGAATGAGCACCACAGCCTCCCACTGCTGCAGTTTCCCATTGAGGTCACTGGCAAAGTCCAACGGGTAATAGTCAATAATAGGGGAGCTGTCCATGGTCATAAGTTTCTAGGGAAGAAAAAAGAACAACCAATCTGTAAATATTTCAAAGTCAGTCAATGTGGAATTTCAAATTCACTTTAATGGGCTTTAGATGAAAAAATGATGGATTAACAATACAGGGGTACCAAGAGTTTACAAACAGATTGTGTTGTGGCCGAGCGAATAAGAATACCGAACTCAAGCTCCGGTGTTTCTGATCAGCAGAGTGTGGGTTCGAGTCCCGGTCGTGACACTTGTGTCCTTAAGCAAGACACTCAACCATTATTGCTGCGTCCTTTGAATGGGACGTAAAGCCGTAGGTCCCGTGTGTTGTGTTATGCACGTAAAAGAGCCAAGTGCACTTATCGTAAAGAGAAGGGGTTCACCCCGGTGTTCCTGGTTTGAATGACAGCATATTGCGCCACAGCACCTTGTAAACCATTACATGGTGCTAAAAAGTAATAGGGCTCATACTTAAACAACGTAGCTCTGCATACCTTGCAAGAAAACATACCGAGCGCTTTGAGACGCCCATCGGTGTGATAAAGCGCTATAAAAAGAACTGAGTATTATTATTTTACCAAGAGACGTGACTTTTGTATTTTCTGGTCAAGTCAGGGTTTCTTTGTGCCATCGATACTATCAAAGAAAAACGACTCTAGCCATAATCCTGTCAGGATTGAAGATTATTAAGATAATCTCGACAGACGTTCACCAGAATGAAAGTTACATGAACCAAGACTCACCTGAAACGGAAGTGGGAGTAGTTCCTTACTGGCAGCAGGTAAGACACCTAGGAGCTGCTGGAAGGGCAGGAACGGCTTACCTCTCTCGTACTTCAGATTGGCGTTACTGAAGCCCCGAAGATCTGACATGTAAGGGGCATAGTGGTAGGGGTAGTACCTGCAGGAAACAAACAAGTGTATTTAATCATAGGGTGTACATGCTTCTATTGACCTCTTGTACAATGCGCAGCCATTTTGGGAGTCAAAATGTACACAAAGAAATTGACTCCCAAAATGGTGGAAATGGTTGACGCGCACTATGCGTATTTAACTTTTTAAATTCTATTTATACAAAATTATTGAAAACGAAAATACCCATAGCAATTTGTTACAAGTAAAATTTCAAATTTGTTATAAAACAAATCATTGGTCCCGGAAGTTTTGAATATGCGCAAGACTTGCATATAGTCTATAAAACACTGCTTAGTCTATTGTGTAATCACACAGAGCAAACCTAATAGGAGTTGAAGGGTTCCTCAGGGATAAGTACTTGGCCTATATTACATCAGTCCTTATATTTTACTCACAAAACCCAATGATTCTATGCCATTGTAATAACAGCCAATAAGGCACAACACTGGCTAGAGAAACACGTTCTGGAACCACTACAGTTCAAAAATAAAACACTGCATAGTCTATTGTAGAATCACACAGAGCAAAGCCAATAGGAGTTGAAGTGTTCCTCAGGGATGCGCACTTGGCCCATTTCAGTCCTTATATTTTACTCACAAACCTATGCCATTGTAATAACGTACAACACTGCCTGGAGAAACACATTCTGGAACAGTTCGAACAATAAACACTGCATTTCACTCACCAACCCCATGACTGTATGCCATTGTAGTAATAATCAAGAATCCACTGAATTGCCAAGATGTAGTTGTAAACGATTTCTGCCAGCTGGTTGCTGCAAAATATATCAAACATAAAAAAGTTAAATATTGAGTTGTTACTGCACGGGTATACATTTCCATGGGAAGTGTGTTCGACCACCAATAGACCATTGTAATGTTGCCACCATCTTTGTCATGATCCTTGTATTCAACAACAGTAATGGATGCTAATATTCACTTTATAAAAAGGAACCAGCCTATTTCTACTTGGTAAAACCCTTGATATGTTTGATATGGAAAAACCCACAAATGCATTTCAGGGAAAATTTATATTGTGGGCATGTTTCTTGAGCCTGGTTTGCGCTTTTATCCCAGAATTGAAGGAACACCTAAGAGCTTAAACGAACAAGTCAACGCTGAAGGCATTACAATTTTCATTGTTCAGCATACAAAGAAACTGTTATTTTGAATATATCAAATATCAATAATACTATTAATACAAGACATTTATATAGCAAATAATGCAGGAGCCTCTATGCGCAACACAAAACATAAATCAATGAAATACATGAAGCAATTTGTCACAAGAATGTAGAATCAAACAAGTGAGTGTTTAAAAGTCCCTTGAAAATCAAAACAGAGTAAGCTTGATGATGCCTCCATACTTATTTAATTTCCTGCCTTGTAAAAAAATACTTTTTTGGTTACTTCTTTAACTTAATGTTTTGGCTATGTACTGTTTGGAAATTGTCATGAAGTATGGAAATAAATGTGAGTTTGAATTGAATTGAATTGAATATGGACTGGTTAGTAATTCAATTTTGTTGTTGTTGTTGTTGAGAGTGGATGAGGAGGTTGTCTTACTCTGTGATGTTTTCAACTTCAAACTTGTCCGAGTAGTAGGCCGTCTTGTGAGCTTTGAACTCATCTTCAAATGTGTCATCATATTCATCATCATATGAGTCTGTAAGGATGAGAACAAATTCCATTAACGGGAGGTAAAGAAGGTAAGATAGATACCCTTGGTCATTTGCCTTTTTGAAATATGGTGGACACTGTTCAGTTCAGTTCAGTTTATTTCCACTCAATCAGTTTGCTCACACAAAAATACACATACGGTACAAGATTAGATACAATGTAATGAGTGGTGGGAGTCTCCTAAAAGCAAGCTTGTTGGATGGAGACCTCAACATTTACATGTATATAACTGGGTTAAGGAAGTACTGAGTTGGGAACCTATAGCAGTGCACTGTTTGGTTTGGGTGTATACAGACCATTTTACCCAAAGCTAAGTGTCATAGTGCTGTGTTCACCATATCTCATATACACATATGGACTGGTAATGAGGTCACTAAAGCAGGTCTATTCCCCTCGCAGACGATCGAAAGTGCAAGCTGACAAATTACATCACCTCGGACCAATCATAAACACAGGTATGGAAAGCTTACGTCACTGCACGTTTATCCAATGAAATCATTGTATCCGATGAAATCGTTGGGCCTGTAAGACCAGTGAAAGACATGGGACCAGTCTAGGTTCAACCTGGAATATGGGTTCAACCTTGTACCCAGAATGACAGACAACCTCGTACCCAGAATGACAGACAACCTCGTACTCAAAGAATGACAGACAACCTCGTACTCAAAACAACTTACAATGTTATACAGTGACAAAACTTTACCTTGACTCGTCTGGTAGGCTGCGTTCTTTGACTCTGACTCAGGCTTCATTCCAGGGGCTCCCATCAGTTCGTCCAGATTATCAAGCACTGTAAACTGGTTGGTCAAGGCCTGAGAACAAGGTCACAAAATACTTTTAAGGAAGTTGAAACTAGTTAATCCCAAATCGTTGGCTCCCAAAACAAGGTGCAGAAGAGAAATGATGCAAACATTTTTAAACAATTGTTTGTTTTCTGTATTCTACATGTAAGACTTTGCTTGAACAAAATAAAAAGCAAATTGCAGAAATTTCCCTAAACTTTATGCGGCTGGTTCTTCAAATTCTCACACTCTACTTTTCTTGCTTTAATTTTTTTAATTTATTATACTTATTTTTGGGGTGGGTGGGGGGATACTTCTGTTCAAGAGGGAAAGAGTGGTCCAAATATAAAAACTTTTTGGGAAACCCTCTGCCACATATCGGGCATGGTATTAGAAACAGACAAACAGGAAAAATGGGGGGAAATTTTCAGTAGCTCAAACGTTGAGAAAAATATCAACTTGTTACCTTTGCAGCTCTTCGTTCTTTCTCTTGCTGCTTCTTGCCTTTAACCTTCTCACTCTCCCAGACACGGATGTCCGTCTTTCCAGCAAATAAACCAAGACTAGCATTGGTCTCTTCAAACTTTTCCCTGTCAAACTGGACAACAAGATATCATAAAGATAATCAATCTAGTTTTTAATTTTAAGAACAAACAAACAAACATGCCAAAGATTTATTGTTAAGATTTCTGATGGTGTCATGGCCAAGCGGTTTAGAGCATCAAATTCAAGTTCCGGTGGTTATAAGTCAACGGAGTGTGGGTTTGAATCCCGGTCATGACACTTGTATCCTTGAGCAAGATACTTTACTATAATTGCTTCTCTTCACCCAGGGGTGTAACTGGGTACCTGCGAGGGTAGAGGTTGATATTGTGTTTGGAAAAGCCTTCCGAGCGCCACGGCAGCTCGGGGCTGTATACTCCCCAGGGAGCTGAGAAAGATTAAAGGAATGTTATTGGCCAAATGACCAAGACACTAATGTAAAGCGCATTGATACGTTATTGTAAAATGCGCTATATAAGAACTAGTTATTACTTAGAAGATCTTCAAACTTTTTTGATCTGCTGTGGGAGATACACATGTAGACTTTCTGCACTACTCACCAACATGCTTCATATAACAAAACTTTTTGACCTTGTGACCATCACAGATTAGCAACACACTTTACAATACTGTACTTTTATTACTGTTTCATAGAGCTGCTTAAGCAAGATAACCCAAAAAAGTAAATCAGCACAACAAAATTAGGCTTACCAGAATATGGTTACCAGCCAAAATACCATGTCACACCATTTGTAACTGGTGTCCTGCTTATTTTTGTTCAGCAGAAATTGTTCAGCGATATTGTTTGCTACAGCAGCTCTATGAAATTGGGCCCAGGTTGTACCGTTACTTAAACAAGGTCATGGCTATGTTGTATTCAACTTATTTCACATGGTATCCACACAACAAATAGATTTAAAAAGTGCATAAGAGAGCTCAGTTGGTAGAACACAAGTACGTCCACCCTAAGGTTGCTGGTTCAAGTCTCACTCACATCAATTATTTTACTCACCCAAAACTTAGTTTGCTCAAAGGAGTCACAGCTTTCCAGGCCTGATGCCTCGTTTTCGAAAAAGACAAGGGCACCAAGGCGTTTTCTCCTTGGTATAGGGCACCTCTATTTGAACATTTCAAGGGGCACCAAGGCAATGACCAGGGGCAACAGAGCCAATTACCTCAGTTGCCTTCGTGAAGCATCAGGCCTGCCTTTCAAATGAAGATGCCAAACACAAACATAAATAATCAGAAAGTGGACAGTACTACAGCTAGTGGAAGTAATTTATTTCTCTCACCTGTGACAAGTGGGCTAGGAACTTCTCGAAGCGAGGCTGATTGAGCTTGCCATGATTATGCAGGTAACCTAGCAGAGAGATGATATCATTCATGATCAGTTTATATTCATTTTATTGATTTCATTTACATTATAATATGTATGCTACATTTAAGAAAGAAAAAAAAGCAAGACTTTTACACATTTGTTTGTGTTTACCAACTCAGACGTCTCATCTACACATGTGCTTGTCATCCCTTGTACAACACCTTGATCCATAAGATTCCAGATGCTTAGATGTGTATTGGCCGCAATTCGCATGTATCGGCCCGATATGCTAACTTATGCTGCTGGGAGAACCCTACTATAGTAATCTATTTAGTTTATCCATGCCTACATGTACATCCTTACGGACTGTGAAGGGGGTAACCCTGTTTCAGCCCCAGGAGTAGGTGGCAACGTGTCCCTGGTGACAGTTGATTTGGGTCGATAGCCTAAATCAGTTAAGTGTAGCCCTCACCTTGAAGTGGCCATCAGGCCTTGTGATGTTAAACGATCTCTCATAAAAATGTTTACACAAAATTAAAAAAAATCTACAAAGTTTACTGCATAGAGCAATATTCTCTCAATAAAAAGGACATGTGTTTTTCCCAGAGTTTCCGATTGTATTGCTATACAAGAAGTGCAAAGGACCATACTCACCACCAAGGGACGGAAGAACCTCCATGTAGGCCTTGTAAAGCTGTGGCAATGCATTATGGGATATATGCATATCAGGCAAGTGAGGGATGAAATCGTTGCCGACGAGAAAACCCATCAGCACCCAGTCATCGATGATCCTCTCTCTGTCAAACCAGTCTATCTTGGACTAAAATCAGAACGAAATTTTTGTTTTATACTTTAACTCCAAAGCCACAAGAATGGGTTAAACACCCATTGTTGAAACTTAGTGGCTATAATTACCTACCGTTCTCCGAGCACAACTTTCTAAAGCTGGGTTAATAAAAATTATTTTATGACACAACCACCCAAGACATGGGTAGACAATGTGAAGGAGTGGACGGGGCAAAACTGTGAGAGCAATTGCCGAGGACTGCTGAAGATCGAGAGTTGTGGAGGGAGTGTTTTGAAGCTGCTATCTCTTCGCCCGTACGGCCTAACAGCTACAGGATAGAGTGAGTGAGTGTGAGTTAAACGTCAGTGCCAGTCACCTTTTTAAATGAATGTCACATCACTGACCCACGTATGCCTCCACAACCCTGCTCCATGAGCAAGGTCAAGTCTGGTCAGCTATCAGCATGACCTTATGAGCTTCTTGAACGACACTGGGGAATACCTGAGGTCGACTTGGCGAAGCTGCTGAACGCACCAAACAAAACAGTTATCCTTCTTCCTTCATTCTTGGTATTAATCAAGGATCAATTTAATGCTAAGATGTTGTTATACACAGCTTGTGCAAATTTTCTACAGACAAAGGTCTGCTGTAACTCTGTGAAACTATTTTTTCTTTAAACTGTTGGTTCTGAAAAGAACCACCTCAACTCGTTGGAGATATTACATATAAGCTTGGGCGATATCGCTTTTTTTCATCCACGATGTATCGTCAAGAATATACCGCGATATTCGATAATATCGCGATTAATTTTTGATGACGTCAATCTCCAACACGAAACTTAATGTGCAAGTTTCAGTTGTAGAAGCAGCCGCTCTACTTCTACTTTTCTCCAATGAGCTATTCTTCGGGTTTTACTCTAAACCTATGGGGTGAAAACCTGGGCCTATTACACGCATTTAATGTGTCTACTGCGCATGACAGACTGTTCTATATGTGTGCATAACTAATTAGATCACCAACCTCGTCCCCAAGGTGTGTCGAGCAGTACGAGGTACTATTGTAAACATGGTTGGAAATAAAGTAAACCATGGGGACGAGGTTGATGCATCACATGATAACACCCGGAAGCGCGATGTCGCAGTTTTTCGGTAGTCTGTGTGAGACCGCCTGATCGCTAATAAGGCTTTGATGTTGTTTTTTTCGAACAAACCCGGTCGGGTCGGATCTGTTGGGGAATCTTGCGGTTGCGGTCTGTGACTTGCGGCTCTTTGTTGTTGCAAGATTGTCTCCACTAGGAGATTTTTTGTTGCAAGATCGTCTCGGTTAGGAAATGCATCGCGATACTTAGACAATATCGCTATTTACCGATATCGTGATCAAAAAAAATCTACCCGATATCGTAATCGTTTCAGAACTAGTATCGCGATATTCGATAATATCGTGGTATCGCCCAAGCTTAATTACATACATGGTCAGTGTTCTCCCTTAACAGTGGTCCACTGGCCAAATGACAAGCTAACTGGTCCTGCTGGCCGGTCACTAAAAAAGTCAGGTTATTTTGAACGCATGTGCTTTCAGTATGGGGCTTCAAACAGGCAGATGGCGCCCGAGCCAAAACCCACGCTGAAGTCAAGGTTTCCTAAAGGACCATAGTATTGTAGCGTGGACTGGTTCACAGCGGGACAAATGGAATAATCACAGGACAAGAGCGAGAGTTATATGTACTTACTTCTACTTAATTTATTTGGTACTACTACTACTACTTTACAAAATGGCTATAAATTAGTGGGTTGGACCGATCCTTAATCTTAGGCTAATGATTACAAATGATTTTAGGGCAGCTTAAGGCTGCATTACTGCAAGTTTTAGAGGATTTTGGGCGGAAATAACAACTGTAAATAAGGCTAATAAATAGGGCTTGGTGATGGTCAAATGGTATGAAGGGATTATGGTGGAACTGCCATAAGTCTGTTTCATACCCAGGGGGGCTTTTTAACAGTCAATGCTTGCAACTTACTCGGTCATAGCAGTGGGGCTCTCTCCGGCCACACCCAGGCAAAACTTACACAGCCCTCCACCAAATTTACCAGTACAACCTTACTCCAGCACAGCACCCAGCAGACTGCCTGCACATGGCTTTCTGAATAGCCCTCCACACACCAAGTGAACAAAGGAAAAGAACAATACCTGAGCTGGACTGATGCACACCCCGCCAAGGTGTGTGATTGATGTGAGGGGCAGGCTGAACCAAATATATTGGAGGGGTAGCAGAAAGGCTAAGGGGTAACATTTACTACACAATGCAGATTGATTTTCTAAAACCATGTAAAGTTTCAAATATCACTTTCTTCCGATCGATTGCTGCAAAAAAAGTATGTTTACCTTGACAGAGCTGAACTCAATCTCAAGGTATTCCCGCATGAGTGACAGATGTAAGAGGTGAAAGGTCGTCTCCTCAGGGGTCATAGGTCGTTTCTGGGTGGCGATCTTACCAAACCTCACTTCCTCTCGCAGCAGGGAGAAGTGAGGCTCGTGAGATATGAGGCCGAGCATGATCTGTCGAAATGGAGGAAAAAAATTAGAACCAAGTTCTATCAAGAATAGCTTTGACAAAAAGTTATAGAAACTTGCATGAAGGAGTCACTGCAAAATGCAACTCAACCAATTATCAGGGTCAGATTAACTAATGATGGCTACTGCCAACCCTCCTTATTGGGAATAGACTGTGCAAGTCTCGCGCATATTTGAACTTCCGGGACCATTGTGGTCCCAACTATATGGAGATTTACGTGGGCAAGATTTTGCTTTGTCAATTATTTTAGTTTAACGTGGTTTATAACCATGAAAAATAAATATGTTGTTGGGAATGTAATACTTAGTTATAAAAAATATGAAAGTAAAATCAATTCAACAATATAACGAAGAAAACCCGAGAATAAAACTTGACCTCAGCTTCCGGTTACTGCAAAAAACTAAGAATTTTGTGCTCACCTCCGATCACAAAACTTATGTAAACGCTTGTTTTGAGGTGTCAGCGTCCTCTAAAAACTGCGTCAAGCGTTAATTTTACGCCCGTGTGACCTTCGAGAATCCGCGTAAGGGGTTTCTGAAAAGTTAAGATCAAATAAGCATCCTTGTCCCAGAGTTTTAATTAGGTTTCAATAATAATTAACACATTATTTGTGTATTTATTATAAAAAACTAAAACTGATTATATAAACATGTAATGAGTATTTTTGTTGTTCAGAATTTGTCATTAGATATAATTTAAAACAAAGATTTGATTTTTAGAAAAAACAAAGTTCTTCGTTTGACGTGGTTTCTCGTTCCGATACGAGCGAGACTTGCACAGTCTATACAATTGAAGGCAGATAAAGACAAGGATTCTGCCAGTTGTGGCCTGTCATTGCCGAGTGGTCAAGCGCACGTTAGGTTTGGCGGCAAACAAAATCTTGGGCCAACATTCAGTGATGGTCAACTATACTACATGTACTTACCAAGTCAGCGTCAAGTCCATACAGGCAATGCCTAGTGTTAGGGTCGTAATTCTGGTCTGCTTTCTCAGCTCGGATGAAGTCCATAATCTTGTGCTCTCCTTCCCCTGGAGTCTAAACAAAGAATCAGAGATGGATGGCATCCAATGACGTTGTTTTTATAAAACATCATATTTTTTTTTCAAAAACAGCATTGACAATTGTATCCTAGGCCATGTGGGAATTAATGGCTTCAGCAGTGGCTATGGCTGGAATGCTGAAAAAGTCCTATCTTTCAACATTGTCATTGAATCCAACGGCCATAGCCGTAGCTGAATTTGCTTAAAGGGATTGTATAGGTTTGGTGATTGGAACCAACTGTTTGTTTTAATCCTACATAGTGGTAGATATATACCACAAATCTAACCTGTGAAAATTTCATTTCAAAAGGTTGTAGTGTTTTTGAGAAATCTGGAGCGGTTACATGTCCACGCAGGAATAATCTGCAATTGGAATACACAATCTGAGAAACGTTTCTGACACAAATGCTTCTCAGATTCAATTTTGTTTGGATAAAAACTGATATCTATTTCCATAACCGCATTACTTCAAAGTGAAGTGAACTGTGTACTATCAGAAGCTGCTGTACTTCTTACCAAGTAAGTTTTGATTGCCATTAATTTTATGAGTAATTACCAAACGTATACAGACCCTTTAATTCGGACATGGCCGCTAAGTCCAGGACAGATTCTTACCTCATGGCCTGACAGGTAGACACGGAGTCCCTGCCACGTCGGGTCTTTCGTCAGCTTTTGACGGACGAAATATTTCAGCTGTTCCTGGAGGCGAACCATGAACGGTGTTCCGGGAGTGATGCAGTTGGAATCGAACCTCTTCGCAGTCGGGAGGACCTCCCCTTTTGATACAGCTTCTTTCTCTCTCTCCTCGGCTTCTTTGGCAGATCTTGAGAAATAAGAAAAGTTTCAGACTTGAAGGATTATCATTTCATTTCATTTTATTAACATCACATTGGCGTGTCTTGGACGAGCGGATAAGAGCACCGGACTCAACTCTGGTGTTTCTGCTCATTAGGAGTGTGGTTTCGAGAACCCGTCGTGACACTTGTGTCCTTAAGCAAGACATTTAACCATTATTGCTGCGTCCTTCTGATGGGACGTAAAAGGTCCTGTGTGTTGTGTAATGCACGTAAAAGAACCCAGTGCACTTATCGTAAAGAAAAGGGGTTCGCCCCAGTATTCCTGGTTTGTTTTGCTGCTTATTGCACCACAGCACCTTGTAAACCATTACATCTGTACATTGTGCTATGTAAAAGAATAGGTCTCATACTTCAAAACGTAGCTCCCCTGCAGGAACGAAGCGCCATGAGCGTCACTGAGTGACGGATTTGAGTGCTATATAAGAAGCCACTATTATTATTTCATGGCCCACAGGCCACATTGGCTGTAATTAACAATCAATAATTAGCAATGAGTAAAAATGATAAAAACGTCACAAGAACTAAGATTAAAAAACGGAAAAAACCCAACACAACTGAGTACAGGAATGGATGTAATATACAATCAATAAAAATAGCAATTAACAATGACTGAAAAAACACAATGAATGTCTGCTGTACAACCTTGTCCATATGCAATGTAAGAGTTTGTAACCTTTGGTGCACAGAGCGGTCGCTAGCGACCGCCAAAAGCGCGTTCAATTTAGACTTTGGAAAAGTGGTCATAACTTAAAAAATAAAGGTCCCATAAATGTCGCCCTCATGCAGTTGTTTAGAGCAATGGTTGGGCTTTCTTTTGATGCCATTTTCAAAAGGGGGCGCTATTGAAAAAATTCCAGAAAAACATGGCTGAACGTTGTTTTGTTTTCGTGTAATCTTAAAAACAATAGAATTAATCCGTGCACCAAAGAGTTAATAAGTAATTAAACATCTAAAAACACGTCTGTTACTTTCCCCTTTTTATTTGTTTTTTCAAATTTATTTCATTTCAAACAATACTCATCGCAACACCCCTAAAATACCTTTAAAACTCGGTTGAAAACCTATTTATTTGAACAATAGGTGTACTCTAATTTGTTTTTGAATGTTTGTCTGTTTATTTGTTAATTCGTTTCCTTTTTCCCAAAGCCCCGCGAGCGTTGAAAGACGGAACGTGTGCTATATAAGTATCCACTATTACTATTATTATTAAAACAGGTTGTTCATGGTATGAGGTCACTGGTAACCAAACCGTCTGAATTTCATTGCTACCATACAGTAAGACCATACCATACGGTAAGACATTTGCTCTAGAATGGCAAAAGTCGTGGGTTCGAATACCACCTTAGTATTATGCCTGTGAATTTTGTTCACAGGACTCGAAAAGTACTGATTATGAAGTGCTTTACACACATTGGTGTATGGGTGAAACACAAGCATTTTCTTTATCCCTGATGCAAATTTAACATCGATTAAACATTTTCCTTTCTTCCTCCCATTCTGTCAACCCTGCCCAGAGGTGATTGAGAGCATCAACACCCTCCTCTACGTTCCCTGTTTTAAGGTGAGGCAACTGTACCTGAACCTTCTTCCTCGTTGCTGGTTCATTTTAGCTCTGGGTGCTACTCCATCGACAGCCATGAAGAACACTTTCCTTGGCTTGATGATGCGAAACAGCACCTGGATAGTAACAAATAAATAAATGCGGACAACATTGGTAATTGTCAAAGACCACCATCTATCCACATTTAGTGTAACCAAACAAGTACATAAAATAACAAACATGTGAAAGTTTAAGCTCAATCAGTCACAAGAAAATAGTGAAAAACCACAATATGTTTTTACTTATTTCAACGTCAGGTTTTAGATAAGATCAAAACATAATTGTTGTATTAATTTCTCAAAAACTATAGCATTTTATGGAAAAATATTTCAAAGGAAGTTTTCTACAAAGACCATCTTGAGCAAATCTGTAAAAATTTATATTTTCGATCTTACCAATGTTGTGTACACCCTTTAATGTCATATCTGTAAAAAGTGTTTTACCTCAATATAGTGAAATATAGCCTTGAAAATCTGTTCCTCTGTGATGCGGAAATGAACGTCTTCATCATTCGGATGGGAGCAAGGGTGGATGATACCATTCATGTCCAGGTAAAGATTATCAAATTCTGGAATCTAGAAGGGGGAATAAAATATTGTACTAACATTCAAAGTTTGGTAATGGTTTCCCTTTAACATACATTGAAACAACCTTATTACTCATGTCCTGCAATTTGTCAGAGTGGAGCATCATGACCAAGCAGTCTTACTCTTAGTGCATGGAGCTATACAAAATAGCTCCATGCTTAGTGCTAGCCAACCTTGTTGGGCTATTATGGATCTCTTTCAAAGTATTAAAATGCAATTTGAATTGCAATTTTTATTTGTTTGTTTTATTTCAACATTTTCAAAACATCATATCTGGATGAATTAATCGCTTGGTATAATTCACAGGGGTTCTGCCCAGGATTTCTTTAGTGCCGGAAAAAAGTTTGTCCTAGTTCGGTCAAGTCAATTTCCTTTCGATCGTGCACGGAGTGGTTACACACGTGCGCCCTGCAGCTGTGCCTTGAATGTAGGCCTCCATAGTGCGCGCACGCCTTTACCGCCATGGGAAAACAATTTACAGCAACTATAGCATGGTGCTTACTCTACAATTCATTTTCCGTTGTATTAAACGCTATAGAATAGGGTACGCAACATGATGAAACTGGTATCATGTTATTCCAAGCGTAAAGCTATAATCAGCGTGACTGGAAACAATTGCGAAATCAATGTGAGTTTCGTTGGATATAATGAACATCGTACAGGCGGGGGGGATGCTCGATCCTGGATCATTAAAATAGACTCAAACCAAAGAAGTAGGCTACTCGAAACTTTGGATGAAGCTTTTTACTGGTAAATAATAGTTTTTTACACGATGTTCAAAATAGTTTGTAGGAAATGGGCAAAAAAAGAAAGGAGAATGTGTGGTGGTCGGAAAACAAAATAATTCTGCTCGTGGTGGTCGGGGAATCATGAGTGCCGGTCGGGTTTTCCGGCACCGACCACCGTGGGCAGAACCCTGAATTCATAGTAACTGCAAAAACGTAAGATATAATGTGAAGTATGTAGGAGCAATATGCGAAAAAGAAAGAGGGTGATATTTGCAATCGAAGTGGTACGCACTTGTACAATTTTGAAAACTTAGCATTTTATTAGACATTGGTGGGCTGTAATCATAATGGCGATTTTAAAAGAGAGCTGTAACAACAGCCCAACAAGGTGGGCTGTCTTAATAAGGGAACAAAAGAGTGGCGACGAGTTCTTAAACGGCCGTTTAAAACCGGCAGGGTCGTGGCCGTGCGATAAAGGCCCGAGCCGGGCGAGGCCTTTATCGCACGGCCGCGACCCTGCAAGGTTTTAAACGGCCGTTTAAGAACGAGTCACTACTCATTTATTCCCATTCATAAATGCCTTTTTGTTAAAAAGTGAAGAATAAGGAAAATCGGTGGTTGAAAAAGACAATCTCTGACATCGAAGTTTGTACATTTCAAAAACTTTTGTAAAATTCTGTTTTGTGCGCGTTGGGTTGTGTGTACGCGCGTGTACAAAAAGATTAGGCTACGCGCGGGAACTATAGCCATGTTTTGCGTTCCGCGTAAGTAAATTGGCGGAGCTTGCGCGTCCAATACGCGAAGCCCAGCCGGTTATAAACACTCTTGGCCGTGCTTTATCATCCGTTTAAACACCCCCACGTGACGTGCTCTCCACCAATAGGAATAGCGAAACTGTCTGGGGTATTTATGAATGCATCTTAAGGTCCCGGTTGTGGAATTTGTGTCCCTGAACAAGACACTCACCATATTTGCTTTAATTTAATGTTCTTTGAATGACACATATGATATGTTGTTTAATGCATGTTACTGAACTCAGTAAACTTATGGTTAACCCTTTTATTTCAGCCCCAAGTTCTTTTGACATAAACAACCACTTGGGCCGAAGTTGTTTGACCACTCAAGCGTGAAGCACACATTCTCACACAACAGGAAGCTTGTGCTCAAAGTTTGATTTAATAATAAGTAATACAAATTGTCTTACTTATTGAATTTCCTTTCATATAATTTAAAAATCATTGAAATATGCCAATAAATGTCCAACTTCTTTTTTTGTAGGTGTTTGGCATTTCGGATATTTCCACTCCAATTTGAAGTGATTGCATAATAGCAACCCTATTATATTTTACCATCATGGGAAAGATCTGATCTTTCTCTTTCCAATGATGGTAAGCTTGGGTATGGAAGGTAAACAAAGACAAAACTACAGCTTTTTAACAAATGGCCTTTGTGCTCAGGATTGAGTGCTTTTTGTGTGTACTTGGGCGACTAAAGACACCATTGGGGCTCAAGCAGGGTATAGTGCACAGTCAACTTAAGTCGCTTGGGGTTGAAAGGGTTAAGAGAAGGGGGGCTTTGAGCCGTGGAGTTTGCGGCAGATTGCACCACATCACCTGGGCCCAATTTCATGGCTCTGCTTACCGTGGAATTCTGCGCTTACGCCCAGCTGCGTCCCATAGAAATACACACGTTACAATGCACGTCAGCGCAGAATTATTTGGTAAGCAGTGCCATGAAATTGGGCCCAGGTAAACCCTTACGACATCCTATTATTAAATGCATCTCATAATTCAAAAACTTAACATACCCGTCGTCAAAAAAAATATGCGCTTTAGTTTGAGACGTCCAAAGATAAAGCGCTGGTAACCAAGTGAAGTATATTATTACAATGTCATTAGTATCAGAACATTTTAAAAGTTAGTCACTAATCTTGAAGTTGTGGTGCGCAGAAAGTGGAGCCTTGCTCCTTCTTTTGATTTATATTATAGTTAGTTTCCTGCTGAAAAACACTCTTTTTAAAATTTATTTGCAGCTTTTGTCACACAGTTGTAATGATGTGGGAAAAGCTTAACGGGTTAGATATTCTGATAACTTACAATAACATGTTGCATGGATGTTGATGCATGTCTGTCACAACAATTATCAATAATAAACTAATAATAATGATATGGTTTTAAAAGCTTGTTTAGACATTAATCTTTTTTTAATCACGACCAGGCCAGGGCCCAATTTCATAAACATGATTTTAGGGTTTTTTTAAGCAGAAAATATTTCTTAAAAATTTTCTGCTAAGCAGAAATGAGCAGGAAATCCAGTCACAAGTTGTACATGTGACATTGGTAGCTATATTACATTAGCCGGTAACCTTATTCTGGTTAGTTGTGCCTCTTTTCCTTCCTCCATGGTTGTGCTTAGCTAATTTTTAAGCAGCTCTGAAATTGGGTCCCGTGTTCCAAAATTGGGGTGGGGGATCCACAAGACAGAAGACCGCAGGGCTTGTGATGTGTTGTGTAAATGTAACTCAAAAATGATTTATTGGACCAGAATTTGTGTTAATTGGTGTGACCATGGAGGTAGGTGTGACCATGGAGGTAGAAATATTCCTCCATGGTGCGATGTTTCCTGACGGATGCTTTTTTGCTTTGTTTCTTTTCATTCCTCCATCATCATGGTTTCACTCAGATGACACCGCGGTTGGTGAACTAAACAGAATGGCCATTCGCCATCCGATCCGACGGTGTGACACAAAATACAAAACAAAGGCACGGACACACACACAGTTTTACCTGATTTTCTTTCACAACTTCACTCAAACATGGATACCTCTCGCTGATCCAGCGATAGAACTTGGGGACACCCATGATGTCTTCTTCTGATTGTCGAACTCGAATCTTGCAAGTTGCAAAATGTTATCACACAATCTCTCTCAAAAACGGTTTTCCCCCTCCACCACACGATGTGCAATAAAATGCATTGGTTCAAAACAATTCAAGTGAATGGAATAAGTGCAATAACCAGACCGGCATCAAACAGACTAAAGATGCTAGCCGCAAATCAAGCCGCTAACTTCAATTACTTGACTATAATAGGCGGGCTCTGAAGAAAACCATCCCCGCCAACCAGTCACATCACACTGAGCATATGGACTGAGTTAGCTCATTGTTTGTAAAAAATTGAAACAATTATTGTTTCAATTTTGACTTTATCCTCAAACTACTGTACAAAACTAGACTCTTCACAGTCAGTGACTAATCATGGAGGACGCCATGCTTGGATTTAGCTGCTTAATGATCAATGTCGTCACATCGGTGAACGGGGCTTTAATTTGAGCCCCGCCCCCGCCCCCATCCCACACACACCACACTCTATTTGTTAAATCCATGTGGAGACGTCGTACTCGTAGGTTCTTTCCTTTGTCCCTGTGTGGAGACCTTTTGTTTTCCCTTTTCTGTTATGTCAGGTCTCCATTAAAAGGCATTAGGTATGCGATGCGAATATTAATTAAAACACACCTGTTATAGATGCCCTTTGGCCTTTCTAAATTATTGTGTGTTGTTATCTTTTAATTAAATGGTGATCATCTCATTTGTCATGAACTTTGTTCTCCATTGCATCATGGAGGAAGGATTGCAAGCAACACTGACATGGTTACATTAATCAGTGATAATAAAGGAGAAATAGTGAACCATTTTAACCATAGAGAAAGCATACTGTTTGAGGTGCTCTGCTTTGTGACAAGTGTTTTCAGGTAAAACTTTTAATCACTGTTCTCGAAACAAAGGGAAACAAATGTAATAAAAGACAACAGATAAGCAATTTGGTACTGTGATTGTTGTGTATTATTTAACCACCTTTGCAATAAAATGCTTGCCATACCTAGTCAGTACTATTCCTCCATGACGATATCCAATTGTCACAAATATTTGTGTTTAAAAACTTGTTAAAGATGTACAGGTTTTCTCAAGTAAGATTTACCTCATTTTGCATAAATATTGTGAGAGAAAAAAATTACATCCCCGGTGGGACTCGAACCCACAACCTTTGAATTAGAAGTCCAACGCGCTAATCCATTGCGCCACGGGGATGTACTTAATCACGTGAGTTGAATATAAATACTATATACATTAGGTTATTACAGGAAACGCATCAAATTTGTCAAAATTTATATTTTTGTGGGACAATGACTCATTTTGTGCTTTATTTCATAAAAACATTGTCTAAGGTTGTATAATATAGTGAACTACAAAGAAATGTGGCTTCAACGAGCAGTCAGCCTCGTACGATGAGTGTGACCAACCCTGGATGCAGTAGTCTTTCTTAATGGTAAAGGGCATGAGTACGAGCGATTAAAATTACCCGTGTAGTTCGACTATGCTATTGGGCACGATGTTGTCTAGTAGTTCTGGTTACGTGACGTCATTTCAACGCTGATGGGGATCCTCTCGGTTTTATGCCTACGGTAAATCTCCTTCTTTTCTGCAGTATTGGTCATATTTCTAATGTACTTTTGAGAAATGTTTTTATTTAATTGAAAAATAAACACCACATGCTTAATGTTTACACTGTATTGCAATGGTAATGTTATGTTTTTACCGATCGTAATTGCCAGATCGTCAAAAGACATCGTTCAGTCATTCAAAATGTCAACAAAGTTGGTCCATGATTGGTCTGCCCTCGGTCACACGTCTACAGCATGTCATGTCTAGTGTTGTTATGTTAGGTCTGCTCTTGAGTCTTGGTCAAAGTAAATGTCGTTATAAAGATCGGATCTTCAATTAAACTTCTTCAAAGTTAAGTTTCAACTTCCATGCTTCATTGAAAACCAGACTTAAATCTGATCTCTGATTTGATGATAAAAAACAGTTTAGTATTTTGTGCATTGCCGATGTGCTTTTTTTCTGCTTGCTTTTGCCAGGTTTGCTATTAATGCTAATAAAAGTAATATAATAAAACTGAGTGTTAAGTTTAAAAGACTTAATTTTGTTTCTTTACTCACTAATGGCGTCTTTTTTGCTCAAAATACCTGGATGACAGACAAACTTTCCACCACAGCAAGCGTTCACCGCAACGGCTTGCCAGACCGCAGTAGCACAGTCGGTACGGACGGTGTCACACTGTCGGTACACGCGAGTAAACATTGAAACTAAAAAGAAGCTTGGACAGTTTAATACGCACGGGAACATTAATGAAAATTTAACATTTTGTCTGAGATCCAGGTACTGAGCTTCTATTCTTAGTATTACTGTGGAGTGCTAACGTAGCGTTACTACCCCCCAATCACCAGTGGAGTTTTGGCAATAGGATAAGTATTAGGTAGCTTGATTTTAACAACAATTTTTGTTAACCACCTTTTTAAAATTTTTTTTATCAGACCTAAGATGTGTGTCACCATTTTACGCATTGAGTTGAGTTCTACATATTGATTAATTTGGACACATTTCCCTTGTGAACTGACTGGACTGTATTCTCACCGGGCATCATGTGGTGGTACGGATTCTCACACGTTGTATTCCATTTCATCAGATGGTTTCCAAAGGATAACAGAGTGAAAGTGTGAGTTTGAAAACTAGAGATTCCTTGCGGGTAACTACTAAATAGGCCACTTGACATGCTTGAAGTGATGTAGTGTTCCAGGGCTTGAAACACCCATTGGTAGCACTGGTCCAAAAACCAGTTATGTTAGCACTTGGTCCAGTTAGATGAGACTTATCCGGACTTTTCCGGTTGTGAGGTACAACCAAACAAGTTCTGTTGTTTGGTGATTTTCTTCCTACAACTGTCTAGTGATTTTTTTTCCTACAACTGTCTAGTGATTTTTTTCCTACAGGCACATACTATTGGTATGTTTCCTGCCCAACTGGCCCTTCCCACAAAATTCCACAGGAGACTGTGGAGACTAAGTTCACAGTACATAAGCCATGGGGTTTCCTAATACCAGCTGTACAAACAGAAGAAACCCATGCACCCAATGCTAGCCTGGAAGGTGTGGTACTTTGTGGCAGTCTGTGGTACCAGTGTACAGGAGGGTTAAGATGCTCTAATTTAGGCAGTCCGGTGGTCACTTGAAGCCCTTAGTTTTATAGTATTGTAGTCTTGATGTTCAGTTTGGCCAATTGATCATTTGAAGCGAAACCTTTTTTGTAAAATTGCATCATTAAGATAAACGTGTGACATATTTTGAAAGTGAAGGATATTTAATGTGTATTTTTCTTATAATCAGTGCCACTAATAATGACTGTTTTCCCTGTTGTTCTGCAGTCGTGTAATCATCATACTGTTCGCCTTTGCTCTGCTCTTCCCACAACTCTTTGTATTGACGAGGTGAGAATTGTCCTGGATGAGTTTGGGAGAATTTTTAATCCCGAAATAATTTTGCCCCCCCCCCGACTTAGACTTGACCCCAGAGACTTACATAGTTGATGTAAGAGTTGACCCTAGAGACTAAGATGCGACACTTTGCTCTAGAGATTGAAGACTTGATCCTAGAGACTTGAGACCTAATCCTAGTGGCATGAGACTTGACCCAAGAGACTTGAGACTTGACCCGAGAGACTTGAGACTTAACCCTGGAGACTTGAGACTTGACCCATAGAGACTTGAGATTTGACCCTAGAGACTTGATGTTTGGATCTTGATGCTTGAGACTTAACACAGACCTACAAGTATTTAAGGTGCTGCCTTGTTAAAACATTAACTGCTATTTTCATAAGCTTACTCAAGGTAGTTGAATAACTGATTCTATGCCTTACAGTTTTATGTGGTTATGTGATATTTCAGAGAGCACTCAAGTCGGTACTGTGGCCAGCATCTCTTTGATCAACTCATCGTTTCAATCGTCTTCACATTCTGCATGATTGGTAATTAACTCTTATTTGTTGGTTCCCCTGTGTACCTCTATGATCCAAAGCTAAAGCCGTGTCAGAATTGGCGGCTATGCAGCTTTGGCTATGTGTCATCGTGTGTATAAGTATAGGACATCCTGAGCAACACCCTTAGCAACAGTCGTAGCCGTAGCTGTAGCCACCAATTCAGATACGACCTAAGATTCACAAAAAAGGAGCCAGTCTATTTCCCAAACCACCTCAGATTTGCCACATTGGCTTTCTTCAAGTCAATTCATAATCTGTTTTGATGCTCGCTCAATTTCAGCTTTCACCGTGATATTCACCTTAATGGACCCTGTACCTTTTGAGGTCAAGGTGGTGTTTCACATCTTCGGAGGGATGAGCTTCATCTTGGGTCTTGTCCTGAGCATCTTCACATCCACGGCAGTAGAATGTGTAAGTAGTCCTGACTTTGATGCTTGTGCTTCAAATATCACGTAGTAAAACACCATGGTTGCTGTTGCATTGCACTCAGGCAAAACGTTTGCGGGACCGTTGATAAAATGCAGGGATGAGAAATTTCAGACTTTTATCTGATTTCAGACTTTCTAAAGTCTGCTTGGTGAAAAAATTAGCTGTTATTTTCTTCAGATATAAAGGAAACATGCTCTTTGATCTCCTTCTCTAGTGCTAAGGATACTGTTCCCAGAAGCATTCCGGTTTGATAACTTGTGTGTTAAAGTTGGCCAACGTTTGCACTGTCTGCCAGAGTGGAACGCACCCCATGCCTCAAATTATTAACCAAAGCCTTAAAAGCCTGTGATTACACCTGCAATGACAAGTAGTGTTGCTCTTGAGATCCATGTCAATAACTATTTGGAGATATGTCATTTAAAGGCACTGGACACGTTTGGTAATTACTCAAAATGTATATTAGCATAAAAACTTACTTGATAATGAGCAACGGAGAGCTGTTGATAGTATAAAACATTGTGAGAAACGACTCCCTCTGAAGTAAGGTAGTTTTTGAGAAAGAGGTAATTTCTCACTAAAATATTTGAATCTGAGAAAGACTTCAGGTCTGAAGCCTTTCTCAGCCATCTGAAAGCACACAAATTTGTGCAACAAGGGTGTTTTTACTTTCATTATTTTCTTGAAACTACGATAGCCCAAATTTTCACAGGTTTGTTATTTTATGCATATGTTGGGATACACCAAGTGAGAATACTGGTCTTTGACAATTACCAAAAGTATACACTACATTTAATGGTCTCAAATCTAATCACTGAAAAAAGAAATTTATTTGTGACAACAAATACAACAATGGCTTGCACTGGACATTCATCACAGTAACAAAATAAGAATGTATTATAATGTAGGTTACGGCAGTATTAAACTTTTGGATTATTTGTTTGCAGCAAAACAACACAGTGGAGCTTTACTACATGTCTCTGGCCTCCGTCATCTTGTGTCTACTGACAATGGGTAAGACATCAGCAAATTATCAAAAGTGGATTGGTATATAACACTTATCGTAAATACATCCAAATAATGGTGGAAAAAATAACTTGTATAGGACAATCGCAAATGATCAAAAGTAGATTGGTCTATACTTATCAGAACTAACATTGTTTACATTGTACAACTGCAAAATGATAATACATGTATCTGGATGCCTGTGAAAGCCACTAAAAATTGATAGTACATATAAAAGTTGCAACTAACAAAAACCAGCAGTTTGATTCAGTATGTATGAATGTTTGTCTATCGCTCCTTTAGGTTTTGAATTATGAAAGAAACTCCACAAAAATTTATTCAAATCAAAACTATTTTAATTTTCGTTTTACAATTGTGTTTGTTTCCAGTTTTCTTTGTGTTGATGCTTCCTTTCTGGCTGCTGAACCGTTGGTTCCCAAACTCCGTCCTGGATCGGAAAGGAAGGACTGGCCTCTGCTACGAGCCAACAGAATGCTGCTCATGTCTCTGGCATGTCTAATCAGGATCAGAAATCACCTGCCAGAGGCCACTGTGAAACCCCTCAACAGTCCTAAGTTTTTAAGAAATCTTTAACCCTTTAGGGCATATCCTCTTGGTAAGTGTGACAAAATTACACCATAAACTAAGCCCATGATAAACCGAGTGTAATTTTTCTTGGGTATCCGTCCAATATACATTAGATTTAAAGGCATTGTACACGTTTGGTAATTGTCAAAGACCAGTGTTCTCACTTGGTGTATCCCAACATATGCATAAAATAACAAGCCTGTGAAAATTTGGGCTCAATTGGTCATCGAAGTTGCAAGAAAATGATGAAAGATAAAACACCCTTGTTGTACAAATTTGTGTGCTTTCAGATACAGGAATAAAAACTTCTTGCAAGAAGTTTTTATTAATTAGTGAGAAATTACCTCTTTCTCAAAAACTACGTTACTTCAGAAGGAGTCGTTTCTCACAATGTTTTATACTATCAACAGCTCTCTGTTGCTCGTTACCAAGTCAGTTTTTATGCTAATATATATTTTGAGTAATTACCAAACGTGTACGATGCCTTTAAGGAGTAGATATTGCTAAATGGTATAACAAGACGGTTACATGATTCCTTCTTGTATATAATCGTAACTTGTTGTAGTACTTGTAGATATTTGAAAGATTTGTAGATATTTATCACAGTAGCTGTAAAAAGAAAACAATGTTTTAAGAATTAGTACTCCGTGTTACACCAGCTAGATGAAAATGAACAAGGACACAAACAACAGGCTTTAAAGATCCTATATCCCTGGACTTAAACTGTTCATTGCATCTATTGTTACTTTTGATCTGCTCTTTGACCTGGGGCCAATTTTAAAGTGCTGCTTAACGGTAAGCAATCTTTTATGCCAAGTATAGCAGAAAAGTTTGCTTATACTAAGCAGAAATGTATTTCACAGGTTACCAAGAAAATTAGGCAGCCAGCTAGCGCGTTCACCATGGATTTGTTCGCTTACAGTAAGCACTGT
This sequence comes from Plazaster borealis, assembly GCA_021014325.1. NCBI lineage: Eukaryota > Metazoa > Echinodermata > Asteroidea > Forcipulatida > Labidiasteridae > Plazaster > Plazaster borealis. Next base: position 2,661,770 of record CM037466.1, read on the forward strand.
AAGGTTGGCACTGAAAGGGCATGCCAACATTGTTATTATTATTATGTTGATGTATTTCGTCATTGATGCAAGAAAACTACACACAGGCAATTAAAGTAAGATAAAAACTGTTGATGCAAGACAATTCCCTGATAAAAGCGCCCTCATGCGGTCAAAAATATGGTCATTAGGAACAATATACCTACGATTGTGACCACAATGGGGACAAAATTGGTGTCATATCTGTTTGAGAAAAAGGAAGGGCCTAGATTGCAAATGCTAACACACAGTACCTTTGTGTTCCTTATGTTCATTCTTCGACACTGGTATAGGTCAGGACTTGATGCACACAAAGAAAAAATGTGATATTTCAACTGATTTTTATGCTGTCGCAAAATAGGAGTTAATTTAATAAATGTAGATACTCAGTAAATGAATATTGATTTTTAGAAAAATATATTTTTCATTTTATATTGTATATTTTGATACTATCGTTGAAAATCATTGGTTAAATGTGATGTGTATATATATTTGCAGTGGATGAGAGCAAGTATACATTTTGTCATATAAAAAATAAACAACGATCGTCCAGAAAAATGTACATTGGAATCTTTGTTTCAACTTGCGTGTATTATTGGTGCAAGGGTAAAGTAATAATAGTAATTGACTGTCGGCTCGCTAACGAGAAAGATGACGTGGCAGTCAAGTTTATTGGTTCAGCTCGTTCATGGGAAAGAATATTGCTGATAATTTACTTGAAGTGTAGCACCCCCAACTTTTTTGATGGGGTGCTCGAATACACCAAAGCACCCCCTACTTTTAGTAAACATGTTTTATAAATTCACCCTTACATGAACGGAAACTTGGAAAAGTAAAAAATGTTTCAATACGGGTAGCATGTCATATTTTAAAATAAAATAAATCATATCATAGTGGCTCTGATTGCACGACGACAGAGCATCTAGGACCCAAAAGCTTCCGGAGCCCTCAAGTGGGCCCAGGACCCAACGCCACAATGGCCTCGCACTCTGTGCTCGCCATAATTGTCTTTGAAAAAACCCAGCGTGACCCCTTGCAAAAATGTTTTCTTGCGGGCCAGCCCGACTTTATCAGGAAAAATTTGATCTTTCCTTGCATCACAATTCAAAAACAACGCCTACCTGATTGTTTGCATGAAGCGATTCGCTTTGCAGTCGCTTTCACATGAAGTATGAACCGGGCTTTAGAATTTGCACTCAAAACAAATACTTTAACTTCTTTGGAAAAGGCTACTTTTACATTGATAATTGATAGTGCATCCCAATAAATAGCTCCTAATGGTTTGCAAAACAGGAATAAACATAACTGGTTACTCTAAAATCACGAGCCGATGATCCATCTCGACCAAGCCTTTTCCCAAAAAATGAATAACTTCTCATGGTGTTTAGTAAATTATCTTTCACTTTAAGGTTTTCTTAATGAAAATAACGATAAATTTTTATATTTTACATTTAGTTTTCCTGAAAAACACCAGTAATACACAATGTATTCAACAGCTTTTTAAATTTTGTGTATCTCACATTTTAATTCGAAGTTGTAATATAAATACTAGTGTTTAGCCAAACACATTTAAATCAGTGTGGTACATGTACAACACAAACAAAAACAAACAAGTAAGCAATATATACAACAAGCAATGATTACACCATGTAACATGGGACTTCACATGTTTACAAAAAGAGCAATGGAGCCTGGATTTCCTTCAGGCACGATTTGTACACAGCTCAATGGAAGAAACAACGAATATTTACATATTATGGAGATTGCACCATACCATTTGTATCTACTTTTGACATGAAGAAAGGGGGTCACATCTCAAAACTTGTACAGCTGTTATTTTTACAATTCTTGTTTTTATGTGGTAATTATAGGCCTACAATATGTGGAATATCTCATATGAACAGTGCATGGGACATGTCCTGGGAGTATACAGCAATAATTGTGTTGACATAGTCTGTAGTAAGACTAAAGTACGTCTTGTGCTATCCCACTTCCCAGTCTGACCGTGCACTGATGTTCATGAACAAGCAGTACACCAAGCTGTGTGCTATCACAACTGCCCGCCAGTCCACACACTGAGCAACTGTCAGGACGATACACACACTTTCATTTTCATTTCATTCATTCATTCTGGTTGTGAAATCAAGGACTCTCAGAAAAGTGAACTTAATCACTTTACTAGCCAAGAACCCCATGGAGAGAAGACAAGGAAGTTTTAGTTTTAGATGTGGGAGGAAAACCCCAGAGAATCATTATAGGGAAAACACACGTAATCAGCAGGTGGGGACTGAAAACTCGATCCATATAGTGCCCCATGGGATTCGAACCGGGGTCCCAGAGGTGGAAAGCAAGGAAGGACAGCAATACGCCGACCCCAAACACCTGATGCATCATTTTTGTGGGAGGTCCCGCCATTGTTCGAATTCCCCCATGGGGCCCAAGTTTAACAAAGAGAACCTTGTGGGGTATCTTTGTTCCATGTGTAAACAATCCACAAGGGCCTGTGCATAAGCCCAGTACAAAGGAAACCAGAGTGTGGACTTAGTCTCCCAGGGGTGTCTACCTGTTAATATAACCAAACTTTAAAAACAAAAGGGATCCAGGTGTTTCGACAGAGCGAGGTCTTCCTTGCTTCGGTTTCATGTACAAAACCAATGGGGATGCCGCTAAAAAAAATCCAAAACTATGGGAGAACAAAGAGAAGTCCTTGATTTACGGGTTCGACAAACTTGTATGCTTATTTTTTATGCAGGTGTATCAACCTGATGGACTCAATGTGCATTGACTAAAAAAAAACCAGCTTTCCAATCAATGCTAGTAACACCAATTCTACCTCTATGGTTGGCGCCACAAAGAAATCTGACCATCCATCTATGCAGTTTACAGACCAAAAGTTTATTTATAATTCCCAATCACTATGAAATGAAAAAAAAAAATCCACACAATTTGTGAAAGTCTTTCCTAATAAGATTCTTCAAAATATTCTTCACTCTTAAAGTTCCATACAAAAATCTTCACTCAAGATCCTCCATGTTATGTACAACAAAATTGAGTTTAGTAATCTGACATCACGCAGGGATTAGGAGCTGATGAAAATGCTATACAAATGGTTAATGTTTATGCGCGCAATGGTGAGAGTATTTTCAAGAGTTAAAACATTCCATCTTTCGAATGAAAATATACTCTCCATTTCACTCAGAAATACTATTCGCCATTTGCACGATCAGCCATTTGCGTGTAGAGCCTCGACTTGGGGACAGCAGTGAATAGAAGCATTATATAACTGTATTGTCACGGTAATGTAATGATACTTTCATCCAAAGAGATACATAAAAACAATACAAATGAAGCATGAAGTAGAGGCTCTACACGCACATGGCAGATCCGTGCAAAGGGCGAATAGCATCCAAGTAGATCTTTGTCATTGATTAAAAAATAAACAAAATGTGGACGTAATCTGGAATCACCTATGAGGGCACTTTGTACTGATGTGTATAGCACACGATGTGGTCCAGCATGCAATGGTAAAAGATGATGGGATGAAAATGCACGGTTTATGACGTAAACCATGTAATCATTGTAATGGTTTGATTAACGAAATTTGTCTGATCTAAATTCCTCCAATCTACTTTGGTGTTTTCTACAATGTAAGTTAATCACATCATTTATTAATGTTGTGTAGAAAGAAAGAGTAAAAGAGAAATAATATAATGGCTTGCAGACTATAGTTGCTTTGATTCCATTTAAAGATTTGATAAAATAAAGAAAAAAAAGAAAACAACACAGACACAAATTGATTCATTATCCAATGGTTAACAAAAGTGTTTATAGCAATCTATAAAACATTGATACCCACCATGCAATGCCTCAAATCCTATAATCTATACATAAATATGTAATATTATCCCTTTCTGAAACTAGAATTTTGAAACTAATAAGTTGAAAATGCAGTGTGAGAAATCTAGGGGCAAAAAAATGAACAATCCATTATAGAGCTAACACAGGTAGTAAAGGTCAAAAATAAAAAGCTTGACACAAAACCAGGCCTCATTCAAGTGGTTTACAATGGAAAGAATGATGGCAGTGTTACAAGGTACCAGACTTTAACCATGCTGTTGCCGGTATGTGAAACAGATTTCCCCTTCAATTATTCAAAACACTCAAAAGGCACCAGACTTTTTCTAAGCCTTCAAGGTATTATACAGGATTGGTAAGGAACAAAAAAACATCATTGTTTAATTTTAGTCTGAAAGCTTACCGATTATGAAGTTCATACCAGAACCATTTTTCTGTGAAATATTTCTCTCTGAAATGAAGTCATGTTCGAGAAAACTGTATCTGAAAAAACCTAAAAAATGCAATAAAGTTCAGCTGATTTCGGTTGTTACAACCAAAATTAAGGACAATGTGTTTACATGTTGAAAACTGTGCATGGCTTTTCACTATTTTAGGGTCCTAATACTTAGACTAAAATTAAAAAGATTAAACCCAAATTTTCACAGGTTTGTTATTGCATGCATTTGTGCAAGGTCCGATATTTTACAAGATGGCAGCAGCATGGTTAAGTTCGAGTAAATGTCTAGTATCTCGTGTTATCGTTGTGTTTGTTGCTGTGGCCGTGTTTGCGACCGCCTTGACTGGGGCCCTTGGGTCGCATCGGGGACCTGTCTCTCCTGACGGTATTGTGCTCCTGTCTGTAACAGTAACAATAATACAAAATGTACACGTGTATTGCACCAAAACTTATGAAAAAAGCTTTGTAACACACTATTGAGGATAATGTACAATAACAAGCCTATCAAAAGGTAATCTTGCGTGTCGTGGCCAAGCGGTTAAGAGCACCGGACTCAAGCTCTGGTGTTTCTGATCAGCTGAGTGTGGGTTCGAGACCCGGTCTTGACAGTTGACACTTGTGTTCTTAAGCAAGACAATTAACCAATAATGTTTGTTGCTTTATATACTATATTCTTTATGTATTTTGTTTCTTTTTATTTCCCTGTATTTTTCTTTTGTAATGTTGTGCTAGTGAAGAAGTGTAATAAATAAAATAATATTGTTTAAATTAAATTGATACTTTGTCCTTCTTATGGGACGTAAAGCCCTAGAAGCTGCTAAATGAACCCTAGCACATTTGTAAACCTTTATAAGGAGCTACATAAACTGGTCTCATAATTCAACAAATTCTGAAACCTGTCTTAAAATGTTTTTGTTTGTTCAAGTGCATCGAGTACCTTATTGGTAGATAACTGCCCTTCAAACGCTTTATTAAGTTTTTAAAAATGACATATATTTGCATCACATGAACCTGAGTCCGATTCTTTACCTGGGTTGTGAAGTTCCGTTGGTGATCGCTGGAGTGGCATTTCTTTGTCTTCTTCCTACTGAATGCTGACCCATATGCGGCTGAGCTCTATGCCTCCACTCTTGGTTAAACGAGTCGGCATCCGCTAAAGTAAGTACATAGAAAATACTTTAAATGGTAGGTAGAACATTGGCTAAGAAAACTGAAGATTTTGTGTACACTGAATGTATTTACTCTTTGTTAGGCCACATCAAAAAAAAAGTTGTTGATCGTCCCCGCCCGACCCTGCGAAACCCCCTGACCCCATTTAAAAAACCCAAAAACCAAACATTTTCATAATAAAAAAAGGCCTTTTTAATGATCTTTTCAGTCAAATTTGGCTCCGTTCTGCACCGCGCGAAGTTAGGTTGGAAAAGATAATCGAAGAAAGGTTATTCATGTTGGCAAAAACAAGAACAATTCTTCAAACATTATTTACTTTGGCTACACTGCTTTTTATTTTATTTTTTGAAAATGTTTACAGAAAGCATCAAGTTAAATGGGTTCAACAAAACAATTAAAAACAACAAAATCACACAAGCCCTCTGTTTTATAGTGATTGTGATGATTTTTTTATAGTTTATTTCATTTTTTGCCATATCAACAAACCCCCCACCCCCGAAAAAAAAAAATTTAAAAAAATTACAGTACAGTGATTAAGTTTGCTTTTCCGAGAGTCCTTAACTTCACAAGCAGAATAAATGAAATGAAATAAATGCAATGACTCACTTTCATCCAAATTTTTAAAGTCTTGCTGCTCTTCCGTTTCCTGTGTGCGCGTGTTTCTGGAGCGTGAAATAATGTGAGCACGATCTCCTGCATGATAAAATGTATAACATGGAAAAGTTAAAGGTGAACATAAAATAACTAACCACACGAAATAACTAAACACAAGCTAAACATATTAACTAACTAACCATTATAAACTAACCACATGAAATAACTAAGCTCAAACTAAACTTATTTCAGGTGTTCAGTTTGTGTTTATTTATATTTTTGGTTACAAAAAAACAAATGAAATAGCTTAACACATCAACTGGTTACAAATGTTTCCATCAGGAATCAGTACAAAAGCATTATATTTTATCAAGTATTTTCAAATTTCTTTGCCCAAAACTATGTTAGCTGAAATTCCCAAACTCACCCAAGTGGTGTCCAACAGCCATTTTCTCCAAACCAGCTTCACTGTCTCTCACAGAGCGTCTAGTCTCCTTCACCTACAATAGAAAGTTAATCAGAAAAAAATGTCTTCCTTATATGGTTTATTTGTAAGGTATGGTACAGGGGTCAAAGAAAAAACAGAAACTTGTTAGTGTCATAGGCCCTTTCCGAAACCACGATTTGGGCTTGCTTGCTTGGACTTAGGCTCTGTCAGTTATTTTAGAAAATGTGCTCTTTCCTTTTGGGGCTTCATTTATAGGCTGATGGAGCCCAAGCCAAAACCAAAACCCAAGCCCAAGCCCTGGGCCCAATGTCAATTTCATAGAGCTGCTTAAGCAGCTAATATTGCTCAGAAATTTTTTGCTTAGCAAAAATAAGCAGGATACTAGCCACAAATGGTACATGTGGAATGATTTTTCGGCTGGTAACCTTATTCTGGTATGCATGATTTTATTTTGCTTAGCTCCTTTTTGTGCTTAAAGCAGCTCTATGAAATTGGGCCCTGGTTTCAAAAGAGCCACACAGTCATTGACTACGACTGCATTTTACATACTACATTCAAGTTTTGGTAGAACTTGGTAGCCAAGCAAATACTGGCAAAATTAATGCAGCCCCCCCCCTGCCCCAAACTATGACTACCAGCACTCCTCAGCTGGATGCACCCAATCAATGGAAGGTATCCTTACCCCTCCAGGAGCTTTTCTTGTTGAGGATGTTGCTTGATAGACCTTTGGAGGTCCCGCTCCTGCTGATGAGAAGCTTGTGTAGGACGACTGGGAGTAGGAATGCACGTTGGGATTGTTAGACATATCCTCCTGTATGGGGGGAAAAGTATTGAAAATATCAAACTTTGTTTGAATGCACACTTATCATTAGCATTGAAAAAGAATAGTATATTAATAACAGTTGAAAAATGGGGGGGGGGTAGTCTTGTGCACTGATTTGAGTTTAGGGACAAATTTCAATGAGCTGCTTAAGCACAAAAGGTAGCTAAGCACAACATAATTATGCTTACCTGAATAAGGTTATCACCTAAAATACCATGTCACATGTACAATATATGACTGGTATCCTGCTTGTTTTTGCTTTGAAGGATATTGTTATGGTTATGGAAAAAGATACAACTTTTTATCCCCCAAAATTTGAATCTGAGAAGCATTACTGCAGTAACATTTCTCAGATTGTGTATTCCAATTACAGATTATTCCTCCTGCGTCGACATTACCATAACCACTCCAGATTTTCGGCAATATCTCAAAAACGCTACCACCTTTTGAAATGAAATTTTCACAGGTTAGTTTTATGGTATCTACAACTATAGGATTGAAACAAACAGTGGGTTCCAATAACCAAATATATACAGTCTCCACCTAGGTGAACAAATGGGAGCCTGTGTGGTTTTGAAATAGCATTGTGTTTATAAAACACGAAGCCTTTGATGTTGGAAAAGATGATAGGGTTCATGCTATATCTACAGGGATGACTGGGGATAAGAGATAATGTGATTGATAATTACTTGATATTAAATAACATAACTTACAAAACTGTGGTTCATGTTGGACATCATGTTCTGCATGTGACCGAACATGTTTCCGAATCCCGGGCCGAATGGAGCCGGCGACATTCCAAATGGCTGCAGAGCCTACATTACGAAAAAAATCATCAACAAATAAGCTCAAAACGTTTTACCATCCAGCATATTTGGACATCCTATAATTTCCAAATTCTGGTTTAAACCACTCAGCTCACCGTAAAGAAATCATCAGTGTCTTTTCTGTATTAAGACAGACAAAACATTAGACAAAACACATTGTTGCCGAGTATCAAAACAATTAAAATTGCTTAGTTTTAGTCTAAAAAGCTCACTGATTATAAAATGAGTCAGAAACAAAGCACATTGTTGGCACATCTTCTCTGAAAAAAACACAAGCTTTTTAAGGTTTTTTTTCCCTTAAAATAAGACCATCGAATTTGATGAAATTAGAACAGGATGACCTTGTGTTTATTGAAAACTTAAGTGCATGGGAGTCGTGGGACTCTCTTCCAAAAGCCAATGATGTACATGTACTATGCACTTTCCCCAACATGAAGACTTACCTGAGTGTTTCCTGACCTATGACCCCTTCGACCATGATCCACTTCTGTGTTTCTGTGGCCCTGCTGGCCCTCTATGGCCATGAAGCCAGGGCTAAACATGGACTGCATTCGCTGCATATGGCGTTGATGACTTTCATGTACGTTGCTAAAAAAAAGGCAGAATAGTGAAAGAAAGTTATCATAGAGGAAAAAAATACATTTTAGGCCATAAATTTGCGATCCAATTAACATGGATAAGATTTAGAAGGAATTTGAATATCACAATTTCTGTCTAAAACTATTCTGTACAGGGAACAATTTTGCATGTATCGCAGGGCTCAAATTTTTGGGGAAAATCCACAAGACTGCAGGGCTTGTAGCTCAAAACGTTTACTGGACCAAAAAATTTGTTACAAGACCAGAACCAAAATGAGAAAAAAGTTTATCTACTCAGTGTCACAATTAAACTGTTTTTATTTGAACAAGCACTAAGAGAAGATCTCATTCGTCTTATAGGTAAAACTTTCATACTCAGCAGAATTGAAAGATCTTTATCAGACTTAAAGCCAACAATTGAAAATACGTTTTAAAATTAGAGATGAGGTGAGGTATTATTATTCAAAAACACAAGACCACCGGACTTATCCGGTCATAAGTTTACTGGCCCGACACTAAAAACACTGGCCTCGGGCCTGCGGTCCAGTGTTAATTTCTGGTTAATTTCGAGATCTGTATCGCATTGCAATTTGCGATGCAATTTGGACGATGTGCTATGCAACTTTACAAAAGTGGATCGCAATTTGCAATATATTTTTGGCAACATTTATTCTTGAAAGAAACATTTTGACAACTAATTTTCAAAGCCTTTCATTTTTTTTTTTTTCCGCAAGAAATCCAACGCTTAAATAATAAAAAGCAATACAAAATTTTATAAACATTTTATTACGGATGTAGTTTCTTCCATGTGTACCATTAGAAAACTACTCCTAGACCTAGAATAGATATAGAACTATGTATGATGAGTATGATGAGGTTCGTTCCGCTATTGTAATGGAGACGATAGCGGAACGAACCTTTAGTTCTATAGGACCCTGGAGTAGTGTATAGTACCACATTAGCTATCTCAGCTCAGTAGGGACGGTGTAGGTTAACACTAAAATAACTGACTAATAACACTACACAGTACACTAAGAATCGGTACCCTAAACTCTCTACAGAATCACAATCACATCAACTTGTTTACCCCTCTCATTCGTCCGTACATACTCATACTGTTGACAATGAAAAATACTAGAGTTATGCACTAGCAGCAGTACAGTGAAATACTTACCTGAAAAATGGGTCGTCGTCAAAACCTCTGAACATTGAACCAAAATTAAACATGGTGACAATGCGGGGACGACCAGCAAAACAAAAACAAAGCGTTGAGTGAATCGAATGAGTCGCCCGGGGAGCTGCGACGAGGAGAGGAGAGTGAGTAACGTTTAGTTCTTCAAGGCCGTTAGTTTTGCATACGGCAAATTAAAGAAAAACGACACACTACGGACACGTACTGCTCTACTCTAGACTTCAGGCGCTGAGAAAAATTGCTATGTTTGTAGCGGTAGAAAATTGTTGTGTTTTTATGATTTCCCACAACCTCTCACTATCAGTTATCACACAGTTTTTGCGTGGAAAGACCCTGCCAGGTGCCAGTGTTCTCAAGTCCAAACCACAAGTTCTGGTAATTTCTGTTTACACGACGAACACACCACACTGTTATGACCGGAGACAACCGGAAAATACCGGAAAACAGTTCGAGCTCTATATAGACTTGGTTCAAGTCGGGTCTCGTGCTAATCGAGTCAGTAATCTATGAGTGTTGTAACGCGCGCCCTCTAGTGTCATTTATTTGCCAATCCAGTGAATTTTGGATCGCGACACCCGACTTGGTGAATCCGCCAGAAGTTTGTACACGGTCAATGGAGCTCATCTACCGATTTGGGTAGCAGCCAATGAGATTGCAGCATTCAGAATACATTACTGTTATGTACACTTTGACCTGAAAAATTGATGAATATTCAAGACTTCCTTGGAAACTCTGCCATACAACTTTGTTTTGAAAAATGGCGACTATTGGTGAAGGTACGATGTGCATTTAATGGTTGTTTAGAGTGGTCATGAATGGATGGTGGATGCTATGGTTCTCAAACGTTAGGGGCTCATCGTGTATCATGAACAAGGTCTTTAGATTCTGTCTTTCCGCCAGTATATCAATATTTAAGTGGGGTATTGTTCAGTTGTTAAAATCATAAGATATGACGACCGTTTGGGGCTCAACGGATCGGTTTTGCATTGACGCCGTGGAATCTCGTGGGGCTCTGCGGAGCTACAGCTCTGCGGAGCTCCAGCCCCCACGAACTGGCAGCGGGACCGGAAGGGTCGGGAGTCCGAGGGGATTGGAGAAGCATGCAGACCGGGGCAACGTCGTTGTCACACCCTCACATGTCTTAAAAATATCAAAATATAAACGGAAATTCTTCAAAACTTGGGAATGTATTTATCAAGAGTTTAGCTTGTTGAAGAATATTGTTTCATATTCTTCCCATAATTGGCAACTTATTCAAAGTTTAAAATCACGTAATGTTTGTGGTTTAACGGTTCATTGTGCAGTAAGAACAGTCCATTGTTCCACCTGCACAGAACCCCTCTTAAAAAATATACAGGCCTAAACATAAAACGGAAATTCGTCAACAAAGGGAAATCTATCTCAAAGAGTCTGGCTTATATTCATATATTCTTTCAATATCGATTCTTCACATCACAGACATATTAACCTGAATGTAACGCCGTGGAGTTATTGTGAACACCTACTTGAGGGAGCCCTCATAAATTGAATTGGTTTCATTGGTCAGCAGCGGACGCGTGTGTTGCTTATTTAAACTGTTGCATATGCATAATGAATAACTACATATCACGCTAGGGGGTGCCTCCTGGCAGATTCATCAAGTCGGACTTCCGAATACAGTTGATTGGCACTTTCCTGGCGACACAAGTGTCACGACTGGGATTCGAACCCACACTCTGCTGATCAGAAACACCAGAGCTTGAGTTCGGTGTTCTTATCCGCTCGGCCACGACACGCCACGCGGAAGCAATATTTTCTGCTTAAGCAGCTCTATGAAATTGGGCCAAGAAGGTTACGTCGGCATTCCCAGCACGCAATTCTTGAATGAAGCTGCTGATAAATAAAAGAATCTATGAATGGTTTGTCAACAATAAATAAAGCATCAAGTGCGCAGACTAGCCTACTAAAAATAAGGGTTAGGAAAATAATATACCGCCCTCATAGATTATAACCATTGATAACCACGGTGGGTGGGCAGGGCATTGGTTGGGCCATGTTTTGGGGCATGGATTGGATGGGGGACGACAAAAATACACTCTCACGGCATGAGATCTTTTTGTTTGTAATAACGACATAATTAGGTTAATAAATTAATACTATCGGCTGAGGCATAATAACCCAGTTTACAACTTAAGCCTATCTGGAACGTACACTTTTAAAAGAACTAAAAAACTGAAAATTAATGTCCACCTTGGTTTAAAAAGGGAATTAAATGTATCATATGGATCAAAAGGCTAAGCCTCATTACCAATGTAACCAGGGACTTTGAAAGTCTTGTAAACCTTTGAGGGCGTATAGGCCTACACAAAAAGTTTAATTTATAAACTTGTAAGTTCTCATTACCCCCATTTGAAAAAACATTGTTCCACACTTCTCAGCAGCCACTCATAGAAGATGTGTTAATTATTGGGTATGTGGTATTGGTCTCATTTAAGTTCTCCATACCTTTACTAGACAACAATATCTGATCTCATCTTCCATTCTCATCAAGGGATTGTTCCCCTCAGAAAAGAAAAGTAACTTGATCTATCAAACATTCCTGCCGTGTAAGACACTGATTTCATCATTAATTAAACGAGTGCACCTCGTGATTTTGTGAGTTTGTTACCGGACCTCTATAATCCCCTTTCAAAATAAACTGTTGAGCCCATTACCAAATTAATGTTGTCATAAATTTGGCCAAAGAGAAGGTCGTACCTTTGTTATGCAAATAAAAATCCACCGTGTCGCGCGTGACCTAAAGGAAGGCGGAGGCAGCAGGCGGCCCGTGCCGTGTGTAGCGGCGGCGGCGCACGTCAAGTAAACACATAATAATACACACACTTTGTTCCATAGACTGAAACATTCATTGCTATACAAACAAAAAAATAATAATAATATTTTAAGAATATCAAAACGTTAAGGCCAGGGCACTGAACACACCTATAGCCCTGGTAGGACGTCATTGTCTGTTGCATGCAACGGAGGAGTCCAACCTGGACTAGAACACACCCACATGCACCCACCACACCAAAAGCATTCGTGACAGTAAAATGCTGTGTCCCCTTCACTAACTAGTTTATTTATATTCTTACCTGTATAGAAAGTTTAGAATGCATACAGAGATGTACAGTCACTTTCAATTATAATAAAGCATGGGAAATGAAGCTTTGGTAAAATTCTTACCCCGCACTTTTTAAGTGGCCACTTTACACTCCTAAATCAAGCCGACACGTGTGGAATTTTGAACTCGGCGCCTTGTCCCGAAAACACCCCAAACTTCTACAACACTACAAATTAATTTTTCCAGAAGAAATTTCCCAACTCACCACTGCACTTTTTTGTAGTTTACCCTCGAAACTGCGGCAAAAACTTGTAGCTTTGGTAAAATTCTTACCCCGCACTTTTTAAGTGGCCACTTTACACTCCTAAATCAAGCCGACACGTGTGGAATTTTGAACTCGGCGCCTTGTCCCGAAAACACCCCAAACTTCTACAACACTACAAATTAATTTTTCCAGAAGAAATTTCTCAACTCACCACTGCACTTTTTTGTAGTTTACCCTCGAAACTGCGGCAAAAACATGGAGCAAAAAAGCATTGAGAGTGATGAGACTTGTTAAATTCGACCATTTTTCTTCGAAGTGGAAAGTGCCGCACACACGCAAACAGCGACCTGCCTCGGCTTCTCTCTCGAGGGTCATGTAGTCTTGGCCCCAAAAAGTCAGTGATCGATAGGTGATAGTGTACTATCGTTATAGCGCGCGGTCTTCTGGCAAGATTTCACCAACTTGACTGGAACTTGGTTACATCCTGCCATAAGAGGGCGCGCTGTAAGGATTTACAACGAGCGCAGTCCACAGACATTATTATAATGTCTGTGGCGCAATAAATTTCCTGCCGAATAATGGTTTGAAACAAATTCTGCGGTATGTTTGACAGCTCCTGAACTAGGCATGCTAGAGACACGAAATTTAAATCAAACTCCGCCTCTCATATCCCTGAATCCGAATATCAAAGTTTTATAGACACTTTGTGCCATCTTCATACCGCAAATGACCAGCAAGTGGGGATACTCAGAATGCTCACCAAAAGCATGTTCAATGGGATTTTTGTACACAAAGCTGTCAAAGAGAGAAACACAAAGTAAGGACGGCCAAATCACCCTCAGAATAATGCTGGATTACCACATATTTTATACCATTGGAAAGGCAATTTCAAGGGCTCTCTGCTCGTCCTAGTTTTGTTTCCGTGACAATTTTCTAGTCGAGGCGAGCGCCCAGGATGTAGGGTTACTACCACCACCAACTGTGGCTACGTATAAACACAAGCAAGGCAATTCCTGCCGAATAATGGTTTGAAACAAAATCTGCGCTATGTTTGACAAGAACTCCTAGACTAAGCATGCTAGAGACACAAAATGTGTATCAAACTCTGCCTCTCATATCCCTGAATCCGAAAATTTAAGTTTAATGGCCACTTTGAGCCATCTTCATACCGGAAATGACCAGCAAGTGGGGATACTCAGAAGGCTCCTCAGAAGCATGTTCAATGGGATTTTTGTGCACAGAGCAGTCAAAGTAAGAAACACAAAGTAAGCACGGCCAAATCACCCTCAGAATAATGCAGGATTTGCACAAGTTTTATACCATTGGAAAGGCAAGGGCTCTCTCCTCGTTTTAGTTTTGTTTATGTGACGATTTTGTAGGCGAAGCGAGCGCCCAGGATGTAGGGTTACTACCACCATTAACTGTGGCTACGTATAAACACAAGCAAGGAACTTCCTGGCGAATAATGGTTTGAAACAAATTCTGCGCTACGTTTAACAAGAACTCCGGCATTAAGCATGCTAGAGACACAACATTTATATAAAACTCTGCCTTTCATATCCCTGAATCCGAAAATCAACATTTTATGGCTACTTTGTGCCATCTCCATAACGGAAATGACCAGCAAGTGGGGATACTCAGAATGCTCCTCAGAAGCATGTTCAATGGGATTTTTGTGCACAGAGCAGTCAATGAGACAAACACAAATTAAGCACCGGCAAATCACCCTCAGAATAATGCAGGATTTGCACAAGTGTTATACCATTAGAAAGCCTATCTCAGGGTCTCTCTCTTCGTCTGAGTTTCGTTTTTGTAACCCGTGTAGGCGAGGCGAGCGGCCAGGGAGTAGGGTTACTACAACCACCAATTGGGGCTACGTTTGAACACGTACACATGCAAGACATAAATACCTGCCGAATAACGGTTTGAAACAAATTCTTCGCTATGTTTGACAATAACTCCTGAACTAAGCATGCTAGAGACACAAAATTGATATCAAACTCTGCCTCTCATATCCCTCAATTCGAAAATTAACATTTTATGGCGCCATGTGCCATCTCTATACCGGAAATGACCAGCAAGTGGGGATACTCAGAAGGCTCCTGAGAAGCATGTTCAATGGGATTTTTGTGCACAGAGCAGTCAAAGTAAGAAACACAAAGTAAGCACGGCCAAATCACCCTCAGAATAATGCAGGGTTTGCACACGTTTTATACCATTGGAAAGCCCATCTCAAGGGCTCTCTCCTCGTTCTAGTTTCGTTGTTGTGACCATTTTGTAGGCGAGGCGAGCGGCCAGGGAGTAGGGTTACTATCACCACCAACTGGGGCTACGGATGAACACGTATAAATGCAAGACATAAATATCTGCCGAATAACGGTTTGAAACAAATTCTTCGCTATGTTTGATAATAACTCCTGAACTAAGCATGCTAGAGACACAAAATTTATATCAAACTCTGCCTCTCATATCCCTCAATCTGAAAATCAACACTTTATGGCGCCATGTGCTATCTCTATACCGGAAATGACCAGCAAGTGGGGATACTCAGAAGGCTCCTGAGAAGCATGTTCAATGGGATTTTTGTGCACAGAGCAGTCAACAAGAAAAACACAAATTAAGCACGGTCAAATCACCCTCAGAATAATGCAGGATTTGAACAAGTTTTATACCATTGGAAAGCCTATCTCAAGGGCTCTCTCCTCGTCTGAGTTTCGTTTTTGTGACCATTTTGTAGGCGAGGCAAGCAGCCAGGGAGTAGGGTTACTATCACCACCAACTGGGGCTACGATGAACACGTATACATGCAAGACATAAATACCTGCCGAATAACGGTTTGAAACAAATTCTTCGCTATGTTTGATAATAACGCCTAAACTAAGCATGCTAGAGACACAAAAATTATATCAAACTCTGCCTCTCATATCCCTGAATCCAAAAATCAACATTTTATGGCCGCCATGTGCCATCTCCATACCGGAAATGACCAGCAAGTGGGGATACTCAGAAGGCTCCTCAGAAGCATGTTCAATGGGATTTTTGTGCACAGAGCAGTCAAAGTAAAAACACAAAGTAAGTACTGCCAAATCACCCTCAGAATAATGCAGGATTTGCACAAGTTTTATACCATTGGAAAGCCCTTTTCAAGGGCTCTCTCCTCGTTTGAGTTTCGTTTTTGTGACCATTTTGTAGGCGAGGCGAGCGGCCAGGGAGTAGGGTTACTATCACCACCAACTGGGGCTACGTATGAACACGTATACATGCAAGACATAAATACCTGCCGAATAACGGTTTGAAACAAATTCTTCGCTATGTTTGATAATAACTCCTGAACTAAGCATGCTAGAGACACAAAATTTATATCATACTCTGCCTCTAATATTCCTCAATCTGAAAATCAACATTTTATGGCCGCCATGTGCCATCTCCATACCGGAAATGACCAGCAAGTGGGGATACTCAGAAGGCTCCTCAGAAGCATGTTCAATGGGATTTTTGTGCACAGAGCAGTCGAAGAGAGAAACACAAATTAAGCACGGCAAAATCACCCTCAGAATGATGCAGGATTTGAACAAGTTTTATACCATTGGAAAGCCCATTTCAAGGGCTCACTCCTCGTCTTAGTTTCGTTTTTGTGACCATTTTATAGGCGAGGCGAGCGGCCAGGGAGTAGGGTTACTATCACCACCAACTGGGGCTACGTATGAACACGTATACATGCAAGACATAAATACCTGCCGAATAACGGTTTGAAACAAATTCTTCGCTATGTTTGATAATAACTCCTGCACTAAGCATGCTAGAGACACAAAATTTATATCATACTCTGCCTCTAATATTCCTCAATCTGAAAATCAACATTTTATGGCCGCCATGTGCCATCTCCATACCGGGCTCTCTCCTCGTCTGAGTTTCGTTTTTGTGAACATTTTGTAGGCGAGGAAAGAGGCCAGGGAGTAGGGTTACTACCACCACCAACTGGGGCTACGTATGAACACATACACATGCAAGACATAAATACCTGCCGAATAACGGTTTGAAACAAATTCTGCGCTATGTTTGATAATAACTCCTGAACTAAGCATGCTAGAGACACAAAATTTATATCAAACTCTGCCTCTCATATCCCTTAATCTGAAAATCAACATGTTATGGCCGCCATGTGCCATCTCCATACCGGAAATGACCAGCAAGTGGGGATACTCAGAAGGCTCCTCAGAAGCATGTTCAATGGGATTTTTGTGCACAGAGCAGTGAAAGTAAGAAACACAAAGTAAGCACGGCCAAATCACCCTCAGAATAATGCAGGATTTGCACAAGTTTTATACCATTGGAAGGCCTATCTCGAGGGCTCTCTCCTCGTCTGAGTTTCGTTTTTGTGAACATTTTGTAGGCGAGGCGAGCGGCCAGGGAGTAGGGTTACTACCACCACCAACTGGGGCTACGTATGAACACGTATACATGCAAGACATAAATACCTGCCGAATAACGGTTTGAAACAAATTCTTCGATATGTTTGATAATAACTCCTGAACTAAGCATGCTAGAGACACAAAATTTATATCAAACTCTGCCTCTCATATCCCTCAATCTGAAAATCAACATTTTATGGCCGCCATGTGCCATCTCCATACCGGAAATGACCAGCAAGTGGGGATACTCAGAAGGCTCCTCAGAAGCATGTTCAATGGGATTTTTGTGCACAGAGCAGTCAAAGTAAGAAACACAAAGTAAGCACGGCCAAATCACCCTCAGAATAATGCAGGATTTGCACAAGTTTTATACCATTGGAAAGCCTATCTCAAGGGCTCTCTCCTCGTCTGAGTTTCGTTTTTGTGACCATTTTGTAGGAGAGGCGAGCGGCCAGGGAGTAGGGTTACTACCACCACCAACTGGGGCTACGTATGAACACGTATACATGCAAGACATAAATACCTGCCGAATAACGGTTTGAAACAAATTCTTTGCTATGTTTGATAATAACTCCTGAACTAAGCATGCTAGAGACACAAAATTTATATCAAACTCTGCCTCTCATATCCCTTAATCTGAAAATCAACATTTTATGGCCGCCATGTGCCATCTCCATACCGGAAATGACCAGCAAGTGGGGATACTCAGAAGGCTCCTCAGCAGCATGTTCAATGGGATTTTTGTGCACAGCGCAGTCAAAGTAAGAAACACAAAGTAAGCACGGCCAAATCACCCTCAGAATAATGCAGGATTTGCACAAGTTTTATACCATTGGAAAGCCTATCTCAAGGGCTCTCTCCTCGTCTGAGTTTCGTTTTTGTGAACATTTTGTAGGCGAGGGGAGAGGCCAGGGAGTAGGGTTACTACCACCACCAACTGGGGCTACGTATGAACACATACACATGCAAGACATAAATACCTGCCGAATAACGGTTTGAAACAAATTCTTTGCTATGTTTGATAATAACTCCTGAACTAAGCATGCTAGAGACACAAAATTTATATCAAACTCTGCCTCTCATATCCCTTAATCTGAAAATCAACATGTTATGGCCGCCATGTGCCATCTCCATACCGGAAATGACCAGCAAGTGGGGATACTCAGAAGGCTCCTGAGAAGCATGTTCAATGAGATTTTTGTGCACAGAGCAGTCAAAGTAAGAAACACAAAGTAAGCACGGCCAAATCACCCTCAGAATAATGCAGGATTTGCACAAGTTTTATACCATTGGAAAGCCTATCTCGAGGGCTCTCTCCTCGTCTGAGTTTCGTTTTTGTGACCATTTTGTAGGCGAGGCGAGCGGCCAGGGAGTAGGGTTACTACCACCACCAACTGGGGCTACGTATGAACACGTATACATGCAAGACATAAATACCTGCCGAATAACGGTTTGAAACAAATTCTTCGATATGTTTGATAATAACTCCTGAATTAAGCATGCTAGAGACACAAAATTTATATCAAACTCTGCCTCTCATATCCCACAATCTGAAAATCAACATTTTATGGCCGCCATGTGCCATCTCCATACCGGAAATGACCAGCAAGTGGGGATACTCAGAAGGCTCCTCAGAAGCATGTTCAATGGGATTTTTGTGCACAGAGCAGTCAAAGTAAGAAACACAAAGTAAGCACGGCCAAATCACCCTCAGAATAATGCAGGATTTGCACAAGTTTTATATCATTGGAAAGCCCATCTCAAGGGCTATCTCCTCGTCCTAGTTTCGTTTTTGTGACCATTTTGTAAGCGAGGCGAGCGGCCAGGGAGTAGGGTTACTACCACCACCAACTGGGGCTACGTATGAACACGTACACATGCAAGACATAAATACCTGCCGAATAACGGTTTGAAACAAATTCTTCGCTATGTTTGATAATAACTCCTGAACTAAGCATGCTAGAGACACAAAATTTATATCAAACTCTGCCTCTCATATCCCTCAATCTGAAAATCAACATGTTATGGCCGCCATGTGTCATCTTCATACCGGAAATGACCAGCAAGTGGGGATACTCAGAAGGTTCCTCAGAAGCATGTTCAATGGGATTTTTGTGCACAGAGCAGTCAAAGTAGGAAACACAAAGTAAGCACGGCCAAATCACCCTCAGAATAATGCAGGATTTGCACAAGTTTTATACCATTGGAAAGCCTATCTCAAGGGCTCTCTCCTCGTCTGAGTTTCGTTTTTGTGACCATTTTGTAGGCGAGGCGAGCGGCCAGGGAGAAGGGTTACTACCACCACCAACTGGGGCTACGTATGAACACGTACACATGCAAGACATAAATACCTGCCGAATAACGGTTTGAAACAAATTCTGCGCTATGTTTGATAATAACTCCTGAACTAAGCATGCTAGAGACACAAAATTTATATCAAACTCTGCCTCTCATATCCCTTAATCTGAAAATCAACATTTTATGGCCGCCATGTGCCATCTCCATACCGGAAATGACTAGCAAGTGGGGATACTCAAAAGGCTCCTCAAAAGCATGTTTAATGGGATTTTTGTGGACAGAGCAGTCAAAGTAAGAAACACAAAGTAAGCACGGCCAAATCACCCTCAGAATAATGCAGGATTTGCACAAGTTTTATACCATTGGAAAGCCTATCTCAAGGGCTCTCTCCTCGTCTGAGTTTCGTTTTTGTGACCATTTTGTAGGCGAGGCGAGAGGCCAGGGAGAAGGGTTACTACCACCACCAACTGGGGCTACGTATGAACACGTACACATGCAAGACATAAAAACCTGCCGAATAACGGTTTGAAACAAATTCTTCGCTATGTTTATTAATAACTCCTGAACTAAGCATTCTAGAGACACAAAATTTATATCAAATTCTGCCTCTCATATCCCTCAATCTGAAAATCAACATTTTATGGCCGCCATGTGCCATCGCCATACCGGAAATGACCAGCAAGTGGGGATACTCAGAAGGCTCCTCAGAAGCATGTTCAATGGGATTTTTGTGCACAGAGCAGTCAAAGTAAGAAACACAAAGTAAGCACGGCCAAATCACCCTCAGAATAATGCACGATTTGCACAAGTTTTATACCATTGGAAAGCCTATCTCAAGGGCTCTCTCCTCGTCTGAGTTTCGTTTTTGTGACCATTTTGTAGGTGAGGCGAGAGGCCAGGGAGTAGGGTTACTACCACAACCAACTGGGGCTACGTATGAACACGTACACATGCAAGACATAAAAACCTGCCGAATAACGGTTTGAAACAAATTCTTCGCTATGTTTATTAATAACTCCTGAACTAAGCATGCTAGAGACACAAAATTTATATCAAATTCTGCCTCTCATATCCCTCAATCTGAAAATCAACATTTTATGGCCGCCATGTGCCATCTCCATACCGGAAATGACCAGCAAGTGGGGATACTCAGAAGGCTCCTCAGAAGCATGTTCAATGGGATTTTTGTGCACAGAGCAGTCAAAGTAAGAAACACAAAGTAAGCACGGTCAAATCACCCTCAGAATAATGCACGATTTGCACAAGTTTTATACCATTGGAAAGCCTATCTCAAGGGCTCTATCCTCGTCTGAGTTTCGTTTTTGTGACCATTTTGTAGGCGAGGCGAGCGGCCAGGGAGTAGGGTTACTACCACCACCAACTGGGGCTACGTATGAACACGTATACATGCAAGACATAAATACCTGCCGAATAACGGTTTGAAACAAATTCTTCGCTATGTTTGATAATAACTCCTGAACTAAGCATGCTAGAGACACAAAATTTATATCAAACTCTGCCTCTCATATCCCTCATTCTGAAAATCAACATTTTATGGCCGCCATGTGCCATCTCCATACCGGAAATGACCAGCAAGTGGGGATACTCAGAAGGCTCCTCAGAAGCATGTTCAATGGGATTTTTGTGCACAGAGCAGTCAAAGTAAAAACACAAAGTAAGTACTGCCAAATCACCCTCAGAATAATGCAGGATTTGCACAAGTTTTATACCATTGGAAAACCTATCTCGAGGGCTCTCTCCTCGTCTGAGTTTCGTTTTTGTGACCATTTTGTAGGCGAAGCGAGAGGCCAGGGAGTAGGGTTACTACCACCACCAACTGGGGCTACGTATGAACACGTATACATGCAAGACATAAATACCTGCCGAATAACGGTTTGAAACAAATTCTGCGCTATGTTTGATAATAACTCCTGAACTAAGCATGCTAGAGACACAAAATTTATATCAAACTGTGCCTCTCATATCCCTTAATCTGAAAATCAACATGTTATGGCCGCCATGTGCCATCTCCATACCGGAAACGACCAGCAAGTGGGGATACTCAGAAGGCTCCTCAGAAGCATGTTCAGTGGGATTTTTGTGCACAGAGCAGTCAAAGTAAGAAACACAAAGTAAGCACGGCCAAATCACCCTCACAATAATGCAGGATTTGCACAAGTTTTATACCATTGGAAAGCCTATCTCAAGGGCTCTCTCCTCGTCTAAGTTTCGTTTTTGTGACCATTTTGTAGGCGAGGCGAGCGGCCAGGGAGTAGGGTTACTACCACCACCACCTGGGGCTACGTATGAACACGTATACATGCAAGACATAAATACCTGCCGAATAACGGTTTGAAACAAATTCTTCGCTATGTTTGATAATAACTCCTGAACTAAGCATGCTAGAGACACAAAATTTATATCAAACTCTGCCTCTCATATCCCTCATTCTGAAAATCAACATTTTATGGCCGCCATGTGCCATCTCCATACCGGAAATGACCAGCAAGTGGGGATACTCAGAAGGCTCCTCAGAAGCATGTTCAATGGGATTTTTGTGCACAGAGCAGTCAAAGTAAAAACACAAAGTAAGTACTGCCAAATCACCCTCAGAATAATGCAGGATTTGCACAAGTTTTATACCATTGGAAAGCCTATGTCGAGGGCTCTCTCCTCGTCTGAGTTTCGTTTTTGTGACCATTTTGTAGGCGAAGCGAGAGGCCAGGGAGTAGGGTTACTACCACCACCAACTGGGGCTACGTATGAACACGTATACATGCAAGACATAAATACCTGCCGAATAACGGTTTGAAACAAATTCTGCGCTATGTTTGATAATAACTCCTGAACTAAGCATGCTAGAGACACAAAATTTATATCAAACTGTGCCTCTCATATCCCTTAATCTGAAAATCAACATGTTATGGCCGCCATGTGCCATCTCCATACCGGAAACGACCAGCAAGTGGGGATACTCAGAAGGCTCCTCAGAAGCATGTTCAGTGGGATTTTTGTGCACAGAGCAGTCAAAGTAAGAAACACAAAGTAAGCACGGCCAAATCACCCTCACAATAATGCAGGATTTGCACAAGTTTTATACCATTGGAAAGCCTATCTCAAGGGCTCTCTCCTCGTCTAAGTTTCGTTTTTGTGACCATTTTGTAGGCGAGGCGAGCGGCCAGGGAGTAGGGTTACTACCACCACCACCTGGGGCTACGTATGAACACGTATACATGCAAGACATAAATACCTGCCGAATAACGGTTTGAAACAAATTCTTCGCTATGTTTGATAATAACTCCTGAACTAAGCATGCTAGAGACACAAAATTTATATTAAACTCTGCCTCTCATATCCCTCATTCTGAAAATCAACATTTTATGGCCGCCATGTGCCATCTCCATACCGGAAATGACCAGCAAGTGGGGATACTCAGAAGGCTCCTCAGAAGCATGTTCAATGGGATTTTTGTGCACAGAGCAGTCAAAGTAAGAAACACAAAGTAAGCACTGCCAAATCACCCTCAGAATAATGCAGGATTTGCACAAGTTTTATACCATTGGAAAGCCTATCTCAAGGGCTCTCTCCTCGTCTGAGTTTCGTTTTTCTGACCATTTTGTAGGCGAGGCGAGAGGCCAGGGAGTAGGGTTACTACCACCACCAACTGGGGCTACGTATGAACACGTACACATGCAAGACATAAATACCTGCCGAATAACGGTTTGAAACAAATTCTTCGCTATGTTTATTAATAACTCCTGAACTAAGCATGCTAGAAACACAAAATTTATATCAAACTCTGCCTCTCATATCCCTCAATCTGAAAATCAACATTTTATGGCCGCCATGTGCCATCTCCATACCGGAAATGACCAGCAAGTGGGGATACTCAGAAGGCTCCTCAGAAGCATGTTCAATGGGATTTTTGTGCACAGAGCAGTCAAAGTAAGAAACACAAAGTAAGCACGGCCAAATCACCCTCAGAATAATGCAGGATTTGCACAAGTTTTATATCATTGGAAAGCCCATCTCAAGGGCTATCTCCTCGTCCTAGTTTCGTTTTTGTGACCATTTTGTAGGCGAGGCGAGAGGCCAGGGAGAAGGGTTACTACCACCACCAACTGGGGCTACGTATGAACACGTACACATGCAAGACATAAATACCTGCCGAATAACGGTTTGAAACAAATTCTTCGCTATGTTTATTAATAACTCCTGAACTAAGCATGCTAGAGACACAAAATTTATATCAAATTCTGCCTCTCATATCCCTCAATCTGAAAATCAACATTTTATGGCCGCCATGTGCCATCTCCATACCGGAAATGACCAGCAAGTGGGGATACTCAGAAGGCTCCTCAGAAGCATGTTCAATGGGATTTTTGTGCACAGAGCAGTCAAAGTAAGAAACACAAAGTAAGCACGGCCAAATCACCCTCAGAATAATGCAGGATTTGCACAAGTTTTATACCATTGGAAAGCCTATCTCAAGGGCTCTCTCCTCGTCTGAGTTTCGTTTTTGTGACCATTTTGTAGGCGAGGCGAGCGGCCAGTGAGTAGGGTTACTACCACCACCAACTGGGGCTACGTATGAACACGTATACATGCAAGACATAAATACCTGCCGAATAACGGTTTGAAACAAATTCTGCGCTATGTTTGACAATAACTCCTGAACTAAGCATGCTAGAGACACAAAATTTATATCAAACTCTGCCTCTCATATCCCTCAATCTGAAAATCAACATTTTATGGCCGCCATGTGCCATCTCCATACCGGAAATGACCAGCAAGTGGGGATACTCAGAAGGCTCCTGAGAAGCATGTTCAATGGGATTTTTGTGCACAGAGCAGTCAAAGTAAGAAACACAAAGTAAGCACGGCCAAATCACCCTCAGAATAATGCAGGATTTGCACAAGTTTTATACCATTGGAAAGCCTATCTCGAGGGCTCTCTCCTCGTCTGAGTTTCGTTTTTGTGAACATTTTGTAGGCGAGGCGAGAGGCCTTGTAGTAGAGTTACTACCACCACCAACTGGGGCTACGTATGAACACGTACATATGCAAGACATAAATACCTGCCGAATAACGGTTTGAAACAAATTCTGCGCTATGTTTGATAATAACTCCTGAACTAAGCATGCTAGAAACACAAAATTTATATCAAACTCTGCCTCTCATATCCCTTAATCTGAAAATCAACATGTTATGGCCGCCATGTGCCATCTCCATACCGGAAATGACCAGCAAGTGGGGATACTCAGAAGGCTCCTCAGAAGCATGTTCAATGGGATTTTTGTGCACAGAGCAGTCAAAGTAAGAAACACAAAGTAAGCACGGCCAAATCACCCTCAGAATAATGCAGGATTTGCACAAGTTTTATACCATTGGAAAGCCTATCTCGAGGGCTCTCTCCTCGTCTGAGTTTCGTTTTTGTGAACATTTTGTAGGCGAGGCGAGAGGCCAGGGAGTAGAGTTACTACCACCACCAACTGGGGCTACGTATGAACACGTACATATGCAAGACATAAATACCTGCCGAATAACGGTTTGAAACAAATTCTGCGCTATGTTTGATAATAACTCCTGAACTAAGCATGCTAGAGACACAAAATTTATATCAAACTCTGCCTCTCATATCCCTCAATCTGAAAATCAACATTTTATGGCCGCCATGTGCCATCTCCATACCGGAAATGACCAGCAAGTGGGGATACTCAGAAGGCTCCTCAGAAGCATGTTCAATGGGATGTTTGTGCACAGCGCAGTCAAAGTAAGAAACACAAAGTAAGCACGGCCAAATCACCCTCAGAATAATGCAGGATTTGCACAAGTTTTATACCATTGGAAAGCCCATCTCAAGGGCTATCTCCTCGTCCTAGTTTCGTTTTTGTGACCATTTTGTAGGCGAGGCGAGCTGCCAGGGAGTAGGGTTACTGCCACCACCAACTGGGGCTACGTATGAACACGTACACATGCAAGACATAAATACCTGCCGAATAACGGTTTGAAACAAATTCTGCGCTATGTTTGACAATAACTCCTGAACTAAGCATGCTAGAGACACAAAATTTATATCAAACTCTGCCTCTCATATCCCTCAATCTGAAAATCAACATTTTATGGCCGCCATGTGCCATCTCCATACCGGAAATGACCAGCAAGTGGGGATACTCAGAAGGCTCCTCAGAAGCATGTTCAATGGGATTTTTGTGCACAGAGCAGTCAAAGTAAGAAACACAAAGTAAGCACGGCCAAATTACCCTCAGAATAATGCAGGATTTGCACAAGTTTTATACCATTGGAAAGCCTATCTCGAGGGCTCTCTCCTCGTCTGAGTTTCGTTTTTGTGAACATTTTGTAGACGAGGCGAGAAGCCAGGGAGTAGGGTTACTACCACCACCAACTGGGGCTACGTATGAACACGTACATATGCAAGACATAAATACCTGCCGAATAACGGTTTGAAACAAATTCTGCGCTATGTTTGATAATAACTCCTGAACTAAGCATGCTAGAGACACAAAATTTATATCAAACTCTGCCTCTCATATCCCTCAATCTGAAAATCAACATTTTATGGCCGCCATGTGCCATCTCCATACCGGAAATGACCAGCAAGTGGGGATACTCAGAAGGCTCCTCAGAAGCATGTTCAATGGGATTTTTGTGCACAGAGCAGTCAAAGTAAGAAACACAAAGTAAGCACGGCCAAATCACCCTCAGAATAATGCAGGATTTGCACAAGTTTTATACCATTGGAAAGCCTATCTCGAGGGCTCTCTCCTCGTCTGAGTTTCGTTTTTGTGAACATTTTGTAGACGAGGCGAGAAGCCAGGGAGTAGGGTTACTACCACCACCAACTGGGGCTACGTATGAACACGTACATATGCAAGACATAAATACCTGCCGAATAACGGTTTGAAACAAATTCTGCGCTATGTTTGATAATAACTCCTGAACTAAGCATGCTAGAGACACAAAATTTATATCAAACTCTGCCTCTCATATCCCTGAATCTGAAAATCAACATTTTATGGCCGCCATGTGCCATCTCCATACCGGAAATGACCAGCAAGTGGGGATACTCAGAAGGCTCCTCAGAAGCATGTTCAATGGGATTTTTGTGCACAGCGCAGTCAAAGTAAGAAACACAAAGTAAGCACGGCCAAATCACCCTCAGAATAATGCAGGATTTGCACAAGTTTTATACCATTGGAAAGCCCATCTCAAGGGCTATCTCCTCGTCCTAGTTTCGTTTTTGTGACCATTTTGTAGGCGAGGCGAGCTGCCAGGGAGTAGGGTTACTGCCACCACCAACTGGGGCTACGTATGAACACGTACACATGCAAGACATAAATACCTGCCGAATAACGGTTTGAAACAAATTCTGCGCTATGTTTGACAATAACTCCTGAACTAAGCATGCTAGAGACACAAAATTTATATCAAACTCTGCCTCTCATATCCCTCAATCTGAAAATCAACATTTTATGGCCGCCATGTGCCATCTCCATACCGGAAATGACCAGCAAGTGGGGATACTCAGAAGGCTCCTCAGAAGCATGTTCAATGGGATTTTTGTGCACAGAGCAGTCAAAGTAAGAAACACAAAGTAAGCACGGCCAAATTACCCTCAGAATAATGCAGGATTTGCACAAGTTTTATACCATTGGAAAGCCTATCTCGAGGGCTCTCTCCTCGTCTGAGTTTCGTTTTTGTGAACATTTTGTAGACGAGGCGAGAAGCCAGGGAGTAGGGTTACTACCACCACCAACTGGGGCTACGTATGAACACGTACACATGCAAGACATAAATACCTGCCGAATAACGGTTTGAAACAAATTCTGCGCTATGTTTGATAATAACTCCTGAACTAAGCATGCTAGAGACACAAAATGTATATCAAACTGTGCCTCTGATATCCCTTAATCTGAAAATCAACATGTTATGGCCGCCATGTGCCATCTCCATACCGGAAACGACCAGCAAGTGGGGATACTCAGAAGGCTCCTCAGAAGCATGTTCAATGGGATTTTTGTGCACAGAGCAGTCAAAGTAAGAAACACAAAGTAAGCACGGCCAAATCACCCTCACAATAATGCAGGATTTGCACAAGTTTTATACCATTGGAAAGCCTATCTCAAGGGCTCTCTCCTCGTCTGAGTTTCGTTTTTGTGACCATTTTGTAGGCGAGGCGAGCGGCCAGGGAGTAGGGTTACTACCACCACCACCTGGGGCTACGTATGAACACGTATACATGCAAGACATAAATACCTGCCGAATAACGGTTTGAAACAAATTCTTCGCTATGTTTGATAATAACTCCTGAACTAAGCATGCTAGAGACACAAAATTTATATCAAACTCTGCCTCTCATATCCCTCATTCTGAAAATCAACATTTTATGGCCGCCATGTGCCATCTCCATACCGGAAATGACCAGCAAGTGGGGATACTCAGAAGGCTCCTCAGAAGCATGTTCAATGGGATTTTTGTGCACAGAGCAGTCAAAGTAAGAAACACAAAGTAAGCACTGCCAAATCACCCTCAGAATAATGCAGGATTTGCACAAGTTTTATACCATTGGAAAGCCTATCTCAAGGGCTCTCTCCTCGTCTGAGTTTCGTTTTTCTGACCATTTTGTAGGCGAGGCGAGAGGCCAAGGAGTAGGGTTACTACCACCACCAACTGGGGCTACGTATGAACACGTACACATGCAAGACATAAATACCTGCCGAATAACGGTTTGAAACAAATTCTTCGCTATGTTTATTAATAACTCCTGAACTAAGCATGCTAGAAACACAAAATTTATATCAAACTCTGCCTCTCATATCCCTGAATCTGAAAATCAACATTTTATGGCCGCCATGTGCCATCTCCATACCGGAAATGACCAGCAAGTGGGGATACTCAGAAGGCTCCTCAGAAGCATGTTCAATGGGATTTTTGTGCACAGAGCAGTCAAAGTAAGAAACACAAAGTAAGCACGGCCAAATCACCCTCAGAATAATGCAGGATTTCCACAAGTTTTATATCATTGGAAAGCCCATCTCAAGGGCTATCTCCTCGTCCTAGTTTCGTTTTTGTGACCATTTTGTAGGCGAGGCGAGAGGCCAGGGAGTAGGGTTACTACCACCACCAACTGGGGCTACGTATGAACACGTACACATGCAAGACATAAATACCTGCCGAATAACGGTTTGAAACAAATTCTTCGCTATGTTTATTAATAACTCCTGAACTAAGCATGCTAGAGACACAAAATTTATATCAAACTCTGCCTCTCATATCCCTCAATCTGAAAATCAACATTTTATGGCCGCCATGTGCCATCTCCATACCGGAAATGACCAGCAAGTGGGGATACTCAGAAGGCTCCTCAGAAGCATGTTCAATGGGATTTTTGTGCACAGAGCAGTCAAAGTAAGAAACACAAAGTAAGCACGGCCAAATCACCCTCAGAATAATGCAGGATTTGCACAAGTTTTATACCATTGGAAAGCCTATCTCGAGGGCTCTCTCCTCGTCTGAGTTTCGTTTTTGTGAACATTTTGTAGACGAGGCGAGAAGCCAGGGAGTAGGGTTACTACCACCACCAACTGGGGCTACGTATGAACACGTACACATGCAAGACATAAATACCTGCCGAATAACGGTTTGAAACAAATTCTGCGCTATGTTTGATAATAACTCCTGAACTAAGCATGCTAGAGACACAAAATGTATATCAAACTGTGCCTCTCATATCCCTTAATCTGAAAATCAACATGTTATGGCCGCCATGTGCCATCTCCATACCGGAAACGACCAGCAAGTGGGGATACTCAGAAGGCTCCTCAGAAGCATGTTCAATGGGATTTTTGTGCACAGAGCAGTCAAAGTAAGAAACACAAAGTAAGCACGGCCAAATCACCCTCACAATAATGCAGGATTTGCACAAGTTTTATACCATTGGAAAGCCTATCTCAAGGGCTCTCTCCTCGTCTAAGTTTCGTTTTTGTGACCATTTTGTAGGCGAGGCGAGCGGCCAGGGAGTAGGGTTACTACCACCACCACCTGGGGCTACGTATGAACACGTATACATGCAAGACATAAATACCTGCCGAATAACGGTTTGAAACAAATTCTTCGCTATGTTTGATAATAACTCCTGAACTAAGCATGCTAGAGACACAAAATTTATATCAAACTCTGCCTCTCATATCCCTCATTCTGAAAATCAACATTTTATGGCCGCCATGTGCCATCTCCATACCGGAAATGACCAGCAAGTGGGGATACTCAGAAGGCTCCTCAGAAGCATGTTCAATGGGATTTTTGTGCACAGAGCAGTCAAAGTAAGAAACACAAAGTAAGCACTGCCAAATCACCCTCAGAATAATGCAGGATTTGCACAAGTTTTATACCATTGGAAAGCCTATCTCAAGGGCTCTCTCCTCGTCTGAGTTTCGTTTTTCTGACCATTTTGTAGGCGAGGCGAGAGGCCAAGGAGTAGGGTTACTACCACCACCAACTGGGGCTACGTATGAACACGTACACATGCAAGACATAAATACCTGCCGAATAACGGTTTGAAACAAATTCTTCGCTATGTTTATTAATAACTCCTGAACTAAGCATGCTAGAAACACAAAATTTATATCAAACTCTGCCTCTCATATCCCTGAATCTGAAAATCAACATTTTATGGCCGCCATGTGCCATCTCCATACCGGAAATGACCAGCAAGTGGGGATACTCAGAAGGCTCCTCAGAAGCATGTTCAATGGGATTTTTGTGCACAGAGCAGTCAAAGTAAGAAACACAAAGTAAGCACGGCCAAATCACCCTCAGAATAATGCAGGATTTCCACAAGTTTTATATCATTGGAAAGCCCATCTCAAGGGCTATCTCCTCGTCCTAGTTTCGTTTTTGTGACCATTTTGTAGGCGAGGCGAGAGGCCAGGGAGAAGGGTTACTACCACCACCAACTGGGGCTACGTATGAACACGTACACATGCAAGACATAAAAACCTGCCGAATAACGGTTTGAAACAAATTCTTCGCTATGTTTATTAATAACTCCTGAACTAAGCATGCTAGAGACACAAAATTTATATCAAATTCTGCCTCTCATATCCCTCAATCTGAAAATCAACATTTTATGGCCGCCATGTGCCATCTCCATACCGGAAATGACCAGCAAGTGGGGATACTCAGAAGGCTCCTCAGAAGCATGTTCAATGGGATTTTTGTGCACAGAGCAGTCAAAGTAAGAAACACAAAGTAAGCACGGCCAAATCACCCTCAGAATAATGCAGGATTTGCACAAGTTTTATACCATTGGAAAGCCTATCTCAAGGGCTCTCTCCTCGTCTGAGTTTCGTTTTTGTGACCATTTTGTAGGCGAGGCGAGCGGCCAGTGAGTAGGGTTACTACCACCACCAACTGGGGCTACGTATGAACACGTATACATGCAAGACATAAATACCTGCCGAATAACGGTTTGAAACAAATTCTGCGCTATGTTTGACAATAACTCCTGAACTAAGCATGCTAGAGACACAAAATTTATATCAAACTCTGCCTCTCATATCCCTCAATCTGAAAATCAACATTTTATGGCCGCCATGTGCCATCTCCATACCGGAAATGACCAGCAAGTGGGGATACTCAGAAGGCTCCTGAGAAGCATGTTCAATGGGATTTTTGTGCACAGAGCAGTCAAAGTAAGAAACACAAAGTAAGCACGGCCAAATCACCCTCAGAATAATGCAGGATTTGCACAAGTTTTATACCATTGGAAAGCCTATCTCGAGGGCTCTCTCCTCGTCTGAGTTTCGTTTTTGTGAACATTTTGTAGGCGAGGCGAGAGGCCAGGGAGTAGAGTTACTACCACCACCAACTGGGGCTACGTATGAACACGTACATATGCAAGACATAAATACCTGCCGAATAACGGTTTGAAACAAATTCTGCGCTATGTTTGATAATAACTCCTGAACTAAGCATGCTAGAAACACAAAATTTATATCAAACTCTGCCTCTCATATCCCTTAATCTGAAAATCAACATGTTATGGCCGCCATGTGCCATCTCCATACCGGAAATGACCAGCAAGTGGGGATACTCAGAAGGCTCCTCAGAAGCATGTTCAATGGGATTTTTGTGCACAGAGCAGTCAAAGTAAGAAACACAAAGTAAGCACGGCCAAATCACCCTCAGAATAATGCAGGATTTGCACAAGTTTTATACCATTGGAAAGCCTATCTCGAGGGCTCTCTCCTCGTCTGAGTTTCGTTTTTGTGAACATTTTGTAGGCGAGGCGAGAGGCCAGGGAGTAGGGTTACTACCACCACCAACTGGGGCTACGTATGAACACGTACACATGCAAGACCTGCCGAATAACGGTTTGAAACAAATTCTGCGCTATGTTTGATAATAACTCCTGAACTAAGCATGCTAGAGACACACAATTTATATCAAACTCTGCCTCTCATATCCCTTAATCTGAAAATCAACATGTTATGGCCGCCATGTGCCATCTCCATACCGGAAATGACCAGCAAGTGGGGATACTCAGAAGGCTCCTCAGAAGCATGTTCAATGGGATTTTTGTGCACAGAGCAGTCAAAGTAAGAAACACAAAGTAAGCACGGCCAAATCACCCTCAGAATAATGCAGGATTTGCACAAGTTTTATACCATTGGAAAGCCTATCTCAAGGGCTCTCTCCTCGTCTGAGTTTCGTTTTTGTGACCATTTTGTAGGCGAGGCGAGAGGCCAGGGAGTAGGGTTACTACCACCACCAACTGGGGCTACGTATGAACACGTACACATGCAAGACATAAATACCTGCCGAATAACGGTTTGAAACAAATTCTTCGCTATGTTTGATAATAACTCCTGAACTAAGCATGCTAGAGACACAAAATTTATATCAAACTCTGCCTCTCATATCCCTCAATCTGAAAATCAACATTTTATGGCCGCCATGTGCCATCTCCATACCGGAAATGACCAGCAAGTGGGGATACTCAGAAGGCTCCTCAGAAGCATGTTCAATGGGATTTTTGTGCACAGAGCAGTCAAAGTAAGAAACACAAAGTAAGCACGGCCAAATCACCCTCAGAATAATGCAGGATTTCCACAAGTTTTATATCATTGGAAAGCCCATCTCAAGGGCTATCTCCTCGTCCTAGTTTCGTTTTTGTGACCATTTTGTAGGCGAGGCGAGAGGCCAGGGAGAAGGGTTACTACCACCACCAACTGGGGCTACGTATGAACACGTACACATGCAAGACATAAAAACCTGCCGAATAACGGTTTGAAACAAATTCTTCGCTATGTTTATTAATAACTCCTGAACTAAGCATGCTAGAGACACAAAATTTATATCAAATTCTGCCTCTCATATCCCTCAATCTGAAAATCAACATTTTATGGCCGCCATGTGCCATCTCCATACCGGAAATGACCAGCAAGTGGGGATACTCAGAAGGCTCCTCAGAAGCATGTTCAATGGGATTTTTGTGCACAGAGCAGTCAAAGTAAGAAACACAAAGTAAGCACGGCCAAATCACCCTCAGAATAATGCAGGATTTGCACAAGTTTTATACCATTGGAAAGCCTATCTCAAGGGCTCTCTCCTCGTCTGAGTTTCGTTTTTGTGACCATTTTGTAGGCGAGGCGAGCGGCCAGGGAGTAGGGTTACTACCACCACCAACTGGGGCTACGTATGAACACGTATACATGCAAGACATAAATACCTGCCGAATAACGGTTTGAAACAAATTCTGCGCTATGTTTGACAATAACTCCTGAACTAAGCATGCTAGAGACACAAAATTTATATCAAACTCTGCCTCTCATATCCCTCAATCTGAAAATCAACATTTTATGGCCGCCATGTGCCATCTCCATACCGGAAATGACCAGCAAGTGGGGATACTCAGAAGGCTCCTCAGAAGCATGTTCAATGGGATTTTTGTGCACAGAGCAGTCAAAGTAAGAAACACAAAGTAAGCACGGCCAAATCACCCTCAGAATAATGCAGGATTTGCACAAGTTTTATACCATTGGAAAGCCTATCTCAAGGGCTCTCTCCTCGTCTGAGTTTCGTTTTTGTGACCATTTTGTAGGCGAGGCGAGAGGCCAGGAGTAGGGTTACTACCACCACCAACTGGGGCTACGTATGAACACGTACACATGCAAGACATAAATACCTGCCGAATAACGGTTTGAAACAAATTCTGCGCTATGTTTGATAATAACTCCTGAACTAAGCATGCTAGAGACACAAAATTTATATCAAACTCTGCCTCTCATATCCCTCAATCTGAAAATCAACATTTTATGGCCGCCATGTGCCATCTCCATACCGGAAATGACCAGCAAGTGGGGATACTCAGAAGGCTCCTCAGAAGCATGTTCAATGGGATTTTTGTGCACAGAGCAGTCAAAGTAAGAAACACAAAGTAAGCACGGCCAAATCACCCTCAGAATAATGCAGGATTTGCACAAGTTTTATACCATTGGAAAGCCTATCTCGAGGGCTCTCTCCTCGTCTGAGTTTCGTTTTTGTGACCATTTTGTAGGCGAGGCGAGAGGCCAGGGAGTAGGGTTACTACCACCACCAACTGGGGCTACGTATGAACACGTACACATGCAAGACATAAATACCTGCCGAATAACGGTTTGAAACAAATTCTGCGCTATGTTTGATAATAACTCCTGAACTAAGCATGCTAGAGACACAAAATTTATATCAAACTCTGCCTCTCATATCCCTCAATCTGAAAATCAACATGTTATGGCCGCCATGTGCCATCTCCATACCGGAAATGACCAGCAAGTGGGGATACTCAGAAGGCTCCTCAGAAGCATGTTCAATGGGATTTTTGTGCACAGAGCAGTCAAAGTAAGAAACACAAAGTAAGCACGGCCAAATCACCCTCAGAATAATGCAGGATTTGCACAAGTTTTATACCATTGGAAAGCCCATCTCAAGGGCTATCTCCTCGTCCTAGTTTCGTTTTTGTGACCATTTTGTAGGCGAGGCGAGCGGCCAGGGAGTAGGGTTACTACCACCACCAACTGGGGCTACGTATGAACACGTATACATGCAAGACATAAATACCTGCCGAATAACGGTTTGAAACAAATTCTTCGCTATGTTTGATAATAACTCCTGAACTAAGCATGCTAGAGACACAAAATTTATATCAAACTCTGCCTCTCATATCCCTCAATCTGAAAATCAACATTTTATGGCCGCCATGTGCCATCTCCATACCGGAAATGACCAGCAAGTGGGGATACTCAGAAGGCTCCTCAGAAGCATGTTCAATGGGATTTTTGTGCACAGAGCAGTCAAAGTAAGAAACACAAAGTAAGCACGGCCAAATCACCCTCAGAATAATGCAGGATTTGCACAAGTTTTATACCATTGGAAAGCCTATCTCAAGGGCTATCTCCTCGTCTGAGTTTCGTTTTTGTGACCATTTTGTAGGCGAGGCGAGAGGCCAGGGAGTAGGGTTACTACCACCACCAACTGGGGCTACGTATGAACACGTACACATGCAAGACATAAATACCTGCCGAATAACGGTTTGAAACAAATTCTTCGCTATGTTTATTAATAACTCCTGAACTAAGCATGCTAGAGACACAAAATTTATATCAAACTCTGCCTCTCATATCCCTCAATCTGAAAATCAACATTTTATGGCCGCCATGTGCCATCTCCATACCGGAAATGACCAGCAAGTGGGGATACTCAGAAGGCTCCTCAGAAGCATGTTCAATGGGATTTTTGTGCACAGAGCAGTCAAAGTAAGAAACACAAAGTAAGCACGGCCAAATCACCCTCAGAATAATGCAGGATTTGCACAAGTTTTATACCATTGGAAAGCCTATCTCAAGGGCTCTCTCCTCGTCTGAGTTTCGTTTTGTGACCATTTTGTAGGCGAGGCGAGAGGCCAGGGAGTAGGGTTACTACCACCACCAACTGGGGCTACGTATGAACACGTACACATGCAAGACATAAATACCTGCCGAATAACGGTTTGAAACAAATTCTGCGCTATGTTTGACAATAACTCCTGAACTAAGCATGCTAGAGACACAAAATTTATATCAAACTCTGCCTCTCATATCCCTCAATCTGAAAATCAACATTTTATGGCCGCCATGTGCCATCTCCATACCGGAAATGACCAGCAAGTGGGGATACTCAGAAGGCTCCTCAGAAGCATGTTCAATGGGATTTTTGTGCACAGAGCAGTCAAAGTAAGAAACACAAAGTAAGCACGGCCAAATCACCCTCAGAATAATGCAGGATTTGCACAAGTTTTATACCATTGGAAAGCCTATCTCAAGGGCTCTCTCCTCGTCTGAGTTTCGTTTTTGTGACCATTTTGTAGGCGAGGCGAGAGGCCAGGGAGTAGGGTTACTACCACCACCAACTGGGGCTACGTATGAACACGTACACATGCAAGACCTGCCGAATAACGGTTTGAAACAAATTCTGCGCTATGTTTGATAATAACTCCTGAACTAAGCATGCTAGAGACACACAATTTATATCAAACTCTGCCTCTCATATCCCTTAATCTGAAAATCAACATGTTATGGCCGCCATGTGCCATCTCCATACCGGAAATGACCAGCAAGTGGGGATACTCAGAAGGCTCCTCAGAAGCATGTTCAATGGGATTTTTGTGCACAGAGCAGTCAAAGTAAGAAACACAAAGTAAGCACGGCCAAATCACCCTCAGAATAATGCAGGATTTGCACAAGTTTTATACCATTGGAAAGCCTATCTCAAGGGCTCTCTCCTCGTCTGAGTTTCGTTTTTGTGACCATTTTGTAGGCGAGGCGAGCGGCCAGGGAGTAGGGTTACTACCACCACCAACTGGGGCTACGTATGAACACGTATACATGCAAGACATAAATACCTGCCGAATAACGGTTTGAAACAAATTCTTCGCTATGTTTGATAATAACTCCTGAACTAAGCATGCTAGAGACACAAAATTTATATCAAACTCTGCCTCTCATATCCCTCAATCTGAAAATCAACATTTTATGGCCGCCATGTGCCATCTCCATACCGGAAATGACCAGCAAGTGGGGATACTCAGAAGGCTCCTCAGAAGCATGTTCAATGGGATTTTTGTGCACAGAGCAGTCAAAGTAAGAAACACAAAGTAAGCACGGCCAAATCACCCTCAGAATAATGCAGGATTTGCACAAGTTTTATACCATTGGAAAGCCTATCTCAAGGGCTCTCTCCTCGTCTGAGTTTCGTTTTTGTGACCATTTTGTAGGCGAGGCGAGAGGCCAGGCAGTAGGGTTACTACCACCACCAACTGGGGCTACGTATGAACACGTACACATGCAAGACATAAATACCTGCCGAATAACGGTTTGAAACAAATTCTTCGCTATGTTTGATAATAACTCCTGAACTAAGCATGCTAGAGACACAAAATTTATATCAAACTCTGCCTCTCATATCCCTCAATCTGAAAATCAACATTTTATGGCCGCCATGTGCCATCTCCATACCGGAAATGACCAGCAAGTGGGGATACTCAGAAGGCTCCTCAGAAGCATGTTCAATGGGATTTTTGTGCACAGAGCAGTCAAAGTAAGAAACACAAAGTAAGCACGGCCAAATCACCCTCAGAATAATGCAGGATTTGCACAAGTTTTATACCATTGGAAAGCCTATCTCAAGGGCTCTCTCCTCGTCTGAGTTTCGTTTTTGTGACCATTTTGTAGGCGAGGCGAGAGGCCAGGGAGTAGGGTTACTACCACCACCAACTGGGGCTACGTATGAACACGTACACATGCAAGACATAAATACCTGCCGAATAACGGTTTGAAACAAATTCTTCGCTATGTTTGATAATAACTCCTGAACTAAGCATGCTAGAGACACAAAATTTATATCAAACTCTGCCTCTCATATCCCTCAATCTGAAAATCAACATTTTATGGCCGCCATGTGCCATCTCCATACCGGAAATGACCAGCAAGTGGGGATACTCAGAAGGCTCCTCAGAAGCATGTTCAATGGGATTTTTGTGCACAGAGCAGTCAAAGTAAGAAACACAAAGTAAGCACGGCCAAATCACCCTCAGAATAATGCAGGATTTGCACAAGTTTTATACCATTGGAAAGCCTATCTCAAGGGCTATCTCCTCGTCTGAGTTTCGTTTTTGTGACCATTTTGTAGGCGAGGCGAGAGGCCAGGGAGTAGGGTTACTACCACCACCAACTGGGGCTACGTATGAACACGTACACATGCAAGACATAAATACCTGCCGAATAACGGTTTGAAACAAATTCTTCGCTATGTTTGATAATAACTCCTGAACTAAGCATGCTAGAGACACAAAATTTATATCAAACTCTGCCTCTCATATCCCTCAATCTGAAAATCAACATTTTATGGCCGCCATGTGCCATCTCCATACCGGAAATGACCAGCAAGTGGGGATACTCAGAAGGCTCCTCAGAAGCATGTTCAATGGGATTTTTGTGCACAGAGCAGTCAAAGTAAGAAACACAAAGTAAGCACGGCCAAATCACCCTCAGAATAATGCAGGATTTGCACAAGTTTTATACCATTGGAAAGCCTATCTCAAGGGCTCTCTCCTCGTCTGAGTTTCGTTTTTGTGACCATTTTGTAGGCGAGGCGAGAGGCCAGGGAGTAGGGTTACTACCACCACCAACTGGGGCTACGTATGAACACGTACACATGCAAGACATAAATACCTGCCGAATAACGGTTTGAAACAAATTCTTCGCTATGTTTGATAATAACTCCTGAACTAAGCATGCTAGAGACACAAAATTTATATCAAACTCTGCCTCTCATATCCCTCAATCTGAAAATCAACATTTTATGGCCGCCATGTGCCATCTCCATACCGGAAATGACCAGCAAGTGGGGATACTCAGAAGGCTCCTCAGAAGCATGTTCAATGGGATTTTTGTGCACAGAGCAGTCAAAGTAAGAAACACAAAGTAAGCACGGCCAAATCACCCTCAGAATAATGCAGGATTTGCACAAGTTTTATACCATTGGAAAGCCTATCTCAAGGGCTCTCTCCTCGTCTGAGTTTCGTTTTTGTGACCATTTTGTAGGCGAGGCGAGAGGCCAGGGAGTAGGGTTACTACCACCACCAACTGGGGCTACGTATGAACACGTACACATGCAAGACATAAATACCTGCCGAATAACGGTTTGAAACAAATTCTGCGCTATGTTTGATAATAACTCCTGAACTAAGCATGCTAGAGACACAAAATTTATATCAAACTCTGCCTCTCATATCCCTCAATCTGAAAATCAACATTTTATGGCCGCCATGTGCCATCTCCATACCGGAAATGACCAGCAAGTGGGGATACTCAGAAGGCTCCTCAGAAGCATGTTCAATGGGATTTTTGTGCACAGAGCAGTCAAAGTAAGAAACACAAAGTAAGCACGGCCAAATCACCCTCAGAATAATGCAGGATTTGCACAAGTTTTATACCATTGGAAAGCCTATCTCAAGGGCTATCTCCTCGTCTGAGTTTCGTTTTTGTGACCATTTTGTAGGCGAGGCGAGGCCAGGAGTAGGGTTACTACCACCACCAACTGGGGCTACGTATGAACACGTACACATGCAAGACATAAATACCTGCCGAATAACGGTTTGAAACAAATTCTGCGCTATGTTTGATAATAACTCCTGAACTAAGCATGCTAGAGACACAAAATTTATATCAAACTCTGCCTCTCATATCCCTCAATCTGAAAATCAACATTTTATGGCCGCCATGTGCCATCTCCATACCGGAAATGACCAGCAAGTGGGGATACTCAGAAGGCTCCTCAGAAGCATGTTCAATGGGATTTTTGTGCACAGAGCAGTCAAAGTAAGAAACACAAAGTAAGCACGGCCAAATCACCCTCAGAATAATGCAGGATTTGCACAAGTTTTATACCATTGGAAAGCCTATCTCAAGGGCTCTCTCCTCGTCTGAGTTTCGTTTTTGTGACCATTTTGTAGGCGAGGCGAGAGGCCAGGGAGTAGGGTTACTACCACCACCAACTGGGGCTACGTATGAACACGTATACATGCAAGACATAAATACCTGCCGAATAACGGTTTGAAACAAATTCTGCGCTATGTTTGATAATAACTCCTGAACTAAGCATGCTAGAGACACAAAATTTATATCAAACTCTGCCTCTCATATCCCTCAATCTGAAAATCAACATTTTATGGCCGC
Organism: Plazaster borealis; assembly: GCA_021014325.1. NCBI lineage: Eukaryota > Metazoa > Echinodermata > Asteroidea > Forcipulatida > Labidiasteridae > Plazaster > Plazaster borealis. The sequence continues at coordinate 2,702,047 of CM037466.1, forward strand.
CATGTGCCATCTCCATACCGGAAATGACCAGCAAGTGGGGATACTCAGAAGGCTCCTCAGAAGCATGTTCAATGGGATTTTTGTGCACAGAGCAGTCAAAGTAAGAAACACAAAGTAAGCACGGCCAAATCACCCTCAGAATAATGCAGGATTTGCACAAGTTTTATACCATTGGAAAGCCTATCTCAAGGGCTCTCTCCTCGTCTGAGTTTCGTTTTTGTGACCATTTTGTAGGCGAGGCGAGAGGCCAGGGAGTAGGGTTACTACCACCACCAACTGGGGCTACGTATGAACACGTACACATGCAAGACATAAATACCTGCCGAATAACGGTTTGAAACAAATTCTGCGCTATGTTTGATAATAACTCCTGAACTAAGCATGCTAGAGACACAAAATTTATATCAAACTCTGCCTCTCATATCCCTCAATCTGAAAATCAACATTTTATGGCCGCCATGTGCCATCTCCATACCGGAAATGACCAGCAAGTGGGGATACTCAGAAGGCTCCTCAGAAGCATGTTCAATGGGATTTTTGTGCACAGAGCAGTCAAAGTAAGAAACACAAAGTAAGCACGGCCAAATCACCCTCAGAATAATGCAGGATTTGCACAAGTTTTATACCATTGGAAAGCCTATCTCAAGGGCTATCTCCTCGTCTGAGTTTCGTTTTTGTGACCATTTTGTAGGCGAGGCGAGAGGCCAGGGAGTAGGGTTACTACCACCACCAACTGGGGCTACGTATGAACACGTATACATGCAAGACATAAATACCTGCCGAATAACGGTTTGAAACAAATTCTTCGCTATGTTTGATAATAACTCCTGAACTAAGCATGCTAGAGACACAAAATTTATATCAAACTCTGCCTCTCATATCCCTCAATCTGAAAATCAACATTTTATGGCCGCCATGTGCCATCTCCATACCGGAAATGACCAGCAAGTGGGGATACTCAGAAGGCTCCTCAGAAGCATGTTCAATGGGATTTTTGTGCACAGAGCAGTCAAAGTAAGAAACACAAAGTAAGCACGGCCAAATCACCCTCAGAATAATGCAGGATTTGCACAAGTTTTATACCATTGGAAAGCCTATCTCAAGGGCTCTCTCCTCGTCTGAGTTTCGTTTTTGTGACCATTTTGTAGGCGAGGCGAGCGGCCAGGGAGTAGGGTTACTACCACCACCAACTGGGGCTACGTATGAACACGTATACATGCAAGACATAAATACCTGCCGAATAACGGTTTGAAACAAATTCTGCGCTATGTTTGACAATAACTCCTGAACTAAGCATGCTAGAGACACAAAATTTATATCAAACTCTGCCTCTCATATCCCTCAATCTGAAAATCAACATTTTATGGCCGCCATGTGCCATCTCCATACCGGAAATGACCAGCAAGTGGGGATACTCAGAAGGCTCCTCAGAAGCATGTTCAATGGGATTTTTGTGCACAGAGCAGTCAAAGTAAGAAACACAAAGTAAGCACGGCCAAATCACCCTCAGAATAATGCAGGATTTGCACAAGTTTTATACCATTGGAAAGCCTATCTCAAGGGCTCTCTCCTCGTCTGAGTTTCGTTTTTGTGACCATTTTGTAGGCGAGGCGAGAGGCCAGGGAGTAGGGTTACTACCACCACCAACTGGGGCTACGTATGAACACGTACACATGCAAGACATAAATACCTGCCGAATAACGGTTTGAAACAAATTCTGCGCTATGTTTGATAATAACTCCTGAACTAAGCATGCTAGAGACACAAAATTTATATCAAACTCTGCCTCTCATATCCCTCAATCTGAAAATCAACATTTTATGGCCGCCATGTGCCATCTCCATACCGGAAATGACCAGCAAGTGGGGATACTCAGAAGGCTCCTCAGAAGCATGTTCAATGGGATTTTTGTGCACAGAGCAGTCAAAGTAAGAAACACAAAGTAAGCACGGCCAAATCACCCTCAGAATAATGCAGGATTTGCACAAGTTTTATACCATTGGAAAGCCTATCTCAAGGGCTATCTCCTCGTCTGAGTTTCGTTTTTGTGACCATTTTGTAGGCGAGGCGAGCGGCCAGGGAGTAGGGTTACTACCACCACCAACTGGGGCTACGTATGAACACGTATACATGCAAGACATAAATACCTGCCGAATAACGGTTTGAAACAAATTCTTCGCTATGTTTGATAATAACTCCTGAACTAAGCATGCTAGAGACACAAAATTTATATCAAACTCTGCCTCTCATATCCCTCAATCTGAAAATCAACATTTTATGGCCGCCATGTGCCATCTCCATACCGGAAATGACCAGCAAGTGGGGATACTCAGAAGGCTCCTCAGAAGCATGTTCAATGGGATTTTTGTGCACAGAGCAGTCAAAGTAAGAAACACAAAGTAAGCACGGCCAAATCACCCTCAGAATAATGCAGGATTTGCACAAGTTTTATACCATTGGAAAGCCTATCTCAAGGGCTCTCTCCTCGTCTGAGTTTCGTTTTTGTGACCATTTTGTAGGCGAGGCGAGAGGCCAGGGAGTAGGGTTACTACCACCACCAACTGGGGCTACGTATGAACACGTATACATGCAAGACATAAATACCTGCCGAATAACGGTTTGAAACAAATTCTGCGCTATGTTTGATAATAACTCCTGAACTAAGCATGCTAGAGACACAAAATTTATATCAAACTCTGCCTCTCATATCCCTCAATCTGAAAATCAACATTTTATGGCCGCCATGTGCCATCTCCATACCGGAAATGACCAGCAAGTGGGGATACTCAGAAGGCTCCTCAGAAGCATGTTCAATGGGATTTTTGTGCACAGAGCAGTCAAAGTAAGAAACACAAAGTAAGCACGGCCAAATCACCCTCAGAATAATGCAGGATTTGCACAAGTTTTATACCATTGGAAAGCCTATCTCAAGGGCTCTCTCCTCGTCTGAGTTTCGTTTTTGTGACCATTTTGTAGGCGAGGCGAGAGGCCAGGGAGTAGGGTTACTACCACCACCAACTGGGGCTACGTATGAACACGTACACATGCAAGACATAAATACCTGCCGAATAACGGTTTGAAACAAATTCTGCGCTATGTTTGATAATAACTCCTGAACTAAGCATGCTAGAGACACAAAATTTATATCAAACTCTGCCTCTCATATCCCTCAATCTGAAAATCAACATTTTATGGCCGCCATGTGCCATCTCCATACCGGAAATGACCAGCAAGTGGGGATACTCAGAAGGCTCCTCAGAAGCATGTTCAATGGGATTTTTGTGCACAGAGCAGTCAAAGTAAGAAACACAAAGTAAGCACGGCCAAATCACCCTCAGAATAATGCAGGATTTGCACAAGTTTTATACCATTGGAAAGCCTATCTCAAGGGCTCTCTCCTCGTCTGAGTTTCGTTTTTGTGACCATTTTGTAGGCGAGGCGAGAGGCCAGGGAGTAGGGTTACTACCACCACCAACTGGGGCTACGTATGAACACGTATACATGCAAGACATAAATACCTGCCGAATAACGGTTTGAAACAAATTCTTCGCTATGTTTGATAATAACTCCTGAACTAAGCATGCTAGAGACACAAAATTTATATCAAACTCTGCCTCTCATATCCCTCAATCTGAAAATCAACATTTTATGGCCGCCATGTGCCATCTCCATACCGGAAATGACCAGCAAGTGGGGATACTCAGAAGGCTCCTCAGAAGCATGTTCAATGGGATTTTTGTGCACAGAGCAGTCAAAGTAAGAAACACAAAGTAAGCACGGCCAAATCACCCTCAGAATAATGCAGGATTTGCACAAGTTTTATACCATTGGAAAGCCTATCTCAAGGGCTCTCTCCTCGTCTGAGTTTCGTTTTTGTGACCATTTTGTAGGCGAGGCGAGAGGCCAGGGAGTAGGGTTACTACCACCACCAACTGGGGCTACGTATGAACACGTACACATGCAAGACATAAATACCTGCCGAATAACGGTTTGAAACAAATTCTTCGCTATGTTTGATAATAACTCCTGAACTAAGCATGCTAGAGACACAAAATTTATATCAAACTCTGCCTCTCATATCCCTCAATCTGAAAATCAACATTTTATGGCCGCCATGTGCCATCTCCATACCGGAAATGACCAGCAAGTGGGGATACTCAGAAGGCTCCTCAGAAGCATGTTCAATGGGATTTTTGTGCACAGAGCAGTCAAAGTAAGAAACACAAAGTAAGCACGGCCAAATCACCCTCAGAATAATGCAGGATTTGCACAAGTTTTATACCATTGGAAAGCCTATCTCAAGGGCTCTCTCCTCGTCTGAGTTTCGTTTTTGTGACCATTTTGTAGGCGAGGCGAGAGGCCAGGGAGTAGGGTTACTACCACCACCAACTGGGGCTACGTATGAACACGTACACATGCAAGACATAAATACCTGCCGAATAACGGTTTGGAACAAATTCTGCGCTATGTTTGATAATAACTCCTGAACTAAGCATGCTAGAGACACAAAATTTATATCAAACTCTGCCTCTCATATCCCTCAATCTGAAAATCAACATTTTATGGCCGCCATCTGCCATCTCCATACCGGAAATGACCAGCAAGTGGGGATACTCAGAAGGCTCCTCAGAAGCATGTTCAATGGGATTTTTGTGCACAGAGCAGTCAAAGTAAGAAACACAAAGTAAGCACGGCCAAATCACCCTCAGAATAATGCAGGATTTGCACAAGTTTTATACCATTGGAAAGCCTATCTCGAGGGCTCTCTCCTCGTCTGAGTTTCGTTTTGTGAACATTTTGTAGGCGAGGCGAGCGGCCAGGGAGTAGGGTTACTACCACCACCAACTGGGGCTACGTATGAACACGTACACATGCAAGACATAAATACCTGCCGAATAACGGTTTGAAACAAATTCTTCGCTATGTTTGATAATAACTCCTGAACTAAGCATGCTAGAGACACAAAATTTATATCAAACTCTGCCTCTCATATCCCTCAATCTGAAAATCAACATTTTATGGCCGCCATGTGCCATCTCCATACCGGAAATGACCAGCAAGTGGGGATACTCAGAAGGCTCCTCAGAAGCATGTTCAATGGGATTTTTGTGCACAGAGCAGTCAAAGTAAGAAACACAAAGTAAGCACGGCCAAATCACCCTCAGAATAATGCAGGATTTGCACAAGTTTTATACCATTGGAAAGCCTATCTCAAGGGCTCTCTCCTCGTCTGAGTTTCGTTTTTGTGACCATTTTGTAGGCGAGGCGAGAGGCCAGGGAGTAGGGTTACTACCACCACCAACTGGGGCTACGTATGAACACGTACACATGCAAGACATAAATACCTGCCGAATAACGGTTTGAAACAAATTCTGCGCTATGTTTGATAATAACTCCTGAACTAAGCATGCTAGAGACACAAAATTTATATCAAACTCTGCCTCTCATATCCCTCAATCTGAAAATCAACATTTTATGGCCGCCATGTGCCATCTCCATACCGGAAATGACCAGCAAGTGGGGATACTCAGAAGGCTCCTCAGAAGCATGTTCAATGGGATTTTTGTGCACAGAGCAGTCAAAGTAAGAAACACAAAGTAAGCACGGCCAAATCACCCTCAGAATAATGCAGGATTTGCACAAGTTTTATACCATTGGAAAGCCTATCTCAAGGGCTCTCTCCTCGTCTGAGTTTCGTTTTTGTGACCATTTTGTAGGCGAGGCGAGAGGCCAGGGAGTAGGGTTACTACCACCACCAACTGGGGCTACGTATGAACACGTACACATGCAAGACATAAATACCTGCCGAATAACGGTTTGAAACAAATTCTGCGCTATGTTTGATAATAACTCCTGAACTAAGCATGCTAGAGACACAAAATTTATATCAAACTCTGCCTCTCATATCCCTCAATCTGAAAATCAACATTTTATGGCCGCCATGTGCCATCTCCATACCGGAAATGACCAGCAAGTGGGGATACTCAGAAGGCTCCTCAGAAGCATGTTCAATGGGATTTTTGTGCACAGAGCAGTCAAAGTAAGAAACACAAAGTAAGCACGGCCAAATCACCCTCAGAATAATGCAGGATTTGCACAAGTTTTATACCATTGGAAAGCCTATCTCAAGGGCTCTCTCCTCGTCTGAGTTTCGTTTTTGTGACCATTTTGTAGGCGAGGCGAGAGGCCAGGGAGTAGGGTTACTACCACCACCAACTGGGGCTACGTATGAACACGTACACATGCAAGACATAAATACCTGCCGAATAACGGTTTGAAACAAATTCTTCGCTATGTTTGATAATAACTCCTGAACTAAGCATGCTAGAGACACAAAATTTATATCAAACTCTGCCTCTCATATCCCTCAATCTGAAAATCAACATTTTATGGCCGCCATGTGCCATCTCCATACCGGAAATGACCAGCAAGTGGGGATACTCAGAAGGCTCCTCAGAAGCATGTTCAATGGGATTTTTGTGCACAGAGCAGTCAAAGTAAGAAACACAAAGTAAGCACGGCCAAATCACCCTCAGAATAATGCAGGATTTGCACAAGTTTTATACCATTGGAAAGCCTATCTCAAGGGCTCTCTCCTCGTCTGAGTTTCGTTTTTGTGACCATTTTGTAGGCGAGGCGAGAGGCCAGGGAGTAGGGTTACTACCACCACCAACTGGGGCTACGTATGAACACGTACACATGCAAGACATAAATACCTGCCGAATAACGGTTTGAAACAAATTCTGCGCTATGTTTGACAATAACTCCTGAACTAAGCATGCTAGAGACACAAAATTTATATCAAACTCTGCCTCTCATATCCCTCAATCTGAAAATCAACATTTTATGGCCGCCATGTGCCATCTCCATACCGGAAATGACCAGCAAGTGGGGATACTCAGAAGGCTCCTCAGAAGCATGTTCAATGGGATTTTTGTGCACAGAGCAGTCAAAGTAAGAAACACAAAGTAAGCACGGCCAAATCACCCTCAGAATAATGCAGGATTTGCACAAGTTTTATACCATTGGAAAGCCTATCTCAAGGGCTCTCTCCTCGTCTGAGTTTCGTTTTTGTGACCATTTTGTAGGCGAGGCGAGAGGCCAGGGAGTAGGGTTACTACCACCACCAACTGGGGCTACGTATGAACACGTACACATGCAAGACATAAATACCTGCCGAATAACGGTTTGAAACAAATTCTGCGCTATGTTTGATAATAACTCCTGAACTAAGCATGCTAGAGACACAAAATTTATATCAAACTCTGCCTCTCATATCCCTCAATCTGAAAATCAACATTTTATGGCCGCCATGTGCCATCTCCATACCGGAAATGACCAGCAAGTGGGGATACTCAGAAGGCTCCTCAGAAGCATGTTCAATGGGATTTTTGTGCACAGAGCAGTCAAAGTAAGAAACACAAAGTAAGCACGGCCAAATCACCCTCAGAATAATGCAGGATTTGCACAAGTTTTATACCATTGGAAAGCCTATCTCAAGGGCTATCTCCTCGTCTGAGTTTCGTTTTTGTGACCATTTTGTAGGCGAGGCGAGCGGCCAGGGAGTAGGGTTACTACCACCACCAACTGGGGCTACGTATGAACACGTACACATGCAAGACATAAATACCTGCCGAATAACGGTTTGAAACAAATTCTTCGCTATGTTTGATAATAACTCCTGAACTAAGCATGCTAGAGACACAAAATTTATATCAAACTCTGCCTCTCATATCCCTCAATCTGAAAATCAACATTTTATGGCCGCCATGTGCCATCTCCATACCGGAAATGACCAGCAAGTGGGGATACTCAGAAGGCTCCTCAGAAGCATGTTCAATGGGATTTTTGTGCACAGAGCAGTCAAAGTAAGAAACACAAAGTAAGCACGGCCAAATCACCCTCAGAATAATGCAGGATTTGCACAAGTTTTATACCATTGGAAAGCCTATCTCAAGGGCTCTCTCCTCGTCTGAGTTTCGTTTTTGTGACCATTTTGTAGGCGAGGCGAGAGGCCAGGAGTAGGGTTACTACCACCACCAACTGGGGCTACGTATGAACACGTACACATGCAAGACATAAATACCTGCCGAATAACGGTTTGAAACAAATTCTGCGCTATGTTTGATAATAACTCCTGAACTAAGCATGCTAGAGACACAAAATTTATATCAAACTCTGCCTCTCATATCCCTCAATCTGAAAATCAACATTTTATGGCCGCCATGTGCCATCTCCATACCGGAAATGACCAGCAAGTGGGGATACTCAGAAGGCTCCTCAGAAGCATGTTCAATGGGATTTTTGTGCACAGAGCAGTCAAAGTAAGAAACACAAAGTAAGCACGGCCAAATCACCCTCAGAATAATGCAGGATTTGCACAAGTTTTATACCATTGGAAAGCCTATCTCAAGGGCTCTCTCCTCGTCTGAGTTTCGTTTTTGTGACCATTTTGTAGGCGAGGCGAGAGGCCAGGGAGTAGGGTTACTACCACCACCAACTGGGGCTACGTATGAACACGTACACATGCAAGACATAAATACCTGCCGAATAACGGTTTGAAACAAATTCTGCGCTATGTTTGATAATAACTCCTGAACTAAGCATGCTAGAGACACAAAATTTATATCAAACTCTGCCTCTCATATCCCTCAATCTGAAAATCAACATTTTATGGCCGCCATGTGCCATCTCCATACCGGAAATGACCAGCAAGTGGGGATACTCAGAAGGCTCCTCAGAAGCATGTTCAATGGGATTTTTGTGCACAGAGCAGTCAAAGTAAGAAACACAAAGTAAGCACGGCCAAATCACCCTCAGAATAATGCAGGATTTGCACAAGTTTTATACCATTGGAAAGCCTATCTCAAGGGCTCTCTCCTCGTCTGAGTTTCGTTTTTGTGACCATTTTGTAGGCGAGGCGAGCGGCCAGGGAGTAGGGTTACTACCACCACCAACTGGGGCTACGTATGAACACGTATACATGCAAGACATAAATACCTGCCGAATAACGGTTTGAAACAAATTCTTCGCTATGTTTGATAATAACTCCTGAACTAAGCATGCTAGAGACACAAAATTTATATCAAACTCTGCCTCTCATATCCCTCAATCTGAAAATCAACATTTTATGGCCGCCATGTGCCATCTCCATACCGGAAATGACCAGCAAGTGGGGATACTCAGAAGGCTCCTCAGAAGCATGTTCAATGGGATTTTTGTGCACAGAGCAGTCAAAGTAAGAAACACAAAGTAAGCACGGCCAAATCACCCTCAGAATAATGCAGGATTTGCACAAGTTTTATACCATTGGAAAGCCTATCTCAAGGGCTCTCTCCTCGTCTGAGTTTCGTTTTTGTGACCATTTTGTAGGCGAGGCGAGAGGCCAGGGAGTAGGGTTACTACCACCACCAACTGGGGCTACGTATGAACACGTACACATGCAAGACATAAATACCTGCCGAATAACGGTTTGAAACAAATTCTGCGCTATGTTTGATAATAACTCCTGAACTAAGCATGCTAGAGACACAAAATTTATATCAAACTCTGCCTCTCATATCCCTCAATCTGAAAATCAACATTTTATGGCCGCCATGTGCCATCTCCATACCGGAAATGACCAGCAAGTGGGGATACTCAGAAGGCTCCTCAGAAGCATGTTCAATGGGATTTTTGTGCACAGAGCAGTCAAAGTAAGAAACACAAAGTAAGCACGGCCAAATCACCCTCAGAATAATGCAGGATTTGCACAAGTTTTATACCATTGGAAAGCCTATCTCAAGGGCTCTCTCCTCGTCTGAGTTTCGTTTTTGTGACCATTTTGTAGGCGAGGCGAGAGGCCAGGGAGTAGGGTTACTACCACCACCAACTGGGGCTACGTATGAACACGTACACATGCAAGACATAAATACCTGCCGAATAACGGTTTGAAACAAATTCTTCGCTATGTTTGATAATAACTCCTGAACTAAGCATGCTAGAGACACAAAATTTATATCAAACTCTGCCTCTCATATCCCTCAATCTGAAAATCAACATTTTATGGCCGCCATGTGCCATCTCCATACCGGAAATGACCAGCAAGTGGGGATACTCAGAAGGCTCCTCAGAAGCATGTTCAATGGGATTTTTGTGCACAGAGCAGTCAAAGTAAGAAACACAAAGTAAGCACGGCCAAATCACCCTCAGAATAATGCAGGATTTGCACAAGTTTTATACCATTGGAAAGCCTATCTCAAGGGCTCTCTCCTCGTCTGAGTTTCGTTTTTGTGACCATTTTGTAGGCGAGGCGAGCGGCCAGGCAGTAGGGTTACTACCACCACCAACTGGGGCTACGTATGAACACGTATACATGCAAGACATAAATACCTGCCGAATAACGGTTTGAAACAAATTCTTCGCTATGTTTGATAATAACTCCTGAACTAAGCATGCTAGAGACACAAAATTTATATCAAACTCTGCCTCTCATATCCCTCAATCTGAAAATCAACATTTTATGGCCGCCATGTGCCATCTCCATACCGGAAATGACCAGCAAGTGGGGATACTCAGAAGGCTCCTCAGAAGCATGTTCAATGGGATTTTTGTGCACAGAGCAGTCAAAGTAAGAAACACAAAGTAAGCACGGCCAAATCACCCTCAGAATAATGCAGGATTTGCACAAGTTTTATACCATTGGAAAGCCTATCTCAAGGGCTCTCTCCTCGTCTGAGTTTCGTTTTTGTGACCATTTTGTAGGCGAGGCGAGAGGCCAGGGAGTAGGGTTACTACCACCACCAACTGGGGCTACGTATGAACACGTACACATGCAAGACATAAATACCTGCCGAATAACGGTTTGAAACAAATTCTGCGCTATGTTTGATAATAACTCCTGAACTAAGCATGCTAGAGACACAAAATTTATATCAAACTCTGCCTCTCATATCCCTCAATCTGAAAATCAACATTTTATGGCCGCCATGTGCCATCTCCATACCGGAAATGACCAGCAAGTGGGGATACTCAGAAGGCTCCTCAGAAGCATGTTCAATGGGATTTTTGTGCACAGAGCAGTCAAAGTAAGAAACACAAAGTAAGCACGGCCAAATCACCCTCAGAATAATGCAGGATTTGCACAAGTTTTATACCATTGGAAAGCCTATCTCAAGGGCTCTCTCCTCGTCTGAGTTTCGTTTTTGTGACCATTTTGTAGGCGAGGCGAGAGGCCAGGGAGTAGGGTTACTACCACCACCAACTGGGGCTACGTATGAACACGTATACATGCAAGACATAAATACCTGCCGAATAACGGTTTGAAACAAATTCTTCGCTATGTTTGATAATAACTCCTGAACTAAGCATGCTAGAGACACAAAATTTATATCAAACTCTGCCTCTCATATCCCTCAATCTGAAAATCAACATTTTATGGCCGCCATGTGCCATCTCCATACCGGAAATGACCAGCAAGTGGGGATACTCAGAAGGCTCCTCAGAAGCATGTTCAATGGGATTTTTGTGCACAGAGCAGTCAAAGTAAGAAACACAAAGTAAGCACGGCCAAATCACCCTCAGAATAATGCAGGATTTGCACAAGTTTTATACCATTGGAAAGCCTATCTCAAGGGCTATCTCCTCGTCTGAGTTTCGTTTTTGTGACCATTTTGTAGGCGAGGCGAGAGGCCAGGGAGTAGGGTTACTACCACCACCAACTGGGGCTACGTATGAACACGTACACATGCAAGACATAAATACCTGCCGAATAACGGTTTGAAACAAATTCTGCGCTATGTTTGATAATAACTCCTGAACTAAGCATGCTAGAGACACAAAATTTATATCAAACTCTGCCTCTCATATCCCTCAATCTGAAAATCAACATTTTATGGCCGCCATGTGCCATCTCCATACCGGAAATGACCAGCAAGTGGGGATACTCAGAAGGCTCCTCAGAAGCATGTTCAATGGGATTTTTGTGCACAGAGCAGTCAAAGTAAGAAACACAAAGTAAGCACGGCCAAATCACCCTCAGAATAATGCAGGATTTGCACAAGTTTTATACCATTGGAAAGCCTATCTCAAGGGCTCTCTCCTCGTCTGAGTTTCGTTTTTGTGACCATTTTGTAGGCGAGGCGAGAGGCCAGGGAGTAGGGTTACTACCACCACCAACTGGGGCTACGTATGAACACGTACACATGCAAGACATAAATACCTGCCGAATAACGGTTTGAAACAAATTCTGCGCTATGTTTGATAATAACTCCTGAACTAAGCATGCTAGAGACACAAAATTTATATCAAACTCTGCCTCTCATATCCCTCAATCTGAAAATCAACATTTTATGGCCGCCATGTGCCATCTCCATACCGGAAATGACCAGCAAGTGGGGATACTCAGAAGGCTCCTCAGAAGCATGTTCAATGGGATTTTTGTGCACAGAGCAGTCAAAGTAAGAAACACAAAGTAAGCACGGCCAAATCACCCTCAGAATAATGCAGGATTTGCACAAGTTTTATACCATTGGAAAGCCTATCTCAAGGGCTCTCTCCTCGTCTGAGTTTCGTTTTTGTGACCATTTTGTAGGCGAGGCGAGCGGCCAGGGAGTAGGGTTACTACCACCACCAACTGGGGCTACGTATGAACACGTATACATGCAAGACATAAATACCTGCCGAATAACGGTTTGAAACAAATTCTTCGCTATGTTTGATAATAACTCCTGAACTAAGCATGCTAGAGACACAAAATTTATATCAAACTCTGCCTCTCATATCCCTCAATCTGAAAATCAACATTTTATGGCCGCCATGTGCCATCTCCATACCGGAAATGACCAGCAAGTGGGGATACTCAGAAGGCTCCTCAGAAGCATGTTCAATGGGATTTTTGTGCACAGAGCAGTCAAAGTAAGAAACACAAAGTAAGCACGGCCAAATCACCCTCAGAATAATGCAGGATTTGCACAAGTTTTATACCATTGGAAAGCCCATCTCAAGGGCTATCTCCTCGTCTGAGTTTCGTTTTTGTGACCATTTTGTAGGCGAGGCGAGCTGCCAGGGAGTAGGGTTACTACCACCACCAACTGGGGCTACGTATGAACACGTACACATGCAAGACATAAATACCTGCCGAATAACGGTTTGAAACAAATTCTGCGCTATGTTTGATAATAACTCCTGAACTAAGCATGCTAGAGACACAAAATTTATATCAAACTCTGCCTCTCATATCCCTCAATCTGAAAATCAACATTTTATGGCCGCCATGTGCCATCTCCATACCGGAAATGACCAGCAAGTGGGGATACTCAGAAGGCTCCTCAGAAGCATGTTCAATGGGATTTTTGTGCACAGAGCAGTCAAAGTAAGAAACACAAAGTAAGCACGGCCAAATCACCCTCAGAATAATGCAGGATTTGCACAAGTTTTATACCATTGGAAAGCCTATCTCAAGGGCTCTCTCCTCGTCTGAGTTTCGTTTTTGTGACCATTTTGTAGGCGAGGCGAGAGGCCAGGGAGTAGGGTTACTACCACCACCAACTGGGGCTACGTATGAACACGTACACATGCAAGACATAAATACCTGCCGAATAACGGTTTGAAACAAATTCTGCGCTATGTTTGATAATAACTCCTGAACTAAGCATGCTAGAGACACAAAATTTATATCAAACTCTGCCTCTCATATCCCTCAATCTGAAAATCAACATTTTATGGCCGCCATGTGCCATCTCCATACCGGAAATGACCAGCAAGTGGGGATACTCAGAAGGCTCCTCAGAAGCATGTTCAATGGGATTTTTGTGCACAGAGCAGTCAAAGTAAGAAACACAAAGTAAGCACGGCCAAATCACCCTCAGAATAATGCAGGATTTGCACAAGTTTTATACCATTGGAAAGCCTATCTCAAGGGCTCTCTCCTCGTCTGAGTTTCGTTTTTGTGACCATTTTGTAGGCGAGGCGAGAGGCCAGGGAGTAGGGTTACTACCACCACCAACTGGGGCTACGTATGAACACGTACACATGCAAGACATAAATACCTGCCGAATAACGGTTTGAAACAAATTCTTCGCTATGTTTGATAATAACTCCTGAACTAAGCATGCTAGAGACACAAAATTTATATCAAACTCTGCCTCTCATATCCCTCAATCTGAAAATCAACATTTTATGGCCGCCATGTGCCATCTCCATACCGGAAATGACCAGCAAGTGGGGATACTCAGAAGGCTCCTCAGAAGCATGTTCAATGGGATTTTTGTGCACAGAGCAGTCAAAGTAAGAAACACAAAGTAAGCACGGCCAAATCACCCTCAGAATAATGCAGGATTTGCACAAGTTTTATACCATTGGAAAGCCTATCTCAAGGGCTCTCTCCTCGTCTGAGTTTCGTTTTTGTGACCATTTTGTAGGCGAGGCGAGAGGCCAGGGAGTAGGGTTACTACCACCACCAACTGGGGCTACGTATGAACACGTACACATGCAAGACATAAATACCTGCCGAATAACGGTTTGAAACAAATTCTGCGCTATGTTTGATAATAACTCCTGAACTAAGCATGCTAGAGACACAAAATTTATATCAAACTCTGCCTCTCATATCCCTCAATCTGAAAATCAACATTTTATGGCCGCCATGTGCCATCTCCATACCGGAAATGACCAGCAAGTGGGGATACTCAGAAGGCTCCTCAGAAGCATGTTCAATGGGATTTTTGTGCACAGAGCAGTCAAAGTAAGAAACACAAAGTAAGCACGGCCAAATCACCCTCAGAATAATGCAGGATTTGCACAAGTTTTATACCATTGGAAAGCCTATCTCAAGGGCTCTCTCCTCGTCTGAGTTTCGTTTTTGTGACCATTTTGTAGGCGAGGCGAGCGGCCAGGGAGTAGGGTTACTACCACCACCAACTGGGGCTACGTATGAACACGTATACATGCAAGACATAAATACCTGCCGAATAACGGTTTGAAACAAATTCTTCGCTATGTTTGATAATAACTCCTGAACTAAGCATGCTAGAGACACAAAATTTATATCAAACTCTGCCTCTCATATCCCTCAATCTGAAAATCAACATTTTATGGCCGCCATGTGCCATCTCCATACCGGAAATGACCAGCAAGTGGGGATACTCAGAAGGCTCCTCAGAAGCATGTTCAATGGGATTTTTGTGCACAGAGCAGTCAAAGTAAGAAACACAAAGTAAGCACGGCCAAATCACCCTCAGAATAATGCAGGATTTGCACAAGTTTTATACCATTGGAAAGCCTATCTCAAGGGCTCTCTCCTCGTCTGAGTTTCGTTTTTGTGACCATTTTGTAGGCGAGGCGAGAGGCCAGGGAGTAGGGTTACTACCACCACCAACTGGGGCTACGTATGAACACGTACACATGCAAGACATAAATACCTGCCGAATAACGGTTTGAAACAAATTCTGCGCTATGTTTGATAATAACTCCTGAACTAAGCATGCTAGAGACACAAAATTTATATCAAACTCTGCCTCTCATATCCCTCAATCTGAAAATCAACATTTTATGGCCGCCATGTGCCATCTCCATACCGGAAATGACCAGCAAGTGGGGATACTCAGAAGGCTCCTCAGAAGCATGTTCAATGGGATTTTTGTGCACAGAGCAGTCAAAGTAAGAAACACAAAGTAAGCACGGCCAAATCACCCTCAGAATAATGCAGGATTTGCACAAGTTTTATACCATTGGAAAGCCTATCTCAAGGGCTCTCTCCTCGTCTGAGTTTCGTTTTTGTGACCATTTTGTAGGCGAGGCGAGAGGCCAGGGAGTAGGGTTACTACCACCACCAACTGGGGCTACGTATGAACACGTACACATGCAAGACATAAATACCTGCCGAATAACGGTTTGAAACAAATTCTGCGCTATGTTTGATAATAACTCCTGAACTAAGCATGCTAGAGACACAAAATTTATATCAAACTCTGCCTCTCATATCCCTCAATCTGAAAATCAACATTTTATGGCCGCCATGTGCCATCTCCATACCGGAAATGACCAGCAAGTGGGGATACTCAGAAGGCTCCTCAGAAGCATGTTCAATGGGATTTTTGTGCACAGAGCAGTCAAAGTAAGAAACACAAAGTAAGCACGGCCAAATCACCCTCAGAATAATGCAGGATTTGCACAAGTTTTATACCATTGGAAAGCCTATCTCAAGGGCTCTCTCCTCGTCTGAGTTTCGTTTTTGTGACCATTTTGTAGGCGAGGCGAGAGGCCAGGGAGTAGGGTTACTACCACCACCAACTGGGGCTACGTATGAACACGTACACATGCAAGACATAAATACCTGCCGAATAACGGTTTGAAACAAATTCTGCGCTATGTTTGATAATAACTCCTGAACTAAGCATGCTAGAGACACAAAATTTATATCAAACTCTGCCTCTCATATCCCTCAATCTGAAAATCAACATTTTATGGCCGCCATGTGCCATCTCCATACCGGAAATGACCAGCAAGTGGGGATACTCAGAAGGCTCCTCAGAAGCATGTTCAATGGGATTTTTGTGCACAGAGCAGTCAAAGTAAGAAACACAAAGTAAGCACGGCCAAATCACCCTCAGAATAATGCAGGATTTGCACAAGTTTTATACCATTGGAAAGCCCATCTCAAGGGCTATCTCCTCGTCTGAGTTTCGTTTTTGTGACCATTTTGTAGGCGAGGCGAGCTGCCAGGGAGTAGGGTTACTGCCACCACCAACTGGGGCTACGTATGAACACGTACACATGCAAGACATAAATACCTGCCGAATAACGGTTTGAAACAAATTCTGCGCTATGTTTGACAATAACTCCTGAACTAAGCATGCTAGAGACACAAAATTTATATCAAACTCTGCCTCTCATATCCCTCAATCTGAAAATCAACATTTTATGGCCGCCATGTGCCATCTCCATACCGGAAATGACCAGCAAGTGGGGATACTCAGAAGGCTCCTCAGAAGCATGTTCAATGGGATTTTTGTGCACAGAGCAGTCAAAGTAAGAAACACAAAGTAAGCACGGCCAAATCACCCTCAGAATAATGCAGGATTTGCACAAGTTTTATACCATTGGAAAGCCTATCTCGAGGGCTCTCTCCTCGTCTGAGTTTCGTTTTTGTGAACATTTTGTAGGCGAGGCGAGAGGCCAGGGAGTAGGGTTACTACCACCACCAACTGGGGCTACGTATGAACACGTACACATGCAAGACATAAATACCTGCCGAATAACGGTTTGAAACAAATTCTGCGCTATGTTTGATAATAACTCCTGAACTAAGCATGCTAGAGACACAAAATTTATATCAAACTCTGCCTCTCATATCCCTCAATCTGAAAATCAACATTTTATGGCCGCCATGTGCCATCTCCATACCGGAAATGACCAGCAAGTGGGGATACTCAGAAGGCTCCTCAGAAGCATGTTCAATGGGATTTTTGTGCACAGAGCAGTCAAAGTAAGAAACACAAAGTAAGCACGGCCAAATCACCCTCAGAATAATGCAGGATTTGCACAAGTTTTATACCATTGGAAAGCCTATCTCAAGGGCTCTCTCCTCGTCTGAGTTTCGTTTTTGTGACCATTTTGTAGGCGAGGCGAGCGGCCAGGGAGTAGGGTTACTACCACCACCAACTGGGGCTACGTATGAACACGTATACATGCAAGACATAAATACCTGCCGAATAACGGTTTGAAACAAATTCTTCGCTATGTTTGATAATAACTCCTGAACTAAGCATGCTAGAGACACAAAATTTATATCAAACTCTGCCTCTCATATCCCTCAATCTGAAAATCAACATTTTATGGCCGCCATGTGCCATCTCCATACCGGAAATGACCAGCAAGTGGGGATACTCAGAAGGCTCCTCAGAAGCATGTTCAATGGGATTTTTGTGCACAGAGCAGTCAAAGTAAGAAACACAAAGTAAGCACGGCCAAATCACCCTCAGAATAATGCAGGATTTGCACAAGTTTTATACCATTGGAAAGCCTATCTCAAGGGCTCTCTCCTCGTCTGAGTTTCGTTTTTGTGACCATTTTGTAGGCGAGGCGAGAGGCCAGGGAGTAGGGTTACTACCACCACCAACTGGGGCTACGTATGAACACGTACACATGCAAGACATAAATACCTGCCGAATAACGGTTTGAAACAAATTCTGCGCTATGTTTGATAATAACTCCTGAACTAAGCATGCTAGAGACACAAAATTTATATCAAACTCTGCCTCTCATATCCCTCAATCTGAAAATCAACATTTTATGGCCGCCATGTGCCATCTCCATACCGGAAATGACCAGCAAGTGGGGATACTCAGAAGGCTCCTCAGAAGCATGTTCAATGGGATTTTTGTGCACAGAGCAGTCAAAGTAAGAAACACAAAGTAAGCACGGCCAAATCACCCTCAGAATAATGCAGGATTTGCACAAGTTTTATACCATTGGAAAGCCTATCTCAAGGGCTCTCTCCTCGTCTGAGTTTCGTTTTTGTGACCATTTTGTAGGCGAGGCGAGCGGCCAGGGAGTAGGGTTACTACCACCACCAACTGGGGCTACGTATGAACACGTATACATGCAAGACATAAATACCTGCCGAATAACGGTTTGAAACAAATTCTTCGCTATGTTTGATAATAACTCCTGAACTAAGCATGCTAGAGACACAAAATTTATATCAAACTCTGCCTCTCATATCCCTCAATCTGAAAATCAACATTTTATGGCCGCCATGTGCCATCTCCATACCGGAAATGACCAGCAAGTGGGGATACTCAGAAGGCTCCTCAGAAGCATGTTCAATGGGATTTTTGTGCACAGAGCAGTCAAAGTAAGAAACACAAAGTAAGCACGGCCAAATCACCCTCAGAATAATGCAGGATTTGCACAAGTTTTATACCATTGGAAAGCCTATCTCAAGGGCTCTCTCCTCGTCTGAGTTTCGTTTTTGTGACCATTTTGTAGGCGAGGCGAGAGGCCAGGGAGTAGGGTTACTACCACCACCAACTGGGGCTACGTATGAACACGTACACATGCAAGACATAAATACCTGCCGAATAACGGTTTGAAACAAATTCTGCGCTATGTTTGATAATAACTCCTGAACTAAGCATGCTAGAGACACAAAATTTATATCAAACTCTGCCTCTCATATCCCTCAATCTGAAAATCAACATTTTATGGCCGCCATGTGCCATCTCCATACCGGAAATGACCAGCAAGTGGGGATACTCAGAAGGCTCCTCAGAAGCATGTTCAATGGGATTTTTGTGCACAGAGCAGTCAAAGTAAGAAACACAAAGTAAGCACGGCCAAATCACCCTCAGAATAATGCAGGATTTGCACAAGTTTTATACCATTGGAAAGCCTATCTCAAGGGCTCTCTCCTCGTCTGAGTTTCGTTTTTGTGACCATTTTGTAGGCGAGGCGAGCGGCCAGGGAGTAGGGTTACTACCACCACCAACTGGGGCTACGTATGAACACGTATACATGCAAGACATAAATACCTGCCGAATAACGGTTTGAAACAAATTCTTCGCTATGTTTGATAATAACTCCTGAACTAAGCATGCTAGAGACACAAAATTTATATCAAACTCTGCCTCTCATATCCCTCAATCTGAAAATCAACATTTTATGGCCGCCATGTGCCATCTCCATACCGGAAATGACCAGCAAGTGGGGATACTCAGAAGGCTCCTCAGAAGCATGTTCAATGGGATTTTTGTGCACAGAGCAGTCAAAGTAAGAAACACAAAGTAAGCACGGCCAAATCACCCTCAGAATAATGCAGGATTTGCACAAGTTTTATACCATTGGAAAGCCTATCTCAAGGGCTCTCTCCTCGTCTGAGTTTCGTTTTTGTGACCATTTTGTAGGCGAGGCGAGAGGCCAGGGAGTAGGGTTACTACCACCACCAACTGGGGCTACGTATGAACACGTACACATGCAAGACATAAATACCTGCCGAATAACGGTTTGAAACAAATTCTGCGCTATGTTTGATAATAACTCCTGAACTAAGCATGCTAGAGACACAAAATTTATATCAAACTCTGCCTCTCATATCCCTCAATCTGAAAATCAACATTTTATGGCCGCCATGTGCCATCTCCATACCGGAAATGACCAGCAAGTGGGGATACTCAGAAGGCTCCTCAGAAGCATGTTCAATGGGATTTTTGTGCACAGAGCAGTCAAAGTAAGAAACACAAAGTAAGCACGGCCAAATCACCCTCAGAATAATGCAGGATTTGCACAAGTTTTATACCATTGGAAAGCCTATCTCAAGGGCTCTCTCCTCGTCTGAGTTTCGTTTTTGTGACCATTTTGTAGGCGAGGCGAGCTGCCAGGGAGTAGGGTTACTGCCACCACCAACTGGGGCTACGTATGAACACGTACACATGCAAGACATAAATACCTGCCGAATAACGGTTTGAAACAAATTCTGCGCTATGTTTGATAATAACTCCTGAACTAAGCATGCTAGAGACACAAAATTTATATCAAACTCTGCCTCTCATATCCCTCAATCTGAAAATCAACATTTTATGGCCGCCATGTGCCATCTCCATACCGGAAATGACCAGCAAGTGGGGATACTCAGAAGGCTCCTCAGAAGCATGTTCAATGGGATTTTTGTGCACAGAGCAGTCAAAGTAAGAAACACAAAGTAAGCACGGCCAAATCACCCTCAGAATAATGCAGGATTTGCACAAGTTTTATACCATTGGAAAGCCTATCTCAAGGGCTCTCTCCTCGTCTGAGTTTCGTTTTTGTGACCATTTTGTAGGCGAGGCGAGAGGCCAGGGAGTAGGGTTACTACCACCACCAACTGGGGCTACGTATGAACACGTACACATGCAAGACATAAATACCTGCCGAATAACGGTTTGAAACAAATTCTGCGCTATGTTTGATAATAACTCCTGAACTAAGCATGCTAGAGACACAAAATTTATATCAAACTCTGCCTCTCATATCCCTCAATCTGAAAATCAACATTTTATGGCCGCCATGTGCCATCTCCATACCGGAAATGACCAGCAAGTGGGGATACTCAGAAGGCTCCTCAGAAGCATGTTCAATGGGATTTTTGTGCACAGAGCAGTCAAAGTAAGAAACACAAAGTAAGCACGGCCAAATCACCCTCAGAATAATGCAGGATTTGCACAAGTTTTATACCATTGGAAAGCCTATCTCAAGGGCTATCTCCTCGTCTGAGTTTCGTTTTTGTGACCATTTTGTAGGCGAGGCGAGCTGCCAGGGAGTAGGGTTACTGCCACCACCAACTGGGGCTACGTATGAACACGTACACATGCAAGACATAAATACCTGCCGAATAACGGTTTGAAACAAATTCTGCGCTATGTTTGATAATAACTCCTGAACTAAGCATGCTAGAGACACAAAATTTATATCAAACTCTGCCTCTCATATCCCTCAATCTGAAAATCAACATTTTATGGCCGCCATGTGCCATCTCCATACCGGAAATGACCAGCAAGTGGGGATACTCAGAAGGCTCCTCAGAAGCATGTTCAATGGGATTTTTGTGCACAGAGCAGTCAAAGTAAGAAACACAAAGTAAGCACGGCCAAATCACCCTCAGAATAATGCAGGATTTGCACAAGTTTTATACCATTGGAAAGCCTATCTCAAGGGCTCTCTCCTCGTCTGAGTTTCGTTTTTGTGACCATTTTGTAGGCGAGGCGAGAGGCCAGGGAGTAGGGTTACTACCACCACCAACTGGGGCTACGTATGAACACGTACACATGCAAGACATAAATACCTGCCGAATAACGGTTTGAAACAAATTCTGCGCTATGTTTGATAATAACTCCTGAACTAAGCATGCTAGAGACACAAAATTTATATCAAACTCTGCCTCTCATATCCCTCAATCTGAAAATCAACATTTTATGGCCGCCATGTGCCATCTCCATACCGGAAATGACCAGCAAGTGGGGATACTCAGAAGGCTCCTCAGAAGCATGTTCAATGGGATTTTTGTGCACAGAGCAGTCAAAGTAAGAAACACAAAGTAAGCACGGCCAAATCACCCTCAGAATAATGCAGGATTTGCACAAGTTTTATACCATTGGAAAGCCTATCTCAAGGGCTATCTCCTCGTCTGAGTTTCGTTTTTGTGACCATTTTGTAGGCGAGGCGAGCTGCCAGGGAGTAGGGTTACTACCACCACCAACTGGGGCTACGTATGAACACGTACACATGCAAGACATAAATACCTGCCGAATAACGGTTTGAAACAAATTCTGCGCTATGTTTGATAATAACTCCTGAACTAAGCATGCTAGAGACACAAAATTTATATCAAACTCTGCCTCTCATATCCCTCAATCTGAAAATCAACATTTTATGGCCGCCATGTGCCATCTCCATACCGGAAATGACCAGCAAGTGGGGATACTCAGAAGGCTCCTCAGAAGCATGTTCAATGGGATTTTTGTGCACAGAGCAGTCAAAGTAAGAAACACAAAGTAAGCACGGCCAAATCACCCTCAGAATAATGCAGGATTTGCACAAGTTTTATACCATTGGAAAGCCTATCTCAAGGGCTCTCTCCTCGTCTGAGTTTCGTTTTTGTGACCATTTTGTAGGCGAGGCGAGAGGCCAGGGAGTAGGGTTACTACCACCACCAACTGGGGCTACGTATGAACACGTACACATGCAAGACATAAATACCTGCCGAATAACGGTTTGAAACAAATTCTGCGCTATGTTTGATAATAACTCCTGAACTAAGCATGCTAGAGACACAAAATTTATATCAAACTCTGCCTCTCATATCCCTCAATCTGAAAATCAACATTTTATGGCCGCCATGTGCCATCTCCATACCGGAAATGACCAGCAAGTGGGGATACTCAGAAGGCTCCTCAGAAGCATGTTCAATGGGATTTTTGTGCACAGAGCAGTCAAAGTAAGAAACACAAAGTAAGCACGGCCAAATCACCCTCAGAATAATGCAGGATTTGCACAAGTTTTATACCATTGGAAAGCCTATCTCAAGGGCTCTCTCCTCGTCTGAGTTTCGTTTTTGTGACCATTTTGTAGGCGAGGCGAGAGGCCAGGGAGTAGGGTTACTACCACCACCAACTGGGGCTACGTATGAACACGTATACATGCAAGACATAAATACCTGCCGAATAACGGTTTGAAACAAATTCTTCGCTATGTTTGATAATAACTCCTGAACTAAGCATGCTAGAGACACAAAATTTATATCAAACTCTGCCTCTCATATCCCTCAATCTGAAAATCAACATTTTATGGCCGCCATGTGCCATCTCCATACCGGAAATGACCAGCAAGTGGGGATACTCAGAAGGCTCCTCAGAAGCATGTTCAATGGGATTTTTGTGCACAGAGCAGTCAAAGTAAGAAACACAAAGTAAGCACGGCCAAATCACCCTCAGAATAATGCAGGATTTGCACAAGTTTTATACCATTGGAAAGCCTATCTCAAGGGCTCTCTCCTCGTCTGAGTTTCGTTTTTGTGACCATTTTGTAGGCGAGGCGAGAGGCCAGGGAGTAGGGTTACTACCACCACCAACTGGGGCTACGTATGAACACGTACACATGCAAGACATAAATACCTGCCGAATAACGGTTTGAAACAAATTCTGCGCTATGTTTGATAATAACTCCTGAACTAAGCATGCTAGAGACACAAAATTTATATCAAACTCTGCCTCTCATATCCCTCAATCTGAAAATCAACATTTTATGGCCGCCATGTGCCATCTCCATACCGGAAATGACCAGCAAGTGGGGATACTCAGAAGGCTCCTCAGAAGCATGTTCAATGGGATTTTTGTGCACAGAGCAGTCAAAGTAAGAAACACAAAGTAAGCACGGCCAAATCACCCTCAGAATAATGCAGGATTTGCACAAGTTTTATACCATTGGAAAGCCTATCTCAAGGGCTCTCTCCTCGTCTGAGTTTCGTTTTTGTGACCATTTTGTAGGCGAGGCGAGAGGCCAGGGAGTAGGGTTACTACCACCACCAACTGGGGCTACGTATGAACACGTATACATGCAAGACATAAATACCTGCCGAATAACGGTTTGAAACAAATTCTGCGCTATGTTTGATAATAACTCCTGAACTAAGCATGCTAGAGACACAAAATTTATATCAAACTCTGCCTCTCATATCCCTCAATCTGAAAATCAACATTTTATGGCCGCCATGTGCCATCTCCATACCGGAAATGACCAGCAAGTGGGGATACTCAGAAGGCTCCTCAGAAGCATGTTCAATGGGATTTTTGTGCACAGAGCAGTCAAAGTAAGAAACACAAAGTAAGCACGGCCAAATCACCCTCAGAATAATGCAGGATTTGCACAAGTTTTATACCATTGGAAAGCCTATCTCAAGGGCTCTCTCCTCGTCTGAGTTTCGTTTTTGTGACCATTTTGTAGGCGAGGCGAGAGGCCAGGGAGTAGGGTTACTACCACCACCAACTGGGGCTACGTATGAACACGTATACATGCAAGACATAAATACCTGCCGAATAACGGTTTGAAACAAATTCTGCGCTATGTTTGACAATAACTCCTGAACTAAGCATGCTAGAGACACAAAATTTATATCAAACTCTGCCTCTCATATCCCTCAATCTGAAAATCAACATTTTATGGCCGCCATGTGCCATCTCCATACCGGAAATGACCAGCAAGTGGGGATACTCAGAAGGCTCCTCAGAAGCATGTTCAATGGGATTTTTGTGCACAGAGCAGTCAAAATAAGAAACACAAAGTAAGCACTGCCAAATCACCCTCAGAATAATGCAGGATTTGCACAAGTTTTATACCATTGGAAAGCCTATCTCAAGGGCTCTCTCCTCGTCTGAGTTTCGTTTTTGTGACCATTTTGTAGGCGAGGCGAGAGGCCAGGGAGTAGGGTTACTACCACCACCAACTGGGGCTACGTATGAACACGTACACATGCAAGACATAAATACCTGCCGAATAACGGTTTGGAACAAATTCTGCGCTATGTTTGATAATAACTCCTGAACTAAGCATGCTAGAGACACAAAATTTATATCAAACTCTGCCTCTCATATCCCTCAATCTGAAAATCAACATTTTATGGCCGCCATCTGCCATCTCCATACCGGAAATGACCAGCAAGTGGGGATACTCAGAAGGCTCCTCAGAAGCATGTTCAATGGGATTTTTGTGCACAGAGCAGTCAAAGTAAGAAACACAAAGTAAGCACGGCCAAATCACCCTCAGAATAATGCAGGATTTGCACAAGTTTTATACCATTGGAAAGCCCATCTCAAGGGCTATCTCCTCGTCTGAGTTTCGTTTTTGTGACCATTTTGTAGGCGAGGCGAGCTGCCAGGGAGTAGGGTTACTACCACCACCAACTGGGGCTACGTATGAACACGTACACATGCAAGACATAAAAACCTGCCGAATAACGGTTTGAAACAAATTCTTCGCTATGTTTGATAATAACTCCTGAACTAAGCATGCTAGAGACACAAAATTTATATCAAACTCTGCCTCTCATATCCCTCAATCTGAAAATCAACATTTTATGGCCGCCATGTGCCATCTCCATACCGGAAATGACCAGCAAGTGGGGATACTCAGAAGGCTCCTCAGAAGCATGTTCAATGGGATTTTTGTGCACAGAGCAGTCAAAGTAAGAAACACAAAGTAAGCACGGCCAAATCACCCTCAGAATAATGCAGGATTTGCACAAGTTTTATACCATTGGAAAGCCTATCTCAAGGGCTATCTCCTCGTCTGAGTTTCGTTTTTGTGACCATTTTGTAGGCGAGGCGAGCGGCCAGGGAGTAGGGTTACTACCACCACCAACTGGGGCTACGTATGAACACGTATACATGCAAGACATAAATACCTGCCGAATAACGGTTTGAAACAAATTCTTCGCTATGTTTGATAATAACTCCTGAACTAAGCATGCTAGAGACACAAAATTTATATCAAACTCTGCCTCTCATATCCCTCAATCTGAAAATCAACATTTTATGGCCGCCATGTGCCATCTCCATACCGGAAATGACCAGCAAGTGGGGATACTCAGAAGGCTCCTCAGAAGCATGTTCAATGGGATTTTTGTGCACAGAGCAGTCAAAGTAAGAAACACAAAGTAAGCACGGCCAAATCACCCTCAGAATAATGCAGGATTTGCACAAGTTTTATACCATTGGAAAGCCTATCTCAAGGGCTCTCTCCTCGTCTGAGTTTCGTTTTTGTGACCATTTTGTAGGCGAGGCGAGAGGCCAGGGAGTAGGGTTACTACCACCACCAACTGGGGCTACGTATGAACACGTACACATGCAAGACATAAATACCTGCCGAATAACGGTTTGAAACAAATTCTGCGCTATGTTTGATAATAACTCCTGAACTAAGCATGCTAGAGACACAAAATTTATATCAAACTCTGCCTCTCATATCCCTCAATCTGAAAATCAACATTTTATGGCCGCCATGTGCCATCTCCATACCGGAAATGACCAGCAAGTGGGGATACTCAGAAGGCTCCTCAGAAGCATGTTCAATGGGATTTTTGTGCACAGAGCAGTCAAAGTAAGAAACACAAAGTAAGCACGGCCAAATCACCCTCAGAATAATGCAGGATTTGCACAAGTTTTATACCATTGGAAAGCCTATCTCAAGGGCTCTCTCCTCGTCTGAGTTTCGTTTTTGTGACCATTTTGTAGGCGAGGCGAGAGGCCAGGGAGTAGGGTTACTACCACCACCAACTGGGGCTACGTATGAACACGTACACATGCAAGACATAAATACCTGCCGAATAACGGTTTGAAACAAATTCTTCGCTATGTTTGATAATAACTCCTGAACTAAGCATGCTAGAGACACAAAATTTATATCAAACTCTGCCTCTCATATCCCTCAATCTGAAAATCAACATTTTATGGCCGCCATGTGCCATCTCCATACCGGAAATGACCAGCAAGTGGGGATACTCAGAAGGCTCCTCAGAAGCATGTTCAATGGGATTTTTGTGCACAGAGCAGTCAAAGTAAGAAACACAAAGTAAGCACGGCCAAATCACCCTCAGAATAATGCAGGATTTGCACAAGTTTTATACCATTGGAAAGCCTATCTCAAGGGCTATCTCCTCGTCTGAGTTTCGTTTTTGTGACCATTTTGTAGGCGAGGCGAGCGGCCAGGGAGTAGGGTTACTACCACCACCAACTGGGGCTACGTATGAACACGTATACATGCAAGACATAAATACCTGCCGAATAACGGTTTGAAACAAATTCTTCGCTATGTTTGATAATAACTCCTGAACTAAGCATGCTAGAGACACAAAATTTATATCAAACTCTGCCTCTCATATCCCTCAATCTGAAAATCAACATTTTATGGCCGCCATGTGCCATCTCCATACCGGAAATGACCAGCAAGTGGGGATACTCAGAAGGCTCCTCAGAAGCATGTTCAATGGGATTTTTGTGCACAGAGCAGTCAAAGTAAGAAACACAAAGTAAGCACGGCCAAATCACCCTCAGAATAATGCAGGATTTGCACAAGTTTTATACCATTGGAAAGCCTATCTCAAGGGCTCTCTCCTCGTCTGAGTTTCGTTTTTGTGACCATTTTGTAGGCGAGGCGAGAGGCCAGGGAGTAGGGTTACTACCACCACCAACTGGGGCTACGTATGAACACGTATACATGCAAGACATAAATACCTGCCGAATAACGGTTTGAAACAAATTCTGCGCTATGTTTGATAATAACTCCTGAACTAAGCATGCTAGAGACACAAAATTTATATCAAACTCTGCCTCTCATATCCCTCAATCTGAAAATCAACATTTTATGGCCGCCATGTGCCATCTCCATACCGGAAATGACCAGCAAGTGGGGATACTCAGAAGGCTCCTCAGAAGCATGTTCAATGGGATTTTTGTGCACAGAGCAGTCAAAGTAAGAAACACAAAGTAAGCACGGCCAAATCACCCTCAGAATAATGCAGGATTTGCACAAGTTTTATACCATTGGAAAGCCTATCTCAAGGGCTCTCTCCTCGTCTGAGTTTCGTTTTTGTGACCATTTTGTAGGCGAGGCGAGAGGCCAGGGAGTAGGGTTACTACCACCACCAACTGGGGCTACGTATGAACACGTATACATGCAAGACATAAATACCTGCCGAATAACGGTTTGAAACAAATTCTGCGCTATGTTTGACAATAACTCCTGAACTAAGCATGCTAGAGACACAAAATTTATATCAAACTCTGCCTCTCATATCCCTCAATCTGAAAATCAACATTTTATGGCCGCCATGTGCCATCTCCATACCGGAAATGACCAGCAAGTGGGGATACTCAGAAGGCTCCTCAGAAGCATGTTCAATGGGATTTTTGTGCACAGAGCAGTCAAAGTAAGAAACACAAAGTAAGCACGGCCAAATCACCCTCAGAATAATGCAGGATTTGCACAAGTTTTATACCATTGGAAAGCCTATCTCAAGGGCTCTCTCCTCGTCTGAGTTTCGTTTTTGTGACCATTTTGTAGGCGAGGCGAGAGGCCAGGGAGTAGGGTTACTACCACCACCAACTGGGGCTACGTATGAACACGTACACATGCAAGACATAAATACCTGCCGAATAACGGTTTGAAACAAATTCTGCGCTATGTTTGACAATAACTCCTGAACTAAGCATGCTAGAGACACAAAATTTATATCAAACTCTGCCTCTCATATCCCTCAATCTGAAAATCAACATTTTATGGCCGCCATGTGCCATCTCCATACCGGAAATGACCAGCAAGTGGGGATACTCAGAAGGCTCCTCAGAAGCATGTTCAATGGGATTTTTGTGCACAGAGCAGTCAAAGTAAGAAACACAAAGTAAGCACGGCCAAATCACCCTCAGAATAATGCAGGATTTGCACAAGTTTTATACCATTGGAAAGCCTATCTCAAGGGCTCTCTCCTCGTCTGAGTTTCGTTTTTGTGACCATTTTGTAGGCGAGGCGAGAGGCCAGGGAGTAGGGTTACTACCACCACCAACTGGGGCTACGTATGAACACGTACACATGCAAGACATAAATACCTGCCGAATAACGGTTTGAAACAAATTCTTCGCTATGTTTGATAATAACTCCTGAACTAAGCATGCTAGAGACACAAAATTTATATCAAACTCTGCCTCTCATATCCCTCAATCTGAAAATCAACATTTTATGGCCGCCATGTGCCATCTCCATACCGGAAATGACCAGCAAGTGGGGATACTCAGAAGGCTCCTCAGAAGCATGTTCAATGGGATTTTTGTGCACAGAGCAGTCAAAGTAAGAAACACAAAGTAAGCACGGCCAAATCACCCTCAGAATAATGCAGGATTTGCACAAGTTTTATACCATTGGAAAGCCTATCTCAAGGGCTCTCTCCTCGTCTGAGTTTCGTTTTTGTGACCATTTTGTAGGCGAGGCGAGAGGCCAGGGAGTAGGGTTACTACCACCACCAACTGGGGCTACGTATGAACACGTATACATGCAAGACATAAATACCTGCCGAATAACGGTTTGAAACAAATTCTTCGCTATGTTTGATAATAACTCCTGAACTAAGCATGCTAGAGACACAAAATTTATATCAAACTCTGCCTCTCATATCCCTCAATCTGAAAATCAACATTTTATGGCCGCCATGTGCCATCTCCATACCGGAAATGACCAGCAAGTGGGGATACTCAGAAGGCTCCTCAGAAGCATGTTCAATGGGATTTTTGTGCACAGAGCAGTCAAAGTAAGAAACACAAAGTAAGCACGGCCAAATCACCCTCAGAATAATGCAGGATTTGCACAAGTTTTATACCATTGGAAAGCCTATCTCAAGGGCTCTCTCCTCGTCTGAGTTTCGTTTTTGTGACCATTTTGTAGGCGAGGCGAGCGGCCAGGGAGTAGGGTTACTACCACCACCAACTGGGGCTACGTATGAACACGTATACATGCAAGACATAAATACCTGCCGAATAACGGTTTGAAACAAATTCTTCGCTATGTTTGATAATAACTCCTGAACTAAGCATGCTAGAGACACAAAATTTATATCAAACTCTGCCTCTCATATCCCTCAATCTGAAAATCAACATTTTATGGCCGCCATGTGCCATCTCCATACCGGAAATGACCAGCAAGTGGGGATACTCAGAAGGCTCCTCAGAAGCATGTTCAATGGGATTTTTGTGCACAGAGCAGTCAAAGTAAGAAACACAAAGTAAGCACGGCCAAATCACCCTCAGAATAATGCAGGATTTGCACAAGTTTTATACCATTGGAAAGCCTATCTCGAGGGCTCTCTCCTCGTCTGAGTTTCGTTTTTGTGACCATTTTGTAGGCGAGGCGAGAGGCCAGGGAGTAGGGTTACTACCACCACCAACTGGGGCTACGTATGAACACGTATACATGCAAGACATAAATACCTGCCGAATAACGGTTTGAAACAAATTCTGCGCTATGTTTGATAATAACTCCTGAACTAAGCATGCTAGAGACACAAAATTTATATCAAACTCTGCCTCTCATATCCCTCAATCTGAAAATCAACATTTTATGGCCGCCATGTGCCATCTCCATACCGGAAATGACCAGCAAGTGGGGATACTCAGAAGGCTCCTCAGAAGCATGTTCAATGGGATTTTTGTGCACAGAGCAGTCAAAGTAAGAAACACAAAGTAAGCACGGCCAAATCACCCTCAGAATAATGCAGGATTTGCACAAGTTTTATACCATTGGAAAGCCTATCTCAAGGGCTCTCTCCTCGTCTGAGTTTCGTTTTTGTGACCATTTTGTAGGCGAGGCGAGAGGCCAGGGAGTAGGGTTACTACCACCACCAACTGGGGCTACGTATGAACACGTATACATGCAAGACATAAATACCTGCCGAATAACGGTTTGAAACAAATTCTGCGCTATGTTTGACAATAACTCCTGAACTAAGCATGCTAGAGACACAAAATTTATATCAAACTCTGCCTCTCATATCCCTCAATCTGAAAATCAACATTTTATGGCCGCCATGTGCCATCTCCATACCGGAAATGACCAGCAAGTGGGGATACTCAGAAGGCTCCTCAGAAGCATGTTCAATGGGATTTTTGTGCACAGAGCAGTCAAAGTAAGAAACACAAAGTAAGCACGGCCAAATCACCCTCAGAATAATGCAGGATTTGCACAAGTTTTATACCATTGGAAAGCCTATCTCAAGGGCTCTCTCCTCGTCTGAGTTTCGTTTTTGTGACCATTTTGTAGGCGAGGCGAGCGGCCAGGGAGTAGGGTTACTACCACCACCAACTGGGGCTACGTATGAACACGTACACATGCAAGACATAAATACCTGCCGAATAACGGTTTGAAACAAATTCTGCGCTATGTTTGATAATAACTCCTGAACTAAGCATGCTAGAGACACAAAATTTATATCAAACTCTGCCTCTCATATCCCTCAATCTGAAAATCAACATTTTATGGCCGCCATGTGCCATCTCCATACCGGAAATGACCAGCAAGTGGGGATACTCAGAAGGCTCCTCAGAAGCATGTTCAATGGGATTTTTGTGCACAGAGCAGTCAAAGTAAGAAACACAAAGTAAGCACGGCCAAATCACCCTCAGAATAATGCAGGATTTGCACAAGTTTTATACCATTGGAAAGCCTATCTCAAGGGCTATCTCCTCGTCCTAGTTTCGTTTTTGTGACCATTTTGTAGGCGAGGCGAGCGGCCAGGGAGTAGGGTTACTACCACCACCAACTGGGGCTACGTATGAACACGTATACATGCAAGACATAAATACCTGCCGAATAACGGTTTGAAACAAATTCTTCGCTATGTTTGATAATAACTCCTGAACTAAGCATGCTAGAGACACAAAATTTATATCAAACTCTGCCTCTCATATCCCTCAATCTGAAAATCAACATTTTATGGCCGCCATGTGCCATCTCCATACCGGAAATGACCAGCAAGTGGGGATACTCAGAAGGCTCCTCAGAAGCATGTTCAATGGGATTTTTGTGCACAGAGCAGTCAAAGTAAGAAACACAAAGTAAGCACGGCCAAATCACCCTCAGAATAATGCAGGATTTGCACAAGTTTTATACCATTGGAAAGCCCATCTCAAGGGCTATCTCCTCGTCTGAGTTTCGTTTTTGTGACCATTTTGTAGGCGAGGCGAGCGGCCAGGGAGTAGGGTTACTACCACCACCAACTGGGGCTACGTATGAACACGTATACATGCAAGACATAAATACCTGCCGAATAACGGTTTGAAACAAATTCTTCGCTATGTTTGATAATAACTCCTGAACTAAGCATGCTAGAGACACAAAATTTATATCAAACTCTGCCTCTCATATCCCTCAATCTGAAAATCAACATTTTATGGCCGCCATGTGCCATCTCCATACCGGAAATGACCAGCAAGTGGGGATACTCAGAAGGCTCCTCAGAAGCATGTTCAATGGGATTTTTGTGCACAGAGCAGTCAAAGTAAGAAACACAAAGTAAGCACGGCCAAATCACCCTCAGAATAATGCAGGATTTGCACAAGTTTTATACCATTGGAAAGCCTATCTCAAGGGCTATCTCCTCGTCTGAGTTTCGTTTTTGTGACCATTTTGTAGGCGAGGCGAGAGGCCTGTTTGTTTGGTTACTACCTCCACGTTCTGGGGCTACGTATGAACACGTATACATGCAAGACATAAATACCTGCCGAATAACGGTTTGAAACAAATTCTGCGCTATGTTTGATAATAACTCCTGAACTAAGCATGCTAGAGACACAAAATTTATATCAAACTCTGCCTCTCATATCCCTCAATCTGAAAATCAACATTTTATGGCCGCCATGTGCCATCTCCATACCGGAAATGACCAGCAAGTGGGGATACTCAGAAGGCTCCTCAGAAGCATGTTCAATGGGATTTTTGTGCACAGAGCAGTCAAAGTAAGAAACACAAAGTAAGCACGGCCAAATCACCCTCAGAATAATGCAGGATTTGCACAAGTTTTATACCATTGGAAAGCCTATCTCAAGGGCTATCTCCTCGTCTGAGTTTCGTTTTTGTGACCATTTTGTAGGCGAGGCGAGCGGCCAGGGAGTAGGGTTACTACCACCACCAACTGGGGCTACGTATGAACACGTATACATGCAAGACATAAATACCTGCCGAATAACGGTTTGAAACAAATTCTTCGCTATGTTTGATAATAACTCCTGAACTAAGCATGCTAGAGACACAAAATTTATATCAAACTCTGCCTCTCATATCCCTCAATCTGAAAATCAACATTTTATGGCCGCCATGTGCCATCTCCATACCGGAAATGACCAGCAAGTGGGGATACTCAGAAGGCTCCTCAG
This sequence comes from Plazaster borealis, assembly GCA_021014325.1. Lineage (NCBI taxonomy): Eukaryota > Metazoa > Echinodermata > Asteroidea > Forcipulatida > Labidiasteridae > Plazaster > Plazaster borealis. Next base: position 2,735,466 of record CM037466.1, read on the forward strand.
AAGCATGTTCAATGGGATTTTTGTGCACAGAGCAGTCAAAGTAAGAAACACAAAGTAAGCACGGCCAAATCACCCTCAGAATAATGCAGGATTTGCACAAGTTTTATACCATTGGAAAGCCTATCTCAAGGGCTATCTCCTCGTCTGAGTTTCGTTTTTGTGACCATTTTGTAGGCGAGGCGAGAGGCCAGGGAGAAGGGTTACTACCACCACCAACTGGGGCTACGTATGAACACGTACACATGCAAGACATAAATACCTGCCGAATAACGGTTTGAAACAAATTCTTCGCTATGTTTATTAATAACTCCTGAACTAAGCATGCTAGAGACACAAAATTTATATCAAACTCTGCCTCTCATATCCCTCAATCTGAAAATCAACATTTTATGGCCGCCATGTGCCATCTCCATACCGGAAATGACCAGCAAGTGGGGATACTCAGAAGGCTCCTCAGAAGCATGTTCAATGGGATTTTTGTGCACAGAGCAGTCAAAGTAAGAAACACAAAGTAAGCACGGCCAAATCACCCTCAGAATAATGCAGGATTTGCACAAGTTTTATACCATTGGAAAGCCTATCTCAAGGGCTCTCTCCTCGTCTGAGTTTCGTTTTTGTGACCATTTTGTAGGCGAGGCGAGAGGCCAGGGAGTAGGGTTACTACCACCACCAACTGGGGCTACGTATGAACACGTATACATGCAAGACATAAATACCTGCCGAATAACGGTTTGAAACAAATTCTTCGCTATGTTTGATAATAACTCCTGAACTAAGCATGCTAGAGACACAAAATTTATATCAAACTCTGCCTCTCATATCCCTCAATCTGAAAATCAACATTTTATGGCCGCCATGTGCCATCTCCATACCGGAAATGACCAGCAAGTGGGGATACTCAGAAGGCTCCTCAGAAGCATGTTCAATGGGATTTTTGTGCACAGAGCAGTCAAAGTAAGAAACACAAAGTAAGCACGGCCAAATCACCCTCAGAATAATGCAGGATTTGCACAAGTTTTATACCATTGGAAAGCCTATCTCGAGGGCTCTCTCCTCGTCTGAGTTTCGTTTTGTGAACATTTTGTAGGCGAGGCGAGCGGCCAGGGAGTAGGGTTACTACCACCACCAACTGGGGCTACGTATGAACACGTACACATGCAAGACATAAATACCTGCCGAATAACGGTTTGAAACAAATTCTTCGCTATGTTTATTAATAACTCCTGAACTAAGCATGCTAGAGACACAAAATTTATATCAAACTCTGCCTCTCATATCCCTCAATCTGAAAATCAACATTTTATGGCCGCCATGTGCCATCTCCATACCGGAAATGACCAGCAAGTGGGGATACTCAGAAGGCTCCTCAGAAGCATGTTCAATGGGATTTTTGTGCACAGAGCAGTCAAAGTAAGAAACACAAAGTAAGCACGGCCAAATCACCCTCAGAATAATGCAGGATTTGCACAAGTTTTATACCATTGGAAAGCCTATCTCAAGGGCTCTCTCCTCGTCTGAGTTTCGTTTTTGTGACCATTTTGTAGGCGAGGCGAGAGGCCAGGGAGTAGGGTTACTACCACCACCAACTGGGGCTACGTATGAACACGTATACATGCAAGACATAAATACCTGCCGAATAACGGTTTGAAACAAATTCTTCGCTATGTTTGATAATAACTCCTGAACTAAGCATGCTAGAGACACAAAATTTATATCAAACTCTGCCTCTCATATCCCTCAATCTGAAAATCAACATTTTATGGCCGCCATGTGCCATCTCCATACCGGAAATGACCAGCAAGTGGGGATACTCAGAAGGCTCCTCAGAAGCATGTTCAATGGGATTTTTGTGCACAGAGCAGTCAAAGTAAGAAACACAAAGTAAGCACGGCCAAATCACCCTCAGAATAATGCAGGATTTGCACAAGTTTTATACCATTGGAAAGCCTATCTCAAGGGCTATCTCCTCGTCTGAGTTTCGTTTTTGTGACCATTTTGTAGGCGAGGCGAGCGGCCAGGGAGTAGGGTTACTACCACCACCAACTGGGGCTACGTATGAACACGTATACATGCAAGACATAAATACCTGCCGAATAACGGTTTGAAACAAATTCTTCGCTATGTTTATTAATAACTCCTGAACTAAGCATGCTAGAGACACAAAATTTATATCAAACTCTGCCTCTCATATCCCTCAATCTGAAAATCAACATTTTATGGCCGCCATGTGCCATCTCCATACCGGAAATGACCAGCAAGTGGGGATACTCAGAAGGCTCCTCAGAAGCATGTTCAATGGGATTTTTGTGCACAGAGCAGTCAAAGTAAGAAACACAAAGTAAGCACGGCCAAATCACCCTCAGAATAATGCAGGATTTGCACAAGTTTTATACCATTGGAAAGCCTATCTCAAGGGCTCTCTCCTCGTCTGAGTTTCGTTTTTGTGACCATTTTGTAGGCGAGGCGAGCGGCCAGGGAGTAGGGTTACTACCACCACCAACTGGGGCTACGTATGAACACGTATACATGCAAGACATAAATACCTGCCGAATAACGGTTTGAAACAAATTCTTCGCTATGTTTGATAATAACTCCTGAACTAAGCATGCTAGAGACACAAAATTTATATCACACTCTGCCTCTCATATCCCTTAATCTAAAAATCAACATTTTATGGCCGCCATGTGCCATCTCCATACCGGAAATGACCAGCAAGTGGGGATACTCAGAAGGCTCCTCAGAAGCATGTTCAATGGGATTTTTGTGCACAGAGCAGTCAAAGTAAGAAACACAAAGTAAGCACTGCCAAATCACCCTCAGAATAATGCAGGATTTGCACAAGTTTTATACCATTGGAAAGCCTATCTCAAGGGCTCTCTCCTCGTCTGAGTTTCGTTTTTGTGACCATTTTGTAGGCGAGGCGAGAGGCCAGGGAGTAGGGTTACTACCACCACCAACTGGGGCTACGTATGAACACGTACACATGCAAGACATAAATACCTGCCGAATAACGGTTTGAAACAAATTCTTTGCTATGTTTGACAATAACTCCTGAACTAAGCATGCTAGAGACACAAAATTTATATCAAACTCTGCCTCTCATATCCCTCAATCTGAAAATCAACATTTTATGGCCGCCATGTGCCATCTCCATACCGGAAATGACCAGCAAGTGGGGATACTCAGAAGGCTCCTCAGAAGCATGTTCAATGGGATTTTTGTGCACAGAGCAGTCAAAGTAAGAAACACAAAGTAAGCACGGCCAAATCACCCTCAGAATAATGCAGGATTTGCACAAGTTTTATACCATTGGAAAGCCTATCTCAAGGGCTCTCTCCTCGTCTGAGTTTCGTTTTTGTGACCATTTTGTAGGCGAGGCGAGAGGCCAGGGAGTAGGGTTACTACCACCACCAACTGGGGCTACGTATGAACACGTATACATGCAAGACATAAATACCTGCCGAATAACGGTTTGAAACAAATTCTTCGCTATGTTTGATAATAACTCCTGAACTAAGCATGCTAGAGACACAAAATTTATATCAAACTCTGCCTCTCATATCCCTCAATCTGAAAATCAACATTTTATGGCCGCCATGTGCCATCTCCATACCGGAAATGACCAGCAAGTGGGGATACTCAGAAGGCTCCTCAGAAGCATGTTCAATGGGATTTTTGTGCACAGAGCAGTCAAAGTAAGAAACACAAAGTAAGCACGGCCAAATCACCCTCAGAATAATGCAGGATTTGCACAAGTTTTATACCATTGGAAGGCCTATCTCAAGGGCTATCTCCTCGTCTGAGTTTCGTTTTTGTGACCATTTTGTAGGCGAGGCGAGCGGCCAGGGAGAAGGGTTACTAGCACCACCAACTGGGGCTACGTATGAACACGTACACATGCAAGACATAAAAACCTGCCGAATAACGGTTTGAAACAAATTCTTCGCTATGTTTATTAATAACTCCTGAACTAAGCATGCTAGAGACACAAAATTTATATCAAACTCTGCCTCTCATATCCCTCAATCTGAAAATTAACATTTTATGGCCGCCATGTGCCATCTCCATACCGGAAATGACCAGCAAGTGGGGATACTCAGAAGGCTCCTCAGAAGCATGTTCAATGGGATTTTTGTGCACAGAGCAGTCAAAGTAAGAAACACAAAGTAAGCACGGCCAAATCACCCTCAGAATAATGCAGGATTTGCACAAGTTTTATACCATTGGAAAGCCTATCTCAAGGGCTCTCTCCTCGTCTGAGTTTCGTTTTGTGACCATTTTGTAGGCGAGGCGAGAGGCCAGGAGTAGGGTTACTACCACCACCAACTGGGGCTACGTATGAACACGTATACATGCAAGACATAAATACCTGCCGAATAACGGTTTGAAACAAATTCTTCGCTATGTTTGATAATAACTCCTGAACTAAGCATGCTAGAGACACAAAATTTATATCAAACTCTGCCTCTCATATCCCTCATTCTGAAAATCAACATTTTATGGCCGCCATGTGCCATCTCCATACCGGAAATGACCAGCAAGTGGGGATACTCAGAAGGCTCCTCAGAAGCATGTTCAATGGGATTTTTGTGCACAGAGCAGTCAAAGTAAGAAACACAAAGTAAGCACGGCCAAATCACCCTCAGAATAATGCAGGATTTGCACAAGTTTTATACCATTGGAAAGCCTATCTCAAGGGCTATCTCCTCGTCTGAGTTTCGTTTTTGTGACCATTTTGTAGGCGAGGCGAGCGGCCAGGGAGTAGGGTTACTACCACCACCAACTGGGGCTACGTATGAACACGTATACATGCAAGACATAAATACCTGCCGAATAACGGTTTGAAACAAATTCTTCGCTATGTTTATTAATAACTCCTGAACTAAGCATGCTAGAGACACAAAATTTATATCAAACTCTGCCTCTCATATCCCTCAATCTGAAAATTAACATTTTATGGCCGCCATGTGCCATCTCCATACCGGAAATGACCAGCAAGTGGGGATACTCAGAAGGCTCCTCAGAAGCATGTTCAATGGGATTTTTGTGCACAGAGCAGTCAAAGTAAGAAACACAAAGTAAGCACGGCCAAATCACCCTCAGAATAATGCAGGATTTGCACAAGTTTTATACCATTGGAAAGCCTATCTCAAGGGCTCTCTCCTCGTCTGAGTTTCGTTTTTGTGACCATTTTGTAGGCGAGGCGAGCGGCCAGGGAGTAGGGTTACTACCACCACCAACTGGGGCTACGTATGAACACGTATACATGCAAGACATAAATACCTGCCGAATAACGGTTTGAAACAAATTCTTCGCTATGTTTGATAATAACTCCTGAACTAAGCATGCTAGAGACACAAAATTTATATCACACTCTGCCTCTCATATCCCTTAATCTAAAAATCAACATTTTATGGCCGCCATGTGCCATCTCCATACCGGAAATGACCAGCAAGTGGGGATACTCAGAAGGCTCCTCAGAAGCATGTTCAATGGGATTTTTGTGCACAGAGCAGTCAAAGTAAGAAACACAAAGTAAGCACTGCCAAATCACCCTCAGAATAATGCAGGATTTGCACAAGTTTCATACCATTGGAAAGCCTATCTCAAGGGCTCTCTCCTCGTCTGAGTTTCGTTTTTGTGACCATTTTGTAGGCGAGGCGAGAGGCCAGGGAGTAGGGTTACTACCACCACCAACTGGGGCTACGTATGAACACATACACATGCAAGACATAAATACCTGCCGAATAACGGTTTGAAACAAATTCTTCGCTATGTTTGACAATAACTCCTGAACTAAGCAGGCTAGAGACACAAAACTTATATCAAACTCTGCCTCTCATATCCCTCAATCTGAAAATCAACATTTTATGGCCGCCATGTGCCATCTCCATACCGGAAATGACCAGCAAGTGGGGATACTCAGAAGGCTCCTCAGAAGCATGTTCAATGGGATTTTTGTGCACAGAGCAGTCAAAGTAAGAAACACAAAGTAAGCACGGCCAAATCACCCTCAGAATAATGCAGGATTTGCACAAGTTTTATACCATTGGAAAGCCTATCTCAAGGGCTCTCTCCTCGTCTGAGTTTCGTTTTTGTGACCATTTTGTAGGCGAGGCGAGCGGCCAGGGAGTAGGGTTACTACCACCACCAACTGGGGCTACGTATGAACACGTATACATGCAAGACATAAATACCTGCCGAATAACGGTTTGAAACAAATTCTTCGCTATGTTTGATAATAACTCCTGAACTAAGCATGCTAGAGACACAAAATTTATATCAAACTCTGCCTCTCATATCCCTCATTCTGAAAATTAACATTTTATGGCCGCCATGTGCCATCTCCATACCGGAAATGACCAGCAAGTGGGGATATTCAGAAGGCTCCTCAGAAGCATGTTCAATGGGATTTTTGTGTACAGAGCAGTCAAAGTAAGAAACACAAAGTAAGCACTGCCAAATCACCCTCAGAATAATGCAGGATTTGTACAAGTTTTATACCATTGGAAAGCCTATCTGAAGGGCTCTCTCCTCGTCTGAGTTTCGTTTTTGTGACCATTTTGTAGGCGAGGCGAGAGGCCAGGGAGTAGGGTTACTACCACCACCAACTGGGGCTACGTATGAACACGTACACATGCAAGACATAAAAACCTGCCGAATAACGGTTTGAAACAAATTCTTCGCTATGTTTATCAATAACTCCTGAACTAAGCATGCTAGAGACACAAAATTTATATCAAACTCTGCCTCTCATATCCCTCAATCTGAAAATCAACATTTTATGGCCGCCATGTGCCATCTCCATACCGGAAATGACCAGCAAGTGGGGATACTCAGAAGGCTCCTCAGAAGCATGTTCAATGGGATTTTTGTGCACAGAGCAGTCAAAGTAAGAAACACAAAGTAAGCACGGCCAAATCACCCTCAGAATAATGCAGGATTTGCACAAGTTTTATACCATTGGAAAGCCTATCTCGAGGGCTCTCTCCTCGTCTGAGTTTCGTTTTTGTGAACATTTTGTAGGCGAGGCGAGAGGCCAGGGAGTAGGGTTACTACCACCACCAACTGGGGCTAGGTATGAACACGTATACATGCAAGACATAAATACCTGCCGAGTAACGGTTTGAAACAAATTCTGCGCTATGTTTGACAATAACTCCTGAACTAAGCATGCTAGAGACACAAAACTTATATCAAACTCTGCCTCTCATATCCCTCAATCTGAAAATCAACATTTTATGGCCGCCATGTGCCATCTCCATACCGGAAATGACCAGCAAGTGGGGATACTCAGAAGGCTCCTCAGAAGCATGTTCAATGGGATTTTTGTGCACAGAGCAGTCAAAGTAAGAAACACAAAGTAAGCACGGCCAAATCACCCTCAGAATAATGCAGGATTTGCACAAGTTTTATACCATTGGAAAGCCTATCTCGAGGGCTCTCTCCTCGTCTGAGTTTCGTTTTTGTGAACATTTTGTAGGCGAGGCGAGAGGCCAGGGAGTAGGGTTACTACCACCACCAACTGGGGCTACGTATGAACACGTATACATGCAAGACATAAATACCTGCCGAGTAACGGTTTGAAACAAATTCTGCGCTATGTTTGACAATAACTCCTGAACTAAGCATGCTAGAGACACAAAACTTATATCAAACTCTGCCTCTCATATCCCTCAATCTGAAAATCAACATTTTATGGCCGCCATGTGCCATCTCCATACCGGAAATGACCAGCAAGTGGGGATACTCAGAAGGCTCCTCAGAAGCATGTTCAATGGGATTTTTGTGCACAGAGCAGTCAAAGTAAGAAACACAAAGTAAGCACGGCCAAATCACCCTCAGAATAATGCAGGATTTGCACAAGTTTTATACCATTGGAAAGCCTATCTCGAGGGCTCTTTCCTCGTCTGAGTTTCGTTTTTGTGACCATTTTGTAGGAGAGGCGAGCGGCCAGGGAGTAGGGTTACTACCACCACCAGCTGGGGCTACGTATGAACACGTATACATGCAAGACATAAATACCTGCCGAATAACGGTTTGAAACAAATTCTTCGCTATAATTGATAATAACTCCTGAACTAAGCATGCTAGAGACACAAAATTTATATCAAACTCTGCCTCATATATCCCTGAATCCAAAAATCAACATTTTATGGCCGCCATGTGCCATCTCCATACCGGAAATGACCAGCAAGTGGGGATACACAGAAGGCTCCTCAGAAGCATGTTCAATGGGATTTTTGTGCACAGAGCAGTCAAAGTAAGAAACACAAAGTAAGCACGGCCAAATCACCCTCAGAATAATGCAGGATTTGCACTAGTTTTATACCATTGGAAAGCCCATCTCAAGGGCTATCTCCTCGTCTGAGTTTCGTTTTTGTGACTATTTTGTAGGCGAGGCGAGCGGCCAGGGAGTAGGGTTACTACCACCACCAACTGGGGCTACGTATGAACACGTATACATGCAAGACATAAATACCTGCCGAATAACGGTTTGAAACAAATTCTTCGCTATGTTTGATAATAACTCCTGAACTAAGCCTGCTAGAGACACAAAATTTATATCAAACTCTGCCTCATATATCCCTGAAGCCAAAAATCAACATTTTATGGCCGCCATGTGCCATCTCCATACCGGAAATGACCAGCAAGTGGGGATACTCAGAAGGCTCCTCAGAAGCATGTTCAATGGGATTTTTGTGCACAGAGCAGTCAAAGTAAGAAACACAAAGTAAGCACGGCCAAATCACCCTCAGAATAATGCAGGATTTGCACAAGTTTTATATCATTGGAAAGCCCATCTCAAGGGCTATCTCCTCGTCCTAGTTTCGTTTTTGTGACCATTTTGTAGGCGAGGCGAGCGGCCAGGGAGTAGGGTTACTACCACCACTAACTGGGGCTACGTATGAACACGTATACATGCAAGACATAAATACCTGCCGAATAACGGTTTGAAACAAATTCTTCGCTATGTTTATTAATAACTCCCGAACTAAGCATGCTAGAGACACAAAATTTATATCAAACTCTGCCTCTCATATCCCTCAATATGAAAATCAACATTTTATGTCCGCCATGTGCCATCTCTATACCGGAAATGACCAGCAAGTGGGGATACTCAGAAGGCTCCTCAGAAGCATGTTCAATGGGATTTTTGTGCACAGAGCAGTCAAAATAAGAAATACAAAGTAAGCACGGCCAAATCACCCTCAGAATAATGCAGGATTTTAACAAGTTTTATACCATTGGAAAGCCTATCTCAAGGGCTCTCTCCTCGTCTGAGTTTCGTTTTTGTGACCATTTTGTAGGCGAGGCGAGAGGCCAGGGAGTAGGGTTACTACCACCACCAACTGTGGCTACGTATGAACACGTACACATGCAAGACTAAAATACCTGCCGAATAACGGTTTGAAACAAATTCTGCGCTATGTTTGACAATAACTCCTGAATTAAGCATGCTAGAGACACAAAATTTATATCAAACTCTGCCTCTCATATCCCTGAATCCGAAAATCAACATTTTATGGCCGCTTTGTGCCATCTCCATACCGGAAATGACCAGCAAGTGGGGATACTCAGAAGGCTCCTCAGAAGCATGTTCAATGGGAGTTTTGTGCACAGAGCAGTCAAAGTAAGAATCACAAAGTAAGCACGGCCAAATCACCCTCAGAATAATGCAGGATTTGCACAAGTTTTATACCATTGGAAAGCCTATCTCGAGGGCTCTCTCCTCGTCTGAGTTTCGTATTTGTGACCATTTTGTAGGCGAGGCGAGCGGCCAGGGAGTAGGGTTACTACCACCACCAACTGGGGCTACGTATGAACACGTATACATGCAAGACGTAAATACCTGCCGAATAACGGTTTGAAACAAATTCTTCGCTATGTTTGATAATAACTCCTGAACTAAGCATGCTAGAGACACCAAATTTATATCAAACTGAATCCGAAAATCAGAGTTTTATGGCCACTCTACGCCATCTTCAAACCGGAAATGACCAGCAAGTGTGCTCAACAGCTTATGACCCTCCCTTGAGGGTTGTAGGAAATATTGCTTAACATTTTTTTGTTTAGCGGAATACCAGACCGGAGCGGAATACCAGACATAAATGGTACATGTGACATGGTATTTTAGCTTGTAACCTTATTCTGGTAAACTTACTTATTTTGTGCTCAGTTACTATTTGTGCTTAAGCAGCTCTATGAAATTGGGCACAGGTATAGCTGCAAGGTTTAACAGCTGTGCAGGTTCGTAAAGAGTGACATTTTGAAGCTACAATATTTGCTCGAATCTAATCTTGAGTAGTCTAGCGTAGTAGTTCATTGTGATTTCATAATAACGAAACTTATGTTCTTTAAACAACGCTGATGTTGAATAATTGAGGTGGCTTTTTAAAAACACGGGTGTGAGATTTGCACGTTTTCTTAATTTGTTTACTTTTAAAACTAGATGGGAAAAAATGCAAGACCCCATGGCGTTTCTATCAGTAGTTTACGTAAGTGTTGCCAAATATCTAACACGGTTTCGGGCAAAATTTGTATGATAATTTTTATCAATTTAACACGTCAATGTAGAACTTCAGTTAGAGACTTCCCAGGGAAAATGGTCCAGGTGAAATGAGATCCACGACCAATAAACCATACAAGGAAAAGCCCACAAAGATTGTTGACATCACCATAAAACCATCAAGTTGACCACATCAGCAAGTACTTAGTCGAGAATCCTGCAGATAATCATTGGGGAGGGAATTGGGTTAGAAATTCTCTTACCATTCGACGTCCCCAAGATTGCCCCACCTTTGTAGAACTCCAAATCGTCAGAAAACCAATACCACACACTCCACAGAAACCTTCAACTTCACTGGTCAATCAGAGTTGTGAACAGATCTGAAAGACAAGACACACAAAGCTTTTTTTAAGACCGAAGTTCGAGTGACTAAAAGACACCATGGTAAAATTCAAGACGACCTATAAATCTAATAAATTATGGTGGGGTAACTTGGTTGTTATTGATTGGGTGGGTGATAAGATTTGTACGCTGAGTCTTTCCCTTGCAGACTGGGCATTTTGGCAGGATGTGGCCTCATCATCATCTTCTATGTGACTACACACCAAACTGTTTTGACTTGGATAGGATTGGTATGCCTGAACCTGTGAAACGCCCTTGATATTAAGGCCTACTGGCCGCAGTCCGACTGGATCCTTAACTTTGGAAATTGGATACAAGTAGAAGGAATTTGGACTGAGGGTTTTACATGCCCCTTTCCTTTTGTATTTCAAGGCCTTTCACAAAAGTTGCGATCTTAACCCTGCGAACCTAATAATATCAAATTACAGTACTCATGCAGGGTGGCTGCTCTACACTGCAAAAACTGGGGTGTTAAAATTGACACCAAGGGTAATGTCACATATAGATGCAAAACAAGGAATCGAGATTTACACCATAGGGTGTTAAAATAACACTCATTTCTGCAAAAACAATTACACTGGTGTTATTTTAACACCCTATATAAGATGTTAATTTTGATTCTCTCTTCGGTATCTATATGTGACAACGCCCATGCTGTCAATTTTAACACCCCAGTTTTTGCAGCGTAGCCGACAGTCAAAAGATATGTGACCCCCTGGGATTTGTAAACAAAGGCATTTGGGTGAAGTATTCACACAGCTGAACAGGCTGGACGAAGTTTCTCAGACAAGTGAAATTGTTCAGTATTATTATGTCCTATATAGAAGGCTATTGAGTAAAACCAGTACAACAGCACCAACATACAAAGATACAGAATTACAACAATAATGCAATAACAAAAGCAGAAAATAAACATGAGAAAGGTAAACAAAATGTATAACGAAACAGACATAAACAAACAAGCTGCAGAATGGGGTTATTACAGAGATTTGAGTAAGTGGGTCTTTAACATACTTCTAAATGTTTTTAAAAAAGGAAGAATCATTTTGAATTTGGGGAGGGAGAGTGTTCCATAATTTGGGAGCGGCAACAAAGAAAGCCCTATCACCGTAGCGTGTTTTCACACGAGGACCAGGCATCAGTGAAGGTGAGAGGATGTTGAAGATCGTGGCCGGTGTCACATGCAATTATGTCCTCTATGCAATACTATCCGGCGGACATTATTGCATATGCAATAATGTCCGCCGGACGGTTTTGCATATGCAATCGTGTCCGCCCGGACGCTGCTGCATAATGCAATTGTGTCCGCCCGGACACATTTGCATATGCAATCGTGTCCGCCCCCGTGCATGTCCGTCCTTGCAGTAAATTAAACGCCCTGATAATTGTCAACCTCGGGCCCCTGATGGACAATGTACAATAATAATATCTCTCATGATAGCGCGGGGTCGACTCAATTATTGAGTCTTGGATACAAGGTTCCGTTCATCGATTAAAAATGTAGTCAGGATGCCCTGCCACACAGAGAAAAATGCACGCGAAATGCCGTTACGAAATAGCTGACTTCTGGGTACCAGTCGCTGCACACTTTTAATACAAAAAGATAGATCTACTACCGCATTGGAACGGTGGTTTGTGTTCGTCGTAAGTATTTTTCGACATTTTTTGTCCGGGCGCACGACTGTTTGGGCGCTACATTTTTTGTCCGGGCGCATTTGGTATTTTGAGAATTTTGGACGGGCGCAGTGCCCGGACAAAACCGCGTGTGGAGAACCCTGTGGGCAGCCATTGTTCCTATTGAAATGACCTTGTGGTGTCCTTTGTTCTATTGTTGTCAGGACCCCACAAATGCCCTTCCGTCACTCACCCTCGCTCACGCACATGTACATGTACATGTCCGCCGGACGGTTTTGCATAGCCCCGGACACGATTGCATATGCAAAAGTGTCCGGAGCGGACAGTATTGCATGGCGGACATTGCATCTGACACCGGCATTTTTGTTTGACGAGTTCTGAGAGATAGGACACTGACCATCACAAGATTTGAAAGTGAGCAGAAGAATTTTAAACTGAATGCGGTGAATAATTGGAAGCCAGTGGATATGATGGCGAATAGGGATGATAAGGACAGAGCATACAACAAAATGAGAGTCCTTTTTTCTGTTTACCTCCTCCCCTCCCTCTTTCCCTTCCCCCTTCCTCCTACCCCACCCCTCCCCTTCAACTAGTGGTTGGATGGCTCTGTAGAGGTGCTGGTCACCTCTTCCATCTTACCACTCCCAGGCGATTAGTGTTGCAACCTTTTAATAATAATTGTATACAATCTGTGTTATTATGTTTTTATATTTTTATCTTTCTGTATCCATGTATTTTTCTTTTTGTAAAGTTGTGCCAGTGAAGAAGTGTAAATAAAACAAATAAAATAAATGAAAGCATTTTATTTTAACAAAATATTTGGCTATTAACAAATTAGTCAGCTGCAGCTAGCTAAGGTGCCGATGCGCAGGGTTAAACCCTCCGTGTAGGCAGACAAACATTTGGCTCAAGATTGACAAACGACCCATGAGAAGTTTAGTCATAATGTGCCGACACTTTTAACAATAAGTTTAACAAGTTTACCTTATATTTCCTGGCAATTTGTGTCGTTATTTCCAGCTAGAAATGCAAGTTTCGTTCCGTCAAAGTACGAGCCAGCCTGTCACCACATCATCCAGCAAGTCCCCGGGATAGCGTCCCATGTACAGCGCGCGGTATTTGAATACACGGCCGTCTTACGTTGACTCTGAAAGTGAAGGCTCGAAGAATTGACAATTTTCCCGTGCATGTTTCTTATAATTTTAGCAACATTTTTCACCCAACACAATATTTAACTTGAAGAGTATTCCTTTAGACTTCATAATTATTTGGGTTTGGAATGATACAACCAAGCATAATCACAAAATATTGAAGGAAATTAGACACTGTTTGAGATAAATATTCACGGCTTAGCACACACAGCGCGGTTATCCGTAACAGTTATATTGATACCTGGTTTTCTCCTGCGGTCACTCGCACGTGCCATGTCAGGTAAAGGCCTCCACACTGCTTAGAATAACAAACGCCTCGGGCCTGTAAACCATACCATGACTGCATTGTGGATTTGTGGTTACAAACAATGCATAGCTACTTGAATAAAGATGCTATAATAGAGAGACGGGATCATTGACCTTTCTATTGGTGTATACAATAATATGCATGTGTTCCGTTATGATTACGCAACGATCGCGCTACAAAAGGTATGAATTTTCGTCTCTTGTGAATTTGTTTGCGAATAATTTGTGATACAAAAACATGGTTCAAAAATAGTCTTTTTTTTCCATCTTTATCGAGATTTAGGCAACCAAAATATTTTTTTCAAGTTCGGTGTCGAATTACACGTAAACGTCCATTGGGTAACATTCCTCATTACGATAGACTGGAAACCGACGCATGCGCATAGTGTGGTTGGCAAAGTTGTCGTCTGCTGCGTTCGTAAAAAATGAACGACCATTTTCTAGAAGACAGCCGACGGTGTCCGTTGTCGGAAAAATCGACGAAGAACATTCATTATGTCCCAACTTCTATGGATATTTCATCATTACGTCAAACAACAGTTATCGAGAGATAACAACAAGCTATAAGTGTTCAATCAATTCCTGAACGGAACTTTACAAATACAGTGACCCCCCCCCCCTAAGGGGAGTAAGGACAGTAAGGCTACGAAGACAACTCATTTAATCAATCAATCACCCAGATTTGTCAGATTAGTGACCAGATTTGGTCAAAAATGATTACACACATTCTAATTTATCTTATGGAAATGGACTCCTGATTTTAGTGGCGTTGAAATGGCATCGAACCTTTCGTCAAACTATAGTTTTTAAACTTTAATCAAGATGTATCTGATGCACCGCGCCCCTCTTCAGTCATAAAATTTTATCAGCAAATTTTAGGATAAAATGAAGACGAACGGGGTAGGCCTATAACGGCGTTCGACATTACAGTATACGTGCATTTATGGGTGTGGTCAGCAGCAAAGATCCTATTGTGCCGCATATGCAAGATGGGGAGCTCGTGCTGAAATGCGAAGTATGCACTGGACGCCTTTTCATTTGGCAACTCCTTGGATGCAACAATAATAAATCACAGACCATGGAGAAGTGCAGACATTGACCATAGCTATAAATTATATAACACAAGTTCCAACAATAGGGGGAGCGCCAGTTCCCCATCTTTCACCTCGAGGAGCTCTGTGATCTTTTGTCAGATAGGACGGTGAAATACCTAATTAGGACTAAGAGTAAGACTAGCATAGGCCCTAAGCATTATGAAAAATTGGGGATACATAGGGAATGCAACTGTAGTTTACGTAACAGAAGAATGTAGGTCTTAAAATAAACAAAACTACATTTTACAGAGTGATAATAGCCTGTCCAAACCTAAAAGCACGACTCACAACTCATCCATCAGTCGCAAGACACGCGGATCCAGTCGGATCATCAACAGTGCAAAGGTTTAACAAAAACATGGGCCTAAAACATTACTGAAACACCAAAAGGCAGACCGAGTTAACCTATGACAAACTCGGGTACTCACCGGTTTAAGAATGAGCAGTTTTCAACGCCATCTTTCTTATCTGATCAAAAGTCCATGAGGCGTAAACAGGTGGTTTTGGGTGTTTCGCGGCCTGCGAGTTTACTGACACAAATATCTACTTAAAATGACTGTAAAGTTTTGGTAAAATTCAGTGTTGTAGTCGAGTCCTCCTCATCCTCATCGACATCCGAGTCCTTGGTGTACGAGGAGGATTCCAAATCCCGAGGGGGAGTCCACAACACCAGGGCTCAATTTCATAGAGCTGCTTAAGCACAAAAAATAGCTGTAAGCACAACGAAATTATGCTTACCAGAACAGGGTTACCAGCCAAAATACAATGTCACACGTACAATTTGTGACTGTTATCCTGCTCATTTCTGCTAAGCAGAAAATTGTTAAGCAAGATTTTCTGCTTAAAACAGCAAATATCACCACAATGAACTCATGTGAACTCAAATTTTTAAACGCAGATTAAACTCACGAGGTGAAAAGGTTTTTCGGACCAAATCCTCCATTAATTTGTGGAATTGAGTTCACACGAGTTCACTTATTGCTGTTTTAAGCAGCTCATGAAATTGGGCCCCAGTTAGAATTAGTAGAATTCTGAGATTTTGGCTAATGGGAAATTCACGTAATGAACATTTTGTCCAAAAGTGAATTCAAACGAATGAGCACAACTAGTCCAAAAGTCGTGTGATCTGCTCCAACATACCGAGTCGAAGGAACGTTGCATGAGTTCTCGCTGTGGAGTTCATCCCTCGCTAGTCACTTTGCCCCCGTACGCTGCATTAGCACAGGCATAAACCTACCAGGTTCCCAGTTTTTCGAGAAAACCATTTCCCAAAATGTGTGGGAGTGATACAATATTAAAATACTAGATACAAAATAATTTCTTTAAGTTATAATAATATTTCTCTACAACTTCACTGGAGTTTGTCGTATTAATCATATCAAATGACCGGATTTTTTGTAGGCCTACTAAAGTGGTACTTTTTGCCCATTTTGAGTCAAAATCGTATTTTTCATGTATTTCCGTATGTAAATTTCCCCATAATGCTATAGGCCTAGGACTTTCCAAAAACTTGTTATTTGTTTAGTTTTCCACTTTATTTAAATAACACCGGCTTTTGACCCTGGATGCAATAATTTGTCAAATTATAATTTGTGAGATAGGGTTTTAATTATTCTTCTTTTATTTTCCCCATTTCTTGTTATATTTGCTTATAGTCGTCTGTTTCCTTTTCAATCCAGTTCATTTTCCACATGGTCAAAAAATATCAAGTTCAAAGGAATAACAGAGGAGAAAATTAATACTGGTGCAGAAGTAAATAATTTTGAGGGTACCTAGGCTAGGGGTTAAACTTTCACAAAGAAACCCACTTAGAGTAATAGAGAGATACCTGACAATGTTATATTTCCATAACTTCAATAATACTATCAGTACTGCACAAGATTTGATTAATTTTGCTACAGCAGTTTGACTTGACACTTTGGTGAGCTGGTTTTTTTAGTTTTCCAATGCGTATTATAATTATAGCGCCCTCAAACAGAAAAAAACGTTAACCCGATCTGCAGATAGACTTACACAAGTTTAAATTAATTAACAAGCATTTAGATGCAAGAGTGCGCACGCGTAATCGATCTTACCGTGTCAAAGGTTATCGAGGTTTTATTTACAAAAAGTACACATCATCAGCTCTCACTGAGAGTCTCAGCCTGCTGACCGATTGACAACGACTCGGAATAATCGAACCAAAGTCGAGGTCAAAACTGATAAAATCTGGGACAAAGACAGTGTTGAACTAAACGGGGTGGATGGAGGCTATTTCTACGTGTGTTTAGACTTTACAACGGAGTGAAAATGGAGCAGGAAAGTATTGAAGCCTCGCCGAGTTTGTTGGGGGATCTCGCCGGGCGAGTTGGCCTCGATGTTCCGTCGTTATTGTACTTGTTTACATTTCTTGCGGGTATGTTGTTACGTCATTTTTCATAAATTAATTCCTTTTGACTATTAAAGGCCCGACAAAATCTATTCGCAAAGTTGGTAAAGACCATCTTGATGTGTAACTGTGTTGCACTTGATTTGATTTAATTTAATGTACAACATGCGTAATACTAAAGCCCGTCTATGCTATATTCTACACTAAATACTGGAATTGTTCCCAAATGATACAGAATCATTATTTGCGACATCCAGCGAACCAGGCAATCTTCCAATAAAAACACTTACTCGAACTCCCGTATTCCAGCTAACAAAAACAGTTTCCTCAACTCAGTATACCTATCATTCAACTATCCTGGTATGGAAGGCCCTGTCATGCCTGTCAGATCATAGAATTTACTAAATCAGTCACCACATTCAAAACCCGGAAACCCATCTGGACAACTTAAATATTTTAAAATTATCAAGGGGAGAGGGGGTCGCTTCAAAATGTAATAGCATGCAGCACTACTACACAGCCCATGCAAACACTTGTGTGCGTGGTTGCCTTTAAAGGTGTTTGTACAGTGTTTATCAAAATCCAGAACTTGAACTTATCTATTCACAAATATAGCTTGTCCTTAAAGTGGCACTATTTTTTATTTATGGGCAAAAAACTTCATAATTTAGTACTACATTACATTATTAACTTATATAATAGAATTTAATATTAATTTGTGGAATAGGTGACCAGGGAAGTACCAACGAATATTTCCAACATGATTTTAAAACAATCTTTTGTAAAATTGTAATGTAAAAATGTAATGTAAAATTATTTGCCTTGGACAATTTACAAAATAAAACAGTTTCCTTAGAATCAAATTCCTGTTAAAATAATTATTGTTAAGTTAATAAGTGTACCATTATATATAATGTGCTACAATACAGTATTACATTTTATTTTGATAACGTCTGAAAAGAGTGAGAGTCTCATCGCCGTCTGTTTGAAAACTTACTGTATTCATTACATTTTTTTAAATCCTGCTTTTCAACACAAACCGAGTTACTTGACTATCAATCTAAAGTGCTTACTTAGTGACCTGTCCTCTATAGGATTTGAGGCATTGCATGGTGAGGTATCAATATATATTTGGTTTGCGGTAACACCATGTGTATATCTACATTGTTCTTGCTAGGTAGATTTTGTTCTTTGAGAACTTGTCTTGCTTTTTATTCTACTGCCGCAGAGTAGAATAATCAGAATTCGGGAGACTTCTCATTTCTGAAAAGAACTGTCCTGCTTATTAACTACTACCTGGGCGGGAGGTAGGAAATCGGGCGGGACTACTACTTTCACTATATGGATCGGGGGGGACTTCTCGTTATGATTTGTCACTTACTTTTAGAATTGTTTGCTTTTTCAGGTTTTCCATTGGCATATTTTTCCAGGACGTACTTGCATGGTCAGTCAACAACAACCAAGCACATCTACTTCACCGTGTGTGGTCTAATTCTCGCATACTTAAACTTTGGTAAGGGATGTGTATAAACTTTATTAGGAAAGGCAGTGTAGGATGCCATTCTCCGTTGCACTACACGTATGCAAGGGAGGAGTCCACTGGGCTTCGAACATTCACAGTCACATTGCTTTCCAAGGCTACAGCAGGCAGGGAATGAAACCCAAGACCTGTGATGTGTGAGGCCATATATTGATGCAGGCTTGATGCTCTGTTTTTGAAAGGGAAAGGGCACCAAGGCGTTTTCTCCTTGGTAAAGGGCACCTCTCTGGAGAAATTATAAATTTGTCTTGGAACTTTCCGGGGCACCAAGGCAATTGCATCTATTGCCTCTGTGAAGTACCAGGGCCCAATTTCATAAAGCATGTAATCATAACAACTTGCTAAGCACAGATACCAGCCAAAAAACAATTCAGTTTACATTGCTGCGACTGGTACCCCACTCAATTCTTGCATAGCAAATATATTTGCTAAGCAGAATTATCTGCTTAACAGCTTTATGCAATTGGGCCCTGGTCTGTTGATGCATTTATAGAAGTAGACTGAGGAATTTTATGAATCATGTACATGTATTGTTCAATTTATAACATCACGCATTCAGCCATTATTGTCTAAATGAAAATATGCTGTGCTAATTATGGTTTAATAGTTTATTCATTTTATTTATTCATATTCAGGCTATGACATCATCCATTCGGCAATCTCTGTCTTAATCAACTATGCATTGTTAGTCACCATTGGAGGGACTCAGCTTTCTGTAGCCATTTCATTTACTTTCAATATGGTGAGTAAATCAACAAGCCTGGAATTTCATCTACATGTATATGAGAGGGCAAGGTCATTTTTATATTTTTGCAAAAGCGCACTTTCACTGGACACATTTGGTAATTGTCAAAGACCAGTATTCTCACTTGGTGTATCCCAACATACATGCACAAAATAACAAACCTGTGAACATTTGGGCTCAATTGGTCATCAAAGTTGCAAGAAAATAATGAAAGAAAATACACCCTTGTTGCACAAATAGTGTGCTTTCAGATGCCTGAGAAAGGCTTCAGGCCTGAAGTCTTTCTCAGATTCAAATATTTTAGTGACAAATTACCTCTTTCTCAAAAACTACGTTACTTCAGAGGGAGTCGTTTCTCACAATGTTATATACTATCAACAGCTCTTGGTTGCTCGTTACCAAGTAAGTTTTTATGCTAATATATATTTTGAGTAATTACCAAACGTGTCCAGTGCCTTTAAGTCTATGGGAAACCTTTGAAGGGGCACCAAGGCAAAGACTAGGGCAACAGATGGCATTGAGTTGGCCATGCAGCCTTGCCACAGTGGCCTACTTTACTCATGTTCAGTCTGCTGTTATGTTGTTCCAAACTGTTCAGGCATACTTGCTGATTGCCTACATGTACCTGGCAACCGATGGCTATGATTTGATCTGGACTACTCCCCATTGTATCCTAACCCTGAGACTCACCGGAACTGCCTGGGACCTATATGATGGTCAGAAAAAAGAGGTAAGGTACCAGACAATTGGTTATGGGGGCAGGAAAGCTTTCATTGTTCTTTTCTAAAGCAAAGCATCTGGTTGAATAGCACACCATTGCAGGCCTGGCACCTTTTGAAGGGGCACCAAAGTGGCCTCTGTGTAATTTCAGGCCTGCATTGGTATTTGGGAAGAGTGTCCATGTTTTGTTTAAACAGTGCATCTGTAAACGATACAACCGTGTAAATTGTCAATCTGTCTCGATGAAGCTGCTGTCTTGCTAAAACAATCGATTAAGACTTTTAGAAAAACTAAATGACACAAAAGAAGTCTCCTTCTATGAAATTCTTTCCGCGTTCCTTGCTGACTGGTTCATGGTGATTTTTTTCTTTCCAGTGCCGGAAGTGGTACAAAAATTACATTAAGGAAGCTATTGTTATACCAAATCTTCAAACTCTTTCCCCTTTCACAATTTGTAGGAGCAGCTGAGCGCAGAACAAAAGTTGCTCAACATCAAGACGGCGCCCTCTCTTTTAGAACTTGCCGGCTACACTTACTTCTTCGGGGGATTCTTTGCCGGCCCCCAGTTCTCCCTCCGTCGGTACCTTGACTTTACCGCAGAGAAACTCTTGGGTAACGACAAGGGGGAACTGCCTAGTTGTGTGGAGCCGGCGATGAATCGATTCTATGTTGGGTGCATCTATATCCTCCTCCATGTTGCTCTTGCACCATTCTTCCCTAATGAGTATCTCTTGTCTCCTGAGTTTGCGGTGAGTATTAATAATAATAATAATAATAAACAGCATTTATAAAGCGCATTCATAAATACCCGGGACAGCTTATCCATTCTGATCGGTCAAGAGGAGATCATATGGCCATGTTTAAACATGTGATATAAACATGGTGAGAAGTGTTTAAACATACACGTGGCGCGCTAGCTTACGCGTGGTGCTAATTTACGCGGAATGCAATCAATACATACCAGTACGCAATGTAAAGAGTAGTAGCATGCACGCGTACGCACAACCAAGGAGCGTCGCTCGCAATTTTACCCTTTGCGAAACAGAGCCTACTCACTTCACTCTATGTTTACTCTCCTCCCATTCTGCCAACCACTCTTCTCTTTTTCACCTGAACTGAATCTTAATCTGAATACCATATATAGTCCGCAAAGCATCCTAAATGGGAACATCATACCAAATTTAGTTAAGACGAAGATGAAGAAATTTTGGAGGAAAAACCCAAAGAGGGAGAACCCATGCAGTCTGGTAGGACCTGAAAACCAAATCCACTGGCTTCAGTCCGGGAATCGAATCGGGGTCCAGAGGTTAAAGGCAGGGAAGAAACCACTGAGCCAACCTGACTGCACCTGTTCTAACTTCTACCCTATTTCGTTTCTGCCGACAGAATTCCTCTTTTCCTTATCAAGTGTTTGTGCTGGTATTTTGGAGTAAGTCCCTTTTCTTCAAGTACAGCTCAGTCTTCATGTTTACGGTAAGAAAACTAACTATTCTCGACTGGTCATTAATAAAGACAAATAACATAATTTTGTTCGAAAAGCATAAGCAAATCTTAAGTGTTATGAAATGTTTTGTGGAAACATGAGCATTCATGTCACATGTTCGTTCACAAGTAAGTTTAATGATGTTTATTGAAGACTAGAGGATTGGAATGGATGTTGTAATGGACACTTCAGAAAACCAGTAAAATCGACTGTATAGAATTTGTTCGAAAATCAACATATACAAACAGAGCGCACTGTTTGAAACATTCAAGACTTATCTAGTGTATTTCTCACAATCATCACCACACAAAGCTTAAAAACTTATTACCAAAAAAAGATTACCCCTTGATCTGTAAACAATTACTTACGTACGTCATGGTTTTCAATTCTTAACAGGTAAGATTTCAAAAGAACTTTAATTGATTGTGTCGATACTTTATTTTTAAGGGGCCTTTTTTTTATTTCACAGGAGGGTGTCTGCATTATGGCCGGACTTGCGTACAATGGAAAAGATGAAAAAGGCAATGCATTATGGGACGCCTGCGTTGGTCTAAGGCCAAAGATATTTGAGATTGCGACGATCTCAAAGCACTGCGTCATTTCATTCAATATCTCGACAAACCTATGGGCTTCCCGGTAAGAGGAATGGGTGCTTTGACATGGGATTGGGTTGTAGGCTTGGAGGATTCCATGAACTTATCAATATCTCAACAAACCTATGGGCTTCCCGGTAAGAGGAATGGGTGCTTTGACATGGGATTGGGTTGTAGGCTTGGAGGATTCCATGAACTTATCAATATCTCAACAAACCTATGGGCTTCCCGGTAAGAGGAATGGGTGCTTTGACATGGGATTGGGTTGTAGGCTTGGAGGATTCCATGAACTTATCAATATCTCAATAAACCTATGGGCTTCCCGGTAAGAGGAATGGGTGCTTTGATATGGGATTGGGTTGTAGGCTTGGAGGATTCCATGAACTTATCAATATCTCAACAAACCTATGGGCTTCCCGGTAAGAGGAATGGGTGCTTTGACATGGGAACAGGTTGTAGGCTTGGAGGATTCTATCTCAATAAACCTATGGGCTTCTCGGTAAGAGGAATGGGTGCTTTGATATGGGATTGGGTTGTAGGCTTGGAGGATTCCATGAACTTATCAATATCTCAACAAACCTATGGGCTTCCCAGTAAGAGGAATGGGTGCTTTGATATGGGATTGGGTTGTAGGCTTGGAGGATTCTATGAACTTATCAGATTACAAAATGAAAAACATCATCATCATTTGTTTTTCCTTTTCTTTTTAAAGAATTAAGCCCCCCTTCTGTAATCAATGGTTTTAAATGCCTGTTTTTCAGTTGGTTTTTGGTGGGGTTTTTTTTCGCATAATGAAAACGATACAACTATGTTTGAGATCTGTTTATTTATTTGTTTATCAGGATATTTAAAGATTCTGTGTTTAGGTACAAGTGCATTTTATCGATTTGAAATTATTGTTGGTGCCAAAACTGTCGGAGATGCCCTTCACACAATATCTAATTTAATATCTGATACTTGGTTTTTTTTTCACCATCCCAAGGTATGTGTTCAAGAGATTGAAATTCCTCAATAATAAATACATCTCCCAGGCTGCTGCCCTCTTCTTCTTAGCCATCTGGCATGGTTTCTTCATTGGTTATTTCTTGTGTTTCGTCCAGGAGTTTTTCGTAACGTTTATTGAATCTCAGGTAAGTTATGTAAAACTCTTAGAAGATGGTACATCATAATTATTAATATTATTTTTATAAATTTCTGGTAATGAAACCATGGATGCCTCATAAGTGAACTAAATCACTGTAGCTCGCAAGCCTGAGAAAACCTGGAAACAAGGGTGCTTGCTATGTGAACCAGAAACACCGGGGTAAACTCCTACCCTTCCCTGATAAGTGTTCTGGGTTCTCCTACGTGCGCTACCAGTCCTAGTACACGGGATCTACAGCTTAATGTCCCATCCAAAGGACAAAGCAATTATGGTAAAGTATCTTGCTCAAGGATGCAAGTGTCATGAACAGGACTCAAACCCACACTCTCCTGTTCAGAAACACCAGAGCTTGAGTCCGGTGCTCTTGACTGCTCGGCCACGACATGCCACAAAGTTGTTGTTGTTTTGGGTTTTTTCACCCCTCTATTAATGAATCATTTCTTTGAATTGAACAGATTACAGATGCAACTAAGAGGATTCCTGCCCTGAGCAAGTTAGTCAGTACTCCTGCTTTTGATTTCCCATTGTTTGCCGTCAAGCTGTTCTGGAATAAATTTGTGTGTGGACACGCCCTGGCTGCCCTCGTTTTACTGCGCTGGAGCAGAATACATGTGGTGAGTGTGTTACAGCTCTCAGAATTGAAGATTGTTTACCGTCATGGTTTTAGAAAGAGTGGTGTCTGTACATAATGTCTAATTTTGGAGCCCCTGTTTTGACTTTTAATTTGTTTACCCACACTTTTAAAAAATCTATTATTTGCATTGTAGATAATTTATAAGTTGCTATGTCACAGGATTATTTCAAGCTTGTGCTTAGTAACACAAAGACAGCAAACACCCGCACAGAATTTCCATTGAAATGGGTGGCACAAGCAGGGCTGTTAAAAGACATACAAATTTGTTTGGGTAATTGTATGTAATTTTATTTTGTTTGGGGGGGGGTTGCAAGATCAAGATATGCATACATGCATTGTCGTCGTTAGCTTGGAAGTTTTGTAAAGTTGTTTTAAATGCGAAAACCAAACAAATCACATACTTTATTTTTAATTTTATTTATTTTATTATTATTGGTTTTTTTTTGGGGGGGGGAGGGGGGTTAAGAAAGGGGGTAGCAAGGGGGGCTAAAGCAAAAATATTGTAGTTTGCCTGTGCACTTTTACACATTGTTTACTATTTAAGTAATGCTTGATTATTATCATTATTATTTCACCTTTTTACATCTTTTTAACACTTTTCAACTTTGTCATATTTACAAATCTTCTTCTCTTACCTCTGTAGGTGTACAGTGCAATGTACTACATACCAGTCATATTCTACACATCCTTCCCTCTCCTCTACTCCATGACTATTTTACCTCAACTTAAACAACTCTACAAAACCCAGACGGAGTCCCCCAAGTAAGTATAACGAGTCTTGTATGACTCGCAACAGTTTATTTTATCTAAGGAAACAGAGATGACAAATTTTGCTTTCATTCCAAACATTTGTGTCTTCATTGTGTGCTTGGAATCTCAGGAATTCTTTAGAGGATTTTAGGGGGGCTACTTCGTGGCCGAGCGGATAAGAGCACCAGATTTAAGCTCTGGTGTTTCTGATCAGCAGAGTTTGGGTTCCAGTCCCGGTCGTGACACTTGTGTCCTTAAGCAAGACACTCAACCAATATTGCTTTTCTTCACCAATCAGTACAAATGGGTACCGGCGAAATCTGGATAGACTGGCATCCTGTCCGGGGGGAATAGAAATATTCTCATTTTGTTTAATGCCAAGGAAACCGGATATATACACCGGCCTGATGAGCCATATTGGCTCGGGACAGACTTCACTTTACTTACTTCTGTTCAAGAGGAAAATAGTGTAGTAAAGTATGGGAAAATTTCGGGGGGGGGGATACTGCTGCCATATATCAGGCATTGTATAGGTCCAGACAGGTGTGAGATCTTTATTTGTTTTTCGCCCTTACACCAATGTTTATTCGGTACTTTCCTGAGTTCTGTGGAAAAAATGCAGAGGCCTAGACATAGGTGTTCAAAGGGCAAAAAACAAATAATATTCTTTATCCGAGATGCAAAATTAACATATCTTTAAGTTAACTTAATTATCTTTGACTTGCAGAGATAATGGAAAAGAGACCGAGAAGACAAAGTAAAGTCACTGACAGAGTGGACGTTTGCAGAGCTGCAGTTAAGAGCTTCTTTAAGTTGGTCAATTTTCCAAATGATTTTCCCCCTCCACAATCCTGTTGCAAAGTCATCATGTAAAAATACTTTTGTACACATCTGCTGTATGCACACGGTTATGGCTACTTTCGGTGTGGCAGGAAATTCTATCCTCCCCCCCAGATTCTGTCCCCCCATATGGCAAATTGTATAGAAATTTGGTCTAATAGTGCCCTCTTTTGAACAACATCTAGAGCTGTTATCCCTTACATTTATAGTAACTTTACACTGTGGCGACACATATTGCTAAAAAGTACATACATGAACTTGTATACTAATTTGTCTTTGAAATTCAAAATAATCTAAATAGTATGGAAAAACAATCTCATCATCTCAAGTTTAGTGTGCAATTTAATTTTTAGGCAAACCAGCTAAATCTTGTCCCTTCTACCCCACACTGGATGCAAAGTCTGAGATTAC
Source organism: Plazaster borealis (assembly GCA_021014325.1). NCBI lineage: Eukaryota > Metazoa > Echinodermata > Asteroidea > Forcipulatida > Labidiasteridae > Plazaster > Plazaster borealis. The sequence continues at coordinate 2,761,792 of CM037466.1, forward strand.
AGTTAAAGTTTGTTATAAGCTACTAACCAGTAGAATAGGAGACTTTGGAACGCTAGGTGGCAGCAGACTTACCAGGTAAATTTCCATTGTTGACTTACTAAGTTCTGAGCATGCGCACATTACCGAGAACAATGATTTTACCTAGTAAGTCTGCTGCCACCTAGTGTCACCGAAAGTCTCCCGTTGCATTTTGGTTTGACATGAGAACCTAAAAGAGCTGAAAGTAAAAAAGAAAACTGTTTCTGTGGCCTTAAGGAAATTGTTAAGTTTTTTAATACGATTACGAAAACTGAAATATGTTAGACTACCGTTTGATGCCCTTTAGTTTTACACTGATCAGGTCCCAGTTTCATAGAGGTGCTTAAGCACAAAAAGTTGCATAGCACCAAGACAATTATGCTTACCAGATTTAGGTGAGTAGACAAAACACCAAGTCACGTGTATCATTTGTGACTGTTGTCCTGCTCATTTCTGCTTAGCAGAAATTTTTAGAGAAAATCCTCTGCTGAAGCAGAAATTAGACCCAGAGCTCTTTTAGTGCTGTTTGATGCCATGAATTTGCTTCTAAAGCAGAAAAAAACCTTACCTAACAAGACATGTTACCAGCCAAACTGGGTGATGTATATGCTTTTGACTGGTGTTCATGTAATTGTTTGCTTAGCATATTAGTCTCATAAGCAACAGTTTCTGGTAAGCAGCTCAATGAAATTTAGCCCTGGGTTATTTTAAGCCACGGTTTAGTCACACAGCACAAACCAGAAACAAAGAATTTTGTTGAATGTTAGAGTCATCCATTATTTTAATTTAATTGTATTAAGGGTTTTGATGTTCTGATATACATTATTGTTAATTTAAAAACAGTAATTTAAAAATACTTGTTAATTTAAAACAATGCATATTATTGTTTGTTTTTTAGCATAAAGTAGCTGAAATGTGTAAATATGTAGGTGAAACTGCTTTCTTATACTAAAAATATAAAAGTCTTTTGATCTTCTTCTTCAGTGGTGATTTTTCAATTAGGGATCCTTCAGGCTGGCATCTAAATCTTTGGAAAATCAAAATCACCTGGGACCAATTTCATAGAGCTGCTTAAAGGCCCTGTACACTATTGGTAAGATCGAACAACACAATGTTCACAGATTCACACATAACTTACATGATTTAAAGTAAGTAATGATAGAAAGGGTTCCTTAAAATATTTCTGTTCTGAGAAATGAGTAAAACAATAGTTTTTGTCACGCGCGATAATTTGAAAAAAACAGAAAACACATAAGGTCTCTTTTCACTATTTTCTCGTGACCTCGATGACCAATTGAGCTCAAACTTTCACAGGTTTGTTTGTTCATGCATATGTTGAATCACAAAAAATGTGGACACTGATTTTAAGCTGTTACAAAAAGTGTACAATACCTTTAAAAGCAGAATGCTTTACAAATTTCTGCTTAGCACAATTTAGCAGGAAACCATTCACAAATTGTACATGTGAAATGGTGTTATGGCGGGTAAACCTGTTTTTGGTAACCATAACTGTTTGTGCTTAGCAATTCTGTTTGGGGCTTAGACAGGTCTATGAAATTGGGCCCTGTTCTTGTGACTAGTTACACAAATTATGTAGAAAGAGTTAGCTGCTAACTAAAGTTTCACTGAATGCAAATATTGGTGGCTAGTTTGCTGTTATCAACTAGATATAATTAACGTAATTTATATTTATCTATACAAATTATATGCATTGCATGTGTGTGATTTGCATTTTAAATAATGTGCTTTGAAAAAATATGCAAGTGAAAGATATGCAAGTAAAAATACTTGCTCTTTTGAGGTTGTTCAGAATAAATAAAAATATGATATGTTTTATAAACAAAATCAGAGTGAATACATTCAGTTCACATGTTATAGCTCAGTACTATTAATGGAAACACTGTCCAGCCATTTTGATTTTGCACTATGGTAACCCATACGAGGCGGGAAAGGAAAATAGTCTGGTGTATGTATGAAATGAAACTTTGAACAATAATTATCGCTGCGCATTCAAGGTACCTGACGAAGATGGCCAGAGTAGATCAAGACTCTGCCGGGCCTTTTTAAAGGGATTGTATACGTTTGGTAATTGCAACCCACTGTTTGTTTCAATCCTATATAGTTGTATATATATACCTTAAAACTAACCTGTGAAAATTTCATTTCAAAAGGTGGTAGCTTTTTCGAGATTTTGCCGAATATCTGGAGCGGTTATGTCCACGCAGGAATAATAATCTACAATTGGAATACACAATCTGAGAAACGTTACTGTCAGTAACGCTTCTCATATTCAAATTTGGGGATAAAAAGTGATATCTTATATATATCTTATTATAGGTTATATCCATAACCGCAGTACTTCTAAGTGAAAAGTTTCTGCACTTCTTACCAAGTAAGTTTTTTATTGCCAATAATTTTCAGAGTCATTACCAAACGTATAGGGCCTACTTAACCGTTCACAAGGTCACAGAAGGTCGCAGATTGTTTAGAAAACGGCACCTAGTTAACTGGACAACTAATTACATTATTTTTCAGTCGGGCTAGGATTTACACTTCGACAAACACTTAACAATTAAGTGTATGGACCACGAAGTCCACAATTCATAATAGTGGATTCCTTTGACGAATTCGGAATCCGCAAACGGGCATCATGAAATAAGAGTCTGACGCAAGTCACGCAGTGCCTGGCCAATAGCAACAGCCATTAGTAAACATGTAGCCTACTTAAAATAAAATAAAATATTTTAAGCTTAAAATAAATGTGCCAGATTCAATGCAATTATTTGATTTGTGAATATTAATCTGTTATTTAAAAGATGTTGTTTTAAAGGTATTCAGGTTTGCAACTATAGTTTAGTCAAAGTTTTGCTCTAAAGTACATTCGGTTTCGAGAGGAATTCAAAATTAAACAAGCGGTAACTCAAGGTTAGCCTTGGGTATTTTTTTTAAGGTTTTCCAGGGTTATCCGGGGTTCAACTAGTTACCTCGAGTTAGCGCTTGTTTAATTCTGCAATTCTCCCTTATAGTTTATTTGTGTGTAGTAAGGCCTAGCCTCTTTAACCTGTTATTTCCACCTTAAAATTTACGTTGTGTTAAATAATAATATAATGTGTGGTGATTGCTTATTGCATCGATTTTAACTATGAACAACTATAAAACAATCTTAGGCAATTCATCAGTGATCAACGGTTTCAACGTAATGGTTAATTAAACAAATACACTGAAACTTTGGTTATTGTTTACAACTTTCATTTTGGCTGCTGTTCTGTGCAGAGACCCCCTCATTAGGGCACAGGTATTTAGTTTCAAGTTCACTCTAAGTTTATCTCTTATCTAAGATCGGTCTCAAACAATGACATTTTTAAGGAGGGAAAAGTTAAGCAGTATCACTGGGATTATCATTGTATGTCATAACTCCATGTGTTTGTGGGTTATATCAGAATACTTTGATGTTGTTCATCTGGAAACTAAAACGGTACATTTTGTTAACTTATCACCAAGGGCCGTATAATGCCCTATCACTACTGGTTTACTTAATAAATTTTAATTATATTTGCAAGGATCATGACATTAAAGGAATATGTTATATAAACAGAACATTTGGTTTCAAATCCTCAAAAACTGAACATTACTTGACTAGGAACTTTCGTTTATACCCTGTTTTAGCATTGCAAACTCAAAATATTGTAATGACCTGACGTTTGGAACTTTACGGAAACTCTCAACAACAAACACGTAACATAATGGCCACTGAATGCATATTTTGTTTTGTTCAAAGAACAGTTATTTTTATGTAACAGTTGTAGGTTTTTTCCTCATTAATGGGTATTTTTGGGGAGGATAAAACTTCTGACTTGTGTCACAATCACATTTCGCGTAAGTTCTGATTAATAGTATACTGGGATGTTAATAAGACTATGGCTAATTGGTTCGCCTAAAAACTCTGGCGTGCCGGTGTCCCAAGAAAATCTGTCCCCCGGAGATACACTGTCCCCCGCATGTGAAACTAAAATGGGCTGAAGGTTGATTCAAAAGAGGGCGCTATCAAAATAAATGTGTACACAATTCGCCGTATGGGGGGACAGAATCTCCCGGGGGACAGATTCTCCTGCCCACCGGTGTCTTATAGGGAAGTTGTTCCCCCAGTGTACGTGTGTCCAATTTACGGTAAATTAACATATTAGGCAGCGACTTGATTCAAAAGAAGGGGGAGGATAAAACTTCTGACATGTGTCACAATCAAATTTCGCGTAAGTTCAGAGAAATAGTATTATACACTGGGAAGTATATAAGACTATGGCTAATTGGTTCGCCTAAAAGCTATGGCGTGCCGGTGTCCTAAGAAATTTCCAAACAATTCACCGTATGCGGGGGGGGGGGGGGGGCGACAAAGAATGATCCAGGAACATAATCCTCTGCCACACCGGACGGAAATGTCTGTAGGAATCATCCGCGAATTGTTGAACTAGCGATTATTCGCCCACATTATCAACTCCTCTCTCCAACAAGGTAAATTCCACATGATGGAAACGTACCGATAGACGTTCCCATTTCCCATACAAACCCCATTGATTAGGTCCTATCATTTCATCAATAATTGGTTTACTTGAACCGAAACTAATGGCAATGATTATGTACCGTACTCTGATATGAACATCCCTTTTTGGGGGCTTCAAATCCTTCAAGACTGAACACTACTTTATACGTATAGTTGGTAGGTCCTGAATGCCCCATTTTGCATTTTGTTCATTAATGGAAAAATTAATTTATAGAGACTATGTTCTGCAGTGACGTATATGTTATCGAACACCTTCTTTTGTTGTGTGCGGGCACTGGGCAGCGCTTAATATAACTTCTAATCGATACCAAGCAAACTGTACAGAGAATCGATTTAAAGACTTTTGCCCATAGCCTGGTCAATACCTCGTACAATGTCATTGCAATACACATACACAAGAAACAAGCTATGTTTATGCGCAAAGATATTTCCATTTATTTGTCAGTCCTACAACATGAATAATAAATGTCGTTGTCGAACAAAATATAGGCCCTGTGCGTTGTACGTCTGTATCAACATTCTCAAATTATCCGCTAAGGGAAGGTAGTTGGACCATTCTTTCGGTAAGTAACCTTTTTATGCTGTCTACTACCAAGTTACATTCGAACATTTCTGTGATCGATTCAGGAACGGTAATACGGTTGTCGATGGGCACATTTGTCTTGACTTTCGGCGCCGGTACATTAAGGCGGAAAACAAAAATGTTTTAAATTGTGGCACTATTGTTATAAACTCGCACCATTAAAAGTGTTGGCACCCATCTCCAGCCCAAATCCCACCCACCACTCACTCGCAGCAGACACTAATTGGTGTGAAAGCGATAAAGCACCACTCACAAGGTGCAATCTCATGCATTTTCGGAGTTCAGCCATCTCTTGGTCAGAAACATTATCTCCTAAATTTATACTTGAATTTGAAGAAGGGTATATTTATATGTGCCGTTTCCTGCATCCCTGCCACTATAAGCTACAACAACAATCTCAAATCACTCGTGCAAAGCAAGGACTCGCCAAGACTGAACATTAACATGCATCATTACAAAATCCGGGTGTCAGGATGGTATACGTTCAAAAAATAAACGGAACACCGTTTTATCAATATCGTAAATGTCAATAACAGTAGGATACATAAATTACCACTGCCCACAAAATTGATGTAATATTATTTACTAACAGATTATAAACAAGTTGTTATTCATCCGCTGTATAGGCATTTATCATGTTGTGGCCATCTTGATTTTCCCCCATTCAAATCAGTGTAACCAAACCGAGGCTGGAGGGACAAATAGTCTGGTTATTTTTGTTGTACAATGAACGGATGCAAGGATCGGGACCGATCATGGGACAGCACGATCATGGAAAATGACGACCACCACCATCATCATCTGTTTAGATTAGGCAGCATCTTTTAAACAGAATAATCAAATTATTATTATTTATTAATCAATTTCTCATTCTTTTTCTGCTTTTATTTACTGACATATCATAAATTGTAAAGGATGCTCCGGTGGAGGTCGCCCTACTTTGAACACAGACCAGTGCATACACAGAGCTTGGCAATATCGGAAACCTGATTTGCATATTGATTATACGTGCCTCATATTGTGCCTGTATAAGTTTGCCTAGCGAGTAGAAAAAAAAAATGACATGCCAGCCTTCAAGCTAATTTGACTGAATTCAACCTGCATCAGCCACTTCAGGGTTTCAATGATTATGTATTATTATATTTTTGGGTTTATTGGGGTTTGTTTTCTCAAAATAATGCAATGCGAAGAATGTGCATCATGCAAGGTTTACGTCGATGCATGTGTCTGCATACACACATGCAGCACTTCGAAATTGGACATTCTTTTAGAAGGTTTTACGCCCACACACAAACGTACATAAATGGCAGATTACGTGACTTCCATTGTTGTTCTATCCCCTTTTCTTAATAAATTCTTTGTGGGGTACCACTAGAACAAAGAAAACCTCAGGGGGTAGCATTGCTCCATTGTTAAAAGTACCCTGTAAGTTGGCGTGTGTAAGGGCACACAAGCGTACAAACGTGGCCTACTAACAAAATATGAACAAAGTACATGTACATTACATGTACTTCACATACCACCACTACACCTCATCGCGCACACACACAACAAAAGGATGTAGAAACAGATGTTTAATAGCCTAAATAAAATAAACTTCAAAAGGTTGAACAACTCAAATAACAAAGTGAATATTTTTGTATTTAAAACTTTCAGCTCAAGTTGATTTTATACTTACATAGTCGTCGTTGTGGGTGTCTAGAGCTTCAAGAACTAGGGGAGACTCAGATTAGAAGCATTTACCGGTGATGATGAGGCAGACATCACTGGCATCCCCCTGTCGTTGTCATACTCAGTAGCCATCGGTCCCAGATTTTGAGGTCTCGTTGTTCTCACTTTTCACACGGAAATAACTGTTTTCTTCACACTCATAACTCACTGTATGTTCCTAACCATAATTAGCGCTATTCTCACTTTTTCCGTTGGCATTCCAAAGAGCTAACACATGCTTTCCTTCTAAGTTTTTACTCGTCGAAGCGACTTACTGGAGGCCGCCATCTTTTAATGCGCCGTCAGTATAAACAACGACTGTTTGCGGCTGGAATACTCATTAATTAGCCAATTAAACGAATAATCATGAAACAGGATATGAAGAGGCTCAATAATAATCTCATTTTCGGGCTATTTCGTTTTCAGCGCAGACAATCGGCATGGCTGGTGGTCACTTTTCCGGAGGAGGAGCCACCTCGCTTCTCGTCCTCGCCATAGTTATCCACCTCGTCCCTTCATCGTTTGCGGAGGTAGTTTGCTATGAACAGTCGATGGAGTTCTTCGCAACTCCAAGTGTGTCGATGTCGCTGTTCTTGATCGACGGACAAGACATCACGAACTCCTCTGTTGCCGACTGCGCTCGATTGTGTCGACGAAGTGATGGCTGTCTATCATTCACAGTAAGATCAATGGTCTATGCCTAATCTTGGCATCAAAAGGGAGTCAGGCGGAAGGAATTTAATTTTCCAAATGCCAATGTAGAAATGTACACAATTCGTTTGTATAGATAAAGAATAATCTGTTTCGGGGGGAGACGCTCTGATAGTTTTGCCACTGGTATTGGTTTGCTCTACATGCCCGCCGCTGTCCGTTTTTTGTAGTGCGCAGTGTCCGACATAATCAACATATTCAAATCTTGTTCTTATACCAAGTTTCAAAACAGAGAATTACACTCTAAAAACTCCCGGGTCCCGGAATCTATGTCGAAATGATCCAGAAAAGGGTCAAACTGACGCAGAATCCAAGATAAAATCCAATTGTTTTAACCAGTTTCCGGGTCAGCCTGACTCAGAAATGGGTCAGGCCCCTTGAGATGGGAAAACCGGAATCCGGGTCAATTCTGACCCGGGAGGTTTTTTTTTAAAAGCGTATGCTGTTTAAAGACAGTCTAGTCGGGCAAGGAGAGACTTCGCAGTTTATTTATTAATGCACTAGGGTTTTTAAGAGAGACATAAAGATGTCATTATTATGTTTGTTTTCTTCAGTATTCGAAGATGTCCGAATACTGTTCATTACATCCTCACGACAGTTTCACCGGTCTCGAGTTTCAGCACGCAGCAGATACGGATGTCTTGTATTACGAGGTGCTGGACAAGAACATCGATAGAACCGTAAGTTTGTAGTATAAAATTGTTTCGAAATTTTGAGCTGAACAATCAGAAATATGTAATCACTTGTTCAGAACTTAATAAGGATTTTACTTTCCGTTGAAATAGTTGTCTGACGCAACAACTCCATTGCGGCTACGGTACCCTCACGTGCTTCGAATAAACAAAATAAAGGTGCTGTTCCGTCTTCAAAATAACACGTTTCATTGACCATAAACTTTAGTTTACCTATAAGCCGAAACCTAAATGTGTAAAATGAAAAACGGTATTTTTGTATTATCCATTAGGAGTATTTCAGGGGCTGTGTCAACAACTACAAGAAATGTCAAAATGGCGGATCATGCAAATCCGATTGCTCAGCCGAAGGGTTCTACTGCGCATGTACGGAAAACTACCGCGGAGACCGCTGCCAGTTTGGTACGTTCCAACCCCAAACCTATGTGTTTTGTGTGTTGTTATTGTTGTATTTTAGTCATAACGGAATACTGTTGCAGTAACTATAGCTTGTGGTTGAAGAGACTGACGTCATCTCTTGCAACTTGGGAAAAGGACACGGAATTTTATCATGAAATTTGTGTCAATTATTGCGATTGGGGTATGAGTCACGAAATTGTTGACGTGAACATTTACGTCAATATTCAATTCTGAGATGCCCCTTTAAAGAGAGGCAGGGAATGGGTTCTTTGTTTTATGTTATTCACAAATACAGTGGCTTGTAATTTTGTTTCCCGGCTTTTTTTCGCAGCTCGCGAGGACGAACCTGTACTAGTTCAAACGCTAGAAGAGTCTCCATCCCAAGGTAGCACGGGTTTTACCTTCAACAATGAACACTTTCTCATCGTTGGTGGCTAGTAAGTTTTACTCTGATCATTTTGTACATAAATGTATACATCAGATCCCTTGTCGTATTGTGAACTATAGGTCTCGGCCTATAATGAAGAAAAACGGAACCTTTGAGAGTTTGACTCGGGCCAATCGAAAATTCGATGTTTAGACATCACGGATACGTTTTTATTTTGGAGACTTTTGACCAACTGCAACCAATTATCTGCACACAAGTGTAAGAGCTAATATTTCAACGTGTTGATTCAAAAATAGTTACAGTTTGGATATCCTAATGTAGACGCACTTTAATCTCTGGTATATTCGGCATTTATAGAAACAACAAACTTCTCTTTGCAGCATCAGCAGCGACAACGGTTCAGAAACCGAGGCCACGACCAGAGTGTTTAAATTCAACGAATCAACGGCCGCGTACGAATACGAGCAGGATCTGATTGGATTGAGTATGGCCAAACAAATAACGCCCATGGTTATTGGTGAACAACTGTTTGTCTTTGGTGCCAATTTCCAGTTATTTGGCGGATCACGGACCGCCGATTCAATCGTGTACCTCTTGGTGAACGGTAAGTGAAACTGACAGTGAATGCAATTTCTCCCAAATGAATGCGAGTCACAAAACGAGAGGTTACCAATGACCTGGGCCCAATTTCATAGAGCTGCTTAAGCACAAAAAGCAGCTAAGCACAAAACTTTTCTGCTTGGCAGAATAGGGTTACCAGCCTAAATCCTATCTCACATACACAATCAGTGACTGGTATTCCGCTTATTTTTGCTTAGCATAAATCTGTAAAGCAATATTTTCTGATTAAGCAGCTCTATGAAATTGGGCACAGGGCCCATTTTCAAAAAGCTGTTTAGCAGAAAATTAGGCTCAGCAAATTTCTTTGCTAAGCAAGAAATGAGTGGGGCACCAGTCACAGCAATAGTAACTGTATGGTATTTTGGCTGGTAACCAATTTTCCCTCAGCAAGAGTTTTCTGTGCTTAGCAAGTTTTTGTGCTTACATGCTTTATGAAATTGGGCCCAGTGCATTTACCATTACACTTTTATGTCTAACAATAATTCTTATATCCGGATACAGGAACCTTCAAATCTTTCCAAACTATGACTACTTACGGAGCCTGGGCAAGTACCTTCTTATCTTCAACTACCGGCCCCCGCTACATGTTCATTTCAAACTCCAGAGGTGACAACTATAATATGGACTCCCCTATTTACAAGTGGTACAGCGAGTACAACACGTTTTACCATGTGCAAAATGTTGGGACCAAAGGGGCGGGGACACCCGTTTTATTCGACATTGCAGGGGAGTCGTATTTGGTGGTGCCATTTTCCTATGGGGACAGCGTCGGCTACAACGCACAGCCAGAGCTGTGGAAGAAATCGAAAACGAGTTGTGAGTATTATATTGTTGCAAGATATGATATCCCTCTTCATTGATAAAGCATGGTATCTTTTAGACTTGTGGACAAGTCGTTAAATGTTTGTCGTGGCAATAGCGTATAACGGCTTTCACGCGACTCTCGCGATACTGCTGCTCTCTCGCGAGACTCCTGGCTCCCGACTACGGCAGAAGTCTCGTAGTTGCCAGCAGTCTCGAGCGTCTCGCGAGAACAGCAGCAGCATCGTGGTGAGAGTCACGGAAAGAGCCATTAATTATACTATCACCGCGACAAACATTAACGACTTGTCCACAAGTCTAAAGGTATCGTTTTAACGGAGCACCAGAGGTGCCATTGATCGACTTGTCGAGATAGATTTCGAGATAATTCTTATGTCAGAATGTCGACATCATGAAAATAGAATGACAACTTGTCGAGATAAATTTTCATGTGATAAAGAATGTTGCTATTCTTGGATTCATCTCGGGTAAAAATGTTGACATTCTGTATCAAGGGGTCGTTTTCCTAAAGAACTAAGATTGATCTCAAGTTCGAATTAATCTTTTAATCTTTAAACAAAGTGTGATGTCACATCACAACACAAATCACTATGGTAACATTGACAACTCATCTTAAGATGAATCTTAGTGCTTTGTAAAATCGAGCCCAGGATGTCGTTCATAACGTGACTGTGACTGTATCAAGACAGTCGGTTGGCACTTCCAAAGATCCGTGAAGATTGGAGCCACAACTCATATTTTGTTCATACTCCACACAGATGTTTACATGGGTTGCTTTCTGGATAACGAAAATCGTGCAATGTCGGTGGACTTGTATATACCAGACAGTGTGGACATAGAGACGTGCGTGAATTACTGCCGCCTCCGCGGTCACCCGTACGCTGGCTTGCAAGCTGGGTCCCAGTGCTTCTGCGGAGACGAGAACTACGACGTCTACGGACTGCGAAGTGACGGGGAGTGCAGCTCTAACTGCAACGGCAACAGTAACGAGAAGTGCGGCGGCTCTTGGAGGAACTCTGTGTATCTTACTGGTATATGTTTGCTTCCCCGTGTTGTCTGTAGGGTCATACCGCTATGTAATCAACCATTAAGGGGGTCAGACTACTTCAGTGCCAAGCCAGGGGTACGCAACCTCGTCCCCAAGGTGTGTCGAGCAGTACGAGGTTGACCGCTCTCTCACCCTGGTATTGGATCATTTGCATATCCAAAATTTTTGGATACGTATGCAAATTAGAATAGTCTGGCTGTGAACATGGTGAATACTGAATGAGTACAACTTAACATGTTTACGTTAGGCTTTTTCAAACATGGTTGGAAATAAAGTAAACCATGGGGACGAGGTCACGGAGGGGTGCGTTTTCGCGGTCGTAACCAATAACTGTTTCGGTTGACTTGGCCATTGGTTAATCACTGGTCAGTGACCGAAACAGTTATTGGTTTACAACCGCGTAAACACACCCCTGAATCATCATTTGCTCAGCCTAACCCGTCTCATCCCAGACCGCTGGGCTGATGAGCTTGTACAAAATCTTGTTCAGGATGTAGCGATGCATGATGGGAACGATTGTACCGCAGTCGGCGCAATGCGCACAATCACAACATTATTATGTGCACACGAATGAGATCACTATGGTAAAACATACATGGAGGCTCCATGGATAAAGTAAACGATATTTTTAAACTAATGTTATGATAAATGTTGCGATCGAGCTCTACTTTTAGTACAAGGTGAATAATGACAATAAATTATTGCAATGCAATGGATTTACACATTATTGATAGTCGAATCCTTCGTAAGCAGGAAGAGGTGACCGGCTTATTAGGTCAGGGGAATGGTCCAATGCACATTGTGTATACGTCAGCCCATCCCAGCGCTTTCGGATAAGGCGCTGGGACTGAGCGAAGAATCATGAAAATCAATTTCGTTCCCAGGAGTGATCGATCTGTATTCATTTTTATTTAACTTTTTTTTATTCCGTTTGGGCCCTGTACAGCTTACTCGTGGACGTTGATCCAGACGCTCCCGGACGCCACCGCCACCGTCGCTGCAACTCATTTCCACCACGCGGGATCGGACTACCTCGTCCTGACACCGGAGACAGACGGCTCGAGTTGCGACCAGGACCTGTTGACCTACGTGTGGAACGGACAGAACGAAGAGTTCGAGACCCATCAGAAGATATCGGAAACGCAGTGCATTGTGGACGTAGAGGTTTTCAAGGTTTGTGCAGGCGCTCTGGTCGGTGTCATAGGGAATTTTGTCCACCGTTGTGTGTGTCCCCCATACGGTAAATTAACATGGACTGAAGGAAGTTTATTCAAAAGAGGGTGCTATCAAAATAAATGTTTACACAATTTGCCGTATAGTGGGGGGGGGGGGGCACAGAATATGCGGGGGCAGAATCTCCTGCCACACCGGCACAATGCAAAGCCCATGCTGTTTATCGTCCAGCCAGTATTGAACCAGTATATCTTGACGGCACTGGCCTAGCTAGCTTGATAAGTCTGACCATCGCACAATGGACAGTATACTATATGTGTCGTCTGGCCAGTACTGGCCCAGACACAATGCTCTGTGACGTTTCGTATTGGCATAACCGTATACCTGGTGGCCGGCCCTGGTCCATTGCTCCCACCGGCAAATACATATACGTTAAAGTACACCTACAATGTGACCAACCTAATGTAGGAAGAAAAGAAGTACCGTAGGGGACACATTAACGGGTTCTATCCATTTACTAAACCACTTTTTTGTCTTCTTCCTACAACAGGCAAACGGTCGGATATTCATGATCATCGGTGCTTCTCGAACCCAACATACCGTGTCTGGTAACGACGACTACACCGTACAGAACAGAATCTATATCATGGAGGGAAGCATGTTTGTCCCGTACTGGTCTATCGAGGGGCACGCTACCATGGACTGGGGTGTCTTCGAAAGGAACGGGGAAACTTACTTGACCCAGGCCAACATGAGGAGCGCTGATGGAAGTGATTATGGCGGGGCAGAATTTAAAATATATCAATGGTATTAGGATTCATGTTACACAGTGTAAATTCATCCTGCCTTGTCGTGTTCCCAGTACCAGCAAGTACAAGTTGTGATTCACAGACTGTGTGGTTCTATTAACCAGACTATTTTCCATTCCAGCTTCGATTTAACTCAACTGGGTTTGAACAGAGAATGGTTGATCTTCGTTTGATCAAGAAGAATCATTTTCATGCCAAATGTCGTATAAAGTTATTATCCATTCTGCAAGGTCTTTTGAAGCAAATTATCTGTGCTGTCAAAAAAAGTGTGAAATTTTGTAAAAAGAATAAGTTACGAGAGTTTGGTTGTGACTGGATTTATATTGCATTACTGCAGTAATTGTATATATTAGAAACACACCTATATTGATATTGTATATGGTTTTTGACCCTGAGCGCGATTTGCTCTCTAATCGTGGAGTAATATTATAAAAGATTCTGTTTGAAAACTGTACAGTATTGGGATGATTGAAATTCTTACAGAACGTCTTACGTGTACTGCTCTTTTCCAGGACTTATACACCAACACCACGACTGGGACTCACGTTGGGGGCGGGGTGCTCTTGAGACATACAACACTGTCTTTTTCCATCTTTTAGTGGTTATTAATATAATTAATTTGACCGCATTTAATGATTGAGGTCCCATTTGGTGATCTTTGGCATCCTTTATTAGATCTAAACTTGCCTTTTTCCATCTCTCTGTGGATACCACTTGGAATGAAAAACCCACTACCCTATCTGTCAGCGTGATGTACGGGAGTGGGTAAATCGAGGAATGAGGTGACTCCATTGGAACAAAATGTGCACCAATCCCGCCATAACTTACAAATCCAAATACAGAAAAAAACGTATGGTGACGACACTTGCGTTTTATACATTTTTAATGTAAGCATTTTACCCCAAATTAGTACAATATTATGATAACTCAAATCAAATAACCGATCAACATCTTGAATACAATTCCGACAGCATTAAGATGTTTGCTTACGTAGCCAACGTATTCGAATAAATCCTATAGTGTCTTGTAAACTGCTCCATCCATCTTACATTTAGTTGCCGATCTTTGTCTGGCGGTAAACCAATACATTTCTTACATTATTTCTTAAAGAGTTTTGTTTGTATATGGCTATCTACTCTTGTCGTACATAAGTTCCATCCGTAAATAGACCTTTAAATAATACTGCATCCATCTTGTCTTCGCCCATTCATGTCAACGTATCCAAACCGAGGCTAGAATGACAGAAAAAGTCTGGTACCTTAAACGTCTAGCTGAAATTAGTAAACATAACTATACGATTGCATATTGGAATATGACCAAGATAATTGCAGTATATTAACTAGGGTCTCGTGCTATTGGTGTTCTTTACAATGTACACGTAGAGCCGAATACTTTCTTTGGTATATATAGACAATCGAGACTTCTCAATCAAATAAAGACATCATATGGTCTTAAATTAAGGGAAAGAAGGAAGATTTGTACCGGTGTGGCAGGAGATTCTGTGCCCCCCCCCCCCCATACGGCGAACTGTGTATAAACGTTTTCTGATATAGGGCCCTCTTTTGAATCAACCTCCTTCAACCCATGTTAATTTCCCATATGGAGAACAGAATCTCCGAGGGCAAATTCCCTGTGACACCGGTACTCAACAAAAGCTCGGGACTTGTCCCCGATAACCCGAGTCAGAAATCTTCCGTCTGAAACGCTGGAATGACTTCGAGGAAACTCGTTTTTTAACCCGATCCGAAGCTAGGCCGAAAACAATACTTTCATTGTTTTTGCCCTTTATTGCAACCATTACGTGGTTTTAGTAGTATATACCTTTTTCAACCTCAGTCAAACAAGATTACGGGTGTCATCCTAGGTTACTTAAGCTGCCCTCATTTCCGGGGTGTTAAGGTTGCGGATCTCTCGAACCGTAACCGTTTATGAGATATTGTCCAACGGTTCTTTGGGAAGGTCGTCCTGGGCCAGCTCATCGGTCGCCGGTCGTAATGTCGGATCAGCTCCTGCTGGTTCATCTTCTTGTCACCGAAAACTAAAAAGTCGAACCCACAAAAAAAGTATAATAGAAAAAGGCAAAATGATACACTGCAAAAACTGGGGTGTTAAAATTGACACCATGTGTGTTGTCACATGATACCCAAGAGAGAATCAAAATTAATATCGTATAGGGTGTTAAGCTAACACTAATGTAATTGCGTTGGCAGACATTGGTGTTGTTTTAACACCCTTTGGTGTAAATTGTGATTCTTTTTTCGGTATCTATGTGAAAACACACATGTATCAATTTTAACACCCCAGTGTTGCAGTGTAGTGTACTTCTGTAACCTATTATTTTGCATTTCGTTAGACTTATGGTTGAAGTGTCCTAAATGAAAATAAAGACACGGGACGCTATGTTCCCCTTTATTCCTCATTGAACGTGGTTTCCACTTGTGGTATATTCCACAGACCTTTATCATGGTGCCGCCATCTTGATTTTCTCCCATTTAAATCAATGTAACCAAACCGAGGCTGGAAGGAGAAATAGTCTGGTTCCTTTTAGTACATTGAATATTAGCATTCATTACTGTTATTGGATACAAGGAACATGACCAAAATGGTGGCAGCGTGTGATGAAGGTCTATGGACACGCGCCTCAAAGTCTTACCTTTTTCTCCAAGTCTGTGACCGAAGTTCTGCGACAGATGAGAGATGATGACGACCAGGAATACCCGGACTAGGATACCCAGAATGCCACAAACCATGACGCATGACGGGAGAACCTTCTCGGAGGGGTCCGTCAAAGTGTGCCACATGAACGAGATCTGCACCGGGACCGGGGGGTGACAAAATTATTTGAAAATCTGATAGTAATTATGTTCTGCTTGAATAATAGTCTATAGGAAATAAGTGGGTTTTTTTATTTTGGCAAACTTGATTGAATTTGTGTAGAAAACGATACCTGAAGCTTCTAAGCATAGAAAGAGGGCAACTCAATAAAAGAAATCATCTTTCAACATCAACAAAATGTTGGAGAAAGACGTTTGAGGCAGCATCATCAATATGGCAGTTACTTTATAGTTTATGAATACAAGTGTGATCAAGATATCAAAGTGGTTTCTTGCAATACTTACATCGATAAACTTGTATGTTGTGTAGACAGGCAAGACCCAACACGTCAGAAGGAATAGGCCCACGAGTACCTTGCTCTCAAATCGAATCTAAAATGACCATAAAATGAAGTCTACATCAAAGAGCGAATTGAATCTCGTCTTCAAGGGACGTCAGTTAATGGAATTGTACACCGTTTTGGTAGCTCAAAATCAGTGTCCACATTTTGTGTGACTCAACATATGCATGAACAAACAAACCTGTGTTTTCTATTTGTCAAACATCGAGTTTTTATCACGCGTGATAAAAACTATTGTTATACTCATTTCTCAGAAACGATAGCATTTTAGGCAGAAATATTTTAAGGAACCCTTTCTACCATTACTTACTTTAAAACATTTCAGTTATGTGTGAATCTGTGAACATCTGTGTTTTTCGATCTTACCAATAGTGTACAGCGCCTTTAAGTTCCAACTCACGTTTGCCATAATTATTGCCAGTTACAAATTCAAAATACAAAACTGAGTTGAAGGAGCGGTATCTGAGAAGTTGCTCTTTAATAGATTGTTTATGTGTTTTGATGAAATGTGCCTTATATTGAAACATCTTGCTACAGCACAATAGTCTTGTGGGAGCAGATGGATGATGATTTTGTTAGTTTCTTACCGCCAGGAAGCCAAGGATGTTCCAGATGATGGTGACAGGAAGACCTAGACCCAAGACGATCTTTTCCATGTTTGTGTTGAGATATATACCGTCATCAAGGACTAGAATCACCATACTGGTCTGTAATAATAACAGCCAAAGATTTGGTTTGTTTGTTGAATTTATTCAATAGTCAATTCCCCCAAGTATGAGGAATTCAACAATAAGAACAACAATTAACATCAAACAACAAATAGCTTTACAAACTGCAGACAAGAAATAACAGTATAGAATCAAACAACAGGAAACAGACAACGGACAACAAACAACAAACAAACACAAGACATTATCACAGCCTCAACCACTCCACTAACGCCGTCGACGTTGAAACGACGATGATATCGATGGCGACGAGGGCTTCAAAACAACAAACAACAACAACCACAACAAACCGTATTACATCAACAACAACAAACAATCAAACAGCAACCACAATAACGACATCAACAACAGCAACCACAATAACAACAACAGAAACAGAAACAGTAGCCACAGCAGCAGCAGCAACATCAACAGCAACATCAACAGCAACAACAGCGACAACAACAACAACAACAAAAACAACAACATACATGGAGATGTATGTACCCTTACCTCAAGCTGGATGTTAAACTTCAGAAGATCCGAAAACAGAAACATATTGCCGCACAAAGCTGAGACATAAACATGAAACTTTGTTAATTGTAAAAGACAATGAAATTACCATAGCACACACAACTTTGTAAATTTGTTTGAAGTTTTTCACGGTACTAAAAAAAAGAAGTCAAAATGTCAGAATATTGGTGGAAACATTTGCTTCTTCGTGAGTGCGTTTTACCTTGGAGGTTTATGTTAGCGCCGACAGTCCTGAAAATCAATCTTTTCTGTCTGTAATAAGTAGCTCCAAGGTATAATCCACACGCCATAACAAACGGGCCGGCAAGACCAATCACCACCAAGCGAACCTACAAAAGGAAATAATATCGTCATTAAGTCTACGTCATTGCCTTTACTTCGTTTGGGTTGACCTCTTTTAATCACTGAATCCTATAAATTGACTCTATTTTCAGGATGCCAACATGCCCTAAAAAATAATAAAGAGAGGAAAAAATGGCCCCATGCACCCCCTCCCCAACTGGAAAGCAATCCCCATCCATGTGCCCATCCTGGCTACGCCTCTGTGGAGATGTCCTGCCGACAAGGACATCCAAACAGATAAAACTTAACTCTGATTAAAGCCAGCCGCAAATTAAATCCTTTGAATGAACTTTACTCGCCAATTTGACGATATCGAGTCCTTCCCCAAACGTCTCAGCGAAGTTTGAGGCACAGTAGATGAGCAGCACCATGATGCTGAAGGCGAACACGAAGAGTTCGTGTGGATGCTCTCGTAGAATGGCATGGATGACGTACAATAGGCAAAACACTGCAAAATGAACACACCAAACCGAATGTAAGGGACCTTTCTCAGGCGAACGACCCAGGGGGAGCATGAGGGAAACTGCCTTCCCAAATTCGGTCAAAGCAGTGGGGAACAGCAAGAAGAAAACAAAAATGGCCAGAGAAAGCAAAACAAACCCAGTCTTTTCATCCGGTATTAGAAATTTGTACTAAAACTTTTATCTTGGTACAATTTCGAGCAAATCAACCTCTCTGCCCCCGCTCTACTCATTCCAATGGTTTGACACTCGGATGCATGTGTCAGACACAGGTAGATTTAAAAGGTGTTACCATCCAAGGAAATTACCGTCCTAGGAAAGTAAAACGGCCGAGTCACGCAAAACTAAAAAGTGACTCAACGCTTTGTACATGTATAGTTTTTCATTTCTACATGCAACAATGAGCAACTGTTATGATGCTATATTAAGAATTCAATTCATCTGTTTTTGTTTAATATCTGTTTTTTCTGAACGTAATTAAATTTTGAATGATAACAACAACTATTATGAATATATTGAGAATGGATGATTGATAAATGTATACCATTTGAAAACATTCCCAAAACAAACCCTTACCCCAATCTTACCCTCTCCCACACAGCCCTTCAAATTATGGTTGAATCAAGTTGTTTGATCAAAGATAAATTGTGACAAAACATTGGTTTTAGAAACGAAATATAACATCAGGGCGTCAATAAAATGTCTCCAATTGCCCAATAATCATCTCGTGTATTTCTCCTCTTCAAAAATGGCCCGACCCATTTATGAGTCAGTTTGACCTGGAAACTGTGTCAAAATTACCCAGAAATGGGTCAAACTGACGCGAATCCGAGTTAAAATCACATTTTTTAACCATCAGCCTGACCCAGAAATGGGTCAGGGCCCAATTCAATAGAGCTGCTTAACTTCAGAAAATATTGCTTAACAATTTTTTTGCTTAGCCGAAATGAGTAGGATATCAGTCCCAAATTGTACATGTGACATGGTATTTTAGCTGGAAACCCAGTTCTGGTAAGCATATTTTTGTTGTGCTTAGCTACTTTTTGTGCTTAAGCAGCTCTATGAAATTGGGTCCAGGTCGCCTTGGACCCGGAATCCGGATCAATAAATTCTGAACCGGGGTTTTTCTTTTAAGAGTGAAGTTATACCAACCTATATTAACAACAAGTAAAAGGGCAAAGGTGAAATCTGCAGTGGCTTTATCGGAGACAGCGAGTCGGTGTACAGTCAGCCCGAGTGTGATGAGGAGACTCACGGCTACCGTACCGAGGAACAGCTTCTCCTGCAGACTGATGTTCGACCACTTACGGTACTGGAGAGAGAAAAACAGAAATAAACAAATAATCCGGAGGTCGTTGGTTCAAGTCCCGCTCCATCCAATTATTCTTTGTTCAAACACAAATCATTTAAAATTTACCCATAGTTTCCCTTGTGGTTTATTGCCTGATATTTAAATAAATAAGGCTGAGACGGTCACTATTTCCAAAATTTTGAATAGAACACTATGCGCCTAGGCTGTTGCAACGAGGACTACAGTTTATCGACAATGGTTCAGCCATCTTGATTTCCTCTCATTCAAATCAACGTAACCAAACCGAGGCTGGAGGGGCCAATAGTCCGGTTCCTTTTTGTACGATGAATATTAGCATACATTACTGCTGTTGGATACAGGGAACATGACCAAGATGGTGGCAGCATGATAAAGGTCTATGCAATCCCCAACTTCATCCACGGTGTTGATTTTAAACCAATGGTCCAGGTGAAAGGAAAGAGCCGTGTACATTCAAAATCACGACAAACTAACTTTTATGAAAATATTGGATTCCAAACACTTATGATTCTTTTACTCAGCATTTTCAAAGTGGTGCCCTCCGCCCACACACCCCCGCCGAGGTTTGGTAACCAGGATCTGGAATCCAGGATCTGTAATCATGTTAACTTCACTGGAAATGTTAAAATCTAGAATGGGGGAAAAGGGGGTGAACAACGCCCTAAACACTTTCACACATGACAGCCAAAACAGGGTGTCAAATAAAAGTTGTAATATCCCCTTTAACGGGGCATCATTCCAATCCCGTTAACCACAGAGGAGTGACATTTAGCTGAGATTAACCGACAAGGTTATTTAGCCATGGTGCCTGGATGCCCCATCGGGTTCCATCAACGTAGTAATCGCACATGATTCACAACCGGCCCGGAACTTCAACCTTAAAGGGGAGGTATGAAACCCGACATGTAACTAAAATTTCATACGAGCCAATTTGAAAACAAGTTAGTAAACAATATCAGACTCTGCATGTGAGAATCCCTTACATTTTTGTTATAGCCATAAACATAATATTGAGCTTTTTATGGCTTCGTGAGTGATAAGCATTTGCATTAAAGACGATCAAAATTATACAAGTTTTAGCCAGTTGTGCCAACTAAATAATTATACGTGTTGATTCCCCTCCCCCAATCAAAGTAAGCAACATGTTCTCCCCCTTCAACATAAATTATATAAGTTTTGTTTGAAGCTTTGCATGGTGTGAAAAGATAGTAAGTAACGATAAATAAATAGTAAACTTGCGGGTACAACCATGTGTAAAATCTTTTTTGGGGAGTGTTGGCTCTGAAAAGAGCCGGTGTGGTCTCGACGTTTCGAACAGTATTCTCTGCTCGTCTTTTCCTGAGCGAGCAGAGAATACTGTTCGAAACGTCGAGACCACCGGCTCTTTTCAGAGCCAACACTCCCACAAAAGAGATTTTACACATGGATGTACCCGCAAGTTTACTGTTTATTTATAGTTACTTCATATTAAAAATTATATAACAATACAGAATGTACTTTCCACAAATTATGTACCTTTGCCTTTGCGTTGTTAAGCCCCATTTGTGTAGCCTTCAAGAAATACCACAGTAAACCTTTAGGTGGTGCTCCTTTAAATAGTAGTGTTACGACTTCACTAAAACCGAATTAAGGGAGTTTAGTAGAGGACATCCAATCTAATCTCTAATTTTCAAGAAATAATCCTTTAACGTGGAACAAATCACCGTTTCATTTTCATAACAGCTGGCACTGTTTCAAGAAAACTACAAATTAACACGTCAGATTACCGTGTGTTGTTTCTACAATGAATCAAACAACCTTTTAGGTTCTTTGAAAGGGGTTTTCAAAGGGGAAATGAATCTTTTCCAATAACGAAGTAAGAATTACTAATTACATCAGAAAACCACAAGAATTTTTTTCAACACACAAAACAGGCGCAAGGACAAGTCGACTCTCATTATTACAAGATCGCTGGGAGTCCCTATAAGGATTGGCCAAATTACCTCTTTATAACAGGAACGATGTTATAAGAGGACAGCAAGACATAGAAACACAAAGTACACATGAGATTCGGGACATCAGAACCTCTTTACAACCTGCTCTTTATAACGAGGGTTGACTGTATACAACAAACCGTTTAGCTAACTTATACTTTTCGTCCATTAAATTATACGCAACCAAACTGAGGTTCAATGCGGTTAGTCTGGCTACGGGGAACCAAACAAAATGGCGGCACGAGTGTAGCACAAAGTACAACCGTCTGTGTTTTGGTTTGGGTTGGAACTATACTTCAGCGCCCCATGACTTTTCTAATTCGCCGGATATTGATGACTAAATAAGAGTAGCAAAAATGAATGTCTCTGAGCTGCGGCCGCTCATTGTGCGAAGGTAATTTCGTGTGACGTGTAACCGCGCCGCTATTATACTGACAAAAAAGGTATGAGGGAACCGTGACAGGCACGATGTAGTGAACTATAAGTTCACCTTTATATGATTGGGAGTTTTCGAATCTGCTATTCTCTTTCAACGTAAGATAATAATTCAGGAATTTTTCCATGCCATGTTCGAAACAACTGTCTGAACATTGAAGAATGGACTCTAGCTCACACTGGCGTTTCTGATCATCTTTTTGAGATGCCGTATTATTATGTTATGCCGCACAAATTTACTCAATGAACACATATTAAGACAAAGAACTTTGTTCGCTAACTTAATCCATCAATATTTGTTTCCCAATAACTGAGTCTATCACCCCCAAAATATAATACAAATAAAGCTTTTAAATACAGTCCTAAAATATTTCAATGCACACAATAATGTCAATGGTTTGAAAACAAATAAACAAAATTTGTACCAATAAATCAGTGGACTTACCGGACCAACAAGGGTATCGACAACGGGTCTTTCCCGTTCCACATCGACCCCGAAGTGCGCGAAGGTAGCCGGCCGATCCTGGTCCTTATAAAGCGTAAAGTAAGGCTTGAGGTCCAGGCCAAACTCCGCAAATGTCGCCGGGCGATCTGGAAGTTGAGCCCGCCCTGATGGCTTCTGTCGTACATGTAACTTGTCCATAGGTAGACTCTCCACTTTTGTCGGCTCAATGTGTCCGACCACACAAATCTGAGCCTTTTCTCCTGACATTAAATCTGTGTCACATCTTCAGAGTCTTTTTTTCTACACAGAGGATGTTGCTTTTAGAAGTTCTTACATACACGGCCATAATGAGTAGCACAATCAAGGTGATGAAACAATGTACACTATCACATCTTTGGGTGTTGCCTTTCCCGCCAAGTTAATACAAAAGTGCATGCACAAATAACCCATCCTTGTGTCTTCCCAACAAGACTTGATGGTTTAATTCCCCGAAGAAGACACTTGGACGGTATGACTGTACAATTACGACGGTCTTAGTAAATCTAGACTGCCGGGCCCGTCGTGTCCCTTGGTCAAAAAAAGTTGTGACTGCATATCGCATTAGACTGGCCATCAGTCCTTAACATGAAAGCTTATTAAGGAGCCGGATGGTAAGTAGGTAAATTAATAGGAGGATGACGGGGCGGAGCGTATGTCTAAATATAGACAGTACCACTCCCTGAGAGGTGTGGAAAAACATTGGACTGGCTAACGTTTTACTCCGAATTGCATCGTATGAATGGGTTAGGGAATTATCACATACAGTTCCTTGACATGGTGGACAATATTAGCCGGAATACCAGCATTTCAGGGGATTTTTTCAGTTTACGAACTGGTAAACAACCAACTGACCACAGAAAGGTTCTCCAAAGGTAGACTAATCCTTCCAGAGCCCGATTTCACAGAGATGCCTAAGCACAAAAAGTAGCTCAGCACAAAAAAATGTTGCTTACCAGAATACGGTTACCAGCCGAAATAGCATGTCACATGTACACAATCTGTGACTGGTATCCTGCTTACTTTTGCTTAGCAGAACATTTTTAACCACTATTTTCTTGAACTTTGGCCCTGATGTTAGTATCAGCCATCTATGTAACAGCTAGTGCCACGTCGTCGTATACATTCTTGGGTGGTACGGGGGGGGGGGTGAGCTGAGAGCTGGGGGGGGGGGCTGATACAAGGATATTCATAAGCTCTAACTACATATATGTGATCTGGACCCAATTTCATAGAGCTGCTTAAGCAGACAATACTGTATTCTGAACAATTTTCTGCTAAACATTATAAGCAGGATATCAGTCACACATGGTACATGTCACATGGTAGTTTGGCTGGTAACCCTGTTATGATAAGAATAATTGTATGGTATTTTTAGCTTAGTTTTGTGCTTAAGCAGCTCTATGAGATTGGGCCAATATCCTTAGCGGTACGCCCTCAG
Source organism: Plazaster borealis (assembly GCA_021014325.1). Classification (NCBI taxonomy): domain Eukaryota; kingdom Metazoa; phylum Echinodermata; class Asteroidea; order Forcipulatida; family Labidiasteridae; genus Plazaster; species Plazaster borealis. The sequence goes on from CM037466.1 coordinate 2,786,203, forward strand.
TGGAAACAAGGAGGAAATAAATAGAAAATGTAGGTGGAACATTCTGGGACAGAACACTTTAAGGTTTTGTATTTCAGAGACACTCACAATATCTTCCAACACTTTCTGTAAGTGACAGATACAAGTTATTACCTTCCCTTGAAATTTCATCATCTTGATAGGTACTCATACTACCGAAAAGGCAAAAAACAGTTTGGTGAAACAAGTTTTATTGTTGTACATTTTTAACAGCATTCTTTTCGAAGCAGAGGTAACAGTTCATACAAAAAGTATCAAAATATTCATTTTATTTTTAGAAAAGATTACAGTGAACTTTACAGTGAACTTTACATTTATCTTCTGAGTTTTGTTTTAAACGGTAATTATGAACATACTAAATCTACCTAGCAAAGATGCAGAATCGTAGCACAGTGGTTACTTTAAAATCAATATATTTATATATATATAATATATACTTCCTTTCCTTATACAGATTTAATCCAAGCGAAACAAAACATATAAAGTGTTTAATATGTGTCATGACGAAGGACGATGATGAAAGTACTGTTTCAACAACTAATGCTGTACCATCTGTTAAATACATTTAGGTTGAGCAAAGACAAATTGACCAGATCAGGACTTGAACCTGCGACCTCTGGATAGACATGCCGGCAGTCTACCAAATGAGCTGTCTTGCCCTATGGAAACACTTGGATATTTACACTGTACGTGTACCCCAACTAAAAGTGCACAATTCTTGGGCAGACAAGTGTATTGCAATTTTTGTGTCACTGTTCAAACTTCTAAAATGCAGACGTAAAAATTATGTTTTGAAAATGAGGAGAAAGGGCAATTTTAAATAAATTTTCCCCTTCATTTTTCAACACCAGAGTGTTATTATTACTGCACTATCTTGAATTGAAGTCATGCAGAAGCTAGGCTTAATTGTCATTTCATTAAATGAATGCACGAAATAAAGCACATATATGACACACATTTCAAACCTAAACACCCAGTAACAAATCAACTTTGGCATAACACAACTGTGCAGGGGTTTTTATGTTTAAAGTTACCCAAAATTTGTAGGGAAAATTGTTATTTTATAAATTTTAAAACAGTCTTCTTTTCTAGAAACTAATTCCCTCTTCTGTAATGCATTGAAGACGAAACTGGTCGGACCCTCAATAACTTTAATTCTGAGTAACTGAGGCTATCAAATTGTAAAAGGAAAGGAAAGGATATACAAAAAAACTTTCCTAAACTAATACAACAAATATATACTGAGATAAATATGTTTGAGCTACATGTACCTTTAGAGTTGTCCAAAGTTTTCAACATTTTGGAGGTTACACAAAGAGTAGGACAGGGGTGGGCCGGTCTGAGGGATGGGGGTGGGGGTGGGGGTAATCCACATGGAATAAAATATTATTTGGTTTTACTCATACACCGATGTGTGTCAAGCACTATATACTCGGTACTTTCCCAGAGTCCTGTGAAAATAATCCACAGGCATGTTACTCGGGTGGGATGCGAACCCATGACCTTTGCCATTCTAGGATGTTGAAGTCAATGTGTACTACTTTGGGAAGGGGGGTGGCAGAGGAGTGGAGGGAACAATTTGAGTTAACGAAACAAGGTGTTTACAAAAAAAATTGTTGGACCTGGAACAGATTCAGTGACATTTTCATAATTGTACTGTTCAAATTTTTCTCCGACTCCGACAAACCAACATGTCAAGTGGAAACACTGGCTGAGATTTGTACCTTTAGTCTCTTTGGTTTTTCCAAGGCAAGTTCCAGAAATAATCATCAAACAAATAATATTTCATGTGGTAATGTTAAAAAAAAAAAAAATTGAGAAGGCTAAATGAAACTAACAAACAAACACAGAAACCTTACTTCTTTTTTGGGGGGCTGGCACCATTTCTTTCTTTCAGCTATTTCAGGTATCCGCCGTTGTAGAATGATCATCTTCTGGCTTACAAAGAAATTCTCCATATGCTGAGAACAAAAGCATTAACGCTATTATTTAGCAAGCTTCTTTTCAAGCAGGGGCCCTTAACTTTTTCAATGACTGGCCAGCAGGACCAGTTAGCTTTTTATTTCACTGGTCAGTCAGCTTTTTCACTGGTCCATATTTCATGTTAAATAGGAAAGTTTTTGAACACTGAGCTAGCCAGCCGGACTACTAGGAGAGAATGTGACTGGTCCTCAGGTGTTTTAACTAGCATTTGGCCAGCGGACCACTGTTGAGGGAGAACGCTGAAGGCCTAAACAGCTTTCTTCAATAGTTTAGTTTACTAGACACTGCATGTTTGCAATGTTTTCTGTATAAAGGGCAAACACCATTTCTGTTGAAGTTGGCCACAGCATGGCTCATTTAACTAGCTTGGGCATATTAGTTAAGCATCATAGACAGCGACAGCACTGCGATGGGGGGGGGGCACAGGTTGGGGGATGGGTGTTTCACCCCCCCCAGTTACTTTATTTGTCCCACATCCAATTCTCACATCACTTTTTCCCCCAAATGCCGAAATTGAATTTAACCCCACATTTGTGAAAAGTCAATGTCAATAAGACTCCAATATTATTAATATTATTAAGATGGCCTGCAGCTCCCCCCTTACAGCCATCTGATCCTCCCAGTTTATTACACACGTCACTAACAAGTAGGGACCGGGAGAATGCTCAATTGTGCATTAAATCAAGTACATAGCGTACATGCATCATAAGAAATAGTAAAGTATTCAAATTGGAATGCAAACTAGAAGACTGCCACAGTTACAGACTATGCAGGGCTCGAATTTTACACTGGACCGCAGGCTTGATGCCAGTGATTTTAGCATCAGGCCAGTAAACTCATGACTAAACAAGTCTGGCGGTCTTGTGCTTGTGTTCAAATATTGACTTTCAGTCTGATAAATATAATTATGTTGATTATTGAAGAATACTTACCCATAATACAAATGGGATAAATCTTCTCTTGCAGTGCTTCAATTTCAAATCCAAACAGTTCCATTGTAAAACTGTGTCTAAGCCTTTTTGTTTCTTCTCAATTCAATTCTGGTCTTGTCAACAAAATTCTGGTCCAGTAAATATTTTGAGCTACAAGCCCTACAGTCTTGTGGGTTTTTCCCCCAAATTCGAGCCCTGCTATGTATCATCATGGTTCAGGTACTATCTTTCAACCACTCTGTAAAAATGATGAGTTTTTGATCAGTATTTATTTTCCTGTACCTTTTTCCTTCATTCCTTTGCCGAAGTTACGATACACATAGACAGTGCACCCAATGAGACTGCACCTGACGACCAAACCACCTGCACCAGCTAGGATAATGGCCGCCCGAATGTTTTGGTAGTATTCAACAGATTTCCATTCCATTCCCAACTAAAAAACAAACCAAAAATGGGATTATTATTTTCAAGGGTGCAATGTTCAATATTGTGCATAGGGCAATCTTGCTGTGAAAGCTTAAAGGTATCGTACACGTTTGGTAATGACTCAAAACAAGTATTAGCATAAGAACTTACTTGGTAACAAGCAATGGAGAGCTGTTGATAGTATAAAACATTGTAGGAAACGACTCCCTCTGAAGTAACGTAGTTTTTGAGAAAGAGGTAATTTCTCACTAAAATAATAAAAACTTCTTGCAAGAAGTTTTTATTCCTATATCTGAAAGCACACAATCTTGTACAACAAGGGTGTTTTTTCTTTCATCATTTTCTTGCAACTTCGATGACCAATTGAGCCCAAATGTTCACAGGCTTGTTTTGTATGCATATGTTGGGATACACCAAGTGAGAACACTGGTCTTTGACAATTTCCAAACGTGTTCAGTGCCTTTAAGTCTGTTTGTCATTGATTCCTGCTTCTGATGGTTCAAAGAAAAATGGTTTAAAATGGTTTTTAAAAAATTCCAGAAACTTGCTTACATCAACAATTTTATAGACTATGTAGGCTGGTTCCAAAACAGTGAAGATCCAAAGGAGATACATGAGGACTGTGTTTTCGAGCCGCATCTACAAAAAAAAGTATTAGGGGGTAATTAAGAGAAGAAAAATCATTTGTAAATGTGATATAAAAAATCAATACAAAAACACTAGAGATATGTTGATATTATAAAACATTGTTAGAAACGACCCCCTTTGAAGTAATGCAGTTTTAGAGAAAGAGGCAATTTTTCACCCCAAAATTTGAAACTGAGAATCTGAAAGCACACAAAGGTTTTTTTTTTTCTTTCATCATTTTCTTGCAACTTCGATGACCAATTGAGCCCAAATTGGGATACACCAAGTGAGGATACTGGTCTTTAACAATAACTACCAAAAGTATATCCTGCCTTTAAAACTTACTGCGAGAAGTCCAACGAAGAACCAGACCAGAGCATACACGGTACCGACTGCTATTACTACGATCTCCAGGGTGTCTATATCATTGAAGCCTTCCTTCAAGACTAAGATTACCAGGGAAAGCTGTAAGCAGGAGGAAACAGACCACTAGGACCCAATTTCATAGAGCTGCTTATGCAGAAAGTATTGCTTACAAATGTTGTGCTAAGCAAACATAAGCAGGATACCAGTCACAGATTGTACATGTGACAAGGTGTTTTTGCTGGTAATCTTAGTCTGTTAAGCATAATTTCAATTTGCTTAGCTACTTTTTGTGCTTAAGCAGCTTTGTGAAATTGGGCTCTTGTAACTTGTCATCAAGGCCAATTTCACAGAGCTGCTTAAGCACAAAAAGTGACTGAGCACAAACCAAGTTTGCTTACCAGAATACGATTACCAGCCAAAATACTGTGTCATATGTACCATCTGTGACCGGCGTCCTGCTTTTCTTTTTAGCAGTAAATTGCTAAATACTACTGTCTGGGTCCAAGAGAAATGGTGCTGGGGTGACAATTAATAAACCAAATAAATTAATCTGGCCTTTAAAGAATCGACCTTGATTGCGGATTGAAATGTCCAACACATGTTAATAATCCTTTTACAAAAAAATAAACAAGCTACTACCATAACATAGCGCTACATAAAAATGCTCTTTGCAACAATCCAAATGGTCAGTTTGTTTACATTTTGTACTTGAATTTTAATTATGAGAAAATAGAATTAGCTGTTGCAGACTGCTTACCAACCAAAAGGACCCATGGTATAAATGCAAAAAGTAATGGATGGCCAACGTTCCGACCCTAGCAGAGTCTTTCTCGAAGGCTAAATGACAACACAACACACATGAACAGGTATACAGAAGCAGTCAAGTGGAAAGAGATGAAAAGAGAGAGAGGCAGAAAGCATGAATAGAGAGACACCCCCCCCCTTTGTCTCCTTCTTCTTTGTTCACCCCTTGCTTTTTCTGAGTGCTTTCTCCCTCTCTCTCTCTCTCTCTCTATTAATTTTTTTCCATTTGACTGCTTCTGTTCCACTTTTTACCCGCTTATGTGTGTTGTGTTGTCATTATTAGCCTTCGAGAAAGACTCTGCTAGTGTCAAAACGTCAGGCCATTAACCACTTTTTATTTATTTTTTTAATTATGCCAGACTTTTGGATGCATCATCGCGGTTGTGAAGGGGGCAGAGCCTCAAGGATAAAAATAATAAGCAGTCTTTGAAACAGCCGTTTGAAAAATAGTTCAACTTCAACCGCGAATTTTGGCTGTGGTGCGCCATACGTCACTTCGTAAAAAATGGTGACGAATTAATTATGCAAGGACAAATATATGACAAGGCTATGCTAGGCAAATCATAACATTACAAACAAACCACTTAGAGAAGGCAATAGGCTCCCCCCCCCTTAAAAGCAAGATTTAAAAACAATCTTTTAACTGAAATGCTTCAACCCTACTGACATGTACCTCCAGTTGCAAATCAATCTTGAATAGACTCTCTGTGAAGAATATCTTACTGCACAAGTCTGAAACAGAAGAGGAAAATACAATTCATCATGAATCATAATGGTTCAAAAACAATTACAAGACTTTCTCGCTGACTTCACGTAGACCCAACCTTAAGCAGCCCTCAGGTTGACCTTGCGATGACACAAGAAAAGTCGGCGACTGACTTTTCAGGATGATGTTGTGCCTGAGCTAAGACCGTCGGGATCATTATCAGACGCCATAGCTGCAGCTGCCAATTCGGACATGGCCTCAGATTCTTAAAAATGTGACTCAAATCCAAGTCCAAGTCTCACGTCATACAACACCGGCCACGATACATCTTAAAAAGAAAAATAGCTCTTGAACCAAGGGGAGCACATGGCATGTCGTAGCCAAGCGGTTACGAGGACCCTGACTCAAGCTTTGTGTTTCTGTTTGGCAGAGAGTGAGTTTTAGTCCCGATCTTGACACTTGTGTCCTTAAGCAAGACACTTACCCATTATTGCTTCATTTTTCGGATGGGACGTAAAGTCGTGGGTCCCATGTGTTATGAAATGCACGCAAAAGAACCCAGTTACAATTATCGCTAAGAGACAGGGTTTCCCGTGGCTGGGGAATGTGCCACATCACCTTGTAAAAAACTTTCAAGGTGCTACATAAATCAGTCTCATAATTCAAAACATTCAAAAACATGTCTTAACAATTGTTTTGTTTGTTCAAGCGCCTTGAGTACCTTATTGGTAGATCTACGTGCGTTATGTAAGACTATTGTTATTATGGGAGGAGGATGCACCAAAAAATCAGAGTGACTTACTCTGAAGATCTACGTTAGCTCCGACTGTTCTGAAGATGAGATTCCTGGAGATGTAGTACTCTCTAGCAATCACTGCCCCAAGAATGATGTTGACTGGTCCGGCAGCAGCAATCAAGATAAGCCTCGCCTATCAAATCAAAAGAAAAATATACAGAAAAAGTGCTTTAAAGGGTCTATATACGTTTGGTAATGACTCTGAAAATTAATGGCAATAAAAACTTACTTGGTAAGAAGTACAGTAGCTTTGGATAGTATAATGCATTTTAATAAACTTTACACTTCCAAGTACTGCAGTTATGGAAAAAGATATCACTTTTTATCCCAAAAAATTTGAATGTGAGAAGCGTTACTGCAGTAACGTTTCTCAGATTGTGTATTCCAATTGCAGATTATTCTTCCTGCGTGGACATAACCGCAAAATCTCAAAAACGCTACCACCTTTTGAAATGAAATTTTCACAGGTTAGTTTTATGGTATATATCTACAAGGTTGTAATTACCAATCGTATACAGACCCTTTAATCATCAGAGTTTTGAATGGAATTCATCAGTAATCTTTGGGGTAGCACCGGCACATTAATCCGGAGGTCGCAGGTTGAAGTCCTGCTCTACTCTAGTCTTTGTTCAACCCCAAATCAATACCAATCGTGTTATACCTTTAACCACTGGCCTTACTAACCAACTTGATGTTCTTCTCATACGTGCTGTCAACAGGTGCTTGAATGTAGTTAATGATACTGTAGAGCATCAGAATCACTGTGCCTACGATGAAGATCAGCAGCTCATAGGGGCGTTCACCAAACAAACCATTCACAACATACAGCAGACAAAATCCTGCAACATCATCAAAACTTTGTACAATGACTTAAAGGCAGGGTGTACTTTTGCTAATTACTCCACAAGTTAATGACCATAAAAACTTACTTGGAGAAGAGCACTGAAGCGCTGTTGATATTACAAAACATTGTTAGAAACGATCCCCTTTGAAGTAATGTAGTTTTAGAGAAAGAGGTAATTCACCCAAAGATTAGAATCTGAGAAAGGCTTCGGTCTCAGGCCTCTGAAAGCACACAATTCTATGCAACAAGGGTGTTTTTTCTTTCATTATTTTTTTGGAACTTCGATGACCAATTGAGCCAAAAATGTTCACAGGTTTGTTATTGTATGCAATGTTGCGATACATCTGGTGAGGATACTGGTTTTTGACAATTACCAAAAGTATATCCTGCCTTTAAAGGGGAAGGAAGTACCTTATTGGTTTTTTCGACTTCCTGTTCTCAGTAAACACAACATACAAACCAACATGTAACAATTTCTTCACATTTGATGGTTACACTTTTAATAGTAACTGCATCAAAGGTAAAGAGACTACTTCTGATGAAAGGAACTGTCCTGTTTATTAAGTACTACCTGGGGAGGTAGGAAATCGGCCGGGACTACTACTTTCGCTTAGTGGATGGAGAGGACTTCTCGTTATAAACTTCACTGCTGCGTTATAGACGTTATAGTTACTTCTTTATATTATCCAGTCCACACCATGCAAATTTTCAAACATCACCCACTGGCACTGGGAAAGTAAATCTTTAATCCGTTTTTTTTTTAAAATGGTTTATGGAATTGGGCCTTGCTTACCGATTGTGAGCAACAACACAATGGCAAAGGTGACATCAGAGGACATCTTATCAACATTGACGATTCTCTCAATGGTCAGACCAGCGGCCCCAAGAATACTGAGGATGGAGATGACCGCAAAGGCCCATTCCTTGTGTGTCAGACTTGACAACGGACGTCTCTGAAATGAAGAAATACAACGGGTTGATTTAGAGTGAGGAGTGGACAGTAATCCCACTAGAAAAACGATGAGTGTGGACTCATAGCCATAAGATGTGGGTTGTTGTTGTCTCCTTATTCTTAAGAGATTGATCCCCTGAAATTCAAGAGGGACTTTGGGGGGGGGGGGTGTTGAGTTATACCAGCCAACATTGTCAACACAATTCAGGGGCAGTCAGGTTGGCTCAGTGGTTTCTTCCCTGCCTTTCACTTCTGTAGACCCTGGTTGGAATCCCAAACGGGAGCCTTGCATGTGGTTTGGATTTTCAATCCCTACCAAACTTCGTGGGTTTTCCCTATGGGGTTTTCTTCCAATCTAAAACTGAACATTTCATCATTGTTTTCTTTACACAAGTTCAGACCTCCCCTACAGTCACTTTTGACAGTCCCTCGGTTTCATTACCCCCAAAAGTATCTCTATAACAATGTGAAATTAATTTTTGTAGATGAACAGCAGCAACATTTTAATTACCTTTCCGAAAAAGGTTTGAACCGTTGCAGCTTCCCTGGATACACCCAGATCAGCAAAGGTTGTTGGTGGGTCATTAATATGGTCTGAGTCTGACAAGTGGCGGCCAGAGTGCTCGGAGGAAGAAGTCATGGTGCCTGTAAGGGAAAAAATTGGAAACATAATATTTCAAAAGAGAAAAAAGACTAGATGTGTCGTGGCCGAGCTTATTAAGAGGACCGGACTCAAGCTCTGGTGTTTCTGATCAGCGGAGAGTGAGTTCGAGTCCTGGTCATGTTACTTATGTCCTTGAGCAAGATAGTTTATAATAATTGCTTCATCCTCCAGATTGGACATTAGGCCGTAGGTACCATGCGTTGGGATTTGGAGTGCCCCTAAAAGAACCCTGGATACTTATAGTGGAAGAGCAGGGGTTAACCCTCATGTTTCTGGTTCACATAGCAAGCACCCTTGTCTACAGGTTTCCTCTGGCTTGCGAGCTACAGTGATTAATTCACTTATGAGGCATCCTTATTTTCATTACCAGATTCAATATATGTGAATGAATGCCATGAAATTAACAATGGATAAAGCTCCTAGTGTTTATCTATTATTAATAAATATAATTCCCTACGGGGCTCAAATTTAACACTAGACCACAAGCCAGAAATTTTAGAGTCGGGCCAGTAAACTTATGAATAGACCGTTGGTGGTCTTGTTAAAACTTGTGTTTTTCAATTGAATAATAATACCTCAGTGTAAAAAATGTTAAATCAATGGTTCACCTTTTAAACTTCTTAAGCCTTTAATCATGTTAATTGTTCAAACTGCCTGTTTCTGGCTGCCTAAATTCTGTCTACTCCTAGAACTATGAAGAATGTTCTGCTATATGAGGAATCAGCACCACAAACAAACGTGGAGACAATAGCGAAACGAACCTTATCTCATAGTTCTAGGACTAGGAGTACATATATTCTGCCAACCTTTCTGGACAGAGTAAGGCTAGAATTTGACCTAAATTAAGTAGATAAAGTGGCTGAGTGTCAGATACAGAGTTTTAGCCCAAGTTACAACCATCACATTTCAAAAAAACACTTGAAGACTTGTTGTAATAGAATACTACAGTACATTGTATTATTTAACCCTCCTACTGTTTGACCATTCAATATCATCCGCTGTGGTTTTGAATGACAGAGAAACTATATGATATCATATACATTTTATTAATTTTATTATTTAAACAGCTGAAGTCAGTCGCCCCTACGACTGAATTGAGAATTTAAAAAAGTGTTAACAAGGAAGTCTAGACAACTTTAGCTTTACGTACATGTACATGTACTGGCTAGTTTACAAGTTAGTCATATTTGTATTGTATTTGTACTAAGAAATAAAACAACGAATTATCGAATACAGCAGACGAGATTGACATTCGACAACTTGTGAACTGCCATAAGAAAAACTGAAGTCAACGTTAAGTGTGCATCAATTAATGCACTGAAACACACCAAATGAAAGAAAACACAAGAGCTAAACTTCATCCGCTCCGGTACCTACCGTAGTCTTTTTGTTGCGGAGTGCTGTTGTTCATGGCAAACTTCCGGCGGCGCGTTTATAGGGGTGGTGGCACTTCGTGTTGGTTTTGGTAAATCCCCCAAACAACACCGAGTGTTTACAAGAGATCAACAAGTCTGGCTACAGAACAAATTTTTCGATTACGGCTTGTATTAACGTTAGGGTAGCGACAATGAGTCCAGGTTCTAGACATTATTTCACGTGACTTTTTGTTTCATTTTCGGTTCCGATTTTAATCAAAATGGCTCAATTGTATATGGAAGTCTGGCAAAGAAAATACTCGTCAAGTTTTACGCGATGCACTTAACGGTTTGTGATCTGATTAATTTCTTTAGACCAAATAAAAGACTTTGAACTTCGGGACGGGACTTTACGCTCCACCAAGGTCAAAATGGGGTTAAAGGTTACACGCATGACAGGAAGCTCGAATCGAATCCAGCCCATTGCCCTGGTTCAAAATGGCGCAGCCTACCTCTGGAAGTGAAACTGTCTTGGGAGAAAAGTGGGATCAGTGCATCTCTGATACGTTACTGAAAGTTGGTGAGTTGCTCGAGGGCCATTTGTGGTCTTGTCTTACTAACAATACTTCTTTTGGGAATGATTACTTTGTACAATTGTATAGAAAACATGATGGTTCTTCGTGGAATGGATCATCATGATTGAATGAAAATGGACCAACTCGAACCATGCTCGAACTCACTCAGTAGCACTGCAGACGTACATGTACATGACATAGAGAAAGGCTCTATGCCTGTCTGTGTATCCCAGCTGCATGAGCTGCAGCAGTATAGTATATACACTGTACTTTACATACCGTTAGCCACATACCCTTTCCCTAGTGTGGCGAGTGTGGGCACGTGGGGTTACCTACGTACCACTACCAATACTACCCAGTCCATGACATGAGTGATCGGAAAATACTGTGTGATTTACAACCCCAAAACCAAGTTAAATAATATTGTAAGTTAGTGCCAAAAAAGCAAGACTCGAGTCTGTAGCTGTCTGGTCTCTCGCAGTCTCTGGACTCCCTTGAGACTCAAATCCCTATCAGATACTCAAGACTATTCCACACCTTTCATCCAATGATGGGCTGGTATATTCATAGTTGGATGGACAGTGTGTCCCCCATAACGCCACACACACTCCGGTAAATTAACATATGGGCTGAAGGAAGTTGATTGAAAGAGAGCGCTATGATAGTGGGGAGTACTGATGAAACAACTGTCGTCTTTTTTTGTATTTTATAATGTTTTATAATTGCTAAACCTGGTTCATTGAAAGTGCAATGCTTTTCCAGTCACAAACCACAGTTTTTGCAAAAATTATAAATGGTAAAAACTTTGTTTCTTTCCAGGTGGTGGTCTTGGAGTAGGAATAGTTTTTTCAGTTTTTCTATTCAAAAGTAAGTAGTTCTGGACAAACGTTAAAGTTATTTCGTTGGAAATTACCAAGATTGGGTATGCTTGACACCCACATAGTCCTATTCCATTGATTTAGTGACATTAGAATCAAGTAAAAGAAAGATAATATTATGAATTGATTATTTCAAAATTAATACAACGTACAGAATACAAGAACAGTTCAGTTGATTCTACTGTATTCTTATAGACAGAGTACGAGTGGGGGGGGGTGATTAGTTTCAATTCAGTCTGAAATCTCATGTTAGGCATGACATTGGTATATTTAAAGTTCATAGCATAATAATTCTTCTAGAGGAATACCCAACAAATAATCGTCGCTTGTTTCAGTTGCCACAATTGAAATAAGCTCGTTTTGAATAATGTACAAACTTTATGTTTTCACTTACTAGAGCATGACTACAGAATTTGGTTGGTTGTATGTTGTGTTTACTGAAGACAGAAGGCTGGGAATAAATTTACTATTACAAAAAAAAATAATGATATGTAGGCCTATTTTCCCTTCAAGTCAAAGAAAGAAAGCCGCACTTATTTGATAGACAAACCTTTGCAGTTCAAAATTTATCATCTTACATTTTGAACTTCAAAATGGAACTTTTTAAAATGCTTTTGCAATTGTTTGAAGGAAAACTATGGCCAATCCACATGGGTGGAGGCATAGGCCTCGGGATGGGTCTTGCCAACTGCAGTCATGCCTTCAAGGATCCGTACAATGTGCAAGGAACGTTAGCAAAGGTAAATAGTCGCTGTGAACTTCAAAGTAGCCTGCTGTACTTCTTACCGGACTTGAACCCACTCTCTGCTGATCAGAAAGACCAGAGCTTGAGTCTGGTACTCTTTAACCATTCGGTCACGACACATAGTGCCTGATTTAAATCAAACAATAAGTGCTTATGAGGTTTTTTGTTGTTTAACAACCAGTCACAGATTGTTAGACACTGTTTGAACAGTGTTGAGACAGAGTCCTATGCGTAGTTCAGCCATAATAATAATAATAATAGTGAGTTTTTATATAGCGCTTTTCATGCCCGAAGGGCGTCCCAAAGCGCTTCACAAACCATACACAAGTAACTTGCAGAGCTTTGAAGTTGTTTTCTGCCTGAAGATTGCTTTGTTTATTTTGTTTGTTCATTATTTGCTGTGTGTTTTTGATTTTTCTAATTATATTTCATTTTGTAAAATTGTTTTCAGGTGCTCAAAGAAACACCGAAGGAGTCCAGCCCAACAGAAGAAGTAATAATAATCAGAACGGAGGAGGCACCTAAATCATAAGAAAATTGTATATATGTAGGGTTTTTATGCAAATTCTGAAAAATTGCTAGTATTCAACTATTTCTGTTTGTTGTTTTTATTGTTGGAATTTTTGAGAGCTGAGAAGTGTGTTGTGCTGACCTTAAACATGGTTTTGGTTTTTAAAGCATCTTAGTTGCTGTGGATGATCTACAGTTTTGTAAGATGCAACTTTTGGTGATACATGGTTGATTTGATCTTATCTTAAGGGATTGCAGACAGCTCCTAGTAGACAAATTTGTCAGTTCAGAAAAATGGAGCTGGTTGTTGACCTGTATCATAGATTTGCATACGAATTATTGAGTATGAGGAGAGTGTTCCAAATAACCCCAAATCTATAGTTTACCAAATAGATAGTTCCCAATAGACGCCATCTTTACGGGCAACTTGGGTTTCAAGTGGAAACTATCTGTAGATTTATTTCAAGTCTATAAAAGTTGGTGTGAACAGATATACATACACATACAAAAGCATGTATCAGTTAGCTTTCTAATAACTTGCCCTTTGTTGATTTCAAAAGGTTGATCACTTGAAATTGCCTTCTGAAGTAAAATAAAACAAGTTAAAATGTTTTTGTTTATCAGTGAAACCTAGAGGATATATACAGGCATAAAGCTGTCATATCTTATCTTTTTAAGAATACAATATCCTAAAGACTGGATGATTCGAAAAGAAGGAAATGTTTGCTGGTTTTATTTAATAATTATGAAAGTTCCCTTTTTCATAGACTGATTATTGGAATATGTGCATAACTGACCGGCTTCATTATTGCAATAAAAAAATAACAGTCGCCAAATGTTTATTTGTTTTAAGTGATAATGCAGAACCACTTTTTGCTTATTAATGTTATACTTTGCTTCATTTGGAGGAATAAAATAAACGTTTACTTGTTGAGCATGTAAGAATTACAAAGTATTTTGCATTGTCTGCATTATTCTTCCGTTTCTCTTGAGGAAATGATCAAGCAACGCATGACGTCTTGCGACTCGTGCGTCACAGTCGCTCCTCACAGATCATTGATGCTGAGCGATGGCTATCATAGCGCCCTCTTTTGATACTCGAATAATTATTAGAAAATTCCTCGCGCAAGTCTTTTGGAGATGGTGGACACTATAGGAGTGCACTGTTTGGTTTGGGTGTATACAGACAAACTTACCCAAACCTAATAGGTGTCATGGCATATTGTATCCACCATAACTCAAAATGGCTAATGAATAATTTTGTAAACCCACTTTTTCTGTAAGTCAAAGATTTGAAGGTTATGGCTTTTAGTTTTAGGGAATGTTCAAAAAATGGTCAAATAATTGTCCCCCGGGGTTGTAACTTTTGATATAATATGTCATATTACAAACTGAAATAGGTTAAGGTTGAGAAATATATTATATTCCTCAAGAAAGGCCTTGATTTACTCACACGCAGGCCCCTATTTATATGATTGAATATGGCCAGTTACTCGTTCATCGGGGGCCGGGGGGGGGGCATTTTGACAGGACAGAGCTCAAAACTTCTACGGCTGACCTGACAAAAAATGAATCGAAAATGTTTTGTTAGACAATTTGATTTATCTCAAGAGCTTAGAAACTAAGAGGCAAGAGACTGCCAAATCTTATTTTAGCATAATAAACAAAAATGCAGTGAGGGCCGCTGTCGGCACATGTTGACATTATTTTAATATTTCCATTGTTTTAAAGGCATCGTACACGTTTGGTAATTACTCAAATATATATATTAGCATAAAAACTTACTTAGTAACGAGCAACAGAGAGCTGTTGGTAGTATAAAACATTGTGAGAAACGACTCCCTCTGAAATAACGTAAATTTTGAGAAATAGGTAATTTCTCACTAAAATAACAAAAACTTCTTGCAAGAAGTTTTTATTCTTATCTGAAAGCACACAAATTTGTACGACAAGGGTGTTTTTTCTTTCATCATTTTCTTTTAACTTCGATGACCAATTGAGCCCAAATTTTCACAGACTTGTTATTTTATGCATATGTTGGGATACACCAAATGAGAACACTGGTCTTTGACAATATTACCAAGCTGTACGATGCCTTTAACAACATCATACACACTGGTCAGCTCATATGCCGTGATATCCTAAGCTGGACCATGCCACACGTCCTAATGGGGTTGTCAATCAAGGGGTCATGATTTGGTTAGAAGGGGGCAGGAAAAAAATCTGCCAGGATCCGTTTTGTACAAAATCGGTAAGTCAATTGTCAATGGTAGAAGAAACCAAATTATAAAACTCGAGTAAGTAATAAGCAAACAAATAATTAGGCAATACCTGAACATGCAAACAACACACAAAGATAAGTTTAAAATAATCTTTGAAAAAATCAAACCAAACTTTCTATGAAAAATAGCTTGTCAGCATTTACTGACAACGAACCACAGGGGCGTTGCAACCAAAAATGTCCCTTAGCTGCTAGCATTGGTTAATATTAGAGTTTTGGTTATAGTGTGGTATACCAGAAGATTAAATCTTCTGTAATGAGATGGCCGGCTATCAACATTTGAAGCTTTGGCCTTTATTCGTAGCACTTCACCAAATAAGAATTCCAAACTCCGAATAAAATTAACTACCCCTTCAGAGGGACCAATATTTTGAAACACCTGCATTCTCAAGAAAACTGTTTACCAGATCCTTTCTGCTGCTTATAAATAAATGGAAAATATTGATTTTGATAACCTCAGACTGTATACAGGTCACTGGATTTATTCCCCAAACCAACCCTTCTTATCTGTCGGCGTACCCGTCTATCAATATTATTACGCATAATAATGAAAAATAAATTGCGCCCTCTTTGACAGCAAGTGTTGTGATGGTGACGTTGCTAAGGGAAACTTCCAGGCATTTGTCTCTGATTTGTTGTCCCTCAACCAAGGACCTTCTTCGAAATCAAGGAACGATTTATCCAAACTGTCGAAAATTGTTTGTGAACTTTGCCTCGCTCTATCTTTCAACGTGTCGGGGTAACATTATCATTGCCACTTTCACTTGAGTGTAGTCTTGGCTCAAATCGAAGTGTCGAGTTGCCCACAGACAGAGGGCTCAGTTTCGCTTATCTTTTAATTAATTTTAACTTCCAATATACGTATTTCATCTAACTTATCATGTCTATTCATCAAGTAGTATACTGCAAAGTTCCAAATCCCATAAATTATATAGCACCCGCTTTAACACAATATTGTAACAAGGTTAAGTATATAGATCATCAACGCCCCGACGATTAATAGTCAAGGCGTTTCTAAAGAATCACTCCTCAAGTTAGTTTTAATTAATTTTAGCTTTCAATAAAGACGTGTTTCATCCTGTAGTAGACTGCAAAGTTCAAAATCCCATGGATTATACTATAGCGCCCTCTTTAACACAAATCTTGAAACAAGGCTAGGGACGCATATAGATCAAAGCCCCGACTACAGTCAAGGAATTTCTAAAGAATCACTCTTCAAGTTAGCGCACGCTGTGCCCAATAACAAACGGGAACATGGTGGCAATTGGTGGGGGGTACTCACAAGGCCAGTCACCAGCCATGTAAGTCACCTTTTACTCAAACGTGTCAGATCAGCCACCCAATGAATTACGAACATGTACCAGCGATGCAGTTTTGCAGCCCTGGGTCTCTGTGGTTACGTTCAAAATTGTGTCTATTGAAAATAAATCAGGGAAGTGGGGTAGAGTTTTTCGAGAGGTTGGTATCAACACACATCCAAATAACTTTCTCTTCATGTCAAAAATAATCATTTGAGTAATCTCCACTATTTATACAGACGGAAAAAATACAATATTAAAAAAATAACACATATCAAAAGAATTGTAATAAAAGTAATGGAATAACTGTAAGAACTTGTTCTTAGAAAATTGCAACCATGGATCACTCATAGTTAAACCTCCAAGCAACAACTGGACCTTTCCAGTTGGCCACTACATCCTACTCATTAGTTGCCATGGATACAAACAAGTACCGGCACGCCCATTTTCGTCTACCGGGGGGGGGGGTCCATCCGGCAGGGTCAGGCCAGAGTTCAACTCTCTAATTAATACTTTAATCAGGGTCACTATATACAATGTTCAAATAATTCAACCACTGACACAGAGCAACATCATTTAACTCTCGAATTTTATAACAAGTTTCTCTATAATTTGCAATGATTTTCGCAGTGTATACTTTCATCAAATACCTTCTCTTTTTCTTTTTTTTTTTTGGGGGGGGGGTGTTTATGGAGGGACTTATGGATTTTATTTTAAGGGGTATGAACTTTAGGAACTTTTAAAATAGGGCTCTACTGTTATATTGCAAGGTTGAAGCCTAACAACTCAGTCAACATGTCAAGTTATTTTGTATCGCATGTGGTTGGAATTAAACAATTAAAGTTTCTCTTCATTATTTTGGATGTTATTTCGCAAATTCGCATCGTGTTTGTCCCACTTTAGTCTTGTTTTTTTGTGTGTTTTACTGCGGGAGCGGTTTGGAGTGGACATAAACGATAATAATAGCTGTATTATGGATGTGATTTGTACAGGATAAGGGCATAGTGTACTCCCTATAATGTGTCTTTATTGTGCGAATCTCTGGAATTCTTTATAGGATTTTAGGGGGGGGGGACTTCTGTACAATATGAAAATAGTGCGTTAAATAAAATTGTGGGATTATTGGGAGGGGGGGGGGCATAACCCTCTGCCCCATATATGGTATATGAAACCGCAACATAGAGATCTCGAGTTCGACTTGACCTTCAGTGGCGTAACAGGGGGGCGGGGGACACAGGGGGTCCCCCCATGAGATCTACACAACAATGTGTGTTTCCATCGATACATCAAACAGCCTCCCCCAAAAACTTTTTGCTCCGCCTCCCCAATGAAAATGCCTAACGTCAGTATACTTAGTTAACGTCAATAATGTTACATTATTGACGTATGAATTGAAAGCTTCCTCAGTGAACAGTTTGCAAGTGTTGATTTGGTTGACAACTGTAATAGATTACAAGTTAGTGTGCATTACGTTTACGTTCTCTCATAACGCATGAACAGGTTTTTGGAGGAGGCCATACAGGCAATACTGCAGAAATGCTGCGGCTATAGGAAAATGTCTTGGAACATAAATGGCACCCATTATGCCTATCAAGCCAGGACTTGAAAATAACGTCACGTTTCAACCTTGGTGAATCAATCGACAGTTCCGGGGGAGTTGGGGACACTATAACTGTCACCCTGGAGTCTGATTCCCTGCGTTGTTGTTACCCAGTTACGCACTTCACGTCACCAAGGAACCATACGGTTTTCCTTACAGCCTCGGTTTCGTAATATTGAGTCTCTCTTCAAAAACACTTGTTATTTAAACAAATAAGATAGAAACAATAACGTTCACGATAACAAAGTCTGTTTTATGTTTGCCTGTTACATCCTTGACACAACTCGTGTCAAAAGTTGTTATGTTCAAATTTTTTGAGACAGTCTTAGCCTGGGGTCTTAAAGTCCTGATAGAATGTGCATGTTGGCCGTCAAATACGCTGCAAAGGCCACTGCGTATGGATAACGTTATCGGCAAGGTAAAATGATCTTGTTACCGGACTGTAAAGGGCTCCGCCCTGATTTGGCGTTTGACCTTTAAGCCTTCAATTACAAGAACTCAAAATAAAGTACCTTAATGAGGCCTAAATGATTGTGAACAATAACCACTGACGCTTTAGAGCCCGGAGGTAAACACGTTACAAGCTTAATCTGGTGAAAATGTTGCCAAAGCTTAGGCGGGGCCGACCGGGGGTGTCCTAACAAATACTATTACCCGTACTACTTCATGTGTCCATGCCGGGGGAAAAATTCAAAAACTTTTTATTTTAGGTAATTTTTATATTATAAAATAACGTGAATTCGGCTCTTTGTAAAGTTCATTTTTATAGGACGATGACTTTTGACGTCACTTTTCAAATCTTTCCCGTTTAGGGTGTAGTTTCTTTGAGCTTTCTAAAAATAGAATGATTGATTAGCTAAGTTTTCACAAACTGCACCTAACACGTGATAACACTGTTAACACACTGTTTCAGCACATGTGGTCGTTAAAAGGATTTTCTTTTTAAATTACAGCGAGTTTCTTTGTACAATTATTTAAGTACCATGGGCTACAAAAACAGAAAATGAAAAACCCTCTATGTTACCCAAAGGTCACCTCTTGTTTGACCTTTCCTACATGATGTAATGTTGAGCAACTTTTTCATGATGATAAATTAAGTTTTGAATAAAAGTAGTCAACCGGGAAATTGATGAGGGATCTATAGTAATATTACATGAATAATTTGAAATCATGGCCATTTCACACGCCATTTCGCCGTACGTCTTTTAAGTTGTGGCATGGTTCAATCTTAAAAACCAAAGGATCTGCGATGGAGTATAGATTTTCCCAATAGCATATAATAATAAATAATAATAGTGGCTTCTTATATAGCGCTCATATCCGTCACTCAGTGACGCTCAAGGCGCTTCAACAGTCAGTATTTCCCTGCAAGGTATGTGGAGCTACGTTTCTTAAGTATGAGACCTACTCCTTTACATAGCACCATGTATAATGTTTAATACAAGGTGCTGGTTTAATTATGATGTGGGATTTATAGCATCGCAACAGAAAACCGATCTACCAGCTAGGTCTCCGGGGTCAGAATTGACCCGGATTCCGGGTTCCAGGGGGACTTACCCATTTCCGGGTCAGGCTGACCCCGAAAGTGGTTAAAAAATGGTGTTTTTTTTACGCGGATTATGTGTCATTTTGACTTAATTCTGAGTCATTTGGACATAGAATCTGGATCATGCTGACCCAGAAACGGGTCAGGCCCCCCGGCACGGGACCCAGATCCGGGTCAATTCTGACCCGGAAGTTTTTAGAGTGTAATATACGGTACCCTTTCTCTGGGCTATCGTTGAACTTTTAAACAAGAGATAAAGGTAACAATCATTTTACCTTCATTGGTTTAACTATTACCAAGAAGGAGAGAAAGTTTGAACGGAGAAATTTGTAGGTTGGGAAACTGTTGCAATGAGCAATCCAAGAAATGGTTTCTAAGAAAAGGTCGATCACTTTACCGTAGAGTGCATTTTCGCACGACTATAACAATCATAACAACCTGCATATCATGCTTGCAAATGATTACGCATTGATGGATGGCAAATGGATAATAACATAATCTCAGCGAGGGTTGAATGCGTGTACCTTTCCAGTCGATGGCATAACTGAGTTGACAGGAGCCTATAGGTTGATTCAACCACACGGACGCTGGTTTATTTTATTGGTCAGTCACTGCCGGCGCGTATCCACACACAGACGTACGTCACCTTGCTCTATACCATCAGTGCAGTTTGTAGCATTTTATAGGATCTAGATCATGATCGTACAGTGACTGGATGGAGACGGTGTCATCGGTGGGGTTGGAAACCACTCTGATTGCCGAAACCAGACTCTCACTTTTGATTTGTCTGATGTTGGGGTCATCCATCTGCTGAGGTACACCAACGACTTCACATTGACTTGCTTAGTCGAGCGTTTCATTTTACTCGTGGGGTCCTTGGCTTCACGACTTCCCGGAAGACTACCCCCAGTCTTATTTTTGTTACCACCGTCTTCATCATAATCACCCGAGTGTTGAATTGCTTGGCCCTTTTTTTTTCTTTCCGGGGGTTGATCATCTGTCATATGAAGGGGGGTCCGTTTACCTTCTCTCTCACCGCCGGTGCTGGGGCGGCTGACAAACACTACATTCCACGGGTATTCCTTTTCGATAAAGGGAGATTATTGTCGTGCAGGTTCCACGGTGTCAAAACACGGAGGGTTTTATATCAGGTATCGAACACGCTTTTGTTAGTCTGCTGTTAAACAGTCCAGTGGTGCGCCGCGTGGAGAGAGCCTACCTAGCCTTTCAGAGTGAATAAACTCCACGATAGCATAGTATTGTTGGAATTTGAGTGCTTGCACAAACCATCGGTACACGAACCGATCAAAATCGATGTGATCCGCTAGCCGGAATAAAACAAAAACTGATTTACTTCTTTCGGAACTGAGAGGGGCTGCGTATAACAGTACTAGGAGAAAACATTCAAAACTTATTTCGTCATGGACGGAATCGTCACCAAGCCGAACAGCGTCCACTGGAAGCGACCGTCCTGGTACCGAAGACGAACGGGTCTGGAGCGCCGTTTACTCTGCCTGTCGGTTTTGCTGGGATTCGTGGCGGTGTCTCTCGTCGCCGTTCTCATGAACGAGTTGATGACAGACAGGAAAGGTAAGATATCATTAATGGTGCAATTTTACAACAACTTTTTCGATAATCGTTTACCAATATTCCAAGCGTGGGATAAAGTCCAAGGAATGTGACGAGTTGAGACGATTGTGTGTGGATTTGGCGAAGGGGCGCGTGCGAGCCTGTTTTACAAAACAAGAATTGTGTCAACAAGCACTCATCGCTTTCGATAATAAATCGTTTTGTCTTCTTGAGTAAACTTATCATAAATATGTGTTGATCTAGTTTAAGGGTAAACATACCAGAGGTATCAAAACAGATCTAGGGCGATAAAGCCATATGTGACTTTACTACGAACTGGTATCGTGTCATTTCCCACCGCCCAAAGTATCCAGCTGTCAACTAAAGGAATGTACTGCATTATATTCTTCAGAAGTGTGCATATACACGGCGTTCAGATTCCAGTGGCATACATAAAAACCATTTCAGTTCTGGAAAAGCAGTACATGCGACCATTTTGTTTAACCACCGGAGCTGCCTTGGTTCCCCCCTTTTTCCTCAGTGTAACCATGGAGCTATAAAAAGGTCTGACAGACATAACGATAGTCTGTTCCCTCATGCTGTAAAGCGCTATCGTTGGTACCGGGTGTACAAGGAATGTGACAAAAATGGCCACAACACGATGAAGTTCTGACAGTGTGCCATGATGAGCTACTTGATATAACAGTACCGGTATAGCGAGGGAGTTTTGTCAATTTAAATAATTAGGGAATAGATACCGAATCCACCCCTGTCACCTTTTCAATGTTATGACTAAAAACATCATCACATTATCTGGGTAATATGATACTACTTTTGGTCTGTTTTAATTATAACGTGACGGTCGGGTTCGGCATCTTGTCCGTGTATAACTTCCCAATAAGAAAGCCAGTTACAATTTGGGGAGTCTCGACTCATGACAACGCACCACCAAACTGCAATGTTGAGTCAAATTGAGTTTGGCTGTCCCATTGTGAACCCATGCTGTGGGTACAACACGCTACTTCGCCCCACAACAAAAAACCAACGTGTAGAGTCAAAAGTGGGAAGCCATATACAGTACACGTAGGCGCCTAGAGTCAACACCCTTTCTAAAGAGAGAAAAAGAACGGGACAAGTGTGCTCTGTAATTACTTACCTGCAAGCCGGCATGCATTTAAAAAAACGCACCTGTATACGTATCCCGTAAACACCAAGGGAAACAATCCAGAGATTTCACTCATTATGTATTTTAGAAAGCAATCGAGGAGGTCTCGCATTGAAGTGATTGCGGGGGCGGTTTTTACTTTCGAATCTCGCTTCAATTCATTTTGAAACATGGGTCAGAATTCGGGTACAGGAGTCGATTTATATACGAAAGAATGACCTGAAACACAGGTCAAAGCGACTTTAATCTCATCAAACACGTGATATCTTGACCCGGGTTCAGAGTCAAATTACAACTGACCCCGATGAACATCCGGGACTTGAGTAATTAATATTGGGACAGCAATGCGCCCAAAGATCATTAATGCGCAACTATTTTGTTTGTCCTTCATTCATTATGAATGAATAACCCAATGCGTATACCATCTCACTTAAAGTTTTAGACTATAATTTACTGGACTGACTCGATTGAAACTATTCATCAACAGGTTACCACTAGTTTCACTCGATTCGAGTAATGTCAGTCTAAAACGTTAAGATTTAAAGGCAAAGGATACCTTTTTGGTTTTTGGAACCGTTAGATTGTTTTAATCATATGTAACATTGTAGATATACATTAAAACTAACCTGTGGAAATTGGAATACACAATCTGAAAACATTTAAGAAATAAATAAAAGAATAAAAAAATAAAAAAGTAAATAAATAAATAAATTAATTAATTAATTAAAAAATAAATTAATTAAATAAAACCCTCTAAAGAATTACTGAGATTCCCAGAACACAATGTAGACCAAGCCACATTTCGGGCACCTAATGCCAAAGTGAGGCGCAAACGATAGTCTGGTTCTTGCATTCACGAGACGAGAATTTTACCAAATGTAAACACTGAATTATTAATACGGGCAAAATGATTATTTCTTGTTTTTCTTTTGGTGCTGTATTAATATGTAATTGTATAGCGCCTTGATATTCAGCCGTGAATAGACGCTTTATGGTTACAAACTTATTATAATACCGAAGAACATCGCTGTAACCGAAAAATTCGGCTATACCGAACAGAGTCACGTTGTATAATAATTTCAAAAGCTGGATTCAGGGTCATTTCAATACAACATTTTTCTTGCAAAATTGATCTGCTTCAACGTTGAACCGTTCTCAATCAATACCCATCCCAATTCTAGATGGTAAACAGCTGAATTGCCCATCAGAAATTGTTGTCTCCGTCCACCGCCTTGTAAAATTGCCATATGAAATCAGCGTGGATCTCTAACTGCAGATTATGCAAATATA
Organism: Plazaster borealis; assembly: GCA_021014325.1. NCBI lineage: Eukaryota > Metazoa > Echinodermata > Asteroidea > Forcipulatida > Labidiasteridae > Plazaster > Plazaster borealis. Next base: position 2,810,133 of record CM037466.1, read on the forward strand.
GCGTTTGTTTTTGAGTTTTGTTTTGTGTGTGTGTGTGTGCGTGCAGTGCAGCAATATAGCACCCCTTCCTCGAGGCAAACTTGGGCAGGATTGAGTTAATTGTCAGCCCCTGTAGCCGTATCTGGGGCAGGGAGGGACCTCGGTGATTTCCTATTATTGCACCTAAAGATGGGCGGAGATGTCCGAGCTGTCGTAACACTGCGCTGACAGCAGGATACGTTTGTGGAAAAGTGGCTAGTCAAAACAGCGGGTTCGTTTCCTCGAGGATTTGGTTCCAGGATAACATTCATAAATATTTTTTAAGGCAATTAGTTGAAGTGTAAGCGATGAACACGTACGAAGCTCCCTGAATTTTTATGGATGTTCACGTTTATTTACACACTAACATCGTTGGAAATTGTGATAAAATTCTTAAATGTTTGTATATTTTCAGGAAATATTTAAAATGTGATATATTTTAGACTAAAATGCAGGACATCGAGTAGACCTTTATCATGGAGCATCCATCTTGTACTACTCCCATTTAAATCAAGTGTAACTAGTCTGGTCCATTGGTATATATCTGAATCATCATGTATTATTAGTATGGAACACAGGGGACTTGACAAACTTGGCAGCGTGCTCTATAGTGCTGACATACACATTTTATTAATGAGTTTATAAACTTCTGAGAACCAAAGGATTATTAAATGTTTCCCTAACTTTAATTCCTCACTGTCCATATCGGTCCAGCAATCTTCAATCAAACTGTATATCTTTAACTCATCTTTCACAATAAGCGTTGACCCTTTACTTTGTTCAAGTTTTGATTACTCCATGTTCTTCCACTCCAACCTGCATCAAGCTTTCGTTACACCAGGGCCGTCCCAACATGGCTCTGCTTACCGCGGAATTCTGGGCTTACGGCCCATAGAACTATGTGCTTTACAGTGCACTGAAATTGGACCCTCACACAGAACAGAACACATAACATATCACAGAACAGAACACATAACAGAACACACAGAACAAAGCAGAACAGAACACAACAGAACAGGGGTCGATTTCACAAAACTCTTCCTAACTTAGGACTATAGTCCTGTAGGCAATGCTAAGAGATAGGACTAGTCTTAAGTTAAGACCAGTTACTGGTCCTAACCTCAGATAAGACTAGTCTTATCTCTTTGTGAAATCGGCCCCAGAACACACAGAACACAACAGAACAGAACAGAACACATAACAGAACAGAACACACAGAACAGAACAGAGCACACAGAACAGAACAGAACACACAGGACAGAACAGAACACATAACTTACAGAATATCTTTAAATCACTGTGTTACGCTGATAATGTACCAATATTCATGAGAGTAAAGTAAGGACATCAACTGTGTCATTATTCATTACAATACCGCGCATCAGTGCGTTATGCACTCAATTTGACGACATTTATCATGCTACCTGTCACCTTCTCGCATAATATAATTTAACAAAGTGAATTTAAAATAAGTAAATAGGCCCCCTAAATAAAATTAAAAAAAAAATAAATAAATAAATAAATTACGACAGAAATACAAAAGTTTAATATCATATATTAGAAAGAACTAGACGATATATTTCGTTTATAAGATTCAGCTTGAAAAAAACAATATGGCAGTACGGCATATTAACTTTAAAAAAAAAAATTTCAAAAGCAAGAAATGTGTATTTAAAAAGGGGCACTTAAAGTACAAACAATATATACCGATCGCTGTAACTATGTATATATTAGACATAGCACAAGATTGGTTTAATATATAGTTTCATGATAATGGCGTTGGAGTTATAGATGGTTCGAATGAGAGATCCAAAACAATGTTGTACAGTTCCTTTAAAGGCAGGATATACTGTTGGTAATTGTCAAAGACCAGTATTCTCACTTGGTGTATCCCAACATATGCACGAAAAAACAATGCTGTGAAAATTTGGGCTTAATTGGTCATCGAAGTTGCAAGAAAATAATTAAAGAAAAAACACATTGTTGCATAAATTTGTGTGCTTTCGAGCTTCAGGCTTGAAATCTTTCTCAGATTCAAATATTTTAGTGAGAAATTACCTCTTTCTCAAAAACTCATTATTACTTCAGAGGGAGTTGTTTCGCACAGTGTTTGACACTATCAACAGCTCTCCGTTGCTCGTTACCAAGTAAGTTTTTATGCTAATATATATTTTGAGTAATTACAAAAACGTGTCCAGTGCCTTTAACACACGTGTCTTCACATTGGTCGATACACAATGAGATCATGTCCAATAATCTTTCTTCAAGTCGCCCCAAGCGTAGACAGTTGAATTCTAAACAGTTTGCATGCGCAATTGGCGGTCAAGGACTGTGGGGCCCGCCACAGTAGACTCTGCAGTGGTCCGAAGATGTGTGGATTTTTTATAAATATAGAACACTATCAAAATAGTCACCAGGCTCTGGTTGATATAGGCACAGGTTTATAATTATAGGCACAGGTTCACCCGTTGATCAAAATACTACAAATAGTACATGGTTGACTTCACTGATGGAGTGGGGTATGATGCTTTCTATTGGCAGGTATACACAGTGTATCAATTTATTTGCTATTAATTCGCTATTTCAGAAGTGTCTTATAGTTTATATAGCACATAGTCTTATAGGGTTCGCCCGTTGGTCAAAATACTACATGGTTGACTTCATTGCTGGTGTAGTGGTGTGATGCTTTTATGAGAAGGTATATACACAAAGTGTAAGAAAAAGAGAGAGACAAAATAGAAGATGGAGAGATGAACTAAGAACATAGGGGAATTGCTTGGCAACATACAGCTCAGGATAGAGAGAAATGGAGAATTGGTGAAGAGGCTTTCCTCCGGCAGTGGAGTGAAATATGCTAGAAAGAAGAAGAAGAAGGAAGACAAAACACAGTGTATCAATATATTTGCTATTATTTCGCTATTTCATAACTGTCTGATAATTCTCAAGTGCCTATATACCACAATAAGAAATTCCAACAGATTCAAGAAAAGGCTTCACCCGGGAGTAAGTTACCAAGAGTGCAACTGTTTCAATAATTCGCTACCTTATGGAGACCGAGGACAAAACAAAAAAAGGAAAACAAAAGGTCTCCACAGGGGAATCATAAAGACTGGGGTGCTCCATAATGAAATTTGTGTATAAAATATAATGGGAGGATGTTAAGTACAGGGACAAAAAAAAGAACATAATATGTCTCCACAGGGATTTAAAAAATAGAATGTGTGAAGCCTTATATAAGTTTCATGAATATAATAAGTTTTTGCAATGTTCTGTTCATCTACCGAGCGGACAGAGAGCCTGTGCGTCGCACGTTCGTATAACACTGTGCCTATTTTATGCAAATTAATTCAAATGCTGATTGTAAGTCCCATGAAGACATGACAGCAATGGCAGGTAAAAACAAATCCCATGTGAAGGTTTCTGTCGACACTTACACTTATTTGCATAAATTTACAGTTGTCACTTTGCCACCGCGGTGTAGCATTTATAAAATTTTATACATGCTACATTATGCACAACTATGGTCTGGAGGGTCTATCATTGGTAGTCTAGAAGACACTGATGAGAACCAATCATAAAAATCCCATTGGACAAAACCTAAAAATAAGATATAAATTTGTTGTCTAATCGGGGTTATTCCTCCAGATTTCCACGGGATTTTGATGGCAGTTTTTAAAAGGAAAAGGTACTTTTTAACTGAATGACTTTTGGGGGTTTGGTTCAACATGTTTCTAAGTTTTAAAAAAACCAAAACATTTCGCCAGAGGTGCTTGAAATTCCCATTCATACTTGGTACATGCAAACGGCCTTCGGTCGTTTTTATACTCGCTTAAAACTTTTCCTGCAATGCAGTTGTACTGTATTGGGGTACAATTCTATGAATTAATCTCCCAATATGCCGTATGGTGTTGCTTTTGTAGGACATGGCCTTTTACTGCCATTCAATGCTTTAATCCCCAGACAAGCTCATTTTCTCGCTGCATTTCACTCTGAAGTCATTTCGCCTTATGCGGTATACACAGATTTGGCAATAAGTGGAGTTACACATACCAACTGTGGGTGGTTCAACTTTCGTTTCAAAGTTTGACACCCGGAGGGCATGCCCTCAAGTTAGGTAAGTACACGTACAAGTGAAAGAAAACTCACAGCTTTCTTGGTGACTTTTATAAGCCTGCCTCAAATCATTGCTTACATACACGCTTGAGTCAAAAGTACATTATGTGGAATGTTGTTAAAACTGCCTCTGCAGGTAACTCCCTGAATCAAATTAGGGAAATAATTGGTACTGATAAACAATCCTGATGTCGTCAGTTTGGTTACTTTCTTTGAATCAAGAGAAGGTACATTATTGGCATTACATTACAGCCTCTGTTGGTAGGTTTACTCTCCCTGAATCAAATTAGGGAATGAATTTGTACTGATAAGCAATCATGCGGTAGTCGGTTGGTTACTTTCTTTGAATCAAGAGAAGGTACAACATGATAGTGTTGACCAAACTTGTATAGGCTTACTGTCTTTGAATCAAGATAAGGTACGGTATTGTCAATTTTATAGCATCATTAAGAGCATTTGGTTGAGCATTGAATGGTTATGTTAATGTAGCTGTTTACTCCCTTTGATCCAGATACACCATTAGTAATTTGAACAAAATCTTGATTCTGTTTACTGTCTTTGAGTCAATATAGTGTACACTAGTAAAGCATTTGTGATTTTGTCAATTATTTGTATAACCTTACTATCCTGTTTAGACATTGTTGGACATATTGGTTATTTATTGCTGTCAATGGTAAGCATAATCTCTTTGAGTAAAGATAAGGTACAGGTTGGTAGAAATAACATAGTTGGGGTCAAGATGTGGGCTTCACACTCAATCAATAATAACATTGACAATGTTATACCGTTCCAATACTTTGGAACTATATTCGCCCCATCCCTGACGGAAGTCTCACCTCTGACCCGAAAACTTAACATTATCTTTTTCCCATTTTGAAATGCTGAGATTTTAGAAAGAATGAAATTGAGCACATTCACATCGGTATCCAAGGTATTTCCACCGAATGTTCATGTGAACTTTGAACCCAGGGTCCTATTGGGCCTGACCTATTTCTGGGTCAGTATGACCCAGAATCTGTGTCATAATGACCCTAAAATGGGTCAAAATGACATAGAATCCGAGTTAAAATCCACTTTCCGGGTCAGCCTGACCCGGAAATGGGTCAGAACCCCAGGGACCCGGAGTCTTGATCAGCTCTGGCCCTGGATTTTTTAGAGTTTTTGGCCTGTCTACCGCAAAATCTGGAACCCCACTTTTGCTGAAGAAGGCATTATCATATTCATGGTATAACATCATTTTTACCGCAGCGACTTTTTGATTTTGATGCACTTGAAAAACATGACCCAAATCATACCAAATGCATGCATTACATAAACCAATTCCAGACTCGTTCTTAGAATTTATGTTCAATATTGGTCCACTGTAGTGGAATGTGTGCACTTGCACCTTAATATATATCACCCACACACAATACACCTAGAGATTATTATTCATATAACAGTGCATCTTTATAAAGGCACTAATTAGGTTTCGCCTAATTTGCTGTCAAGATCCATTACTGCTCTAACAGCTACACTAGCTGAGGTTTAATTGTATGCCTTTGTATGGATACCTATGTTTGTTATCAGACATCTTGGCGCCCTTATTTGATTAGTGGTTACAGTGACGCTGTCATGAGTGTAATTGCTGATGACGAAACAATTTTGAATTCCACGTTCTCTATGAGACTAAAAGGCAAAAGAACACCAGACCCTTTCCCCTCACTTTGGATGTAGCATGTCGCTTGTTTAGTAGATGGATGGATGCTTTGGAGTGAGGGCGTGGGGATGGGGGACAAAAGCGATGATATAAACAGCTGGCAAATCATAATATCAAATACATGGCGTTTAAACAAAGGGGAAATGCAACATAGGCCGTTTTCGAAAACCATAGCTTGGGCTTGGGCTTCTGCTTAAACACCGCCCGCCTGCTTGAATCTCCGTAAGGAAAGCACACGTTTTCCAAATAATTGAAGGAGCCCGAGCCGGAGCCCGAAGCCGATGCCGTGGTTCCGAAAAGGGCCATATAGACGGGTTCTCTCGGTAACTGAACTACAAACTACTAATGGTGAATTTGTTATCTCTTCTATGCAGTATATGTATTAAACATCAGATCCAGTAGTTTGACATTAACAAATCTGTTTGACCTCAGAAGTTGAGTTCCTTTGTCACCAAGTATTGAGGTGGTTTCAGCGAACACTCTGGTGTGATTGTTGATGTACAGTTCGAGATTGGAACGTGTGTTTAATGTGGTCGTACTTCATTTTTCTGAGGCCAGCGTTCTTGGAATATTTTGCACAACTCAAGTTGTAAATTATCTGACGGAATATTGGTCCTTAATCTGTGTGTCCATCAGTATAAACAAAAAGTGTATTCAGCACTTACTATAAATCTTGCATAATTAGCAAAAATTACAATAAATTTGCATAATGATTTCCCCTGCTTTCGACACATAATTAGCAACCGATATAACGAACACCAGAACTTAGCATCGGTCTCAATTTCCAGTGCAATCCTTGCATAATATGCAAATGACAATATTATGCATCATATGCAAATGATAATATTATGTATTTGGTTGAAGAGAAAAAATCCTACCACAAATTACACGTGTATGCTCATTGTACGTTAGCGGCCGCCGTTACTGTGCTTTCTACTCTTGTAGATATAGCGGATGAACTATCTTTGGGTGCACAATGCAATAATAAGAAGAAAGCAGAAAACCTACCTACGGGTGCTGCTGGTTTCCGGTTCAGCGCTTGTCGGAAGTTGTTAGCACGCACCGTTCTCAGGTCCCGGCGGCGGAGCAGACCCTCTTGACACTTGACTTGGTTTTTCTTGCCTTTTTGGTGGTGTATTTCTGTGGAAAATGGCTACGTTAAGTGTCGGATAGAGGCGGAACATTAGGGGGAAAATGAATTAGGCCCTCGAAGGAAACTTTAGAATCCAGTCATATACGATAGGCTACATGGGTGTACTGTAGGAGATGGGTAATTTTGCCTGTAGGATTCGCAAATTGAGTTTTTCTTTTCTATACTGCACATACAATGGTTGCCTTTGACTTTATGTGCTGATTTTGTTTTCCAGGCTTAAAGACATAATAAGCCGTTTAGGAATTAAATTTAGCTAAAAGGTATGACTTGCTTGGCCACAGGGGAATGCTCAAATATGACGTCTTTAAGCTTTGTATGGTTTCATAGAAATAAGGTACCCAAGGCGCTTAAACAAACAGAGACATTTTAAGACAGGTTTTTGAAGTTTTTGAAATTATAAGACAGTTTATGAAGCACCTTTATTTCCCCCAAGCGTTTGAATAATTTTTTCAAAGCCTTTAAAATAGGCCTGAAATCAATAGAGCCCAACACAATTTCAGATGACTGCGTACCGGGATGGTACAGGATACCATACATGGTTTGCCTAGTACTACTGCAAAAGCTTCAACTGAAGCAGCCTAGTTTGAAACAGGGTGCCTGAAAAATAAAACAGGGTGGGGAATCCTCACACTGAGTACCGGTAGTTTATGGAAACGGACGCCGACCTAAAAAATACGCAACAGCTGATTTTGATTGTTCAACCAAAATTAAGGACAATGTGTTTATATGCTGGAAATTGTGCATGGCTTTTCACTATTTTCTCCTGACTCGCACGACGGATTAAGCCCAAATTTTCACAGGTTTGTTATTTCATGGTTGATCACACAAAGCACGAACACTGTCTGCGACTACATTGTCTGTTCTACCAATCCTGCGTAATACCTTTAAGGGTAGTGTGAGTTTTGAAAAAAATTACATGAAATGTGTTCCGGAAATTTACAATTTCCTCGTCCCTGGATCACGAGGAACTTCCCGTCGTCCCAGAATGACAGCTCATTTACGATTCGCCAAGAAGAAGTAATACCTTTCGTTTAACGATGTTTAACGGGATTGTGTTTCCATATCTGTTTTCGAGTACCCTCTTCATGCGTGCTTCGTGAGACGGGTCGAGATAAAAGGGAACGGAGGGCGCGTGACCGGCCCAGCATGGTGTGAACCGAACATATGGGGTGCTGCGCTTTGATTTACCACGGGGGGGGGGGGGTAGTTCTGTAATTACTGGTGTGCTTTTTTGTCAGTGGGGACTACAGCAGAGTTAAAGTGGTGCGAAATTACTAGGTACCGGTAGGCCTGTATAACGCAGTGCACACATCTTTATTACGGTGTCTCAATGTGATAAAAAAAGCTGCGTGGTTCGTACTGTGAAAATTATCACAACAAGAATTCTTTAACACTGTGAACAAAAATGTTATGTATTGAAAAACCTAGAATAAAGCGTTAATTAATACTAAAACATCAGGGATTCAGCTTATTAAGCAGTAAAGTACAGGTAGTTTAGTACTAGTTATTATTATTTATTATTAGTCTAACTCTAAATCCCTTCCTTCTGTACTGAGAGACTGTTGGATTATAGACCCAAACGGCTTCTTGAAGACAATTAAAGAGAAATATTCCTGAATCGAAATTACAGGTTGTTGACCTAGAACCAACCCTCATATCTCACTAAATAATTGTGATAAAATATGGGGGGTTTTCTTTTGATGTGTGAGTGTGTTTTAACGCTACATACGAAGTGTGGACCACAGAACGAAAGAGGTCCACATAATGTAGGGACTTGAAACACTATGTGGACTTACACACGTCCACACAGTGTTTTTTACAGTGTTGAATAATAGGATTTTCCTTAAGTGTATTTTCCTTCACTTCAAAGGAATGTCCACAGAGTGACTGCAACACAGAGCTGCGTATGTGTATGTTTTAGAGATGTCAGTAAAGAACTACAAATTCGTGAAAACTGTCGAATTTCGCTTCGATGTAAAGTAAACAATTTTTGGTTTAACAAAGAAAAAATTAACCAGAGTGGGACTTGAATCTGCAACCTCAGGATTTTGTCATATAGCCAAAATAATTCTTTTAAATGTACCCACACAGTAAGTTTCCCTTGTGCTTTATTATTTGATATGTAAAGTTAAACAATAAGATATTACCAATTTGTGAATCGATGTAATATTTTTGAAAAATTACGGTGGATCATGTGAATATAATTTATTTTGCGTAAGATAGCTAACGAACTCGAACTACATAGTATGACCTACTTTCTTGCGTCACGAAGAGTGAGGACACTCTATGAATTTAATACCTACGTCAATTTGGTGAAACAGACCCTGAAACACTTTCTATGATAAAGATCATCAGAATAAATCAATAATTTCCATCTCCTGCAGGCCTGCTCTCACAGGATATTCACATCTTCGTCATTGAGTATATATATACGGTATCGTGTGCTGTTCATGGACACAATAATATTTGACTGTAGAAAAGTAAACAAAAGTCTGCAGTACACAAGAACGATACAAACCAGGTGTACGCGTGGTCGTCAATTCATGCACATTGTTTTGTTATATTATTGTTTTCAATTTGTTGTTTTCAATTTGCAAAACTGGCCGCTAAAAGCTTGTGTATACTGTGCGTGATTTATTTTTATTTTGTGGTACTGTGCTTTTCGTCAAAGGTTCACCACACGCAGGAAGAGGGACATATAACGTGTTCAAAATGTTTAGAGGGAGACCGCCAACATAAAGTGCTAGATAGCTCAGTTGGTAGAGCGCCAGCACGTTAATCTGGAGGTCACACGTTCAAGTCCCGCTCTAGTCAGTTTTCGTTGTTCAACCCAAAATTAGAATTTTCTTCTGCAAACGAGAAATCAAGAGAAATAAAGTTGGTTATAGCGACGGCGTCCGTACTCCGAAAATGCCAGTGGAGGATCGAGGAGTATGCTATGCTGCTTCAATGAAAATTCCAAAAACAAAATAATTTGGGCTGGTTAACTTATTTGAATATAGGTTACTATTACGATGATCTAAATTTGAATTTGAAAGTAACGTTTTCCGGTATCCTGACTCGTCATGCATCTTCACATAATTAAAGGTTATTTGGGTGGGGTGTTGGTGAGGTGCGGTCATTTTCGATGGTCGTTTGGTTAGGCTATCAGTGAATGTTTGACATAACCAGCAGGCTTGGAATTTCAGCTTTGAGAGGGCATGACCATTTTTATTTGGCAAGGGGCACTTCCATTGGGAAATCCTAACATCTACTGGAAACTTTTGACGGACACCATGGCAAGACCTGGGGCAGCAGTAGCCACGGCCTCCGTGTAATTCCTGGCCTGAACCAATAACTGTTTTTATCGCACTTCTTTCCCTTTCATTATATTGCTATACTGTCTTTTAATTGCTCATCAAAACGAATAAAAAGGAACCGTTAATTGCAAATCATTTGCCTCCTTTTATGGGACCCCGGCAAATTCTCCAGCAGGGGTGTCAACCCTTAACATCCAATTACAACAGCAGTATTAACACGTGGTGCTTTAGCTCTCTCACTGATATTCTCCGAAAAACCCATCCACTAAAATTTACAACACCAATAAAATAAAACATAGTTTGTTATGGTTCAATAAATAATTTCACGACCGGCTATTTTCTATAGGCTTACGACCAAGCGTTCAAAAAAGGCCATCAATCACGGCCCCCAAGGGGACACTGATTGCCTCACTTACCCACCGAAGGACTTCCCAACAAAGTGCCGCTTCCCTCTTCAGAGACAATCACCTTCCAGATCGGTGTAACCTCTCATCAACCTCCCCCGTTGACAACACAATGAGGTTATTGATGTCATAATTGATACGGAGGCTTAGAGGGGACATCTTAGCTCATTATACAACTGATTGGCGCTCTACTGGGTTCTTATATAGCGCTTCATCACCCCCCCCCCCGGTGTATCAAAGCGTTTATAATTTGTTTTTCAACTGGATAAGCAGAGCTATGTTTGAATTTTGAGCCCCCTTCTAATGGTTTACAAGGTGCTGCGGCGCATTCAGCATCAACTGCCAGAAACACTGTAAGTGTAACTGGGTTATTTTACGTGCATTACACAACACACGGGACCTTACGTCCCATCCGAAGAACGAAGCAATAATGGTAAAATATCTTGCCCAAGGACACAAGTGTCAAAACCGGGACTCGAACCCATACACCAGAGCTTGAGTCCGATGCTCTTAACTGCTCGGCCACGACACGTCAAATTCCTCGCAATGCTCTCAATTTAATAAACACGAAGAAACGAAGAAACCATGGAGGAAGAAATAGAATTTGGTTACCAGCCAATTATTGCATTACGCTGGTTTCCTGCTCTGTATTTGCGTTGTAGTCCTAAATCTTGGCAAAACATGTACTTGTCGTGTTGTTAGTTAATAGTGTTTCGTTCAAATTTCGATCGATCCCTGATCTGAAGAAGCCCTTATCTCATAAACATAATTGCCTCACGGCCGCTTATATAAAATGGTAGTTAGAAATATCGACTATGGCTTTGATCCGAAGCCAATATGGAAAGCCGTAGCCAAAAGTCGTTCGATCCGGATGGTCAAGGTTTGATCTCAACAAAGAGTCCCTTTAATATACGTTTGGTATTTGGAACCCACTGTTTGTTTCAATCCTATATAGTTGTAGATATATACCATAACCTGTGAAAATTTCATTTCAAAAGGTGGTAGCGTTTTTGAGATTTTGCCGAAAATCTGGAGCGGTTATGTCCACGCAGGAAGAATAATCTGCAATTGGAATACACAATCTGAGAAACGTCATTGTCAGTAACGCTTCTCAGATTCAAATTTGTGGGATAAAAAGTGATAACTTTTTCCATAACCGCAGTACTTCTAAGTGAAAAGTTTCTTAAAATGCATTATACTATCCAAAGCTGCTGTACTTCTTATCAAGTAAGTTTTTATTGCCATTATTCATTTTTAGAGTCATTACCAAACGTATACAGACCCTTGAAATGATCTCAACAAAACTTCCATCTGCAATCCAACGGGCGCTTGTTTGTTCTTAGCTGAATTTTAAAACAATGGGTTCCCGAATTAGAGCACTAAGGTTCAAGTGAAGGTTAAGTGCAGTGTTGACCTTGAAGGGTGAACGATCGGCATGAAATTGCCTGTTACTCAAGCGTGGTTGTGTTATGTGATCGGTTGCATGCTGTGCAAATTCGAAGTACACAAAACTCTGTGACAAAATTGATCAGCTTGACTACCAGTTCACACCCGAGAGATTTAACTCCTGTCTGAAATGACTGTCAAAATCAACAAAACAGCATTTGAAGTCCACCAAATCACAGTTGCTTATTTAGATTGCCGCAACTAACGTCTGACATGATGTACCTGCACAAAATTCCTGACAATTATTATTATTATTTTATTTTTGTACAATAATATATATATTAGTCTTATAGCGCACGTATCTACAAATAGGGTACTCAAGGCGCTTGAACAAACAGCAACATTTTACACAAGTTGTTTGTTTGTTTGTGTTTACCCCCTACCCAAGAACCCCATACCCATCCCATGATTTCAGAAACATGGCCGTCTATTTATTTTTCCCAGTGTCTTACTGGGGAAAAAATAGACGGGAAAAGAACGGCCTTTTCTGTAATACAGAAAAGGCTGGTATATAGTAAGTGTCTGAACGACAGTTGAATATTCGAGTAACAACTCCTAGCAAACAATCGATGGGGATGATAACATATGGCTTGGAAGTAAAACATCCAGCAGAGCGGATTCCAGCAGTCAACCACGAAAATTACACTAAAACAATCTAGACTGTATTGGAAAATTCCTTCGGGCACATTTATAAACCCTTTAGCTAGTTTTCCTCCAGAGCAAATGATGAGCTGAGGCGTTCATCAAGACGGTTTATTATAACATGGCCCTGTTTACACGGTTTGCCAAATTTGGTATACCAACGCCATGTTTTGGTAACTATATAAATAACATCTCATTGAAAGGATCCCCTTTATTAAAAACAAAATTGTCTCTGGAATTGTGATATCACCACCCAAGCAACTGATTAAATTCAACCCCGAAGCCTCTTCCAAAATTGAAATAAATATTGTCTGGGAGCGGAGCGGGGACTTCTCGAGGAGTCAAGCGGGTGGCTGGGAAGAGACCGACGCGGAGGGCCATTCTGTCAAGTACGGAGTAGGGTATCGAACGGTTACCCCGGGCGGTGGTGGGTCTATTCCTTGCTTATTTTTCGGTGACTGGACAGACGGAGGAAGTGCAGTATCGTTTCACTTCTCCATTGTATGCCAAACAGTCAGCCATTCATAATTTAAAGCAATGTTATGAGAAGATAGCCATGTTAGCCCACGAGAGCTGCTTATTTTTCGGTGACCCGTGGGCAGAGATATTTTGAAGTATATAAGTTGTCTCTTCTATCTCTTACGGATCCGTTCATTCATAATTTATTCACATTTTACTTTGAAAAGGCACTTGAAGACATCATTGCCTGTCGGTGACGATATTCAAACTAGAGAAGTTTATTCCTCAATATTGCTATTTTAGTAAGACACTCAATATTCTTAAAGGCGAGTCTCCAAGTGAAATAAAACATTTAGCATTGTTTGACAGTGATCTTGATTTATGTCAATGCTAAAAAATATTGTTTTTGTCTGGAGATTTTGTTCAAATGAGGGGAAACAAAGCCCTGCTTTCAAGTTACTCTTTTCGCATGCAGACTCAAATCGCTCTAAAAACTTCCGGGTCAGAATTGACCCCGATCCGGGTCCCGTTGGGTCAGACACATTTCTGGGTCAGTATGACTCGGAATCTGTGTCCAAATGACCCAGAAATGGTCAAACTGACGCAGAGTTCGAGTTAAAATCCCATTTCAAACCACTTTCCGGGTCAGCCTGACCCCGGCAGAAATTGGTCAGGCCCTCTCGGACCCGGAATCCGGGTCAATTCTGACCCGGGTTTTTTTTTAGAGTGTAAAGCTCGGTATCACGTGTGCTCTTAATGGAGTTGTGAATTGCTGAAGTTCAAATGGTATCCGTGAAAGACTGTTTACAAGTCTACTAGGAGTGCGCCTTATAAGGCTGTATCAAAACACTCCACTATAGTCTGGTTCCAACTCTCTGTCTTCAGAAAGATCGGTGTTTTGTTATAATCACAGCTATTCCTTCGATAACGCGCAACCGACGCTACGCCCCACTATCTGCCAATTATTAATTGTGACACTGGAATATTGCCCTTCGATGAAATAATTGCACAAGTTGTCAGACGTTAACCTCCATGTAGGACTCATTAATATTATACAGATCAATTGCATCAATATTTGCAATTGCTCATAAAGCGTTGATGTCGATGCTGAAACTATGGTGGCCCTGAAGGGACATCAAACATTGCAAAATTAATTAGTAGTGATATCAAGAAGAAGAAAAAAGGTTCACCATCCAAAACAACAGCAATGTATTTCATTACCGTATCTTATAATTTTTTAACAAACGGTTGTTTCACGAGGTTTTCTTCTTCTGAATTCAAGACTGAGGGTTCATCCCCAACAGATGTGAAACCACTTGGATTTCTTTAAAACCTTTATTAAATACAAGCCCTAGATGTTTATAAGACAGAAAGAGGGAACTACAGAACCTGGAGAGCTTTTGGCAACGCCATTTTGAATGTGTTGTGAGCTTTCTTGTGCACGTTCAGCTCAATGAAGCCACAAGCTCCCCAAGAAAAGCCCCCCCCCCCCCATTAGTTTCTAGACGCTCACGCGAATGATTTATAGGAAGGGAAACATGATTTATCATTGCAATTGACTCACGTGTAATAGTCACATTTTCTACGGTTGAATTGTTCAATGGGTCTCAAGGGCCCTTTTTAACGGTCCCTCGCGAGGTTTAATTGCGTGTATGATGATGGCTCTCAAACTGCATGAGGTAATTGTGGTTTGAACTGTAGGCATGGCCAGTGAACTCCATCAATACATAATAATCATTTGCATCCCGTAATTTCCATCTGCAATAATGTTTGCATTACACACAAACCACTCTTTGCGTTGTGCAGCAGTGATGTCTTTTTCAAGCTCCGCTACTCTTTTTCCGAGTAAGTGGAATTACCTTTTTCATAGATCATGAGTGGACGGACCAACGGCGTGACCACCGTGGCGTTAGAGAAAGCAGCAGGCATTGAAATTCAATTTGTTCACCACACACATAGAGCAGTTACAAGCTTCCATACGTTTCACGAATTTGGCCCAAATTACTTTCTAAACCAATTTAGCCGTGGCAACTCAAACATACCCTAGGTGACAGTGGTGCGCAGTGTAAACGATCGGCACGTATTATTAGTTGGACAAATATGTTCATCTGTAGCGAGGCCCCTACCCATCAACTCACAAAATGACAGAACGATAACAGTTTTGTTCAATTGAATTTGAATCGCCGGCCTGGGATTGTCAACCGAGCCGATCGAAACACGGCGGGCCTGGGCGGAACGTCGTTTTTCTCCGGGGCAAAGAGTGGACTAATTACGGTTGTTTACCTCCCGGGTATTGTTTCGTAAGTGACGGGGTTATTGAGAACAGAAATTACAGTGTTGTAATGATAGCCAATCCAATCTATATTGAGTCATGCAATTTATCGATCCTGTCAATATTGAGCATTACTCATACGTTTAAACTGCCAAGACGAATCAAAGAGTGTGCACTCATGCTTGCAACATAACCAGTGATGTGAAAAACAACGCATAAGTCTATTATGTTTGAAATTAAAACAATTGAAGTAGGCCTAACTACAACAACAAAAACTACCAAGACATAGAGTCTACATTTTAAATGCAAAAGTACACATTATAATACCGTATTTATATTTGGGAGAAGAAATAGATTTCAGAAAGGTTTGTCAACTCATGGCATTCCAGACGAAATGGAGAACAAATTAACAAGTAACTAATCAACATTGATGCATACAAGGCTCTATTTACTAATTAATGAATTCATTTTTTTATACTGGTTGTGAAGTCAAGGATTCTCAGAAAAGTGAACTTAATCGCTATACTAGCCAAGTATCCCCATGGAGAGAAGACAAAGAAGGAAATTTCAGTTTTAGATGTGGGAAGAAAACCCAAGAGAAATATTCCAGGGAAACCAACGCAATCAGGTAGGGACTGAAAACCCAATCCACATATAGTGCTCCCGGTGGGATTCGAACCAGTGTCCCAGAGGTGGAAGGCAAGGAACGAAACCACTACGCCAACCCGACCGCCCTATACCATTATTTTCATTCTTTCTTTATTTAACCTACTATCATAGATTAATACATTTTGTCGTCCGGTATTATTAACACGTGATCAATGTCCATTAAATGAGGCCAGTCCCAGCAGCCATTTTGTTTTTCAAAGAGCCAACATTTCACCAAGGATCCGGTACCAGTAGGCCTACAAGCAGAGGTTATCGGTTGATACTCTTTAATCTTTCCGTAAGAAAAACAGGCAAACGAAATCATATCACAATAATATCAGCTGATAGTCGTAGAAAGACGCACTTTAAAATGCTACTGCTTGTATATTGAACTCACGGTGGGAGTTTCCGCCTAGAATCGCACGGCTTAATTCCAAAACAGTGGGGGACAGTCACCACTATATAGGTCTATATATGGAAATACTTTTTTGAAATAGGAGACTATTGGTTTCGCTTTGTGGCCACAGCCAATTAGAAAAGCGTTGCGGGGATGATCGGTGAATTGACACCCATGGCGTTCATCCCGGGTTACCGGTACTTAATATGCCGTCGTTGTGGCTACACGAGCGTTATAAGCTCAACGGGAAGCTTTGACTACGAAGCTCTCTCGCTCCGTGAACACCTGTGCTTGGAAGCCGAACCTTCCTGCTCGTTGAACTTGATTTCCTGCACGACGCGAGCATTATGTCTTGACATGGTGTTTATGGCGGAGGAAGAAGATACAGCTGGTATACATGACGTCCTTATAAAAATTGTGACTGGTGACGTAGCCTACAGCTTTGAGGGGTCTGCAGACCCACAGAAACTTCATGCGACTGTAAACCTTGACACGCTGAATAATAATTACTGTAATAGACTGTGGCAGATGATAATGTTTATGTATGTAACTTCATTGATTGCGCCGTAATTAATTGTGTTCAAGTTCACCGGCTGATAGTGCATGCTATAAAGTACAGGTCCGGCACGTCATGCCACGCACTGAACGTTTTGGCATTGACTCGCGTGTACCGGTGAATCAAAATGGCCGCCGAGTAAAACTGATTTGCTCTGACTAGTTTTTCTTGTTGGATACACATTGCAGTAATGCATTTTGTAGATAATGGAAAATATTTTTGTCTCTCTTTTTATAAGTGCAATTGCGTTAAGCATTTATCAACAAAATACTACTCTTAACAGCAAATACTATTGATTAAAAACATGTTTACCATGCCTGATGGTATGTACTCCTGACACTTTCTCCCTTAACAGTGTTCCGCTGCTCAAAATGCTAGTTAAAACACACCAGGACCAGTACAAATTCTCTCCGGGTGGTTCGGTTGGCTAGTTCGGTGTTGAAAAGCATCCCTATTTAATATGAAATATGGCCAAGTTAACAATTGGTGACTAGTGAAATGACAACTTAACTGGTACTGCTGGGCTGGCTAGTCTGTGAAAAAGTTAAGGGCATAAATTGACAAGTTAATTGGTACTGCGGGCTAGTCACTGAAAAAGTTAAGGGCAGTCCCTGCTATTGGCTATATTCCTCATCTGAACTAACCCAAACCAAGCATTTTATATATTAATTTATAGAACCAATATAATATTAATTTGATTTATTCAACAAGTTTAAATTTCATATGCAATAACGCCTGAATGAGCAGTTTCTAACCGCCGGCAAAGTAAGTTCATACAAAGAACCTTCGGGGTAGCAATTCACAAACACAGTTCACACAGGTTGGGCTCGCGGATCATTTCAACGAAGCTGAAACAACAGCTCTCAGTATTTTGGCTGCCGCTGCACTCGAGCCGTGCTAATGACCCCCTCATTTGGTTAAATTGTGAAAGGTTCTGCAGTGACAAGCCATGAATTCCCTGCCGTGATATATCAGCTGGGTTCCCGTAGTGATCCCCTTTAAAACGGTCATTGTATTTTCTCTCCATCGGAAGAAGACCCTTCAAGCTTGGAGAGTCCTCCAAGAAACAAGCTGTCAGGGTCTCGAAATAATGGAATCGGCCCATCCACCCTCGTGATGCATCTTGACCCAGTTTATATCCTTGCGTCATTATTGGTCAG
Organism: Plazaster borealis; assembly: GCA_021014325.1. Classification (NCBI taxonomy): domain Eukaryota; kingdom Metazoa; phylum Echinodermata; class Asteroidea; order Forcipulatida; family Labidiasteridae; genus Plazaster; species Plazaster borealis. The sequence goes on from CM037466.1 coordinate 2,828,399, forward strand.
CTATAAAACAAAATGGGGGATGTATGGAGGTTTGACCGGAGGCTGAGATTATTATGAATTTCTTGGGGGATTAGATGCGGAGAGAGAGATGCCGTTTTGATATTTGTCAAAACTGAAATTGAAACCTGTCAATATAGTTGGGTACTTTGTGTTTATACTCCCTTGGTCTACATATTTGGTAATTGTCTGGCGAAAGGGCAATCAACATTGATATTTAAACCATAGGCCTTCTTGATTTAAAGTGGATAAGGCCGGACCAAGCAACCTTGGCTACGGCCGTGTCTGTTGCGGCTGCAGCTACATCGCTGGAGAGAGGTCTTTAACAGCGGTCCGGTCTTAATAGCCATTACATTCTATAAGAGTTTGCAGAAAGATGCCTAATGCTATACTTTCTGCTCACTCTTCGCTTGCTCGTGGCGTTCTCGAAGATCTCGAAATCTTCCTTACACGCCCTATAAACTGTAATGCTTGAATTCGTTCATTCTCCCCAAACAAATCCAAGTGAATAATCAGTGTGCACAGTTGCCAAGATAACCCTGCCTTTAAGAAAGTATCATATATCCCCAAGCCCTTCAGCGTTGGTCTCAGACATCTCCCACTAAGATACTGATGAACTGTCTGCCCCAATTTACTCCAGTGTAGGTAAGTCTTCTTAAACCATACGAGTATCTTTCTTCAAGACAATCCCCTTTTCTAATCCCAGCATGTCAAACTGTTCAGGTTCCATTCAGGAAAATCAAAGTGCAAATGTCATACGATACATTGGTAAACAGTGGAGACTCTGCCATTATGTCTTATGGGATTCGACGTGCGTGACAATTGCTGAATTTCTCTGTACTTTTTTTTCTGTGGGCATTGTTGGCAATAGATGGCATCGAACGCTACGATTTCTCGTTCTGCTATACTTTAATCCTCATAATACAATTTGTATTTTTTTGACGGATTATGTAATGACCTATATAATTTTGTGTCTCATGTTTCAAGTATAGTGGTGCTGTACAAACAAGGGTCATATTTATTGTAGTGTAGAGAATGATACACAATGGGTCCTAGATACTAATACGCTACTGTCTTTAAATCAATATGAGGTACATCTACAGCGAGATAATTTTACACACATGGTCATATAGTTTCTAATACGCTACTGTCTTTGAATCAAGATGAGGTATATATACAGAGAGATAATTTTAAAAATGGTCCTAGTTTCTAATATGCTACTGTCTATGAATCAAGATGAGGTACATATACAAAGAGATAATTTTAGAAATGATCCTAGTTTCTAATATGCTACTGTCGTTGAATCAAGATGGGCTACATCTACAACGAGATAATTTTACACACAAATATGGTCCTAGTTTATAACACGCTACTGTCGTTGAATCAAGACAAGGTACATCATTGGTAATATTTTGGAAAATAATACTACATAATTAAGTTATACAGTATGCTACTACCCCCTTTGAATCAAACATTGCTGCCACTGGAGTGTTTACTGTCATTGAATCAAGACAAGGTACACCATTGGTGAAGCTAACAAAAAAATGCTGTTCTGCCATGTGATTTCTCCTTTTACATTTAGATAAACTTAGCTAAAATGATACCGACTCGTGAAAGTGTGTATCTTCACTTTATCTCATTTCACAAGAAAGAACGGAAGTCTGATTATTAATTGTTGACGCATTTTAAAAGCCCCGACCGAAAATTTAAGTAAATCACATGATTTATTTCAAGCGGAGTATGATACCACCACGAAGTTTCTGTTGCAATCTAACTTTACGTTGATCAACCTACTCTATAAGCTTAGGAGATATTTTCAATAGCGTATACAGTTTCTTCTGCTCGGAAATCATTAATCACATTTGCCTATCACGCCAGTTTATGTGTGAACTGCGGTGTAGTAATTGGCGACTTGACAATTGTTATTCTATGACTTTTTCCCCCCAGACTGCCTCTAAAAGAATGTTTCAGTTTTAAAGGGTATTTCAACAAAAGTATTCAGTCTTGGTGAGTTACCCGTACAATCTTCTCTGAATACGGGGAAAAGACATATCGTACTCTTCTGAATTCATTGCATTGGAATTGGATTTTCGGTCATTGCTCTATTCCAACAGTCACAGGACGAAAATCGTTAACACCATATTGATGGTTTTGCCCAAAATGGTACAGTTTAAAAAATGTAATTATTTATTTGACAGTTTATCCGGTAAAGAATGTCAACTTCTACATTCAGACGTGATTAAACCAAAGCCGATTACATTTACGATCGTTATTTCAAAGAAGATGCGTAAAAACGCTTCATAAAAACTTGACAGAATGTATAATCCACTGCAAGCCAATAAACAGATATGACTACAATTCCAGACGGAGAGCTGCAGACTGCAGATTCGAAAGAACGAAAACTGTTTAAAATAATGCGGAAAAGATTGCATTACTTGTGCTTACAATAGAAATAAGAAAAGTAAAAAAGATGCATAAAGCAACTAGCTTTAAAATCACTTCCATTGTTGACATTATTACCACTGCACTATCAATGTCATGAGTCAAAAAACGTAGGCATTCGATCAATGTTTAAAGCTAGTTTTAACATCATCACCGTACTTTAAACAGCAGACTTCCTCGTACGTCATCCGTCCCAACACATCCACCTGGCCCTTAACATGACAAGAATACCACTGTCCAAATACACACCATGCTCCCTAGTCTCTTGGAATGTTGTACACAATCATGACATCTTCGATTGGAAGTCAGGACAGTGATGGATGTATTCATGTTCGAGTCAGTCTTTATTCGCGTGCATGGTGACGAGTTAAGCCCGATACGGCACAAATTTAACCTGGACGACCTTTTCGTCGAGACGGAATTATAACTTCTGTTATCACATTTTTGTACAATATTTTCCTCGCTGCAATATACTAATGTGCTCATTGTTTCGTAAATTTCGTCACAGATCGTGCGGTTAATAATAACCTGACGTCAATGCACCCAGTTATGTACATAAATGAGCGTCGTGGCCGATTGTTCAGTATCAAAATTATTCCCTCCATTAATTATTCTTCTACAAATTACAGATTATTATCATTGTTATTAGTTTCGTCATGGGGTAGGTCTGTGTGCATTTTCATAAAGGTGTCATAACAGCGGCGCACACCCAGTTCCCTGATGCGAGAGAGGTCATCGCTGGTAACCTAAATTGTACCCTTGCTCACACAATGCCCTTGCTGACGTAAACATAATGAAGACATCTCATTGGTTAAAAGTTTCCTAGTCCCGTTATGATTGGATATCAATTTCTTTCTGTATTTTGTGTCCCAGTTTCAGAAAGAGTTATTATTCCAGACATCTCCGCACAGTGTGCTGATCGACAGGTGTGTCTAACGGAAGGCTGCGTCGAAGCAGGTAGGTCTTCGTCAATTAAATCCCCTTAATACATTTGGATTCACAATACAGTGCGCCACCAAGAGCTTGCGTCGGAGAGGTTTTGGTCAAAGAAGGCAGCGTAGAGTTATCACAAAGCACTTGCTATTAATACTAAACTTATTCAAGCTTCCTACGTATGCACTGTGTAATGATAGTCAACACTCATTAACAGAAAGAAACCGGAATATTTAATCTTTACAGCCTATAGTTTGGGTTTTACTGGGGATGAATGGGAAAAGGCAAGATGGTTGATGTAGGTCTACTATATGTGCTACAGGTAAAGTAGCCAAACATCTACAAATATTAAAGCAGACTATAATATTATAACTTACCTGTGGTCTTCATTCCAGCCGCTGGTTTACTCGTCAACATGAACACAAATGTTGACCCATGTGAGGACTTCTATGAGTACGCGTGTGGCGGCTGGGTTGCGAGTAGAGCCATTCCAGAGGAGAATAACAAAATTGACGTTTTGTTGGAGCTTACGAACAGGCTAGAATTAGAATGCAGAGGTAATATTTCAGTCATTTAGTCTGGGTAAAAAACAGATGAGAGAGTCTTTCTCTTTTCAAACTTGAGTTAACTTCTGCGCTTTCCTACAAAAATGCAGGTCTTATTTCGAGTGACGTGAAGGAGGAGGATCCACCTACGAATGTAAAAGCAAAACACCTGTACCAGGCTTGCATGAACGAAGGTAACACAATCGCTAAGTGTACGAAGAAAAATATACAATAACTCAGGCCTTTTTCGAAAACACGGCTTGGGCTTGGGCTCCGGTGTGGCAGGAGATTCTGTCCCCCTGGAGATTATGTTCCCCTATACGGCGAACTGTGTACAAACTATTTGATAGCGCCCTCTTTTGAATCATCCTCCTCCAGCCCATGTTAATTTCCCGTATGGGGACATAATCTCCTGGCTTATCGGTACGGTCCACCTGTTCGAAGTCCCGTACCGAAAGTGTACACTTTCAAAATGATTGACGGAGCCTTAGGTGGAGCCTAATTCCAAGCTGTGGTTTTGAAAGGGGCCATTATGGCAGTTGATGTTTGAGTTCATCTAAAAGTCTGAAGCAGTGGGCCGAAAAGAAAACATAGGAAGACAGGAATATAAAGTGATGAGGCATTCGTGTCGGTATATAAAAACAAAAACTATAAGGAAAGTAGTTGAACCTTGTCCACAGCTAAATTAAAAATCATCGAATATTAAGCATATCTTAGTCTGATTTAAGTGCTGTTCTATCCAACATAACGAGTTGTATTTCATTTATGCTGATGCTCACAGACAAAATAAACGAAAGAGGGTACGAACCGCTCCGAGCTAAGATCAAAATGTGGGGCGGTTGGCCGCTGATGAATGATTCGTCTTTCGACGAATCCACGTGGAATTTTGAAGATTTCATCGCGAAGATTTTGATGGAGACCGGCGGGAATTATCTCATCCGTACATACATCGGCGTTGATCCTCAGAACTCCGATGAGTATATAATGACCGTAAGTACCTCTAGCTTATAATGGGGGCTGGGAGGGGAGGTAGGAACTTAAGTAATGCGAAAAACCTCAAAGTAAGGCGTCGGCAGTGCCATATCTTCACAGACATTATTACCAATGGGGGACTTTTGGGACGCTAGGTGGCAGCAGACTTACCAGGTAAATACATTGTTCTCGGTAATGTGCGCGTGCTCAGCCCTACGTAAACAATGGAAATTTACCTGGTAAGTCTGCTGCCACCTAGCGTTTCAAAGTCTGCCATTGCAACATTATATTGATAACTCGCACGACGCGGTCCGCACCTCCACACAAAGCGCGTCTACCAATTCCGCCATTTTGGGAGTCAATTCCTTTGCGTACATTTTAATTTCCAAAATGGCGGACATGATAGGCGCGTCATGTGACATCTGTTGCTTGTGGCTGGTTCCCCTACAAGTTTTGTTATAGCGTACACAATATTGTAATCAATATTTGTTGGGGTTATCAGCTATCCGAAACCAGATACAGCGCGTCTCAGCTGGTCGTTATAGTAGATAGAAATGACGAAGACAACATGCCAAACTAACGAAACGTTGATTTGTTTAAGTTTCAAGATAAGTACCTGACACATTTTGTACTCTTTCCATTTCCTTAGATTGTTGTTAATATCTATTTTTAATTATTGTAATGACTCTGTAATTTGACCTTCGGGTCACGAAGTGTGTCAATTTTAATAAAATTCAAAATTCAATTCAAATTAAATTGTAAAACTAGATATAAGTTTTTGTTGCAAGCACAAAAACAAGGTGTTCGAGAAGCGTATTTTTCCCCCAGGACCAAGCATCTACTACTCAGTATATGGATCTTGAACCTGTACCTTTAAGGTGACGTCATATCACACTTGATGGCGTCATCGTCGTGTGAACATTTTTTTTGGATATAACATATCCCAATTTGGATACGTGCAAAGTTTCAGTTTGGTGACCAAAGTCTTATAGAGACTAACGAAGCGTATTGTCAAAAGCAGGCTGCGCGAAATTTGAACAAAGACTAGACCACAAGCATGTTTGATGGACTTTGAACCTTGCGGTTGGTTTGCCCACCGTTTAACTGGTTTAGATCGCGTAGTGTGTGTGTGTATCCCGTGGTTTTACGTCGGGGCAAAAATACTCGTAATAATGGGTAAAAATGTATAATATTTAAAAAAAAAAGAATGACGTCATCATGTTTTTTCTTTAGATTTACGTAGTCGATATCATTGTCTATCAACATGCCAAGTTTCAACTCAGTCAGACTTGTGGTTTAGTAGATTCACGGCTTCAAAACGTGAACCTTTAAGGCGATACCTCGTGACACATGATGACGTCATCAATCTAAAACTTCACACAATATGTTGTTTTGACAAAAGCTGAATTGTGCATATCTCTGTTGCAAAACATTTTAATATTATATCATACTGAAAAGTTTTTTAACGACAAAGAATGAAAATTCATGAAGTTTGAATAAAAAAATAAAAGAAAATAAATAAAAAATCGGTTTTGTAGTTATTGAGATATGATGTCACTTCCGGTTGACCCCGAAGTAAAGGTCAACATGGGGTCACGGTTTCCAAGGCTAATCTCCAATGCCCAAGGAGTCTATACCTGAAAACAATTTTGAAAATCGGTTAAGTAGTTCTTGAGACATGGTGTCACTTCCGTTTGACCCGGAAGTAAAGGTCAACGTGGGGTCACGGTACTCAAGGCCAATCTCCAATGCCCAAAGAGTCTAAAACTGAAAAAGTTTGAAAATCGGTTGTTTAATTCTTGAGATATGGTGTCACTTCCGGTTGACCCGGAAGTAAAGGTCAACATGGGGTCACGGTTACCCAAGGCTAATCTCCAATGCCCAAGGAGTCTATACCTGAAAACAGTTTGAAAATCGGTTGAGTAGTTCTTGAGATATGGTGTCACTTCCGGTTAACCCGGAAGTAAAGGTCAACATGGGGTCACGGTACTCAAGGCTAATTTCCAATGCCCAAAGAGTCTATAACTGAAAACAGTTTGAAAATCGGTTGTGTAGTTCTTGAGATATGGTCCCACTTCCGGTTAACCCGGAAGTAAAGGTCAACATGGGGTCACGGTTACCCAAGGCTAATCTCCAATGCCCAATGAGTCTATAACTGAAAAAAGTTTGAAATCGGTTGTGTAGTTCTTGAGATATGGTCTTACTTCCGGTTGACCCGGAAGTAAAGGTCAACATGGGTCACGGTTACCCAAGGCTGATTTTCACGCCCAAGGATTTTATAACTGAAAAAAGTTAGAAAATCGGTTGTGTAGTTCTTGAATTATGAATTTTTTAAAAATCTGACATTGTTAGCGAGGTTTGCACAGACGGCTGTTTTAGAGACCAACAAAACGTAATGTCAAAATCAGGTTGCGCGAACCTTGAAAAGAGACTAGACTACAAGCATGTTTGAAGGACTTTGAACCTTGCGGTTTGATTCAATGGAGCAAGCAGCCGCTCACCATCTAACTGGTTTAGATCGCGTATTGTGTGTGTTTTCAACGCAGTTTATTCCCGCGGTTTGACAGCGGGTCAATGTATACCCGATTTCAACCATAACTGAAGGTCAAAAAGGTAACATCTCTGTGGAAAAGTTTGAGAAGGCATAAAAATCTACAACATGATGTAAAAATTGTGAGTAATGTGTATGTAAAAAGTACGAGTATTCTTTAAAGTTTGAATTGTGAAGTTTTCAACTTCCGGTTTGAACAGGAAGACAAGGTCAAACGGTATACGACTCTGTGTAGTATTTACTACATTTGTCAAGACCTCTCCGATGATGTATAGATTGTTATAATAGCTTATGTACTTCTTGAGTTATGAATTTTTAAATGATTAAACTTCGATTTACTGTATTTCAACACTTGATGACGTCATCATGACGTCACAACTACTTGATTGAGGTTTTATCAAATTCCTTACATGGTGTAAATTTGAAGTTGATCTGATAAACAGAAGTTAATGTTTTTGCCGGGAAAGTGTTTTTTGAATAATGACACCAAGGCAAACTTTGACCTTTCGTTACGACCGGAAGTAAAGGTCATGTGAATTTGGCCTTAACTTTTCAAATGTTGCCCGTGTCTTGATCTATCATATGCCCAAATATAAATACTGTAGCTGTAATATTCGGGGACATACATGCATTCGCATATGGTCACTTTTTTACCTTAAATGGCTTGTAATTTGACACCTGATGACGTCATCATGACGAAACTAAAAATGGTTTCATCTACTAATAAATATCTAACTATGTGTGAAGTTTCAAGTTTATGTGAGTTTCGAAAGTGTGTCTTTGTTAGCGGACAATCGCCGGCGAGAAGAAGAAGAAGAAGAAGTAAAAAAAAAAAAACACCGAACACCTAAATACAAAACTTTAAGTATTTTTTTTCAAATGGCCAATCACCGCCAGGGAATCCTTCGTTCTGAGTGGCACTGTTAGCTCATCAAAGTGTAATGGTGCGTAGCATACAAAGCCACATAGCAGGCTGTGCAACTTAACAATCTGAATGATAAATTCAGGTTCTTACCGGGTATTTTGTTCTTACAGATTAGTCAGCCGACATCAGTATTAAACAGGAATGATTATACGGTCGCCAACTTTTCCCATAGGGTGAGTACATCATTCATATCAATCTTATGTCGATGATAACATAATGCTTCTAAATGACATCGCTCAGTGTGACATCACTACACTGCCTTATACAGAGCGAAGAGGATCAATTGCCCTGGTCAAAACATGCTCAAAATTAATGTTAGCAATGACAGGGAAAGAGAAATTCATTATACTGCCTAGGAGTTGAGTAAGATGTAATGCCTCTTAAATATTTGTTGTCTGAAACTTTCGAAACGGTGACGCCAACGTCAGCTTACACCATGTCAGCCATTTTTTATTCTGAATGCAATTTAGAGCCTTAGATGAAACAATTGGAAGTAAGAATTACTGAACGTCTTGTGCGGATGTCTTTTCGTGCATGATGTTTCTGAAATCACTCATCACCTTCTCATAATATTCATGGGAAATAGCAACTCACATCAAAATGGCGCCATTATTAAAGTTTTCCCATTCCCATGGTTTTTTTGTTAATTACGGTGATATCCAACCACTGACACTCCTCGTTACAGAATGTTGTAGCATATCGAGAATATATAGAGGCCGTTGCCATAGAGTTGAGCTCAGCCAGTGATGATGAAGTGCGCCGCCAAGTGGATGAACTCCTTCACTTCGAGGCAGCGCTATCAGGGGTAAGCTTAGCTTATAAATATTGTGACAACAGTTGTATGGGTGAGAAAAATTACACCCACAAAATGTCCACAGCATAGGTGTACGAGTTTGTTTAATGTTCGACTACATGTGAAATAGACCATAATACTGAAATAGAATTCAAACTTTAGCGTGTCCGAGCCGTCCATGGAACCGGACTCATTTTCAAGTGGCTGAGTCATCATAGTGTGGATTCGAATCGCGGTTACGTCACCATGTTCTTGAGATAAGACACATATATTATTTGCTTCCCGACACGCAGGAGTAAATGGGTATCTGCGTAAAGTTTGCCAGTCAGTATGGTTGTAAAATAAGTAGAAATTACTACATAGCTGATTTGTGTTACCAGTGCTGCATACACTTGAGGAGTTGAGATAGTTCAGGGGTTGAGAATGACCATTGTAAGTGTCAAAATCTCCTCATATTTCAGTTCAAAAACGTCGAACATTTGCTAATTTGTTTTCATTTTAAATTATCTTTGATTTCAGATACAGATCCCAGTGCATACGATTGTTGTAGCTACGATGTACCGAAGGTTGTCAATCAAAGAATTAACACGGGAAGTTCCTGAGGTGAGTTTTAATGCAATGCAAGTCGCTACAACGAAAGCGACAACAACGACAACGACAACGACACCGACGACGACGACGACGAAGGGCACAAGGTTAACGTAATAGCAACATTACCAAAACACTAAATGGAACATGGGAACACCCTGTCTGTTTTTTGAAGGAATTTCGCATTCGCGTTCGTATGAATCCTTTCATTTTGGCCATCCTTGAGCGCAGGTCGAGGACGATTTTTTTTAATAAACTAATTCACAGCCCAATAATCTTACACGTAGAATCTTCCACCACTTCTCATTTAGTTCTAAGACCATATGTCCCTTTGTATGTATAGTCTATCAAGAAACTCAAACCCATGTGATAGACCTATTGAATAGTTATGTATTTTTTAAACAGTACGGTAAGATGTGACAATAAAAAATTAAACTATTCCTTTAAAAACAATCTTAAACTAGATCGAATGGGAGAGATATTTCGGTAATATCGTCAAGCCAAACCTTAAAGACACAGAATTAGTTGGAATGTTTACCCTGGACTACCTGAAGAGATTGGGACCCCTCCTGGAGGCCACGCCTACAAGGTAGGAATCAAACCATAGCTTGTTGTACCATTGGTGGTTGGCGCAAGGGACTAGTGCCAGAGCTGTGTATTGAGAGAGTTTTGACAATTTGCGAGAGGCCATTATCGGTCCAAAAAAACCACACCCGCATGTGCGCACAGAGGGTACCAGACTATAGACTGCACATCGTGTTTTGCTACATTGTTGGACCGAAAATGGCGTCCTGCAACCACGTGACGGAAGAAAACTGATTCCTCTATTTCGCAACTCTCTCGACAGGCCTACACAGCTCTGTCCAGTACCAATATTCCCACAATGGCTTTCCATTCAACTAAAAAAGTTAACATAAAGGTCATGTACAGACAATCTTTCCCGTGGTAAACTGTCCACATTTTTAAAACTAACCAAAAATTACATTTCGTAATGAATTTTCCACACATTTTCACTTTGAAATTTGAGTTAAAAAGAAAATCAACAGTATCAGTGATATCTGGACCCGGTTATGGTTATCAGAAATAAAAATGTTAAACGTTACTTTTTAAAATTGCAATTCGATGATTCTCAATTTTCAATATGATTTTTGTTCCCTGAGAAAACATCAAAGTACAATTGAAATTGACACATTTTGAACAGCACCAGGAAAACCAACTAAATAATTCCCTGAAGTGAAAAAGTATCCAGGAATCCTTTCTATCAACAGCTGCAGTGCGTCTCAATAAGTACGTTTTTATGGTAATAAATTTACAAATCACTGACCCTACCTTAACAACTGTGTCCCTGTATTATGGTTGTTTTCTTATTATTCAGAACAATAGCGAACTTCTTAATGTGGATGTTGGTTAAAGACAGCATGGCACTTCTCGGGAGGAAACCCCGGAAGCTTGGTGAGGAGTTTGCCTATCAGGTCAAGGGGGAGCAAGCCGAGGGGGCCCGCTGGAAGCAGTGCTTCTCCATGGTCAGCCACTACATGAAGAGTGTCATGTCTGCACTCTTCGTGGAGGAGTACTTCGATGAACAAAGCAAGTTTATGGTCAGTTGAAAGTTGTGGAATTTAGAAAAAAATGTTTTTGCTTGTTTTATAAACAATGACCACCAATCATTGACATACGCTATCAGTCTCACAGGCCTGGAATTTCATCTTTAAGAGGGCAGGGCCATTTTCGTTTTGCAAAGGGCACTTTCATTGGAAACTTTAGAGGGGGCACCAAGGGCCAAGGCCAGGGGCAACATGGCCTCTGTGGCCTCCGTGTACTTCCAGGCCTGGTCACATTGTCAAGTTAGATACGTTTCTCCAAAAAAGAGATTTTACACATGGTTGTACTCGCAAGTTCCACAATTTTATATAGTTACTTCTTAGACACGTTGTTGTTTTTGCAGATGGCCGATATGCTTGTCGACATACGGGAAATTCAACTAGAAACGTTGAACCAAACAGATTGGATGGACGAATCTACGAAAGCTAAGTCCATTGAAAAAGTATGAACTTTTAAGGTTTAGGCTCATTTCAAATTATTTGAAATAAGGGAAATCTACTACATCAGGCGCGGTTTCTACCGGTGGGGCGCCGGAGGGGGGGGGGCGTCTGGTGGACTGAATAATTTCAGTCAATTCGGGAAAAATCTTCCAAGGATACACCATGTTATGAACATTAACATTTTGTTTAGTATAAGAATGGAAAAATTAATAACATATCGATTCTTGGCAAGCGAAAAAAGTTCCAAGCAACCAAATTTAGACACTCCCCCCCCCCCAACACACACACATGTTTGTCGACCTCGTAAATCGAGGATTTCTCTTTGTTCTCCCATTGTTTGGACTTGGTTATTTTCAGCGACGTCCCCATTGGTTTTGTACAGAAGCTTAGCGAGGACGTCCTCGCTATGTTAAAACACCCACATCCCTTGTTGTATTCCTCGGTTTCGACGGGTAGACATCCCCAACACTCATATCCAAAACAGAGTCAAGGCGACCCTTCAAATGGAGTCCAGCAACTATGTCTAGAATGACTCCATTTTAAGGTTCAACTGACTCTCTTCAGAGTCAAATGCCTTCCTTTGGAAGAGTCATAACGACTCTTGAAGAGTCATGGTTACTCTCTTCAGCGACTCCTTTTAGGGGTCAAATGACTCTGTTCACGAGTCATGGCGACTTTTCTAGTAGAGTCAATTCTAGTGGAGTCAAATGAGCCTGTTTGTTCGTCGGTGGAGTCAAAATGTACTTGTTTGTAAGAATTGAAGTATAAAACATGTAAGTTATGTGGTGTTTAGGCGTTGTGTATAGAACATAATGTACTTGTACTTGTAGTTGTACTGTAGGCGAAGCGTTACAATAGGAATGGTGGGAGACAAACAAAATATCCTGGGTCGGTATAGCTGGCCATGCTGGCGCGGATCAGGCCCAGGCATTCATGCATTGGCATTGCAACAGCTAAGTTAGCTGTTACTACTACTTACTACTACTACTATGATACTACTACTATAGACTACTACTACCGGTACAACTACATTGCCACATGCCAATGGATGAATGCCTGGGCCTGATCCGCGCAAGATGGCCAGCTTGCTAGCTACCCACCCAGGATATTTTGTTTATCTCCCACCACTTCTAAGTAACGCTGGGCCTACAGAAGTTCTACAAGTACATATACACAACGCCTAAACACCACATAACGTTACATGTGTTATTATTCAAAACTTACAAACAAGTACAATTTGACTCCACCGACGGTGTTACTCTTGGCATGATGAGCTACATGCTACGCAATGACATGTCATCGGAAATCCAAGATGGCAACCAACATAGCAACGAACGTAACCTGGATACCGCGGCCGGTTCTCATTGTTAGACTAGGCAATAGAGTTAGTGACCAGACCACTGCGGCTGCTGCGCGCTGCAAGGCCCGCCAATACGACTCCGGGCCGGAGTCAAAATGACTCTGATTGTAGTCCAATTGACCCTTAATGAGAGTAACGTGTAGTTTACTCTGCGTAAAGAGTCATTCGACTCCACTTTGGATATGAGTGAACCCCCACTCACAAGTGTGTAATGGTCTCCAATCATGGACCCTGGTTTGATCAACTCTTTGTCCTGACAAATGTGGACCCATTGTTTTCCTTTGTGATATCAATCGTGGACCTATTATCCCTTTTGGTATAAGTCCTCGGTTTGAATGTTACAAAGTTACACACACAAAAGGCATACCATACAGTATAAATATGTCTTATTACAGCAGCTTCGTTTATTTTAACAGGCACTTGCAGTTCGGGAGCTTATCGGCTACGCTAACAGCGTCAGGAATCAGACACTCCTTGAGTTGGATTACGAAAACGTAAGCTATGATTTGAAATTTCTTAAAAGTGGATTTTACTAAAATGTTCTCAGATGTTGTTTACAGAAAACGACATCTCAATAAAAATCGTATATTTTTTCCCTCACATTTCACAGATGATAATTTCACCAGATAATCATTTTGAAAACCTTTTTGAGGCTACGAGGAATTACGTCAGAAATTCTTTAAAATCATTTAGAAGGCCAGTTGATTTTTCAAGGTGAGTTTAATCGTTAGAAGCATTTGTTTATTTCTTAAAATTATTTGTTTATATCATCTACACGTACATTTACTTCATTGCTGTTGGTGAAAATTAATTATTTAACGCTTGCAAAAAGTTTGATGACAGTATCATGTATGACAATGCTAGTATCAAATTATGACACAATTATTGCTGTGTTTTGTTCACTCATTAACGGCATTGATGTAGAAATTCATTGAAAGACAAAAGACTATTCGAATGCATTATACATCATGCTTCACCAAAAGAGGGCGCTATTTCGATTAGAAACAAGGATGTTAAAGTTGGACTATGTTAACAAATTCATCAAATAATTGAACCAGGAATATTTTTACAATAACATTTATGTAACTATATCCCAAATTGACTTTATCTTCTCTGTAGATGGCCAGATAAATCCACAACATTCCACGCCACCGCTTTGTACGAGTATGCATTGAATAGAATAAGTAAGTGATAATATTATTTCACTTTGAGTTATTCACAAACATGGCGACTGCAGTACACTAGTCCAAACGTTGAAAACAAAAAAAACGGCTCTTCCTTCTCATATCCAACACTCCTTCCAAAATAGAGATTTGTTTTTCACATGGTTGTATATTAACAAGAATTACAAGAAATACACACAAGAAAATTCCCCTAACCTGAGATTTGTGAACTTTCTAAAGAAGAAAATAAATAAATAAAACCCAAGTCAATTTCAGTCGACATTTGGGCTTCTTTAAACCCTGCAATGGCAGTCTGCCTTCCATACACCATTGAAGAATCCTTCCATACGCCAAACCCTGGGGAGCCCAATGTTTTTTAATAAAGGGGGTGAGTTTTGTAATAGAGGAGATAAGGCTAAGGCTGCACAAGTGAAGAGGTATGGCGACAGAGGGCGCTATTTATGTTAAATGGATGTCACAGTGGGGCTTAGTCGGCGTTAGACTTATGTTTGTGTGTGATTTTTCAAAATGTGACATATGTGTCACGTGGGAATCCCCGGGGTAAGAACCCGCTGGGGGCATCTTTTCTTCAAAACAATATTGTCCTCTTTGTCCCCCAAAAAGGTCACTACAGGTTGATGTAGGTCTATTCTATTAAATTCAAGCAGTCTGTCCCGAGCCTTAATGGTTCATTAGGCCGGTGTTTTTATCCGGTTTGCATTGGCATTAAACGAATGAAAATATCTGTATTCCCTCTGGACAGGATACCAGTCCATCGCAAGTTACTCGCCAGCTCTCACTGGTACCCATTTGTACTCCTGAATGGCGAGAAGCAATTATGTGAAAGTGCCTTGCTCAACGACACAAGTGTTGCGACTGACCTGGCCAAGATTCGAACCCACAATTTGTAATTTACAGAACTTGAGTCCACCGCCCTAGACCGCTCGACTAGGACACACCACTTAAATTCAAATCAACATTTATTCAAACTTCTCCAGGCCTTATACTTCTTTTGAGGGTCACTCATCGTTCCTAAGAAAAAAAAGTTCTAAGCCAAAACGACAACTTATCATTTCTCAGTTTTTTCTCAGTTTATTTTTTCTTTTGGATTTCCCTCACTATTCTCAGCATTTTCGGCAGGGATTATTCAGCATCCGTTTTTCAATAGCAAAAATCCTAGGTAAGTTTTTAAATTATTACTATAACTATTATTTAGTTGTCATCATTCACATACAAGAACTGAATTGAGCTAAATCACTGTTCCCCCGGCGTTATCTCCTGAAAGGGGGTTGTTGTTGTTTTTTTTCGAGAGAGGTTGCTCACCTTTCTTTTTGTAGCGTGAAAAATTATTTATAAAATATTTGCGGAAAAATAAAACGGAAACAATATACAAAAAAGGTCATTTTGATAAACAAGTGTCGCAACTGAAAAGGCCACCTATTCTGCAATTTACAGAATTTGAGTCCACCGCCCTAGACCGCTCGGCCCACGACAGCCCCTTTAGGTTGAATAGTTAAGTTAATTTCTTTTCATTTCAGATCAATGAATTATGGCGGCATTGGATTTGTTATCGGTCATGAACTCATGCACGGATTTGACAACATAGGTAAGTCAAGGACCCTGGACTTCAAAAACAAAACGGGGGCAAAAAAAACAAAAAAAAAACAAAATACTGTTTTCTTGGTTTTGTATTTTGCCATTAAGTTAGGATAGTTCTGTATTAAAGGCACTGTACACGTTTGGTAATTACTCAAAATATCTATAAGCATAAAAACTTACTTGTTAACGAGCAACGGGGAGCTGTTGATAGTATAAAACATTGTGAGAAACGACTCCCTCTGAAGTAACGTAGTTTTTGAGAAAAAAACTTCTTGCAAGATGTTTTTATTTCTATCTGAAAGCACAACAATTTGTACAACAAGGGTGTTTTTTCTTTCATAATTTTCTTGCAACTTCGATGACCACTTGAGCCAAAATTTTCACAGGCTTGTTATTGTATGCATATGTTGGAATACCGCAAGTGAGAACACTGGTCTTTGACAATTACCAAACGTGTTCAGTGCCTTTAAATCAACAAAAAACAAAAAACAAAATACTGTTTTCTTGGTTTTGTATTTTGCCATTAAGTTAGGATAGTTCTGTATTAAAGGCACTGTACACGTTTGGTAATTACTCAAAATATCTATAAGCATAAAAACTTACTTGTTAACGAGCAACGGGGAGCTGTTGATAGTATAAAACATTGTGAGAAACGACATAGAAATTTCTGGCATAGAGCAAGTTTTAGACATACAACCCGCTGATGATGAGGCTTCTGTTGAATGAGTTTAAACTGATGTCCATCAGTTGCTTAATATAAATGTTTTTGCATTGAATTCAAAGGTCGGTCGTTTGATAAAAGTGGCAACCTCGAGAAGGTGTGGTCAAACGGTTCAATACAGGCGTTCCATGAAAAGACGAGTTGTCTCGTAGAGCAGTATTCAAACTTCACAGTGGACCAAGTTGGAAGGAAGGTAAAACAAAATCTACTATCAACCAAATTCAAACACCACAGGATTTATTTTCGTCTTCTTGTCTTCTTCTTCTTTGTTGGTGTGCATTTTCATCACTCCATTACAGCGAGCCGTTAAAAAAAATACAAAACCTCTTTAAACTAATCTCCTTGTAGAGTTGTACTTAAGGTTAAATTAGTTAAAGTTATTATTATGCAGTAATACATTATTAGGATTTTAGTGCATGAAGATATGATATGTAGTTTTAAAAAAATACAAATAGGCTCTGGTAGCACTAGATTTTTCCACCGTAAGTAGTGCGTTGTACATTGTCTTGGTCCTCACAGAGTGAGCAGAAGTGACATAGCTGATGCAATCTTCAGCAATGCTGTGACTTATATTGATCCAAAGGGAGTAAGAAAGGCCAGTTAGTAGCGGCTTTACCAACATGATCAAAGGGGAACCATTTAGTGATCCATGTGGTTACGAATGGCATGCATCAGAAGTAGTTTCACCAATATTCAAATTGATTATCTTGATTCATAATATAGAGAATGAACTTGACAGCAGTGCAAACTTTGTCAATTTTCCAATGTTCCCAATGGCGTAAAATATCTAGTTGCGTCACTGATTGTACCCTATCTTGATTCAAAGAAACAAACGTACACCGCTACAACAGCAGTTTCGCCAACTGTAATTTCATTGATTAATTCTGGTTGTGAAGCCAAGGACTCTAAGAAAAGCGAACTTAATCACTATAATAGCCATGAACCCAGAGAGAATACAAAAACGAAGTTTCAGTTTTAGATCTGGGAGGAAAACACCAGAGATTTATTCCAGGGGAAAACCCACGCGATCAGGTAAGGACTGAAAACCCAATCCTAAATGATGGAATCTTTGCCTCCCTTTCAGGTCAATGGGAAACAGACGTTGGGTGAAAACATCGCCGATAATAGTGGTCTCAGGCAAGCCTTTCTGGTAAGACATAACATGACCGGAGTTGATTTCAAACTTATGTAATATCTAAATCACATTCTGTAAAACATTTTCTTCAAGAAGGTCGCCTATCTTATGAACAAAATATAAATCATTATAAATTATTACAGGACCCTAAGAAGGCTACTTAAAGTGAAGGCTCGTGTAAAAAAGGACTCTGCTTAGTACTGTAGTGGAGTAATCGTAGCATACAGCCCCAATGCCATCACTTTTCCTGAAGACCGTCAAAGCTAACTGATCGAAACGTCAAATTGTTTAACCACCAGTTCTTTTAAATACCACCACATCTCAACAAGAGTTAAGAAAATGTTATGGTCTTATTGCAAGACCCACTAAATTGTTTCCCATTATCCAAAGTATTAAGTAAAACAACAATGTTAATCTTTTCAGGCATACCGTAGATGGGTGGCCCGCAACAGGGCCGAGGAAGCCCCACTTCCAGGAATAAACCTAACTCACAATCAGCTATTCTTCCTCAACTTTGGCCAGGTAAGAACATACTTAACAATCACTCCACCCGCCAACACAGTTAGAAACAATTGAAAGTGCATTTCCCTTCACCAATCGCGGAAGCATAAAATAGTACTTAATGTTTTTGTCTGGGATCAGAAATGGATGGGACGAAAGATGCAGTTTAGGAACTAAGATGAATTTGACTAAACGGTACAATTATTAGTAGGCCTACGCACATTTTACGAGATGGCTTTCAGTGAAGTTCTATAACAAAAAGAAGTAAAACTTCACTTTTAAACAGTTCAAATACATTGGTGTGATCAACACTGTAATCAGTACTTCCCACAAAGCCTGTTGATACTGTGTGGGGAATAACAAACTCGTTGTTCTCATGCGCGATTACATAGAAATGTACTTCTTTTCATGCCACCGTAAATTATTGATTGATAAATTTGTGACTAGGCGGCTTGTGTGTAGCAATTACAATGTTTGAAGGGGCGTTTTGTTATACATTTCGGTGCTGTGTGGCATGGTGTACCACCGCCCCCTCCTCTTGTGTCTTCATTGTGTTATGTGAATCTCAGGAATTATTTAGAGGATTTTAAGGGTGGGGTGCTTCTGTATAAGAGGAAAAGAATGGAACATTTGGGGGGAGGGGTCACACCCTCCGCCACATATCGGGCGTGGTCTATTGTTGTAGGGTTTGACACAGTCAAAAGCATCTAAAAAGCAACGGGTAACAGTCGGGGTTGACTTTGCACCGAATGAATAGTATTAACTTATTTTATTTTTTTGTCAAAATATGAAAACTATATTAAATGTTTCCTTTCCATTGCAGATCTATTGTTCAATGCATCGGGACCAGTTCCTTATTCACACGTTACAGTCAAATTCACACTCGCCATCAAAATTTAGGTAATTATTTGGTTTAACCCATACACCGATGTGTAATAAACGATGTATTCTCAGTACTTTCCCGATTCCTGTGAAAAACAACAACACAGGAATATTACTCGGGTGGGATAAGAACCCAGGACCTTTTCAATTTTAGAGCAGATGCCACTAGACCACCGAGATTGCCCGGTAGCTAGAGGCAGTTCGAATCATATGTTTTAGCAGCAAGCACCGCAACAAAAATAGCATCGGGGATAAATATTATTTGGTTGTATACTCAGTACATCGTTAACAACACACATCAGTATGCGTAAAATTTATCCCCGATGCAAATTTAACATCTATTAAAATTCAGGTACTTCAACATAATCCAGAACATGGTCAAGTTGTTGTCAGAACTCTTAGGCCGTGTATGAGTTACCGGCTGCGACTGTGGCTTGATGGTCACGTGAACATGCATTGAAACATATATAGGATAGCCATAGCAACACCCTTAGCAACAGCCGTAGCCGTAGCCACAGCCGCCAATTTAGACCCGGCCTCAACTTGGATGAAATGAATGCCAAATGAATTTAAATGCTTGCCTATCTAAAACAAAATACAAAAACAAATAAATAAATACATGATAAAAATAACTATCTTTTTCTTTGTCTTGTCTTTAGAGTATTAGGGTCTGTTATGAATTCGCATGAGTTTGCTGAAGCTTTCCAGTGCAAGTCAAATTCACCGATGAATCCAGAGGGAAAGTGCTCCGTCTACTAACCATCAACGGTGACTGTGTTTTTTTGTATAACTAAATCGGGACCAATGTCTGGTATCTTGTCTAGAGCGCCACCACTCGGCAGGCTGATTCAACCCCTTACCTCACCTCTGTGTATTTAGAAAAGGATTTGATGCCATGATAACGCACTTCCTTTTCGGATTTATTTAATTCATTTCGTGTGGGGGTTTTTCATGGTTACCCTATACCTCTGATTTTACATTCTTCATGTCATTTATTATTAGTCTGATTTTGACCTATTCTTGAAACAACACAAATATAAATTAACCAATAAACTAACTCGCAGAAGGATGGGCGTTAATTACTGAATAGATTTCATGGTTCGCTCATACAAGTCCTCATTACAAAATAAAGTATACATGTCTAGTTTTTAATCATTTCTATTATTACTATTCTTCTGGCTGAAATTATGGTAATTCTAAGTCTGGCTCCCTGCATGGCAATCATACATTATCTCGATGCATTAAACCCATTGAAAAGCGCCACCTTATTCTCCCTTCGGTCCAGCTGCATGTACTTATTGGGGCAAAATGGCTACCGGTACCGCCAGGTCAACGTCATACTGCCGCTAAGGCACAAGCTGAATTTCCAACACAGCCTCTTGCGTGTATGGGTTGGAATAAAGAATCAGTTAGTTAGAACTACCTTTTTTGCTTTGATCCAAGGCATGTTCTTCGCTGAAAGCCCTTGGCATGCCGAAGTTACGGTACTTGGCTTAAATGGGCTGGAAGGGGTTCCCGGGGTACCCGGACATTACCACTTAGGCATGTTTCGAATTGAGTACGTACCGACGAGTAGCGATGCTTAACCCAAATAGGAGCGCACCGGGCTGCGCTTGGTTTATGACTCCATAAACAGCTTGCTTAGTATGCTAGTGAATCGCTCAAGATCTAAGCCGTGGACAACAAAATAAAGGACAGTGACGAAGACAATGACGTGGTTAACAGTAAAAAATAAAGTCACTTTCTCTATCAAGGGCTTATGGGAGGTAAGGCCAAGCCTTAATTGTTAATTAGGGCATAGGTGCTTTATGTTAAATGCTTGCTATTTTTGAATCAAAATAAGGTATGTCATATTCTGTCGTATCAGCCAAATTTTAGCAGTTGGTGGTTTGGTGACTACTCTCTCTGAATCAAGATAAGGTACAACACTGACCATGTTGGCAAAACTGACATGACACATGTATTAATTAATGCATACTCTCTTTGAATCAAGACAAAGTACAACATTGACGTGAAGAGGAAATGCTGAAACCTTTATATGCCTATCATCTTTGAATCAGGACAAGGTATAACATTGGTAATGAGGGGAATTGCTGCAATATGCTTGAATCTAGTTCGTTCATCTTGACTGACTGCTACCTTTTATCCTGAATTAACTAAATGCCTTCCGGTCCTATAAACTTGTTCTTGGTTTGTCCTTAAAAAAAACCTCTCTATACGATGCATTGAAACATACACCATCGAATGTTTTTCGTTGTCATACTATGGTCACCTCTCATGACTTGCTTTTTATAAGCTCCATGTACGATTTCACTCGTCCCTCTATAAACAAAGACAACTAAAGGGTTTGAGAGAATGCACCCTTGAGAAAACCTGTACTGCACTATCCCTATAAAGACCTCTTCACCCTTTAATAAAGTGTTCCACTTTCATACAAAGAGAGTGTTTACCAACATCATTACATTCCCAGGGTTGAATCAAATATACCTCTCCCTACTTCATTCAGATGTCAGAAACCCTGTTACCAGGATACGAGCGATATGCGATGATATCAGACGGAACACTGACTGGCGACCGACCGCTGATGACTTTACTTTTAGCCCCGCCATAAAACACCCTGTTTATGACATAAAGAGGTGCTGCAACACTGTTTTATGTTTGTATACTCTTTTCATTGCTTCATGGTTTTCATTAAACAGATATCATACTATCATTTTGTTTTGTTTTATGTTTATTATATGTCCAGCAAACAAATACAAAGCAGGAAATTAATACCGCATATATAGTACCAAAGGCAGAGTTATAAACAGTAATTGCCATCTGCAACCAGTAAGATTTTGTACAACAATCAGGGAGATATCTAGAATTACATTCAACATAACAGGGAAAAAGTTTCCATAGTCAGGGAGAGTTTCAAATTTGTTCATCAGAACATGGAAAGATTGTTTTATTTTCAGGGAACTTTCTGCAGAATCAGGGAGAGTTGGTAGCTCTGCATCTGACCATGATCTGATATGAGTTAGCTGCCAATTAATGTCAATATTTTCACAGAAAATGCAGAACAGACGATCACATTCGACAACAGGGGCAACAGCAGTGCGACATCAAGATACACACAGTCATCTGCTGAGAAACCAGAGGCAGATTTGTCTTTATAAAAAATGAAACAGATGAGTCTTAAATGATGAAAAAGAGACTTAGGACCTGGCTATCAGAGGAAGTTGATTCCAAATTGGGACTATCCGCTGCTGACAATAAAAATACTTCTGCGATTCTGTTTTACAAAGAGGAACAGATGACATGAAGGAATCAGAAGAAAGTCTAGTGGTGGGACGGCCCCAAGTCATATTAGAACTTACATAACTATCAATATTCATGTTGATTTGACCAATATTGTACATTTAAAAAAGTATATCACGAGAAACACAGCATGTAAATGGCTGCGGGTGCACCCTGTGTCCATAAACGGAAAACGTTGGTGCTTGGTGCCCAGCAAATTAATTGATCTTGTATTGACTATTTATTGGTTAAATTTGCAACCACGAAGTAATGACAATCTGTACTAGATGCCGATTGACAATGAACCTTGATAAAATGCGACCAGCAATGGATTTGACAACCGGCTTGGGAACTCTGACAAAACTGACCAGACAATACAACTAATGAATGGTGATGCTGACGAGACGATTTTCGTGGAACTTGTAAAACATAACTAATATTCGGTAGAGAGGTAATACATGTTTGTTCGTTGTTGTTTGTTTGTTTGTTTACATGATCTTCCCACCAAGGGAATTCGGCAAACTGCCACGAAGGGATATAAACACCAAGCTGGCAACAGCCAATCTCTCTCATACAAACATTGGTTTATGAATTGCACAAAGCGATAAACTGTGATTCAGTAACTAGACGATAATATATATTTGGCTTGCGGTAACAACATGTGTATATCTACTTTGCTGTGTACACAATCTACACAGCAAAGTAGATACACATGGTGTTACCGCAAGCCAAATATATATTGATACCACACCATACAATGCCTCAAAACCTATATACGATAATACTTACTCTATCATTGTGCATGTACATCTGAAGTTTGCATTTGTGTTTTTGTGGAGACAGAAGTTTTAAGCACAATTTGCAAAGGGAGAACAAGTATGAACAATATGAACAAGTAATTAATAGATGTTGCATCAGGGATAAAGAATGCTATTTGGTTGATGAACAAGTATTTGAAAAGTAAAATATCAAGTGTTAGTTTTGTTCAGTGCCATCACACAAAACAAACAGATATCTCAGTAAATGTTTCAACTTTCACACGAATTTTAACATGCTCGACTTACTTATTCGTACTACAATAATTATGAAAAACTTACGAATTATGTGTCCGACGAAACAAGCAGGCCTTTTCGAAATCATGGCTTCAGCTTGGGCTTCGGCCTCGGCTCCGTCCGCCTATTTGAAGCCATGTACAGAAAAGCGCACGTTTAATCAAAAAATAGGTCACAAAGCCTGAGTCAGAGCCAAAACCAGAGCCGTGGTTTCGAAAATAGCAAAAGAGTCTAGACTGGGTATAGACTGTGCAAGTCTCGCGCCTTGGTCCCACGTTGTTTTAACGCGTGAAGGAAACAAACTCTCGTCCTATTACGGGTCCCAATGTTCGAATACGCGCGAGACTTCTACAGTCAATTGGTCAGGTACCTTCAATTTATAAGCATTGCTATAATGCATATACATACGGGGAGCCAGACGAAAGTGTACGCCACATGAGCCGATGTCATTCAAAAAATAAACGAGTTCTTTTTAGATCTACTTGGGAAGTTTTTACGAAATCAGTTTTCCTATCAGAGCGTTTTTGTTACTACTTTTCTGTGTATTCTTAGAACGTAAAAATTGTATTTTTTCTTGAGAGAAAAACAATCTTAGAGTGTATTTTAAAATAATAATTTCATTGAACTTACAGATGGAAAGGGCACCCATCCTTGGGGGTTGTCTGTTATATTCATGTCATTTCTGTACATCGTGTCAAATATTTAATTGTTTCTCTTGTATAAAAAGATAAATATCTAACCAACATGGCCGGGCGAAAAAAAAGGAAGCCAGTGTATAATTGTTTAAGTAGGGAGTTAAGGCACGCGCTTTGTGGAGTTCCTACGTGACTCCGAATGGCTGCAGCGTTTGAATAGGTTGATTCAGAACAATGTAAACATGACTGGGAGTCACGATCATGGGCTTCATTCTATGGTTTAACATCGATGCGAGATGATCAAGTTATGGAATTATAGAAGTATTGTCGGCGTTTGAAAACCCAGACAGTCAAAAATTGTATTATTTTTACTTTCACTTAATGTAGAATATGTTTCGGGGCATTGTGTACACAGGGTCGGCGGTATACGTTTACTAACTGAGAATGCACCGCTACTGCAGTGCAACTACTCCGACAATGTGTCCTACTGACATACAGAAATACTATATAAGGCACAAATTTGCAAAATCCGATTTTCAAAGGTATTTCTTCCAATACCGTTTCTGTTTAAGGAAGTTTTAAGTATTACCAACGGCATTTTGTTTACCTGAAAAGAAATGGTAGTATGAAACAATGACGTTTCGACCATTGTGATTCATGTGTCTTCGGGAAATTACCAAGGTTTTCTCAGCATGCGTTATAATTCATATTACATATATTTGATCCTGCATCAACAAACCTCCTAAGATAAAGATCCAACCTACACAACATTATACCCCAGTTTGTATTTAATATCTAGTTACCATTTCTTGAAACTATTGTCCCCGGTTCTAAAATGATAAACAATGTTTCGCTTTAAAATCTCACCAAGGTCATTAGCTCTTACTCTTGGGATTTTCGGTCATGTTAACACCAAGTTTCAAAATTAATTCAAATTATGCAGAATTGCTAATATCGAATCATAAAAGTTGGTTTTAGTTTTCCCCCTCACCAAAACATTATCATGAAAGCATTGTTACGAAGTGCTTCCGGAGTCCATTTGAACCTTATGTGGAATCGAACCCAATACCACATTCTTCAGCAGATGTCTTAACCGCTAAACTATAAAAAGCTTGCCAAGGTCGTGAAAAGCTGTGCTTTAAAATGTAGGAGGTCGAGGGTTCCACGCCCACCACAGGACTCTGAAAGTACTTTTAATAAATATAATACAGTGCTTTTTAATCATACACCGGTGTGAGCAAAACTAAAACAGTTTTTGTTGTCATCCCCAATGTAAATAAAATGTACATCGTTGTATCAGTGTTTAAAGGTATACAAACTATAAGATATATCAAGTAATAATGTATAGATATAGCTAAATGTACAGATATACTGTAAGTGTGTTTTATACGAGAAGCTTTATCAACATATTTACTCACATTATATGTAACTGTATGTCTTTTTCTACTGGATATGTTATTACCGTATAATAACAGATTCTGTTAAACTCTACATGTGATTTTATCTTAACAGTGATAATTATACTTGTCTTGCTTAAGAAACCAATTTGAAGCATAAAGTATAATCAAGTTCCCGCGCGAACTAATGGTGTATTGTCTGATGTTATTAGTCTACCCCGACCGATACGCAGTTTGCACTGACCTTATTTTGATATTGAATCATCATCTAAAACGAAATCAAACAAACGCTCAGTGATTTATAGTGTATTGAATCAAAGAAACTTGGCAACAAGCAATCGGGACACTCTATAAACGACGCAGTAGTGTCAGTTAAACAACATGTATAACGAGTGTACTGTGTACAGAAATACTAATCGAAGATTTGACTTATTTCAGTGAATCAATTTTAAAGTGAAGGAGCAAAAATCGTGGATGTGAAGGAGGGTGTGGGAGGGGCAGGGTGTAGAGTGACGTTCAGTCAATATATCGACCCATAATAGGGCCGGGGATCTAGATGGAGATCTAGCAAGTTGTACACAAAATTACAATACAAATCCCGAACACGCTAAATCTTCCGGGTCAGAATTGACCTGGATTCCAGGTCCAAGGAGGCCTGACCCATTTCTGGGTCAGGCTGACCCGGGAAGTGTTAAGCAGTGGGGTTTAAGTCAGATTTTGCATCATTTTGACCCATTTCTGGGTCATTTTGACAAAGATTCCGGGTCATATTCACCCAAAATTGGGTCAGGCACCAAGGGACCCAGCCCGGGTCAATTCTGACCCGGATATGTTTTCAGAGTGTATAAGTACCAATGCGCCTGAGACACAATTCCGTCTGAAACACAAGGTCGAGCTCAAGAACACGGAAAAATCCAACATCAAAGTTTCCTTGATTGCCCCAATCGAATTAAGTCCAATATGAACATTCACAACAACCCAGACAACACTCAAACTGTTTTGTTTGTTTTCACCAAAATGAAATACTATTAGTAGCTTCTTATATTATAGCGATCAAATCCGTCACTCAGTGATGCTCATGGCGCTCCAACATTATTACCCCTGGTCACTGGGCCATTCCATTCCGCAAACCATCTCAGCTCCTATGGGAGTATACAGCCTTTGCTGCCAAACATTTAGCGCACCATGCTAAATCAATCACAAGAACCATCTCTGACCTCACATGTACCCATTTACTCCGGGCTGAAGAGAAGCAGTTATAGCTAAGTGTCTTGCTCAAGGACACAAGTAGTGTCATGACCGGGTGTCGAACCCACACCCTGATGACGCTTAGCCATCAGTACTTGCATCAATAGTCATTTTCATGTTTGTATCTAACCATCCATTTTGCATTTTTCGATCTCATTGATTGATTGGTTTATTTTATTTATTTTAAATCATCAGACAATAAAAACGTCTTCACCATGAGTAGTCCAGGGATACAAAAGGGGTGTGGCGAGGGGGGCAATGGTTCTGAGCGGGGGTGGTGGGGCTCCCCCTGCTGTTATCCCACTATATATATCAACTGTGTGAGCTTATACTCGCAGCCCAATCATAGAGCCCTGCGTAACAGCAACGCATGTGTGGCGGTCTATAACATGAGTCGTTCAGCAGGGGGTATCGACTTTGAGACTAATAACACATGACACAAGATAACATGAAGCTATGCTTGAGATGACTGTCATCCCGTAGGTCTCCTTATGGTCTGGAAAACAATCAGGTCAATCGGGTTAGACTTGACTTCGCCTCCTTATAGAAAGAGTATTGAACCCCAGCAGCCAAGGGACAATCAACTCCAGATTCTTCTCTCTTTTTTCTCTCCCTTTGTATCTTTTTTTGTTAATTGAGTGATCAATGTTTGGGGATTCTCGTTCCTTTGTGCAAACGCAAAATGCAATTACTTGGATGAATGCCCACTTACCAATTAATGTAATTAGGACATTAAGCATAATTCAGTATGGCTTTAAAAATATACTTAAAGGCAAGAAGTAAAAAAACAACGTGAAGGAATCGTGATTTTTGACATGCCCTTCCCTTCGTTAATACAGTGCCGGATTGATTGACTCTTGGTGTGTTGAATTAATTGGTTTATAATCATCATAAAGCTTTTTATTTATTTCATTATTTTGTCCCATTGTTGTTTTTGGTTTTTGTGTATTCATAAAACATATTTACTATTTTCGTTTCATGTTTACTTATTTATCTCTTTCTTTCTTTCTTTCTTTCTTTCTCTTCGTTTATTTCATTTCATTTATTCATTATTCTATCATCTTCTTCTTCTTCTTCATCTTCTTTTTTTTGGGGGGGGGTGTTGGGTTCGTTGAACGCAGTTTTGGCGTGTTACGGTATAAGGCTCCGATACATTATATAGAACATGTCCCGCCGTCGTTCCAGCCCAAAAGCTCTTTGCACATGTCGACCGTCATTGTAAAATGTATACGGTTATGAAAATATAGGTAGTTGACCCCTTAATATCGTGCATCAATAATTACCATCATGCACTGCATGCTGGGTCATTTATCAAAGGCTTTCAGGTGTGTCAGTCGGTTTTATCGAAACTCAAACCCCCTCCCTCCTCTATGCCGCAACGAGAATATTAATTTTGTTCTCTTTCACACTGTGCAATATAACATTAACCATTTTCAGACGAACATCAGCCTATGTTTTACTGTAGTGTAACAACCTGATATAACCCTTGAAATGGGCTAAAACAGAGAGGGTGTGGATTTTTGGTTACACCTTTAATCTACACCCGTTTATAGGTATTATACATGATTGGTAGAGCTGACAAAATAGTCGCAGACAGTGTTCATGTTTTGTGTGACCAACCATAAACATGAAATAACAAACCTGTGAAAATGTTGGCTTAATCCGTTTTGTGAGTCCGGAGAAAATATAATAGTGAAAAAACCATGCACAATTTTCAGCATGTTATAAAAACCTTGTCCTTAAATATGCTTGAAACAATCGAAATCAGCGTTTTTTAAAGGTTCTCATATACAATTTTTCTTGAATATGAATTCATTTCAGAGTGAAACATTTCACAGGAAAAAAACGGTTCTGTATTAAACAATTATATTTTTTATCCTTATCAATCCTGTATAATACCTTTAAGTGTTTAGATCGAGACAAATGTTCCAAGTAGTTACTAATAATGCATAGACGCGTTAATCAGTCAAGACGGTCGACAGACTCTCTTTTTCCACCACCATTATTAAAAACGGTTTATCCTGATAATGCTCTTCGCCCAATTAAGTTTACAGCCCCAACATTAGTGCCCCGGGAGTAATTAGAATGTGACTGTGTAGTGTCTTGTTGTTCCTCCTGCTTAAAAGCCGTCCAAATTGCGATCACATCATCGTCTGTTTCAAGGCAACCAAGGATGAGCTCTCAAGTGTATATTGGACTGCACCTTAGAGAGAAGGGAAAGAGGCAATCTTTCCACCTTCATAAGATGGATGGTTTTACTTTATGGAGAAGAGATTCCTATGAAATTAGGAAGTAGCATTATTTTGAATCTAATGAGAAACCTATGTTAGCTTGAGAAACCTTAGGGAGCCTTTATTGGGAGTGGGATTCATTGTTGGGTAACTTGGGCTAAGGCTAGTCGGTTGCCTCGGTAACAATTTCCTCATATTTTGATTTAACACACAGGTATTTTAAAGCTGTCATTCGGATGGGACGTTAAGCCGTAGGTCCCGTGTGTTGTGTAATGCACGTAAAATAACCCATTGCACTTATCGTAAAGAGAAAGGGGTTCGCACCGGTGTTCCTGGTTTGGTTGGCTGCATGCATATTGCGCCACAGCACCCTGTAAACCATTACATTGTGCTATGTAAAGGAAAAAAGGTCTCATACTTCAAAAAACGTAGCTCCATATTTATAGGCCTACCTTGCAGGAACAAATACTGAATGTTGGAGTGCCATGAGCGTCACTGTTGTGATTCAGCAGTTCAGCACATTTTACAGCTTTGAAGAAAATATTTGTGTACAGTCTTCTTGTAACTTGTACAAGTGTCTTGGCGACCTTCCTTTTACAATTTCCTTGTAAGGAATAACATCTTAGGCTGAACAAATTCAGAGAAAGGTAAGTTCACATCTCAGAACAAAGATATTGACAATAGGGAGACAGCCAACATGGCTCAACAGATAGCTCAGTTGTTAGAGCGCCGGCACACGTCAAACCGGAGGTCGCAGGTCTCGTACATTTATCTTTGTTCAACTCAAATTTATGTTCACAACTTTTAATTACTAAAACATCGCTGAGGAATGTGTGGAAAAACGGATGAAAGGTGTGTGATAAAACGAAGGAGACAACTTTTTATGCCAAATCGACCTCCCCCGGCCGAAAAAAGGACAGAAATTTACATGTATACAAGACTAAATTTGCAGACAAAAAAGGTTTGCCTCAAAATAAAAATGGATCGACTGTACAGGAATCTGATTAGCTGCAGTTAACTTCCAGCAGAGAGATCTATAAGAGACTCGGGTCTGTGTGATCAATACTTATCCCCTTTTGCACAAGCGCTTTAAGGAAGTTTAAAAGCCTCCTATACGAGCTGACTTTCCAACAAACTCAACTACCGACGAATGCCCGCAGCTTAAAGGGATGCTATACGTTTGGTATTTGGAACCCACTGTTTGCTTCAATCCTACATAGTTATAGATATATACCATAAAACTAACCTGTGAAAATTTCATTTCAAAAGGTGATAGCGTTTTTGAGATATTGCCGAATGTCTAGAGCGGTTATCTCCACGCAAGAAGAATAAGTTGCAATTGGAATACAAAATCTGATAAACGTTACTGCAGTAACGCTTCTCAGATTCAAATTTTGGGGGATAAAAAGTGATATATTTTTCCATAACCGCAGTACTTCGATGTAAAGTTTCTCAAAATGCTATTTTACATGCCTTAATTATTTGATACCATCCGAAGAGTTATGCTTAGTCAACCTTTAATCGCCGTCAGGGTTGTTTTTTTTTTTTTGCAAACGCCCGCTTCGAAAATCGCGGCGTCGAAATTGCTTTGGGCAACAAATTTAACTCACCAAGTGTGCCAGACATAAAGGCAGATTTGCTATTGCAACTGAATAAAATATGGTCAACGCGCGGCACTGGAGGCCCAATAATAGATCTTCATGTCTTTAAAATAAACAATGATACCTGCCTCAACAGACAGTGTATCTCTAGTTTATTACAGTCCGATAAGTGTCAATGTATCTTATACCAATTCGAATCAATAATTTCGATAAAGCTCTACACAAAATAGTAGCTATAAGCATGAGCTGAAAGTGCTGGTTTCCCATTAAAATCCCATTTAATAGAGGGCATTTGTTTGTTTAGTTCAATTTGCACTGACTGTAACGGGTAAAGTTGACGTCACACGTGTATTTCATGTGTAGCAGTATGCCATCTTATATGTTGTGATGGTGTAAACTGCACAGGTGTTACTCTTACACTTCGAAACTACCAATTTTGGCGATATCATGTTCAGTTGTGATACGGTACACAAGATACAGAAGAAGTGAGCCATCAGGTGTAAACTGAACACCTTTATGCAAATTAAAATGCAAATGTCAACCAACGATCCTCTTGAATATTTATTGTATCATCTGTATTAGTATTATTTAGATATAAATAAAAGACTATATTTCCTGTAACTTCATCATGCCGTTTTCCGAAAAAAATAACAATAATGTACATCATATCCGAAATTTGACTTTAACCTTTGACTTAACGGCCGGAGATACATTAAAAAAATTACATAAAAAGAAACACTCCTATGTAGCTGCCATTGTAAAAAAAAAAAAACCAACTCTGCAAAAACTTGGGTGTGAAATTGATTATTTCTCGTATCTATATGTGACAACACTGCCATGGTGTTAGTTACCCCCGTTACTATATCGTTGGTGACTTTACCACCGTGTCGGTGTTGTTATAGATACCAAGAGAATCAATTTAACACCGGAGTTTTTGCAGTGAAGTAAGTTTTGAGATACACTTTAAGTCACACAGCCTTGAACAATGGAATACCTTCGCAGTAAAAACGGCAAAATAAAACGCTAGACAAACAAACGCGCTCGATATGTATTTATAACTGATTGATATAACACGTTGCTGCTTTCGTTGTTTGACATCGTTCGTTGCTGTTATTTCTGGTCCATGGTGCACGGACTCAGCTGTCAAACAAAATGTTGTAGACCGAGCAAGGGTTATTATTAAATGGTGCCATTTTTGTATTGGGCTAACATTCAATTAAATTGATTCAACAATCTGTCTTGTTGCAGAGCTGCCAACATTTGCATCTTGCAACCAGTGAGATTTTGTACAACAATCAGGGAGATATTTAGAATCACATTCAGCATAACAGGGAAAGAGTTCCCATAATCAGGGAGATTTTCATATTTGTTCACCAGAACATAGTAAGATTCGTTTATTTTCAGGGAACTTTCTGCAGAATCAGGGAGAGTTGGCAGTTCTGTCTTGTAGTTCCGAGCCTCTCCTTGTCTTGGATGTTGTGGTTCATACACACTGGTTGGAAAGTCTGATGCGATTAGACCGGGACTGTCGTGTTCACTGTGTATCCGCGGGCAAAGTTAGTTCAACTATCGTAACATGAAAAGGGGCCTGACTACTTGCCTTCCAGCCTCGGTTTGGTCACAGCTTCAAGTGTTGGGAAAACAACATTGAAAAACCCTGAGAAATCTTCACTTGGCAAACCTTTTACAAAAGATTGTGACGTAATAAGTAGTCCGCCAACGCTCAGTCCAGATATCGCTGTTTTAAATTCCCTTCTGGAATGTTGAACTTAAATCAGTTCAACAATCAAATTATCTGCTCTGTCGGCAAAACAGGTAGGAAAACAAAAGCTCATACTTTGAATACAGCTTCTAAACATGCATCTCGAGGAAATCGTTGATAAAATCCTGCCAATATAGTGCACATGCGTACTTGAGTCAGTTTGCGGTCTGCTGTTCTGGAGGGAGCTCCAGTATGCAAGTATATATATATATATATATGGGTTTTTTTTCTTCTCGTGTGTGTGCAGTTTTTATGGACATCCGTCGCAGCACGACTTCAATCGCTCCGTAATCACCCCCTGACTGACACTGGCATGCAGACTTGCAAGCCGCCGTCTGAAATACTCTCAGCACAGGGGACGAATGAGATATTAAGAAGAACAAATCTGAAATAAAAACAAACCGAGCAGGAGCGTAAAAACACGTCCGGTCGGCTCGGAGGACTGGAATTTCAGCCCCTCTCCAGTTGTCAATAGACCGTGGTTGTTTTGAGTTCACCATCAGCCCGTGTAGCTCTTTGCAAAACGGACACAGGTTTTCTCGAGTTCTTCAGTGATGCGCGTGTTGGACTGAGTATTATTATACTCGCAATTTGTATTTGTGCTGCAAAGATCCCATGCACGGGTTGATTTCTTTTGGAGAAGGAAGAAAGTGAGAGAAAAAAGTAGAGACAACGTGGAAGAGCAAAGATGAACACAGAAAAGAACGGGAAGAATCTTGAGTATCTCTCCATGGAGGAGTCCCAGGAGGTCATGGTGAAAGGCAAAGACTACGAGGAGGGGAGGGGGAAGAAGCCGCCCAGGTCCGGGGGACGCCGAAGCTGGTTCCGGCAGAGATCCAGCCTTGAGAAGTTCTTACTCTTCTTCCTTCTCGTGCTCGTCATCATCTGCGTGGTGCTGCTCATCTGTCTGATCGTCACAGTGGGTAAGAGGAAAGTGAATTTTTTTTCTTCTTCTACTTCTCTTTCATCTTAAGGATGATGTTGCGAAGTCGGGCCCACGCGTTGATACGCCTACATGATGGCCGGAGGCGATTTGAAAACAAAGTACTAAAGCTCAGAAGATTGCGTGTGTTCATTAGGTCAACCGAGGGGGCAGCTTGACTCACGTACTACTGCATCCCCATTTCTTTAATTATCTGTCTTGTACCGAGTCCACTCCTAAAGCTAAATGCTGCACAAATATAAAAAAAGTGCATCCTTCAGACGTCGATAGAGGATCGCTATTTATGACACATTCAGTTGAAACCTTATGTCCAATTAGCTGTAAAATGTTCATTCGGCACAGCAAGTAAAGTACCCAACCCCCACAATAAAAACAAGTCAATAAATATAAATAAAATTTACACTTGGTCTTATCATACATGAAAAGCGTAGCTTCGAAATGTTCGTACTTTTATATTGCAATGATGGATATAATGTCAAGATTTCCTAGGTGTAAATCGGGGAGACCTCTCTTTCATCCATACTGAACCCACGGAATCCACGTCCATGGAGGGCCTCTGCTTATATCTTGTATTGTTCAAAGAATTAAAATAAAATAAATACATAAAACAATTTAAGAGTTGCACACGCAGCACGGCCGAGGACACGATGACAATGCGCCTTGCCAAACGAGAAGGCCATCTCCCGGCAGTCCAAAGGTCATGCACAAGATCGGTTGTTAACTTTTGGTCGAATGTTGATATAAAGCTTTTTTATTATACGTCACCCTATAAGTTATATAGCGGTTGGTGTTATGCTTATGAAGTATATCGTTACCAGCTTTTCATTAAATAATAAAATATTAAATCAAGTCAAAAAGAAAAAATGAAAACCGAAAAGCTTTTGCTAGAAAACGATTAAATTAATTTGGAAATGAACTGTGATTTTATAAAGTGATAGGCTATATCGGTATCTGTCTATTTTAATCTAATGTATTATGCACGTTAATAATATAATTAACCGTGTAATTAAATTATGTATGCCTGCCATCAACCTTGGCATGGTATTATCAGAAGAGAGAGGACAGTAGAACAAAGGAACACAAAAGGGAACAATGCTGTCCTCACATTGGAATCCTTTGTACTTTTGTGTCCTCACTTTTGTTCATGCGCTCAGTCTATTGAGGGTGTTAAAGGCATCGTACACGTTTGGTAATGACTCTGAAAATTTATGGCAATAAAAACTTACTTGGTAAGAAGTACAGCAGCTTTGGATAGTATAATGCATTTTGAGATACTTTTACTTCGAAAGACTGCGGTTATGGAAAAATATATCACTTTTTATCCCCAAAATATTGTGAATATTGAGAAGCGTTACGGAAACGCTTATCACAGTGTGTATTCCAATGCAGATTATTCTTCCTGCGTGGACATAACTGCTCCAGATTTACGGCAATATCTCAAAAACGCTACCACCTTTTGAAATGAAATTTTCACAGGTTAGTTTTATGGTGTATATCTACAACTGTATAGGATTGAAACAAACAATAGGCTCCAATTACCAAACGTGTACCTGTACGATGCCTTTAAGTTAGAGGGACAAAGGAAAGTCCTCACATTAATAGCAATAAATGGATGGATGTATGGACACCGTTTTACCTTGACGCCCCTTCGACAGCACGTCAATATTTGCTCATTGATTTCCACATGCCTTAAAGAATCTTCAGCCAAATAATTAAATACACTTTTCGAACAAAGCTTGTCTTTGATTGATTTAAACATTAACACTGATTTGAATCTCGAATCAAAGCATTAAAAGTTCTCACTCATTTCGCGTTCAAGGGGTAAATTTAAACATGTTATTTCCAATTGTTGAAACGATTGTAAACTGATTCATTCACTTACCGAATCGATGGTTTGTTGATCATATTTATTCTTGGAATCAACACCAGACGAAACTCAATCGATGGAATACACTATTCAAATGTCTGCAATGAACAAGTAAACACAATCGTTTCAAGAAAATGTGGCAATGGAGAAATAAACGTTTAAAAGGGGCTGCAATGCACAATATATACAAACGTTTAAAGAAAGGGCTGCAAAACACAAATAAATACAAAACGTGTAAAGAAAGGGCTGCATTGATCAAATAGATATACACGTTTAAAACCATACGGTGAGGGCCACTGACATTATGTTAATGTGTCCATTGTCTTAACCACATCGTACACACTTGTCAGCTCATATGCCATGATATCCTAAGCTGGACCATGCCACGCGTTCTGGGGTGTCATTCAACATGGGACGGTGATTTGGTTAGATGGAGGCAGGGCAAAACTCTGCCAGCATCCTTTGAGTATGTCAACTGTCATTGGTAGATGAAAAAAAAATATCAAACTTAATTAATTAAGCAAACAAATAAGCTTAAATTAACCAAGCCAATACCTGCACATGTAAACAACACCCTAAGATTTAAAAAAAATCGTTAACAAAAAACAAATCAAAATTTCTTAACCTATGGAAATAGCTTGTCAGCATGTGCTGATAACGAACCACAGGGGCGTTGCAACCAAACGGGTCCCTCGCTGCAGGGTTTTAAAGAAAGCTGCAATGCATAAATAAATTCAAGCATTTTAAGAAAGGGCTACAATGGGGTAGGACTGACAATTGCTTTTATAAAAAAAAACTTTAAAGCAAAAGGACATCATTGCTAATTGTCAAAGAACAGTATCCACACTTTATGTTACCCAACATAAACATGAAATAACAAACCTGTGAAAGTTTTAGCCCAATCGGTCATTGGAGTCACAATAAAATAGTGAAAAACCAAATTATATGTTTTCACTGTTTTTAAACATCTGGTTTGCGACTCGCGAGTTCAAAACTAATTGATTTACTTATTTCCCCAAAACTGTAGCATTCCAAGCAAAAATATTTCAAGAGATATTTTCCACCATGACTATATTTATACCATGTAACTTCTGCGCAAATCTGTGAACATTTATATTTTCACTCTTACCAATGTTGTACACACTCTTTAAACAGATTGCTACGCGCCTGAATTCCAACTCTTTTAAACTGGTTGACAATATGAAAGTAGTAATGGGTATATATTCTGCACTATACAAGCTTATTAAACGGGACCCAGGTGTACCCTGTACATTAATGACGTTTAATCAACGATATTAGATATTTTAAAAATGTTGAAACTTAATTATTTTCAACTTGAGTCCATTCATGCGTGAAGTGGTCAGGTGGCAAGACGCACCGTACATCATCAGCACACCAATAATGAGGGTAATTGCGTATTGTATACTGACTTAAATGTATAGACGTTTTCTTATGGTGCAGTTACACTTAATTCGAATCAATGTAACCAAACCGAGGCTTATAGGTGGAAAAAAGAGTCTGGCCCTTATTTCTCTAGCCAGAATGGTTACTCATTTGTCGTTTAGTTGCCATACACAGCGATAATCAGCGTATTCGTATGTAGAGTTCCACAGCATCGAGACTTCAGAATCCAAACGAGTTTCCGCGCAGTTTCGACCAAATACTCGAGAGTGTAAATCGCCAGTTTCTCTACTGCTCATTTGTTTAAACAACTGGCTTAGGCTTCGTTAGCCATTTTGAAGTTCCTATTGGCATACTTATCTCCATCTCAAATAAGCCGCAGCTGCAACTGCACTTACCAAGGAGTCACTTTATATACATCTCTTTTTGTGATACGATATATCGTCACCGACGCCACGGAGTAGCACAGAGGAGGTAGATACCAGTAAATAGTAAAAATGAGAGAAAAGGGCGTTTATAAAGTTAAACGCTTTTTAAAATCAAAATTTCCTACAAAATTTCAGTGTATTTTCAACTAGCTTTCTTACAGTGGAGACTTGATGCATTGAACTTCATACATACGGTGCTTTTTAGTGCTTTTTGTCCTAAATTAATAAGCAATGAAGTAAGAAATAAGCGTGCTACTCTGTGGCGTCTAAAATTAACGAAAATATACATTTTCCGTTTTCACGAAAGAGCACTATCCAATAGCCTTTATTTTATTCCCTGAGCACACACGGCTGTATGATTGCAACAAAAGCATTATTATGCCAAGTAAGAAAATTATGCTAAGTAACCTTCTGCTTAGCAAAAATAAGCAGGATACCAGTCACAGATTTTACATTTGTCATGGTACTTTGGCTGGTAAACCTTGTTCTGGTAAGAATAATTTTGTTGTACTTTTGTGCTTATAAGCGGCTCTTTGAAATTGGGCTCTTGCTTCATTCAGTTTATATGGACAGCCTCGCTTTCAAACTTCACTGATTTTAAAAGGAAGCAAATGGAAAATAGTTGTATCCATATTAATTCCATTTACCACGAATGATTTTAGGAATTGTCTTTTTAGCCGTGCGACTTATAGATTTGCTTAAAATTTCATTTTGGATACTGTAATTAAAGGGAGGGTATATCTTTGGTAAATTACTCCAAAAATTAATGACCATAAAAAACTTACATGGTAAGAAGCACTGCAGCTCAAAAACCCTACACCTTTTGAAATGAAATGTTCACAGGTTAATTTTATTTTATGTATCTACGTTTATATATAAGATTAAAACAACCGAACGGTTCCAAAAACAACAGGTATACTTTGCCTGTGTAATACCTAAAAATAAAGATGTAAAGGAACTGCAATGGTCTTTTTATGTATATGAAGCTAACTCAATTAAAGTAACGATATATACTAGCCAATGCACAGTGTCCGTTATTTGGCATTATGATTTACACCATATGTCGCTGGATTACAAAATGAAAATAGTGGCAGGAATTCTTGTCGTATTGCTATGACGCACTGCTCCCCCACAGGACGCTCATTTTTTTTTTAGGGAAGTTCCAAATTGGTCTTCTCGAGTTGATATATGCACGCTGCGATCGAGGGTTCCCCGTGAAGTATTTCCCGATTCAAACTAATGTAGAGAAAGCTAGAGAGAGTAGGGTGAAAATACTAAGCTTTTTGGTTGGCATCATCACCATCCGGGGCTCCAATGCGTGGGTGTTAAGACATCGTTGGATCGCCGCAGCTAGGGATCGATCGCCCCGTGGAGTTTACGGGGCGAAGTCACCGTCACGCCTGACTGGCTGGCAGAGTGTTTTCCTGAAGAAACACCTCTATACCTTTAAAGATGATTAGCTTCAACATTTACTTTTTTGTTTGAGGGAGGGAAAGAGGGAAATACCATGTGCCTGTGTATTTGTTCAGCCTAATGAGGTTCATTCTAACATGATGGAGTGAAAGGAATCACATTATTTGTCGACATGTTTACACTGCAGAAACTAGGGTGTTAAAGTTGACACCATGGGTGTTGTCACATATATAGATACACAAAATAATCAAAATTTACACCATAGGGTGTTCAAATTACACACATTTCTGAGGAAACAATTACATTGGTGCTATTTTAACACCCTGTATGATGTTAATTTTGATTCTCTCGTCGGTATCTATATGTGCCAACACCTGTGGTGTCCACTTTAACACCCCAGTTTTTGCAGTGTATGCTCGTTTGGTACTGAATACAAAGTTTAAAATAATACAGATTGAAACATTTCTGTATTATTTGTAAGTGAATACTTTTGAGAATACCATTCGTATTCAAATGGAAGAATATCATACTTAAGATTTATATTAATCTCATTCTTTCATCCCCCTCCCCGCCCTCTTTGCTGCAGTACACCTTTCAATTATGAACTTTCAGGATACCGATCCACCCCATTGCATCACTATGATAAATGTTAAATATGCATCGGGGATAAAGAATTTTATTTGGTTTTACCTTTACACGTTCAAACTGCCTCTATAGCTACCTGTAATTAAAGCAACTTAATGTTCACTTATTAAAGTAAAATTAGTTTAAGCGCATGTCCATCGATTAAACACTTACTATAGCGAACACTTAAGCAAAATTTACCAATATAAAATACATAGTAACCGTGTCAAAAAAATGTAGAAATTGATATTCAAAACCACGTATGAGAGTAGAGTTACTTTCACTGAAACGATATTGAAACGGAATCATATCGTAGCGATAGAAAACACAGATACAATTATGAATGCATAAATTATGCATAATACATGTATAACATAAATTATGCAAAAGCTATAGTGTGTACGACAACACATTGGCTTGTTTGACTTTCAGGCAAGTTTTGTACACGGAAAAACGTGGAAAGATTCGACAACCCTTTTCTTTGCATTTATTATTTAAATTCTATTCACCCGGAGTCTAGGTGTCATCGACCTCTAGTGAACTTGGTCAGATACCTTTGGGATTTATTATTTGTACACTTTTTGAACTTAATTGTGACTCCAGGGGACAAGACGATGTCTTCAATTGTCGTCTTAAAGGACCGTGTATCAAATCCTACCGTTTTAATGCGTTGGTGCACTTTGCGGACTTACGTCAATGTGTTCACAAATTCTCACATTAAATTTTTGATCGAGGTGGATAGAGCTACCGTACTTTTTAGAATCATCTTGCCTTAGTTTTCACGCTGGAGAGAAAAATAATTGCAGCTTTAATGGTTACTTTATTGTAATCACTTGTCTCCCCGATTGACGCATCTTTGTTTAAAAACTAAATGACATAAATCAAAACAAAACTAACTGATCACGTAGGTAAAAAAAAATTCCAACAATATTGATATCTGCCGAACACATAAGTAAATTATCACAAGAAGTATGAATTAGGGCCTACTGTCCATTAACTATAATTGAATTATCATCGTAATTTACACGTTACATCATCAGACTGCACAACAGCATTATCAAATTATATCATTAGTTTATCCTTTTAGCGAGGATGGCAATTTTTCCACTATAATTACTTTTACGGCGTGATGTCCGCGGGTAATTTACCCGTGCTAGTATATCATGATACACAGATCAATAAAAATGGTTTCGGAAATTAACAAAACCATACGGATCATTACACAGTCATCTTTTATTTGTTTGTGATGGTACAAAATTGGTTCCTGAAGAACAAGTCTACATCCGGTCGCACCTTAGGTTAGGAATAATTCTAGAAGACACAGTCAAAAATGACCCGGATATTGGTATGTTGCGAGTCCGGGTCATTTTGACTCAAATTGGGTCAAACTAATAACTAGGAATCTGAGTCAAAGAGTCTTTCTGAAACGGAAAGCACAAAACGGATCATGTTGACCCTGTGAATGCATTGAGACTGGCCCTATAATAACCACATCAGGGTCCAGGTCCCGGGGGGACTGACACATTTCCGGGTAGGGCTGACCCAGAAAGTGGTTAACAAAATGGGATTTTAACTTGGATTTTGCGTCATGTTGACCCTTATCTGTGTAATTTTGACCAAGTGTAAATGTACGGTACAATACAGCCAAACGTTTGCGTACCCCTTTCTGAATACAACTCTCAACGTATGGAGTTGAATTGTTCATTGTTGAATTATTAATATATAAGTACCGAATATGAAAGCCTTATAGTCTGATACAGCTCCTCGCAGAAAAGAACTATGAGGTCCTTTCAAAGAGAGATTTTGTAGAGAGTTCGTGAATCACAGAAACACTCGGTTGCCATGGAAACGGGAATTACACAAACGAGTAGTCTTGAATTCAAGTACATCAGCCTTTCAACCAACTACTGGCCATTAAAACATGTGCACTAAAACGTATAAAGGAGAAAAATACTCGAAGAACGATTAAAATTTCGCATATTATTTTAATAATAAAATACCTCAAGTTTGACAAAATCGGATGGCACTATTTTCAAAATTCACATCTCATCAGTTTGCCATAGCGGGTCTTATTCTCTATACACAAGTGTTTTGTAAGTATGCAATGCTCATCACGATAAGCATTCATTATGTTGTACCTCATCGTCAGACTATTTTGGCTTCTTGCAGGTTTTGGGTGAATTAAAGAGAGAGCTGCAGTAAGTGTCTCTTTTCTCTATGTCATGAATGAAATGGTGTTGTTTAAAAACTACAGATTGTTGGTGGGTTTTTTTCTTTGTACATACAGTGAGTCAGCTGCAGAAGCCTCATTTTCAAATCAGCGGCAGTAATCCACTGTTTCTCAAACAACTTAATTCAAAACGTTGACTGGGTTTCAGTGCGTGAATTGACAATATAACTGCTATTAGGCCCTCTACACGCTAACTCCCAGGTCAGAATTGACCCGGATTACAGGTCCCACGGGCCTGACCCATTTCTGGGTCAAGCTGCCCCGGAAACTGGTTTTTAAAACGTATGGGATTTTAACTCGGATTCTGCGTCAGTTTGACCAATCTCTGGGTCATTTTGACACAGATTCCAGGTCATACTGACCAAGAAATGGGTCAGGCCCCACGGGACCCTTGTAAGAGTGCAGAACATTAAATAGTCCCAGACTTTTGTCCAGATCTCACTTTGTTCAAACGAATATTTATTTATTGTAAATAACAACATCATCGTTAACAAGCCACTGTTAATTTTATTGGTTAAACTTCACGTCAGGTAACATGTGCAAACTATGGGGGGCTTCAAATTTCATTTTGATACCTTTTTAAAATGGCGTGCATTTATGGCGAACTCCAAAATGAGCCACATTCTTGAATTTATCCGGTTTCCTGGAACGGTCGACACAATGTAAAGTGGCCCTAATCCCTCGTTATCTGCTCCGGCGGTTTTAGCTTGCAACGCTGTTGATTGAAACGTAACAATTTCCCCCGAACTTTGAGGATCATGGGATTTTCCGAAGGGCTTGGGAGTCAATTGCTTAGGATTAAGGCTGGAATAGAAGCCCTTATAGTGCGGCATTCCACTGGCTTGTTTGCTTTTCGTATAGCACGAGATACAAGTTCTACAGACTGTTTTGATTTAACGTTTTGGTTGAACTTTCAAACCGTTTAGTTAATTGGTTAACAAACCACCTGCACATCATTACATGATTACGTACATATTTCTTGTTTAAAACTACAAGCGTTTGGATCTTAAACCGGTACATGATATTATGTTTAGTAAAGATTGAAAACAAGCTTGCTTTTTATAAACTTAGGCCTAATACCAATACTGATTTTTCGAAGAAACATGTCCACCTAACAGATCCCAACACTTGGATATGCCGAACCAAAAAACCCAAACACGAACGGAGGGTTTAAGCAAAATCCGATCTTAAATAACTGGGTTTTTTTCTTTTTTCCATGACCTCTGCACTCTAATAAGATACTCCCGGTTCAGAATTGACCCAGATCCGGGTCCCATGGGCCTGACCTATTTTTGAGTCAGTATTACCCGGAATCTGTGTCAAATTACTCAGAAATTTGTCAAAATGACGCAGAGTCCGAGTAAAATCCCACTTTTGAACCACTTTCTGGGTCAACCTGACCCGGTACTGCATGGGTCAAGCTCTTTGAGCCACGAAATCCAGGTTTTTAGAAATTTTGAGGTTTTTTAGAAATTAGATTGGTTGCTACTTTCCCCAGGTAGGTTGTGTAGTTGTGTGGTGTGTTCCTATTAAACTTGGTGATCATAATGAATGTAGTCTTCCCCATAAACCATGATGAATCATGTATTTTAATACAGTATCATGTATTAATCTTCACCTATTTCTTGATGAACTCATATCATTGTTGCATTCTTCGCCCGGAGCTGGTTACAGATCGCCTTGAGCATGTATACACCTACCCTTCTCATAATAGAATACACATACAAGAAAATAAAATAGTAAAAACATACAAATAGAAATTTAAGCTCGTCTCGCGAGAAAGAAGCAGCATGCCGTGTGCGT
Organism: Plazaster borealis; assembly: GCA_021014325.1. Lineage (NCBI taxonomy): Eukaryota > Metazoa > Echinodermata > Asteroidea > Forcipulatida > Labidiasteridae > Plazaster > Plazaster borealis. The sequence goes on from CM037466.1 coordinate 2,871,462, forward strand.
GATTAAAACATGAGTGTGATCAAAGGAGAGGCTCCATCCTCGATATCTGGAGAGGAAATTACCGAGGTGTCAATAAAAAGGAAAAGAACCCGTGGTTTCAGGTTGTCTTGCCGGCACTCCGGGCGACCAATCCCGCACACCTGCTAGGGGTGACGCGACCCGTGGCTGGTGTGGATGACACGAGATACCGCACTCCTGTACTTTGTACACTCGTATATTTCGTGCGATTCAAGAAAAGGCTCCCCATCCCGTATTTAAAGGCATTGTACACGTTTGGTAATTGGAGCCTATTGTTTGTTTCAAACCTATATAGTTGTAGATATATACCATAACTCTAACCTGTGAAAATTTCATTTCAAAGGGTGGCAGCGTTTTTGAGATATTGCCAAAATTCTGGAGCGGTTATGTCCACGCAGGAAGAATAATCTGCATTGGAATATACACTCTGAGGAGCATTACGCGTAACGCTTCTCAGATTCAACTGTTTTGGGGGATAAAAAGTGATATATTTTTTTCCATAACCGCAGTACTTCGAGGTGAAAAGTTTCTCAAAATGCATTATACTATTCAAAGCCTCTGTACTTCTTACCAAGTAAGTTTGAATTGGAATTAATTATCAGAGTCATTACCAAACGTGCACGATGCCTATAAACACAGAAACTCATACAACGGAATGCGACTTTCCTTCTAACTCATCGTGGAAACATAAACTATCTTGTACTCAAACCATTCTTAACTTAGTGTTCTCGCTACCAAGGATATCGAATAACGGTCTTAAGAAAAACTAAAAACTTATAAATAACAATAGTTAGCATCGGTTCTGGGTTGGGTGAGTATAGACCCATTGGACTGATGTCACACTGTCTGCCTATGGTCTACCATTAAGTCTGGGGTCAAACTGCATAAAATAATAGAGACAATGGTGTGCATTTCACAGAGCACGGGTAGCCCTAAATGCGCACTGCACAGTAACATACGCAGGACCCTCTCTTAAAATGGGGCAACCAAGATTTATCATTGGTGCTATAACACAACAACATTATGCTTACCAGACTAAGGTTACCAGCCAAACTACAATGTCACGTGTACAATTTGTGACTGGTATCCTGCTCATTTCGGTTAAGCAGAAAATTGTTAAGCAATATTTTCTGCTTCAGCAGCTCTATGAAATTGGGCCCAGGTGAATTGGGTCAATAGGCCTAAATGTAGCCCGACCTAATGTCGCCCAAAACTTGAACCTAAATGTTGCCACGACCAAAATTGTAGCTCCAAACTTGTACCTAAATGTAACCTCACACTTTTACATGAATGTAGCCATGACTTATGTAAGATGTACATCTTCTTCAGGTATGATGTGTAAAACAAACAAATCTCACATTGAAAGTTGAAACCATGGTGTACAATTATTAATTTTTTAGTACAGCGTCCTGTTACCAATGATTACATGTCAAAGGTCAAAGTAAGATGGAGTCTTGAAGACGAGCAGAATAAACTGGTACTGTTCAAAACATTGCGAGCAAACTGTCATCTTTTCAGAGCCAACACTCCTCCAAAAAAATATTTTTTACACATGGTTGTACCCGCAGTTTACTAGTTATGGTTACTTTTTATTTCCACACTATGCAAAGCTTCAAACATCTCTTATATCGAGGAATGTTTGGTATTATTTCGACTCCCGACTCTAAGAATAGTTAAATTGTGCACATTGTACGGGATAAATAAATGTATAAATAATTTCCCCCCAAACATTATGTTGAGAATATCCTAGAAACAAACCCAATTAATCATGAAGGTATATAGAGATGAGGTGGGGATTGGGGTTGCATGATCCCCCCACCCCTTAGCTCATGGACTAATAGCAAAGAGGTCGGTACCACAAGGGGATAATACAGAAACTCAGTCAAGCACCCTATACGTACTCGACAAAGGGACGTGCTCAGAATTTGAAATCAATGATGACGTCAAGCACGACCGAAGCCAATCTCCCTTTCCCCATTCAACACGGTGCCGTAGCAGTCGATATGTTTCACTTTTTTTGCGCGGGAAATAAGCGGCTGTTGTCTGTCTAGCTTTCGAGAAAAAAATGGCCCGGGACAAAAAAAGTCTACTTGTAAGGGTTAACTGTAACCTCGGGGGTGACTCGACAATTTGACGGCGTCAAAAAAATGTGCCAAATGTAGTCACGGTTGGACATCGTTTTCATTGATTTCTCTTATACCCCCAGAGCAAATCGTTTAATATAGTCATGCTTTTGGGTCTGCTGAATGCAGTTTCATACTCAAGGAGTCTTGTACACTTTCTTGGGACCGGTTATCAAGTAGCACGCTTCGGTTCGTCTATTTAAAGACGGAATACAATATGCATAAAGAAGTCATATCAGATGCATGTCGAATAATTCAATATTTAACAAAATATATTTATAGATTTTGCTTGATGAGAAGGTGTGATACGAAAATGTGATTGGAGGTTCAAATTTATTTTTCCATAGAATGCACCCAAACTTTACCGTAGGTGCAACCAGATTCGCAAGAACAAGATCTTTCTCAGTTTATTGAAATTATCCTGACCGATTGCTCTGGGCACAACGACCTCATGAGTAAATTCTTAATTGCATTCATGTGCAGGTTTGTCCCAGATATGATGCCCTAGCTTTGGTTTATATCAAACAATATTTCAGCAGTCATTACGATCTTGATAAAGTGGGTAATGCCTGAAGAAATTTGGGGATATTTGACTTGACATTATTTCATGTATACTATTTTAAAGGGTCTGTATACGTTTGGCAATAAAAACGTACTTCGCAAGAAGTACAGCAGCTTTGGATAGTATAATGCATTTTGAGAAACCTTTCACTTCGAAGTACTGCGGTTATGTAAAAAAGATATCAGTTTTTATCCCAACAAATTTGAATCTGAGAAGCGTTACTGCAGTTACGTTTCTCAGATAGTGTATCCCAATTGCGGATTATTCTTCCTGCGTGGACATAACCGCTCCAGATTTACGGCAATATCTCAAAAACGCTACCACCTTTTGAAATGAAATTTTCACGGGTTAGTTTTATGGTATATATCTACAACTATATAGGATTGAAACAAACAGTGCGTTCCAATTACCAAACGTATACAATCCCTCTAAAGTAATAGTACTGAGATTTATATCCTTCGAAATTGTCAATTTTAAACCAAAACTGTCTACTTGTACCGGTATTCAGTTTGTACTTATTCCATTAATTCTGAGAAATATTTCACTATGAGCCTCGAATTGGAAACCCTATACGCACTTAATAATTCAAAAACATATGTTTAAAATAACAGCTAAAACGGCTATACACTTCTTTAAACTAAATTCTTAAAATTACTGCACTTGTACCCGGAACAGCCCCAAGTCAAGAACACAGAATGGTAAAAGAAGTGGTGGTTTATTGCTCTCATATGATGTGGTAATCAATACATCTAGATCTATATTAGTCTTCTTCGGCAGCAAAAATCCAAAGCCGTATAGTTACAGAGAGATGATATTTCGCTATAAAAAGCCCCGAAGAGGAAAACAAAACACAGGAAAGAGACAGAGTCGGGTATAGTAAGATATCTTTCTTCGCTTATGATACGGTCTTACAGTCACGTTATTCAGATGAAGGCGATATCAGAATAGACCTCATTGATGAAGGCCCTGTGGGGAGCAGCTGTGCTGACAGGTAAGGCCAAAGTGGACACTGTTAGCCCTGTGGTGGTAAACTCATATAAAATCATATCAATGAAGAGGTTCTGCTGTGTAAACATATATCGATATGGGTATTAATAATGTTACCTGGGCTGATTGTCGAACAAGTCAAACCGAGTAGTCCAGGAGACGGTAATGTAAAAGGAAGAAAAATCATATTATTTCCAAAAAGACTTTTATAAATAAGGAGTCTTGAGGTTGTATAATTATTAAAAAGGAATAATAACGAATAATTTATGTTTAAAAAAGAATTGAAAAGTGGTTGCTTTAAATATTAAAAGTTAGGAAGCGCATTTTCAATTGGCAGAGCCATTGACATCACTTTAAATTGCTGTTTGTTTATGGTACTGGTGGCCTTATACTTGCTTTTGAATTCGTACAGACGCCTTGCATATGACGTCACACTCTCAAACAGCGCCCTCACTGAGGCAAATGGGGTAGCTCATTGGACAATAGCTGTTCTTGGTGCGTAAAAACGTGCGCGTGACCTCAGCGTACCAGCAGTGTTGCGCGTTATGCAAGAGGTCTATCGGTTAATGCAGTCGTTATAGATTTGGACGAATGCAGAACGATCCTCAATGATAGGATCAAATTCATTTTAGGTTCGGTCTGAAAAGGGTCGAGAATTGATAAAGCGTAACAAATAATTCAACACAACTAGTTGTACTATTTACTATAGATGCAGGGGAGTTTTTCTGTATGAAAACTAGCAAATACGATTGGCTGCGGAACACTCAACAAAACAATTTTATAAATATTTTCTGAGCAGTACCGTACTTTCTGCATGATATTATTTTACCATATTTTTGGGTCTATATTCACTGTTTACAATCATCGTATAACCAGAAAAACCCATAGCCGTAGTCTCTATCACCTTTAATAACAAATCTAGCTGCCCATCCAAGTACAGTCCCCGCAGTTGGCAGTACATAAAGTGCTTCTCGTTTCCCCCATAAAACACAACCTCGTAAACACTCGCGGCATCATGCATAAAATAAACACAAAACCCGCGTGTACACCTCATCATCGTCTGTTAAGAACAACAAGCAAGTAACAGGAAATAGATGATTATTATGGCAATTTCCCCTCGCCCTAAGATTGACAATTTACAACACGGTCCTTCCATGAGGAAAGACAACAAATACCGATTAGTTTGCTCTTTCTTTTCTTCGCTCTCTCTCCAAGGGAGTAGGGGTGTTTGGACAGAAATTACTGCCTGCCGGACGAGCGTCATGTTTGGGTGATTGCTAACGAGTCCTTGCACCTCTACGTGTGATTGCAGTGTGATCGCCGTTGGCCTTTTCAATAGTTTCTGTACTGACTCCAAGGGAACGTCGTTACTCAAAGATAAGGACTGGGAACCAGACTATATCATAATCATTCAACCTTAATACACATCATTCAACCTTAAGCCTTTTAAAGTTTGAGAAGAGAGATTCATTAAAATGTTGGACAGTATAAAGTCATAAACCACGAGGGACCAGTTGGACAAGATACATTGTGTCCGAAATAGACCACCCTGCAGTGTTATATAAAAAATAATCTGGAAACTTTGTCCTGTAAATAAGTAAATAAATAAATAAAACAATAACGGCTGGTTCAAAGAGAACCAGACGGGTCTGGGTACTCGCTAGGAGAGAACCAGAATAACTGACACACTGGTTGTAGAACCAGTCCGGTCTATCAAATCATTCAACCTTACATCTTTAACACAATGATGGACAAGTACCCGAAATAGACCACCACAGTGCAAATGTAGCATTCTCGAAAATGAGTCAAAAGGAGATAAAAAGAAAGAAGGAGAAAGACTGGTTCGGGGAGAACCAGACTGTTCCGGGTACTCGATAGGAGAGAACCAGAATAACTGACACACAGTGGTAGTAGATAAAAAATGCTCCCAAAAATCTCGGTGAGAGAAGTTAAGAATAATTTCGGAAAAGCATAATACGAGAATCCGTCCAGCCCACTTTGACTACAAGAAACACTTCATTTATTCTGGTTGTGAAGCCAAGGACTGTCAGAAAAGCGAACTGAATCACTACACTAGCCAATAACCCAATGGAGAGAAGACAAGGAGGGAAGTTTCAGTTTTAGATGTGGGAGGAAAACCCCAGAGATGTATTCAAGGGAAAACCCACGCAGTCGGGTAGGGACTGAAAACCCAATTCATATAGTACCCCCGGCGTGATTCAAACTGGGTTCCTAGAGGTGGAAGGCGAGGAAAGATACCACTTCACCAACCCGACCACCCAATTTGGAAACTGGTTCAAAGGAGAATTGTTATGACTTTGAAATAGGATCAGAAAGAATCAGTACTCATGACAGCAGCATAAAAGTCTGCCGAAATATTTAGGGAAGGTGAAGAACAATAATCGGAAATGCCATGAAAATGCTCAAACTGTTACGCAGCAGGAATCTGCTTCAGAAAAAAAACAGGCAGAAGACACTTTAAAAAAAGTCATCGTAAATATGGTCCCAGTTCGTTACTTGATACACACAAGCAGCTCGATTGATACGAGTACAAAGCATTAGCAAAAATTAGTAACACTCGAAAGTGGTTTCTGAACATGTCTCAAGTTGAAAAAGAAAAGAAATGTATGTTCAAGTCCATTTGCTTGAACATCCACTGCCTTTGAAGACTCCGATTACCTCCACTCGATCACATCATTGCTGGCGGGTCCATGGTCCTCTTCAAAACATTTGCTTGTCCTCTTGGAACGTGGCTCACCTGTAGACGTCCGTGATCACGCCCGGAGCTAAATATCGCGGATTTAACTATTGGACAAGTGGGGTAGAAGGTTGTGAATTCGGTATAGCTCAGCTGCGTTTGTGTTGACAAGTCGTGTCTCGCCTGCAACAATGGCAGCCATGTTGCAATATTCTGAGAAAACAAAACTGCTAGTATAGTATCTTTGCTTGGTTGACCCCGTTTAGATGTCCTTTGCAATATACATGGGGCGACCTTGCGTTGCTTATGAAAGCTAGCAGTGTGTGCGCGTCAAGTAATGACGATATGACACTGCTGGTTGCAATCAAAACCCTAGTTACAGTCTCTGTACTATATGTGAATTTGTCTCAACAATTTACAGATTGCCTCCTGATTGGTTTGTGTTTGTCAATACGTTAGCAAATTTATCCTCTGTTTAGGGTTAAAACAAATCAAAACCCTAGTTACAGTCTCTGTACTATATGTGAATTTGTCTCAACAATTTACAGATTGCCTCCTGATTGGTTTGTGTTTGTCAATACGTTAGCAAATTTATCCTCTGTTTACTGGAAGTGATCCTTTTGAGAAGATGACAACCAGTTGTTTATTGTCCAGACTAAAATAGTACATTAAGATTAGGGAATGATTGGTCAGTGAGTAGTCATTTGTCTTGCTATTCAATAGTAGGACCAGCTCATGTTCAAAACTACCCTCAAAACTCACCTCATGAAAATTACTTTACAAGTCACAGTTAATTAATTGTTTTGATGGTTTTCGCTATGCTGCTCCTTTTTTTCATCTTATTGACGCGCCTTGAGGGCCTTATCTTGTAGCTTGGTAGATGTGCGGTTGAACCGTATCACAGAGTGAGACACATTTTCTCTTACCAAATGTAGTGGAAACGTTTTACTATCTTGGAATGAATCTGCCCCTTTTAACACTAGCTGGACCAATAAGGCAGCCATCTTCGTTCATTGAGGAGAAACCGGGCTGTCGTAAGTAAACTTTAACGAAATGGCTACAGAGGGTCTACTGCACAAGAAATGACTGACGGCCGAAGACGGTCTAATGAGACATCTGGCCTCGGTAGATGGCTACGGTCAGTGAGCATTAATAGCAAGTATAATTGTCTAATTTGTTAACGAGTGGTCACTTTGGATAAAGTGACCCTCGCCAAACGTCGTTTGATAATGATATTGAATCAATCACCTTCAGTTGTGCGTCTTGCCTCAGTAAACTCTCGCAGTGTCTCGCGAATTTTCAAGTACACTGACGTAAGCTTCAGCGAGATAAAACCGCTTAGGTCTGTTCAGATAGTAAATAATGATTTATAATGTTCGTACTTTAAGTGCATTCAAATTCAAGTGAGGAAAACAGCAATGACAGAAAAAAATGCTCTTTATAAGCTTTTGCCTCCTGATATACACTTTTCAGAATCATTATTTTATAGAACAGGATTTGTGTTAGTTACAGTACAATAAAAAGTTACGACTTTCTAAGTTTTTGTACACCCCTGTATTGCTATTTTCCAGTTATCTATTTGTCTACCTCTCCTTTAAAGTTGGTAATATCTTACGATCTTGATGTTTGCGGGGGAAAAAATGACTGCGTCAGCATTGAAAGATACCAGCTTGGCTTTGGACTGGAGACCCAGCGGTAGCATTCATTCAATTGCCCCATGGCGCGTTGAATCAATAGAGAGCCGTTAATCTAATTTTGCGATCGGATCTTGGGTGCCAGACCCAACCCCTGGGAACATGCTTTCCCCTGTCAGAACCCAGTACGCAAAATTGTGCTGGTTCTTAAAACAGGTGTACAAATAGGGTCAACGATGGTCAAGAAACTGCCGCAGAGATGGGCTAAGTATTAAAGGTATTATACAGGATTGGTAGAGCTGACAAAATAGTTGTAGACAGTGTTCATGTTTTGTGTGATTAACCATATACACGAAATAACAAACCTGTGAACATTTTGGCTTAATCCGATTCTGCGTCAGTTTGACCCATTTGTAGGTAATTTTGGGTAATTTTGACACTGATTCCGGGTGATACTGACCCAGAAATGGGTCAGGCCTCAATGGACCCGGATCCGGGTCAATTCTGACCCGGATGTTTTTAGAGTGTACCATCTTCTGAAGATTACAGAATCTGTACCATTGTGAATCGCATCGCTCTGGGCACAGTGGACGAAACACCACAAATAAAACAATACAAAATTACAATTAAAGAAGAAATAACCCATCTATTCTCATGTAAAATAAACAAATGTTAATGCACTGGCCTATATCATTTTCTTACACTCTGCATACATGGTAAGTCGGATACTTTAGTTATAATATCTGGATTCGCATGTGACGCACCTTCAGGGAATTAATTGCATGCATTCATTCCCATTTCCTTGGACAATCGGTTTCTAAGCAAAGAGTTACCGGTACTCTTGGATTTAATTCACTCTTTTCAACTCTCTGGTGGACCATCCTCTACAAAAACACACTTTAAAGTCATAACCGAATGTCTAAGGAGATTTTATATTTTGTTTATACACTGCACGTTTGCCAGGAGCGTGGACATCTGCCAACCGATTGCAAAGTATTAATTTCAAGGGACCTTAAACTCTGTTTTTCCCTGATAATAACTGTCCTTATGTCGAGCACACTAGTGGGACTTGTGGCTACTTTTCTAGTGGAATAATAGAAAAAGGGTTCCCTTTCCCGGATCAGTAGTGTTTTCTTTGGTGAACTTTTGAGGAATGACCGGACAAGTAGATATGAAAACTGAGATTGTGAATGCAGACGCATCAAAATATTATGATATTGAGCAAACAGGAAAAGTGCAACTCATCGATTTGGAAAGAAGAGCATATTCAAAATCAAGCAATTTAACAAAAGTAGCATTACTTCAATTTTACAGGGTAATTATTTTGTTAAAAGTCTTCCATCTTTAAAAACACAAAAAATTACAAGTAAGCAAACCAGAAACAATTTAAAACTCATTTTCATATATTCAATGTCAATGTATAGATGATACTTTGTTTTACTAAAGACCAACTCTAGGCCACCTATTGTATAAATATATATATCGTATTAATTAATTACTTCCATTTGTACATAAGCTTTGGTGGTTTGTTTGTGGTGGATATGATATCTTTGGAGTGTGAAATAAACGGAGTTGTATAACTCAACTCAAGAGAAGAAAAAAAATTAATCTTGTTCACTATACTGTTTGAAAAGACGAAACATTCCCTTTAAAGCGAAACTGACACCCCGTCATAACATCTTTAATTTCGAATTGAATTTGAATGTTCGACATCGGGACTTCTTTTTAGAGATCGCCGCAACCTTCGTGATGTTAATGGATGTGATGCAGAAGGTCCAAAGTGGAACCAGGATTTTTTATATTTTATTTTAAATGCCTTAATGTTTACGAGACATTCTATACCACAAGCAGTGATGCCAACAGGTGTATTGGTGCAATCAAAGCAAACATGTTATGGCGACTCCCACCTTGTTCTGTATTTTTAGCAATCCCAGCATGTATCCTAATACCTTTAGCCACATTCCAAAGTTGCCGGTTTCGTTTCCTACGAAAGACATGTTTGACAAAAATTCACAGTGAAAATACAATAATCTTCAGTTTTTGAAACACGCCGCCGGCTTAAAATAAACCATAATTCGCTTACCACACGTGAAGATATATCAAAATAATAGCAAGTAGACATTCGCTGTACAAACACATGTGAATGTCCAATGTCTAATATCAAAAATAGCAAGACATTCGCTATACAGTGGTTGTGAATATCCAATGTCCAATATCGGAATAGAAAAGTAGACATTCGCTGCACAAACTTAAATGTCCAATGTCCAATATCAAACTAACTGTCTTTTTAATTTGATACAAGTGCACAGGAAACAAAATGTTGAGTTTTGTCAACGTAAATAAAGCCTAGTACATCACAGTGTATAACGTTGAAATCAACCGCAGCTCTTGTTTATCGTTCCATGTTATTTTTATATCGCTAAATAGCAAATAAAATAACATAATGAGTATTTTGTGGATCCAAGAATAGCATATCGTAATATTTATATCCCAGCACGTGGTCCCGTGCGTCAGTGTATATAGTACGATGTAGCATGCAGGTCTGTCCTAAAGCTGCTCGTGGCATCCAGCCTCCAACTGCACTAAGGTAAAGCAAAGAAAAATAGACAAGTTTAACCGGAAATGACAACCAGTGATGGAAGGATGGCCGGTCTTCGTACATTCGATCCCCACCCGGAAATGTTACTTGATGTCTGCAGTTTTTCTCCGCGCTCATGAAGTGCCATTGATTTCTGACCGTCTATGTCTGGCGAGGCGGAACTTTACGCCGGATATTTTCATTTTTCATTTAATAATTTTTCTGGTGATGGAATTTTTTGCCTCGGGAAGAAAGTAAAATACAATATTGAAATGCTACGATGGAGTGCGGTACGGGTTAACGTTTTGTCGACGTTCAGTCCATGGAATTGAAACTGTGGCCTGCAAGCTGTCAAATATTTGGAATGAATGAATCCGCAATGTTCATTAATTTATTACCAATGTATATATGCGGTTTTGGTAATTTATTGAGGCCACCTATTGTATCAGTCTTTAGCGACCAAAACCTTTGTAAAAGCCTCAACACAGCCACCGAAACACACACACACCATTGTTTTAAAAGTATCAATGGAAGACGTCAAAATATTTCCCCTCTGTTGTTTATGCCGTAAAACGAGGACTTCTCTCTTCACTGCAAAAACTGGGGTGTTAAACTTGACACCATAGGCGTTGTCACACATAGATACCGAAAAGAGAATTAAAAATCAACACAACAGGGTGTTAAAATAACACCAATGTCATTGTTGTGGCAGAAATTAGTGTTATTTTAACACCCTACGGTGTAATTTTTGATTGGCGTGCTTAGGCGGAACATTTCGAGAAAAGAATCATTTTTAAGTTAATAATGAGGGACGTACTTTGAATTATAGAACTCCCTTTTCTGTTTATTTATCTTCTTTCTTGCAAAACAAGTTTATTCAGACTATACTTAACTTTAAACAGGGGAAATCTTTAGCAGGTTTACTTCTCAAAAAAGAAACGAAACTTTGACTAAACATTCACATTGGCAACTTGGTCTCTACTTCTTTTTTCACTCTCCACCTTCTTTTTTTTTGGTATCTTTATGTGACAACACCCATTGTGTCAATTTTAACAGTCCAGTTTTGCAGTATTTGTTCTCCCATTGTTTATTGGACGTAATTCTTCTTCTTCTTTTTATCGGTAAGGTCATATCAGTACTGCTCCCTATTTTATCCAACTTCTTTATCAGTCCCCAGTTGGTAAATGCACACACACACAATCACAAATCTGAACAACTTAGACCGATGATTATATGAAAACTCAAGATTCGGAAGCTGGAAATAAAATTAGACACACTTCATAAAGAAAAAACCAAGAATCTAGTTAAATGGCAAATGTATTTGAATTATAAATAGGTACTTTGGGAATCAATCTTTTTCTTGGTGAATTTTGTCGGCAATGTTCCTGCTCTGAATGGTCAGTGAAGATTTAAAGGGAAAAACTCCACGAAAATATCCCATTATACGTTAAGGGCAAATAGTATAGTCGTGTAGCGTACATATCTACCAATAAGGTACTCAAGGCACTTAAACTAACACAATCATTTTAAGGAAGGTTTTTGAATCTTTTTAAATTTGGTAAATTTGTTGAAATGTGATTTTTTGTTTTCCCCCTGTTCATCAGCATCTTCTTCCTCAATGGATGGCGGAGGAACAAGTTCTGGCCTGAACACAGAAGGCATCTGTACAACGCCTGAATGTGTCATATCAGGTAAGCCTCCATGATGAAAATTGTATATCATATTATTAAGTTGTATCGCAAACTTGGATGTGATCCCTGTTATACGGCAGTTACAAGTTGGATGGCTTCTGACTGGCACCCCGAACAAAGCTATATTAATAAAATAGGGAGATAGATAGCTCAGTTGGTAGACCGCCAGCACGTTAATCTGGAGGTCGCAGGTTCAAGTCCTGCTTTCGTAAATTTTTCTTTGTTCAACCCGAAATTTATTTGTTTACTTTATTTCATCAGCTGGGAGCGTGTTACGCAATATGGACATGGAGGCAGACCCATGTGAGGATTTCTACCAGTACGCTTGCGGCGGATGGACAGAGGCGAACTTCATCCCGGAAGAAGACGCAAAATACACGGTCTTCGAAGAGCTGTTTAATCACCTCATGGACATGAGTCGAGGTGACGAAAAAATAAATTCTCGCCAAGTAAAAACAACAAATAAAAAACGAACAAACCAAAAACAACAAATAAATAAAATACAGATTTTGCCGAATTTCCCCGAACTCGCTGATATTCCAAAGTAAGATAATTCGCTCAAAGCGTAATAAAGGTGAGGGCATTGTTTTTGCGAGCAAGGGGTTGAGTAGCCTGACATCTGACGTCACACTTTGAGGCTCGTGAAAAACGCCAGATACCTGGCTTGATACCCTGGCCGGATCCTGCTAGATTTACCTTTGACCTCACATCCATTTCACAAGGAGATTCGCAGCCATTCACTCGTACATAATGTACACAAAATAGTGAATAAAACAACACTACTTGCATGTACAAACATTATGCACACGCTGCATGCAGACGACCGAAAGTGCTAGCTGGCAAACTACATCACCTCGGACCAATCATAACACAGATATTGAAAGCTTACGTCACTGCACGTTTATCCAATGAAATCATTGTAACTAATGAAATCATTAAGCCTATAAGACCCGTGCCTGTCTTTATCGTTGCGGTTAAAGACAGGGAACCAGTCTAGGGATTGAGAAGATAAAAAGCTGGGAAGGAGATTGTGAAATTTATTAAATAATATCTCACACTGTATTTAAATTGTAATAACATTATTTGTTTCGTTTTAGGACTTCTTAAAGAGAAGACCACGAACGACTCTGAGGCTGTGTCGAAAGCCAAAGATTTTTACGCATCATGCATAAATGAAGGTATAGTAAGGGCAGGTTCAATTCAATTCAATTCATTTCCAATCCATACACAAAAAATTAATGAAAGATATACGTATAAATAGTGATTACAGGTAAACAATAAGTGAATAAATGTTTACAATACAAAGCAAAAGAACATTACAAAAACACATGGAAATGGAAATGGAGGGGGCCCATAAAAAGCAGAGCTTGTCGAGTACGGACCCCTATAATAAAATAAAGCAAGGTTTGCTATTATTGAAGCACACAATGGGCAAATGGAGGAGAGTGTTGCAGAAGCACAAACAATGCAATTACTTATGAGATGAACAAACACATAATACTAAAGGTGAACTGATAACTAAGCATTAAGCTAAATGAGGAATATACATGAAGGTTAAATAAATAAACAAACTACTTGAATCTAGGAGAGTACTCTCCGGTTGGTTGAACACTCTTAGCTCAAAGAGCTTGTAACCACAACAATCTACAGTGAGAAAGTCTTGATCAACAGCCATGTGAAATTAACCACGGTATTTCAGTTCAGAAGAGTCACAAACCTGGAACATGCTCGCAGCTTACTCAGCACAACAAGTGAAACGCAAACAGAACACCAGTCAAACTCTTATAATTATCGGTATTAATTGCACTACCGGGTGCGAGGCACGACACCGCCTAACCTTTCGCTTAGCAACTAAAGCTTTAAATATTTGCTACTTATAGCAGCTTTATAAAGCTTTGCTTATATAGTTAACAGTGTGACGAGTTTTAATGACCATTTTTCCCATTGCAGTGCTTCTTGATGAGTTCGGTGCTCAGCCCCTGCTTGACTTGCTCGATGTCTTGGGCGGTTGGCCCGTGATTGCTGGCGAGAGCTGGGACGAGGATGCATGGGATCTGGTCGATGTCCTCTCCAAGAATCGACTGGAGCTCGACTATAATTTCCTTTTCGAGCATAAAATCATTGCAGACATCACCAATTCAGACATGAATATACTGATGGTAAGCGCAGCTGAAGTTTTTCAATCACCAAAACATTGTCATCAAAATTTCGTCATCGACAGCATTCTGCACTACAGCGTACCAAATCATGATGCAAATTAACAGTGCATTGCCGAAGAGGGCAGTACATTGTTTCTTCGACAAAAGTTAAAGATTCTAAACATTATGCTCCGCAAAACATACCTCAAGATGTTATCTCTTCGCTGAGAATACGTGAGGGCGAACTACAAGAAACATTATTATTATGTAATTGTCTTGAAGCAGGTCAAGGCTCAGAGAAACCAATGTGGGATAGCACCTTTAAAGTGGGATATTTTATTTATAAAAAGAAAAAGAAAAAAAACTTGTCAAAGCCGCCAACGTCAGATATAGAGAATATTGGGGAAAACTCAATTGTAAAAAATATTCCCCCTTTAACATACGAAAGAATGTCATGTGTTCATACCCCATTTGAGGATAATTTCAATTGAAGTGATAGTCATTTTAATGGGTTAATCTGTAGGAAATTGTGAACCACCCGCAGCTCTAAGTCTTACCAGGACGTGTTATTCACAATTTTATTTTATTTCCTCAATTATTCGAAATGGTGGGTTTTACTTTCAGATTGACCAGCCGGTACTCGGACTCGAGGAGAGGACATTTTACCTGGATGAAACAGACAAGGTATGTACTTACAATGGTAACCCACAGGCATGGATGAAGAACAAATTTTACGTTAAAGCCTAATAGCAGGGATGAGATTTGGCAGATGCAAAAGTTCATGAAAAAAAAATAGCTTGTTGGTCAAGGTTTCCCCTTATTCCAGACCCAGAACCTCACAGACAACACAATTCAGGAGGTTTAAACACTGTGCATCACCAGAAAGATAAAACTACAGGTTTTGACACAATGTGGACAATTTCTTTCTTCCTTTGGTGACTGCTTTTTACCTCTTTCAGGAAACTAGTTTTGAAGGCTCATAGGAGATTTTGAGAAAATCCAGAAATCGGGACAATTCCCGAGAAATCACATGCCTGTAATAGCTTGAGAATGTCATTTATCCGGGCTAAGTTGATTACTCCTTTGAACGATTATAAAGGTCATGTTTTTGGAGATTCTTACACAGAAATGCCATTGATGTCGACAGTAGCACATGACAGAGAACCACAATTTGGAAAATAAATGATTTACATGGACAGTTGTGAAATCACATGGTCCTGGCTCTATGATTAGTCATTCACTTCCCTCCGGACAGGTGTACAAATAATATTTAAAAAGACTGGTTTAATAGTGTATGCCAAAATCGAGGTGCTCAAACATCTTCGACTAGATAGAAACAACAACGAGATAATTCTGCAACAATCAAAGCATACAATGGAGAATCTTTGGATGGGTTTAGGAATAAACCTCTGTAAACTAAATGACCACTGCTTCCTTTCTTCACAATTCAGACACATTTCAACGCATACCAGACGTATATGGTAGACTTGGCCACAGCACTCCGGCCAGATCACGACAGAGAGGAAGCTACGAGGCAGATGAATGAAGCCCTAGAGTTCGAACGAGTACTTGCAAACGTAAGTAACACCAGTCGCTCCCATCTTGCACGCGAATCCCACTGTTATAAAACTAGCACTAGAGTTCGAACGAGTACTGGCAAACGTAAGTAACGCCAGTCGCTCCCATCTTGCACGTGAATCCCACTGTTATAAAACTAGCACTAGAGTTCGAACGAGTACTGGCAAACGTAAGTAACACCAGTCGCTCCCACCTTGCACGTGAATCCCACTGTTATAAAACTAGCACTAGAGTTCGAACGAGTACTGGCAAGCGTAAGTAACGCCAGTCGCTCCCATCTTGCACGTGAATCCCACTGTTATAAAACTAGCACTAGAGTTCGAACGAGTACTGGAAAATGTAAGTAACACCAGTCGCTCCCATCTTGCACGTGAATCCCACTGTTATAAAACTAGCACTAGAGTTCGAACGAGTACTGGCAAACGTAAGTAACATTAGTCGCTCCCATCTTGCACGCGAATCCCACTGTTATAAAACTAGCCCTATAGAGTTCGAACGGGGTACTGGCAAACGTAAGTGACGCCAGTCGCTCCCATCTTGGCGCGCTTATTTTGAAGCAATGCCGTACACAATAACCCGTTTATCCATGGCTTCAATATTTTAACTGTACTCGGTCTCCCAAAATGCATTGCGGTGTATTTGTTAAGATGGCGCTTGTGCATATGGGCTGTAACGTGTTCTTCCGAAACTAAACGCCTATCCTGCTGCTTATAGGGTTTTCCCTCTAGCAAGGGATGAACAGGTTTAAACAGGGTTTGTTAAAGGCAAGCAACCAGACAAGGATGTTAAAGCTGCACTTGTTATGCTTGATTTAGAAAATAAAATATAAATATTGACAACTTCATTAAAAAACTTAATTGATTGATTTTTGTTTTTAGTTTACAGCTTCAAATGAAATGAGACGTGACGTCACCAAATTTAACAACCGGTACACAGTGAAGAAATTAAAAGACGAAATGCCTCAGGTTTGTTGAACAGTTATCTTTAAATCGCCATTTCCTATTTTGCAAAATGCTTAATTTGGAAATAAAGAACAGCAGATTCAATATTTGACGACTGTCAGCTCGAGGCAAGCTATAACACCGACTATTTACCAAATTCACCTGACGTCATCACCACACTGAATAATTGGTTGCTGCGCCATTTGGGGAGTCAGTTTCCCTGTGTGTTAGACTGTGTAGTGCGCATTTCGGGCGACGTGCGCGCTCTTTACATGCTCAACAATATCTTTACGTGTACTTTGACATACAGTTTAGCCGTGTGTGACGTCATTGCACAGAGTTAATACATTTGGAAACTGGCATGTTAATAATCGACAAATAGCAACGTAAAAAGGTGAGGGGGAAAAAGTCAAAGTTAGCCAAACCCAATATTAGCAAGTGCGCTAGACAATGGTAACAACTATTACATACATTGCGATGAAGGGGCCAATCTATGTACATTCTTAAAACACAGTCTGCAAATTATAGAGTAAAGGATATACCAAAGTAACAATACATTTGAAATTACTAATAATTCCCACCATGTACAGCTAGATTGGCTGAGGTACTTCCAGTTGGTCCACAAAGAGGTATTTCTACCCGAAGAAGAACTGCTCAACTTTTCTCCTCTCTATTTTGGAAGGATGGTGTCATTTATACACGAAACCCCCAAAAGGTACCATGGGTGTAGTAATAGACGGCGGGAATTACATAGAGGAAGGTTGTAATAGCGAGGGTTGGTGAGGGGAATGAATGTGCATCAAAATCACCGACCGATATTCAAATTAAGAGTTATTAGACGCATGTTTAGATTCGTTTTTCGAAAACAAACGAGATGTACACTCTAAAAAAAACTCGGATAAGAACTGTGACCTGGATCAGCGTCCAGGGGGCCAGATACTACTGGTCAGTATGACCCATTATAGGGCCAAACTGAAGTGTAGTTTCGGATTATAACACCGGGACTTTTCGACCTGAAAAATGGGTAATGCTTTTAATGGTTTTATAACATGACAATAGCAAACTATCTCGTGTTGTGGAAAACAATCCATTAACAAAACCGGGCCAATTCTAATCAGCAACAACTTACACTCTAAAAACACCCGGTCAGAATTGACCCGGATCCAAGTCCCTTGGGGCCTGATCACTTTCTTGGTCAGTATGACCTGAAACCTTAGCCAAAATGACCCAGAAATGGGTCAAATTTACGCATAATCCGGGTCAAAATCCCACTTTGACCAGATTCCGAGCTGACCCATAAGTAGCCTTTAGTCAAGGTGCACCGCGGCATCCCAGCCCAGATATCACGCACGAAAAAAGACCAGCGCGAGCGGCGAAGCCGCGAAGCGCCTTTACCAACTCGTTTAGCTAATCAGTATTCATGATCATGAAATATTTAAATTTGCAATTTTTTTTTTAACCAATCACCGTCAGCTAGATATTGGACTCTTCTATATTTAGATGGGTAATACTGTCTGGCAAATATTTGTTTTAATTTGACAATCGATAACATAAAATAGGACGATTTTAGGCTATAAAAGATAACGTTGCGAGAAACAAATTCTTACAATGGAAAATGACAAATCATGACAACAAACAACATAGGCCTGGATATGCATGATCATGCATTTGGAGGTAGGAATCGTCCGTGGTGTCCGAGATTTAAAAAACCGCCGCCGTTTCTACACATATACGTAGCTAGGCCTACCTGTGGGGAGATTTTTAAAATTATAAACCTCTACCCCCCGTTTCATTAAACAGCATGACACTGCTGTGGTATGGCTTAAGTTCACCGGAAATTGTCATTTGTTGAGCAGCAAAGCTAATGCTTTGCTCATGCTTTGCTGAAACAATTTGTCGTCAACTGGTGATAGTGGTAGTCGCCATCTTGCTAATAATTTGCATTAAACGTTCATGTGACGTCATGCAAGTAATTGTATCTTCTTATTGGCCAACACCAAAGCGAGCTTATGCATTATGCATATAATTTCTCCTACCAAAATCGGTAGCAAAAAGTAAAGAAAAACATAACGCCCCAAAACGAGTTGGTAAAGGCGCTTCGCGGCTTCGCCGCTCGCGCTAGTCTTTTGTCGTGCGTGATATCCGGGCTGGGGTGCCGCGGTGCGCCTTGACTAAAGGCTAACCCATAAGTGGATCAGGCACCCATGGGACCCGGAATCCGGATCATTTCTGACCCTGGAGATTTTAGAGTTAATCATTAGATGAAGATGTCTCTGATTTATAACAGGACAGTAGCTAACTACCTCATGTGGCGAGTTGTTGACTACATGAATGAATACCTTGGTTCGGAACTACGGGAAATCAGGCAGCAATTCCTCTGGATTACGAAGGGCAAGAAAAGGGAACGTACCCGCTGGAAGGTCTGCTTCGAGAATACCAACACCTTTTGCGGAATGGCGGTGGGGGCGCTTTTCGTCAAAAAACATTTTGACGAGAGGAGCAGATCAACGGTAAGTCTTTTTTCCGATTCTTACCATTCCTCAAGAAGTGAGAATGAATTTTAATTTGGTTCAGTTTGTCACTTCGGCTACGGCTGTAACTGTTGGCTGCAATGACAACGTTGAAGAGTATGAGTTGTTGGTGTTCCGGCCATAGCCACTGCCCAAACCGGACACGACCTTATAGAACTCGACCGGACACGACCTTCAAGCCTGGAATTGCACGGAGACCATGGCCTCTGTTGTACATCGACTTAAAGATTTTCCAATGAGTAAGCCCTATGCGAAATGGAAATTTCCTTGCCCTCTCAAAGATGAAATTTAACTCTATACCCTTAAAGAATTACCCATAACATGATTAGAAAATCTTTCGATTTGGATTTTTTTGTACATTGAATCCGTGTCACTTTTTCTCATGAAAATCATTTTGATGTGTCCATTACAGGCTCAGGAAATGGTTGCCGATATTCGAGCAACACTGATTGAAACCATTAAAGATGTACCATGGATGGACGACCAAACCAAAGAACTCGCCCTCAGAAAGGTGGGTCAAATTCAATTCAAAAATCAAGTCGATCATTCCTTATTTATTACAATCACCACTCACCCAAAGCTGGCGCTCTCTAAAAACGTCCGGGACAGAATTGACCCGATTCCGGGTCCCAGTGGACCTGAGTGTGACCCGGAATCTGTGTCAAATTTACCCCATAAATGGGTCAAACTTACGCAGAATCCAAGCTAAAATCTTATTTTTAACCAGTTTCCGGTTCAGCCTGACCCAGAAATTGGTCAGCCCCCCCCCCGACCCGATATTCAGGTCAATTCTAAATTATATTTTTATCAAACCATTTTTTTTCAGGCTTCAAAAATTAAGGAGCGGATAGGGTATGGCGACATCCTTAAGGACGAAGAGGCAGTAAATGATGCCTACAAATCGGTAAGTTCAGTATAGAAAAAGGATATCACTGTAGCTTTTTGCCAATTATTCGAATGTTGCAACGCCACATGCCAATCTTTTGTAAAAAGCATGCAAACCTATGCTGCAATAGACCGTGAAAATCTAGCGCGTATTCGAACATTTTTGGGACCACTTTGGTACAATTACACGTTAAGGAAACAAACTCGCGCACTTTAACGAGTCCCATTGTTCGAATACGCGCGAGACTTGCACAGTCTATACGAGACTTTAACGTAAAGTTTGGTTTACACCGATATTTAATAAGCGCCGTATGCTTTCCGAGTCCCTCCCGGGGAACTATAGAGGCTACTCGGGTGGGATTCGAACCAGCAACCTCGCATTCTAGAACAGAAGCTAATATCAATCTAATCTAATTATTTATTTTGCACTACATACAATTATCGCAGCACACTGTGCACTAATTGTAAAGAGCCACTTAAAAAACAGTACAAGTATTTAACAAAGGTTCAAATTGTAAAATGGTGAGAGTTAAACATTAAAGCAAACAACGACAACGGTACCAAATGAGAACGAAACAAATGAGTTTGCACCAAAATCTTAAAAATTTAAGTAAACGATGACTCCAGTAATAAGAACGAAACAAAATGACAGTAAAGTAGTTGGACATTAGACATTCACATAGGTTTGTACAGCAAATGTCTACCTTGCACATCGATATTGGACATTCACATAGGTTTGTACAGCGATGGCTACCTTGTCTACCTTGTACATCGATATTGGATAGTGGACAATCAGTTGAGTTTTCACCAATGACTTAAAGGATTCATAGCTACGGGCTGCACGAATGTTTGATGGAAGATCATTCCATACCACGGAAGCAACAACACGATTATATACCATAATACTTAGTCATTATATAATTCACAAACGGTGGTTTCTTTTTTCAAACAATGCTACCTTTTTTCAACAGATAGAAGTGTCTTCCACGGGATACTTCGAGAACGTCCGGGAAATGTGGAGGTCAGATGCGATTGAGCATTTATCAAAATATGGAAAACCGGTTCATCGGGGAGTGTAAGTCAAGAAAATCCTCAAATTTCAGGATTTTTTGATTGGACTAAACAAAATACCCCCAATTTTTTTGTTTAATGTTAATGTTTGCTACATTTTTTTTATATGAAAAGCAGATCTAATTCTGAGGGTTTTGTTTTCTACATTGTTTATGTTCTTGACGGTTTATCTATCTTATACAAATTAAATAAGGGTAACTCTTTGTTATCAACGGTACCGTTCCTACTCGGATTGTATTATTATTATTTATTTATATGGGTTTTTTACAGATGGAAGAACTCACCGATTGTAGTCAATGCTTATTACACCCCACAGGAAAATGAAATAAGTAAGTATAAATCGCCATTTGTTAAGGTATAGTATAACCATGCACAAACAAATGTGGATCTTGAGTTCAAATCACATGTAACCTGTGACATCACAGCCTGGACTTCCTGAAGGCACAATGTGTATCAGCTCAATGGAAGACAACATTAAAGGTATCGTACACGTTTGGTAATTACTCAAAACAAATATTAGCATAAAAACTTACTTAGTAACAAGCAACGGAGAGCTGTTGATAGTATAAAACATTGTAGGAAACGACTCCCTCTGAAGTAACGTAGTTTTTGAGAAAGAGTAATTTCTCACTAAAATAATAAAAACTTCTTGCCAGAAGTTTTTTATTCCTATCTGAAAGCACACAAATTTGTACAACAAGGGTGTTTTTTCTTTCAACATTTTCTTGCAACTTCGATGATCAATTGAGCCCAAATTTTCACAGGCTTGTTATTTTATGCATAATGTTTGATACACCAAATGAGAACACTGGTCTTTGACAATTTCCAAACGTGTTCAGTGCCTTTAAGATTATATTTTACGAGGATTGCACTTTCTGATTTTTATCATTTTTTGATATGAAGAAAGGAGGGCGCAGCTCAAAACTTGTTACTTTAATAACACTTGAATTAAGGTGGGAAGTATGACACAAAATGTCAAACTTATCATGTGTGATCAGTGTAGTATCTTGCCTTCCGGAAAGGCCCAGGAATGTACAAGGTAACTCTTTTGTAAACAAAGGTTACATGATCTATTACTCAAGATGCAAAATGTTAAACAGGTCAAGAACGGCCAAGTATCATTGATGACGGTCAGAGTGCCCTCTATCGGCACGTATAGACAGTGATTTGACTCAAAACTGCAACGAATACTATGATATCATAGACAAAGGGTGTATGTGGGCAAGGTACTGAATTTGTTTATCCACCAAAGTAAACTAAGAAAAAGAACAAAAAGATAAAGTAAAATCAAAACTAGAAATGTTTATTGTAGGCTTAAGATGTTTTTTCCCTAAAGAAACTTTTTTTTATTTTCTATGACACAGGTTTTCCAGCGGGTATATTTCAACCTCCATTCTACTCGAACGCTTTCCCAATGTACGTATTAAAATAAACCATGACAAACAAATGTTGAATATAAATGTCTAGTGACTTATCTTTGTGTGTATTTTTGTGACAAAATGTAGACATACACGAACAATGGAAAAAGGTTCAAACTTACAATTCAATAATGAGTCAATTACATTCAGATCGGACGTAAAGCCGTAGGTCCCGTGTGTTGTGTAATGCACGTAAAAGAACACAGTTACACTTATCGCTAAGAGAAGGGATTTGCCCTGGTATTTCTGGCAGTGGCTGCTGAATGGGCCGCCGCACCTTGTAAACCATTAGAAAGTGCTACAAAATTTAGTCTCAAAATAAAAATAAAAAAATCAAAACCTGCCTTAAAATATTTCTGTTTCTTCAAGTGCCTTAAGTACCTTAAAGGTATTATACAGGTTTGGTTGAGCTGACAAAACAGTCGCAAACAGAGTTCATGTTTTGTGTGATTACATACAATACATAAAATAACAAACCTGTGAAAATTTGGGCTCAATTGGTCATCGAGGTCACGAGAAAATAGTGAAAAGAGGCCTTATGTGTTTTCTTTTTTTCAAACATTGAGTTTATTATCACGCGTGATAAAAACTATTGTTTTACACATTTCTCAGAAACGATAGCATTTTAGGCAGAATTATTTTTAGGAACTCTTTCTACCATTACTTACTTTAAATCATGTAAGTTATGTGTGAATCTGTGAACATTCGTGTTTTTCGATCCAACCAATAGTGTACAGGGCCTTTAATGGTAGATACGTGAGATATATTATAATTTATTATTAAAGTTCACGTGATAAATCACGTGTTCTCGTTAAACAGAGTTTGTCTTTTGACTGACACGTGGGTTCAGTAGGGGAAATAGGAAGGAGTAAATTAGTACAATGTCGTGGGAAGGCACGATCAAATTAAGCCAGAACAGTTGGATCCCCGTTTCCGTGATCAAATTTTGCCGATTGCTTTCTTTATTTAACTGGATGACTCTTTCTGTTCATTGCAGGGCAATGAACTACGGGGGCATTGGTATGGTTATTGGACATGAGCTCATGCATGGTTTCGACGATAAAGGTAAGGGTGACGTCATCACACTTTGTGTAGGTGTACCACGTACGTTTGCTTAAAAGAGAGAAAATGCAGAGCATTCTGGTCTTAAAACAAACAAACCAACACCCCCAACATCCTAACAAACAAACAAACTCCCCTTAACCTTTCTTTGCCGATAAAACAATTAACATCAATACTGAGTAGGTTGGCTCAGTGGTTTCTTTCCCTGCATTTCACCTCAGTCTGTGGACCCCGGTTTGAAACCCACCTCAGACCCAGAGCCTTGCAAGTGAGTTGGGTTTTCAGTCCCTATTGCGTAGGGTTTTCCCCCATCTGGGTTCCCCTCCCACATCTAAAACTTCTCGTTTCCTATATTCATCCTGTTATTAACGCTAACTGTGCTGTTGGATGTGTAGAACAATAAATAAACAATTTAAATAAATTGTTGTATCTCATTATAGGAAGACATTTTGACGACGAGGGGAATGTGAATCAATGGTTTTCCAATTCATCACTCCAAGCCTACAATGAGAGGAAAGAATGTTTCATTGATCAATACTCAAATTACTATGTTCCTGAAGTTGACAAGTATGTAAGTGACTATCCATTCCAATGATTTATTCCTACACTCTAAAATCTTCTGTGTCAGAGTCGACCCAGATCCAGGTCCCGTGGGGGCCTGACCTATTTGTGGGTCAGTATTAACTGGGAATTTGTGCCAAAATTACCCAGAAATGAGTCAAACTGACGAAAATTGAGTTAAACATCCCATTTTTAACCCGGAAATGGGTCAGGCCCCCTTGGCCCCCGAATTGCTTCAATTGCATTGCTTCAATACACTTTGCCTTGCCTCTGTGAACAGGCACGAAATATTAGGCAGTCGTAGGTTCTATATAAATTTTATGTTGTTGTTTCTTTCAGATAAACGGTAAAAAAACACAGGGCGAGGTCTTGGCTGACAATGGCGGAATCAAAGAGGCATTTCTCGTAAGTAACACTGTTATTCGGTTCCCCTGTTATTCGATTATATAAGATAATCGATCTTGTGTTCAACGAAAGTATATACAGATTGAGAATGACAGTGTCAATATACGATACCGGTAGCAAATAACCGACAATATTCGGATAACAAGCACTACGGCCGGAAATCGGACCTTCACTTCAAGGCAGTTGAGAAACTTGGACACTCTTATATCCAAAGTACAGTTTTGATTTCTTTGTTTCCTTTGCCAGGCATACAAGAAGTGGCAGAAGAGAAACGGTGGACCAGGAGCTACCTTACCAGGGCTGGACCTTACACATGACCAACTCTTCTACCTAAATTTTGCTCAGGTATATGACTCTTTTTAGACCTTACACATGACCAACTCTTCTACCTAAATTTTGCTCAGGTATATGACTCTTTTTAGAAGTGCGTTATCTGGATTGCTTGATTGATTCCATTATGCTACTTTGGTGCTTAGTGTAGGCCTACACTCTAAAAGACTTCCGGGTCAGAATATTGACCCAGATCCGGGTCCCGTGGGGCCTGACCTATTTATGGGTCAGTATGACCCGGAATCTGTGTCAAAATGACCCAGACAAGAGTCAAAATTACGCAGAATCCACGTTGAACTTCAACTTTGTAACTTTGTAACCACTTTCCGGGTCAGCCTGACTCGGAAATATTCTCACCCGGCAGTTTTTAGAGTGTATGACGGGGAGATGTTGGTCTTGTTTTCGTTCTTGATGATGATGAATAGAATAATGTTTTTGTTGTTCAATCCATTTATTTCGGCGATGGTAACGTTTTTTAACTTGTGGAGCTCTTGAGTTTCTGTTTAAATTGTTAATTTCCTTATCATCACAGTTATCCCACTTGTATTATGTGACATACACGACAATGTAACTGACACATTAACTGATGAGCTGAGCAATTGATATATATATATATTTCATTTAATATAGATATGGTGTAGCCTACACCGCCGAGAAGAACTGCTTAACATAATTACAACAAACTTGCATCCGCCTGAACAATCGAGGTACATTGTATAATAATTATAATAATAACAATAATTATAACTAGTTTTTATGTAGCGCTTTATCTACGGGCGTCTTAAAGCCTTTATCATCTTATTTCCAGACAGGTTTTTTGAGGTTTTTGAATTATGAGACCCATTTATGAGGCATCTTGTAAGGATTTACGGGTTTACAGGGTGCAGCGGCGCATTCAGCAGCGACTGCTAGAAACACCGGCGTAAACCCTTTTCTTAGCGATAAGTATAAATGGGTTCTTTAACGCGCATTACACAGCACACGGAACCAAAAGGCTTCACGTCCCACCCCGAAGGACGAAACAACAATGGTTAAGTGTCTTGCATAAGGACACACGTGTCAAGACCGGAACTCGAACCCACACTTTGCTGATCCGTACACTTGGCGATGTCACCGTTTCATAATTAACTTTTTGCTTAAAGGGAAAGTTTTTGTTTTTTTGTGAAAGAGTAAATTCACTTCAATTCTCTAGTTCTCCAAACAAACACATAGATAACCACCTGTGAATAAGACGTACAGTACGGTGGTCGTGTTTTAGTGAAAACAACGATTTGTAAGAGATGTTTTGCAAGTTTACGTCGTTTACCAAAATTTGCACAAGCGCCATCTTTAAAACATATCGCAATGCATCTTAGAAAACCGAGTACAGTTAAAACTAAATCAAGTTGCCATTACGGATGCCCTGTTGTAATTTACATAAACTGTGCCAGGTTTTAAAGTTGTGTACTGCATTGCAAAATGATGGTTGCCGGTGTTCCTTGGACTCGGATTTCACCCCAAAATCCCTTGCGCGCCGATCATGTGCATTGTGAAATGCATATGGTCTTTTGGAACACCCGATTGCGGGGGAATTTGTATTGGTAGAAAGCAATTATAATCTGATGAGTGTTTAGACTAATAGTTAACGTACTTTGCCTTGCTATTTAATGTATGTGTTTGTTTCAATTCAGGGTGGTTGGGACATTGTCCAACTCGGAGTACTTCGCTGAAGCCTACCAATGCAAAAAGGGGTCTAAAATGGTACGGGATAAGCCGTGCAAACTGTGGTGAGATCTAGTAGAGGAACACATGGATAAGCAGTTTCCACCACCATCCTCGGTTAAACTCCCAGGTCAGAATTGACCCGGATTCCGGGTCCCAGGGGGGCCTGACCCATTTCCGGGTCAGGCTGACCCGGTCAGGGGTAAAACAAAATGGGATTTTAACTCAGATTCTACATAATTTTGACACATTTGGGTAATTTTGACACAGATTCCGGGTCATACTGACCCATAATTGGGTCAGGCCCCACGGTGCCTGGATCCGGGTCAATTCTGACCAGGATGTTTTTTTGAGTCCAGCAAAACAAAATGAGCGAACCATGAAAAAATGTTTATATACCTCGGTTTTGCAGACTCAGTGTTTCACAGAAATGTTTTGCCCTGCGCCCCTTCCGGTTTTTCGCCCAAGAGTCATCGACAATGATCGTTTGACGTCATTATGACGTCATATAGCGAACGTTGCTCTTGATTTTAGTCGTTGATGTAAAGATACAAATTTGATTAATTTTAAAATCTTAACATGAAATCGCTCTGTTTTGTTTATTTATTGTTATTGTTATTGGGTTTTTGTTATTATGATCTGAACTTATGTTCTCATTATTACTATAGAGAGTTTTTTCTTTCGTAATTGTCCTTACTTTTCATATGTTTTAATCGTGACTTTCATTTTTAATGAATAGTAGCTCAAGACTTTTAGTAAAAGTATAAAAGTAATGACATTTTGGTAAATTGTCTGTATAATGTAATTTTTACTTCACTGACATGTACATAAACTTAATCAACTTGATGGGAGACAATTTTTTCAGCTACTTGTATTTTGTTAATTTGGGTAATCGCGCTAGAACTAAAGTTCAAACTATAAAAATCCAGATCTTCTTCCGAACTGTAGTTTAAAAATGTCAGTCGTTGATTTGCAGTGGTGTTACTGTACTCATCTTACACGCTATAGTCCCACATAGGGTATAACTTGCGTCTGCCTGATACTTTTATAAGATTCTGCCCACCTTTTCATTAAATCGATTATTTGTAACATTATTACACTAGCATAAGTAAAGCTGTCATCCATTAGGATGTCTATGGATATTGAGGTTTCTTTTAAAAGGTTTGAACCGATGAAAACATTTAGTTTTGTGTTCAATGTACATGTAATCG
The DNA here is from genome assembly GCA_021014325.1 of Plazaster borealis. Lineage (NCBI taxonomy): Eukaryota > Metazoa > Echinodermata > Asteroidea > Forcipulatida > Labidiasteridae > Plazaster > Plazaster borealis. The sequence continues at coordinate 2,899,585 of CM037466.1, forward strand.
TAAAAAGTATCACGTGAGCAACACGAACAGGCTCAAATTTTGAACGGTACTGTTATCACTTTTGTTGCGCAGTACATTAGATCGTTTCAAAGAGTAATTAAGTTTAAGATAGATGCCAACAGTCTAGCCAAAATCATGAATGATGTACTTATCTTGATTTTAAAGAGCAATTTTCCCCAATACTGCCAATGCTGAAACGTTTCTTATTAGAATATAGGGTAAACATTTCAGCGACAGACGTTTTCCGGAGACATTGCTAATAGGCCTATATGCATTGACGTAATCACGCCGCCATCTTAGAGATAAAACGACGATGAAACAATGGAAAACGCCCATCAATGTACGCGAGGCACGCAGGATGGGCCAATGAGCAACCTTCTTTTGATCACCAGCCGAGGGCGCCCTACTCAAATAACGTGATGTGCATAAGGTCTACCCTACACCCAATTCTGAGTCCTCATGAATAACCATTAGCAATACAAGCAGCTTGCCCAAAATAGCAATGGTTATACCTTTTGTTGAATGTAAAAATGTCATTGTCTGCAGTTTTACAAGTAACACTAATGTACATTATCGTGATTCAAAGAAGTGGCATAGGCCTACCAGTAGCAGTAGTTTTGAATACATTGCAACATTGTAAGTTTTTCTGTCTCCGTTTTCTTTGAATGTCATTTAATAAATTGTAATTATTATGTGTCTGTTGCTATGGTAAATAATAATATGTAAGTGCTAAATCATTTATAAAGTCAATTCTTATACGATAAAATTTATATTTCAATATGTATCTTTAACCTTTTGGAAACGTTTGTATATCACCTACATTAACAATTAGTCCTTATCTCGGATTGCAGTTCCATAGTCGTGTATATAAAACTGTTGAATATATTACTATACCTTGGTATGTTTATAAGATTAAGTTGCAAAAAACAACGGTAGCAGGTGGATTTGATTGCCAACATTGTGTTAAAACGTACTCAGTAATATTCATATTGGCTGCACTCTAGTGACGTCCGGGTCAGAATTGATCCGGATCCGGGTCCCGGGGCCTGACCCATTTCTAAGTCAGTATGACCCGGAATCTGTGTCAAAATGAAACAGAAACGGGTCAACATGACGCCAAATCTGAGTTGAAATCCCATTTTTCTTTCACCACTTTCCGGGTCAGCTTGCCCCGAAATTGGTCAGGCCCCCTGGGACCCGAAGCCCGTGTCAATTCTGACCCGGTTTTTTTTTTTATTAGAGTGTACGATTAAACTAGATCAAGCTTCAAGGATAGTAACTAAAATGGGCTGCAGCTATGAACAATAGAAACGGCCGTTTGTTAAGATTCAAAATGGCGAACGTAGCCTGGGAGCCGAAAATTTGCTACCCAAAATGTATATAGAAACAAATGGCTACAACGTATGGAAAACGTGTTTCTCCAGAATGGGGCCCTCTTATAGTTGCTTTGTACGATCGACTTATCATGTTTTTCTATTTAAAAACAAAAATTACTGTTTTGGTGTGCGTCGTGGAGAAAATTGGTGCCTGTTACGCATTGTAGTGTAGTCTGTATCTTTGTGCATTAAACTAAATCCTAAAGCGCTTACAACTTAAACATAATGTATATCATTTACCGTAATAACGTTTGCTTTTTTATATATAAATTTTAATGTCAAGAGAATTGTAAGTTTGCTGTACAGTAAGTGTGCACTTTTGGTAAAATGAATTTAGACATAATATCTGTGCTGTATTTATAAATCTCATAGACACATGACGAACACACATGGGTGAAAAATAGTGTAACATTGGATACAGGGGTTGATTTGAGCTCTCAGCATAGACTAGAAACATAATACATATTTTGCTTGGACATGATTAACCTAAAAGAGGGGTTATTGTGAACGTCACATCCACTGTCAAAACGGAGATTTCCTCTCATACGAGCTAATGGTAATTATTGTTTTGTTATTCAATCTATGTAGTTTAATACACATATCAAAAATGCATGAATTTGTCATAAACTTGTGGTGGAATCTTTTGTGAATAAAATTCAAGAGACATGAGAAGAGAAATGTCAAATGAAACATTTGTGTTTCTTATTTTTGTGGAGGTTTGTTTTACAAAAGCCTTAATGGTTATTTTATATGATTTAAAGGTACTGAAATGAGTCACTGCTCGTACTTTACGAACTCCCTTGTTTTTCATTTATTGTAGCCATGTATACTGAGGGGCAAAAATTTAGAAAATGAAATAAATACAAATTAAACGTAAAAGCATTCAAGCCGTGGTTCAAAATATTGATAAAATAATTATACACGTGATTTTCTGATAAACTCACTGACAGGGGGCGCTATGTCAGTCCGTTCAAAAATAATATGTTAGTTCGTTCAATAAAACTTTGTACGCAATCGTTTTCCAAGTATAGCCATCAACAGGATGGGAGTACAACCTAAAAACTCACGGGACAGAAATGACCCGGATTTTCCGAGTCCCACGAGGCCTGACCAATTTCCAAGTCGCGCTGAACCTGAAAATTGTTTTTATTTGTGGGGGGGGAATTTTAACTTGGATTCTGCGTCAGTTTGACCCATTTCTGAATCATTTTTACACAGATTCCGGGCCACCACTGACCCAGAACTTTTTAGAGTGTATGTGGCTTGCAGCAGGAGCTGTGATTTAACCAGCAGGTAGCCAAATTACGTTGGACACAGTATGGATCAAACAAGGAAAAGATTCACATAATATCAGCCTCAATCATAAAAAGACTATTCCCCCTTTATCCATGCGGTGTCCTATAATATATGGATTTAAATCTGTCGCTAAAACAAAAGACAAGGTCGAGACGAAACAGCCACCCGCAATGTTTCCCTCGTCACCCAAGCTCCCTAGAAGGAAGGAGAAAAGTGAGGGGAACAGGCTAGGCGCAGGTGGCTCGGTATAAAGGTGAGTTGTAGCACGTCTTATCAAGACGGCACCTCATCATCACCGGAGCGTACCGATGGGTTATTATTCAGGGGGGGTGAACCCCAAAGGATCGATCCGAGTGCGCAATCAGATTTCGAGAGTGCAAAATAAGTTCTCTAAAAGAGGAGAGTGAAATAAATCCGGGGTTTTTCTTTGTCTTTCTACTTTTGGGTGGTTGGGTGTGTGTGTGCGGGGGGGGTCCTTTTCCCAACGAGCTTTTGGGGGGATTTTACAACAAACAAGGGGTGCCAGTCCGGGGGTGCCGGTCCGGGGGAATGCTGCGGAGATTTAACATTTGAAGCCTCCTGGAACAGTTCACAGTATGTCAAATGTCGCATGAAAACCACATGTGTTGTATTTAGAACGAACAAGGAAACTCAACAGAAAAAGATAACCAGATAAGACTCCAAGATCTAGGACAGAACGAAGACGAACAGGAACATATAAAAATGGTTTAGCACCTACGAATTGTCTGTTGTGGGTGTTGAAAACGAGCCGGGTTTTTTTGTTGTTTTTTTTGGGGGGGGGCTTTGATATTTCCTCTGATTTGATCATCATGTGTAAGTGTCCAAAGTAAATCTATTATTTACAACACCGAACCCATTAATTATGCAATATATTGTCACTTTTCTATCTCGCTATGCATCCTTAACAAGTCAGTAATAAGGCCCCACTATGCAAAATAAAAGGAGAGAGAAAAATAACATCTCTAAGAAAATAGTTGCAAACCAATCTACTGACAGTTCCAGACCGACACTGATTTCATAACAAGTTCTTTGTCTTATTAATAAACAAACCAAATTCCGTCGTTTAGATTCACAACATCACTCTTTGAATAAATTCCAAATCACCTTCGTATGCACGATTTCCAATTTCTTAATTCGGAGCTAACACCAGCATGGATTATGACGCAAGACATGGGAGTAACTATAGTAATAGTTATTGGGCTCCCAGACACGTTTGAATAACTTTCATCAAAGATTGGAAAATCAGTGCAGTCATGTTGAGATACCTGCAAGGAGATACCAGCAACATACACGGAAAAGTTATTATCAGAGCTGTGTATTGAGAGAGTTGCGACATGGAGGGACCAGCTTTCTCCGGTCACGTGGTTGCTGGACGCCATTTTGTTCCCAAATGCAGCACAACCCAATGGGCAGACTAGTCTGGCACCCTGTATTCGCCAATGCATTTTTTTGAGACAAAATGGCTTCTAATCGCAAGTTGTCGCAACTCTCTCAATACACGGCTCTGGTTATTATGCAAAAACAGCGCCCTCTGTAGCCAATATAAATAAAGTTGTATTTGCAAAGTTAACATTAGTCATTTTGAGGCCAAGTCTTAAATGTCTATGCCTTTATTGTCACGCCAACTCAATGGTGGAGTTATTAGTGATTCTAGTTTCAGTCTGTGTTAGACAAGTACATATTGAGAGCGGTTATTCGAGTCACAGTCTACTGTCAACACTATGGAGCTTTCATGCTGCCACCATCTTGGCCGTGTTCCCTGTATCCAGTAACAGTAATGAATGCTAGTATTCGTTGTACAAAAAGGAACCAGACTATTTCCCCTTCCAGCCTCGGTTTGATTGAGTTGAATGGGAGAAAATCAAAATGGCCGCACCATGATAAAGGTCTAACTGCTGAATGCAACGAAGAATGATGGAATATACATTTACACTAGTAAGGATGTTAGAGTAGTTATGATGTTAGAGTTAATAGCAATCTGAATCAGTGGAAATCATGGGCAAAATAATAATAATTTTTATTTTTCGATTCCTTTTATTAAGTCCCTGCTGTATCTGGAACCTGGCCTGAAATGTTCCTTGATACATAATTCAATTAATTCCCAACCGTTACTGTAAAATGAGGAGCTTTGGTTTTAATGGAAAGTAATTGAGCTCTCAGTTATTAAATCATAAAGCACTTGGCGAATATTATATGAGGGCGCCAGCCACTTTCTATTCACCAGCTGATCATTATGCAAAGTAGGCATTCTGTGCATGCACAATCAATTATTCATTATTCATGCTCTGCATTCTTAAACAAGGCCTCCCATATTGGAGTATTGCTCACTCGACAAACCAATACCCTATGGGTTTATAACGGCACCATTCCATCAACTTGCTCGGCATTTCAATTCTTTAACAAAAATACACTGGAATATCTCATCAAAGTATTTCCCGGCACCAGACTGCCTGCTTATGTTTATTGTTTGTTTTGGTCTTTATAAATGATGATAATAATAATACTATTAATAAACTAGAAGAACATAGCGGCTTTCACTAAAAAAATACTCCACAAAGCGGCTAATATCGAAGCCCTCAGTGTCCCTTTATCTTACATTTTGCGTGTAAGTTTTCATGGGGATACAATACTTTTATATGCAAACAGAGTCCATTTGACGCTGTTGGTCATTTGTTAAAGAGAAGGCAAGTATGCGAAGCTTTTTGGAGAAAAGTGCATCAGTTTCAACCCTCCAGTTATCAACAAGTACACAATACAGGGAGCCTTAAATTAACAAGGAAGTAAGATTTTCGTGCTTTTGTGTTCATTAAGGGAAGATGACTAGAACTTTAACATTAAGTAATGTTTACATAGGTATTATATTAATCATTTTGTTTCATGCACTCTGCAATTGGGTTAGGCTTCGTACAACATTTCCAAGGGTGGAAATACCTCATGAACATCTTTTGACTAATTAAAACCCTTAGAAATCTTTCCATCCTTTAGGATTATTGACTACAGTTTGACTTGTTTTGACTTGCGTTTTGTTACTGGACGCCAGCCCAAATTTGCTTATTGCAGACCTGCCGACATTTGCATCTTGCAATCAGAAAGATTTTGTACAACAATCGGGGAGAAATTTAGAATTACATTCAACATAATAGGGAAAAAGTTTAGATAATCAGGGAGATTTTCAAATTTGTTCGTCAGAACACGGAAAAATTGGTTTATTTTGAGGGCACTTTCTGCAGAATCAGTGAGAGTTAGCAGCTCTGTTGTTGGTGAAATGCTTAAATAAATCTGTGTTCATGTGACGCTCCTCAGAGTCTAAGTAAAGCCATCACAGGGTCTTAAGATGACATTCTCAGAACATTCTATAAATAAATAAAAAGATAAATAGCTGACTGGCGAATAAAAGTGATTTTCGCACGGTACATGAACTGCATTTATCATTTATGACTTTGCATGCAGAGACGTAATTACATGACGTTGAAATATCTGCCGTATCTATAGATAAACATCACCGGACTATGTTGAGTAACCTTTTATATACGGTTAATAAGACTGTCCTATGGGAAATTAGTTTGCATGACGAAATCCGTCAAGCCCCAAAAAAGGTTAATGCAGCGCTCAGCAATTATGATCATTCTTCCGCATCTTTAATAGTACACAGAGGCATTAGCTTCTAAGAATTTTGAGGGTTTCAATACTTTACTTTGAATGGATTCTTTTCAATTTATTATTTTTATTATTATATATTTCTGGTAATGAAACCAAGGATGCTTCATAAGGAACTTAATCACTGTAGCTCGGAAACCTGTAAACACGAGTGCTTGCTATGTGAACCAGAAACAGCGGGGTTAACCCCTATACTCTTCCACGATACGTGTTCTGTGATCTTTTACCAGAAAAAAAAGACTATACAGGTTTGGACGCAATGTGGACTATTTCTCTTTCCCTTTGGTGATTGCTTTATATCTCTCAAGAAATGTTTAAGGCTTTAGGAGTTCATGAGAATATCCTGAAACCATGAAAATTCATGAGAAATTAAAAGTCTGCCAAACTCTCAGATTTGCTTATCCCTAGTATAGTGCCATGAAAGCCATGTCTAAGGGCGGATACCGGCACTTAATTAACGTTCTTCCTTATTTTAGCTTCCGGGTGATCACCATTTCTTCGAGATTCAACGCTTATACATCTTAAATCTCATTACGTTGCTAATGAACAGCATAAATGACAATCCACAAGATATTCACAAAAACGCTTTCCTATAGAGAGGCGTCCTGACGCGCAGGAATGACCATTTTGTTCTATCTTATGAATTTATATGCAGTAATTTATAATTTGGTAGAATCACACTTAATCAAGGCGAGCAAGGTTTTCGTGTGAATTCATAACAATTTCCATATCAACGAAGGTGAAATATTTATTAGATTTCTACTATGAAAACAAAATATTACGAGGAATGCCCCAGAAAGGGTAGACACTGTTTTCATAGCTGAGCATAACACCCTTTATAAAGAGTGCCTCTTGCGACCGGTTTGATCCCATTCAATTATTGCTGTATATCACAAGGGGGACATGGTATGTCTTTGCCGCTGCCAATTCGGTACCAAATGCACGTTGCCCGCCGTCTATCACCTTTCCCCTTAGAGACAAGCAGGTATTGTAGTCACGCGTATCGGTGCCATGGAGCGTGGACACAGAAACGACCCCAGCAAGTGTCATTTCATCAACCGTCAGTTTTTGGCGCGCTTTTGCAGCTAGCCGCTCTTTGTATTTGTACGGCCTGCAATGCCATCAGAAAAACAGTCACTGTATTTTAAAGGAAAGGTGTGACATTAGTCAAAAATAAGCTTGTGTTTTATTTGTCTGAATCAATGTATAAGTAATTAAGTCACCAAATCAGCAATTAGCTAATTCTTTTTTTTTCCAAAGTCACTCATTCAAAACACCCTTTAAATACTATAGAGCCATGCATGGCAAACGAAACAACATACAGGCAACCAGTTCTCAATGTCCGAAAAGAAAAATAATTTGCGTTTTGGGGTTTTTTTCCACAAAACGTTCTTTTTGCATGCAAGTTAGTTACGTCCGAGCTGACTAAACACACTAAAGATTCTGCTGTTTAAAGGATTCCTGACTGATGGCAACTAGTCAAGAGCAAAATGGTTTTTGACTAGGGTCTTATTAGTCAGATAATTGAATGACTATAGTAATAAGGTGCTGGACTAAGGTTTAAAGTCGCTAGACTAAGTAACAAATTTGCTGGACTAAGCCAAAATTGCGCTGGACTCGTTGTAAGACATCATTTTAGTATTGTCACAGAACTAATTAAAACTATAGTCGCATTTTGTACTAAATCCTTTGTTTTTTAATTGACTAACAAATTTTTACAGTGTACAAAAATTGCCATGGTGTCCGGGCACTTAAATGCTAGAGGAGGAATGATGTTGCAAACAAATTTCACCACTCTAAAGATAGCGGTAATAAAAATGGTACCATCATCTTTGTTTACGAACACTCTTTTTTTCTGTGCGCGGTTGTTGAGAATGCCACATCCGACTTCCCCTTTAAACCAATAGAAACAAAATTCCCCCATTTGCAAGCTGGCACCGTCGAATTGCAATGTATTGTCCTCACGACTTCTCTAACTGTCAGATGGTCAAGACATGACGGCATGCAGTGTGAAACATCATCTGCTTCATCGGTGTGTAGCTGCCATATTAACCCCGTGGGCACTCACCGGTTCGCTTGGGGTCGCCTTTGCACATTTTTATTCTCTGTCGAGTTCAACATTATTTGACGATTCAGCAATTTTAGTTGTGACATATTGAAAGCAACGTTTACCCCCAGGGGCTTGCACGGAACCCCCATCGGTTCGTCTGGGGTCGACTTTACACATTCACCTCTCTGTTAATTGAGTTCAACATTATTTGACGATTCAGCGATTTGTGTTGTGGCTTGTTGAAAGCAACATTTACCCCATGGACACCCACCGGTTCGCTTGGGGGTCGACTTTACACATTCTCTGTTGATTTCAACATTATTTGACAATTCAGCAGTTTCTGTTGTGACTTGTTGCAACCATGGAGGTAGGAATTAACTTTTAGACTCAGGTGAAACTTCAGATAGTATTTACCACCCTTGTTCTACTCTACAAAGCTCAGTTCGGGATACGCATTAACACCCTCACCATCCTGCGTTCATTTCGAGGGTTTGGGTTGTGTTTGCTGATTCTGTGCACTGATTCTGTTCTTTATCAGGTAAACTTTACTCATGTAGTTTGAAACCATCAGCGGTCATTGGAGATTTTTGTGTACATATTTGGTTGAAAGTTGTATGTTTATAGCTCCTTGGTATATGCGTCGAAGCTAATTCATTCATTTTCTTAGGTGAGAAGCTTTGTCTTCTGAAGTCACCACCAGCTTCATTTATAAACAAAAACATTTGTTTTCTTCTTCTTTTAATATATTCTATCGTTAGTAAAATGCATTGGTTTTACTTTTTGCATGTAGTGCGAGATCAAGTGGTTGTATCCAGCGTTAGGGGATTTTTATTTTACCTTTTAACCTTCTGTTTTGCATTGTGTACCCGTTAATTGAATCGATCTACTCTGCACATTGCTCGGCTTGCATTTAAAGGCACTGGACACGTTTGGTAATTACTCTAAATATGTATTAGCATCATAACTTACTTGGTAACGAGCAACGGAGAGCTGTTGATAGTAAAAAACATTGTGAAAAAAAGGCTCCCTCAAGTAACGTAGAAAAAGGTAATTTCTCACTTAAATATTTGAATCTGAGGAAGGCCTCAGACCTCAGGCCTGAAGCCTTTCTCGCGCATCTGAAAGCACACAAATTTGTGTTTTTTCTTTCATTATTTTTTGCAACTTCGATTACCAATTGAGCCCAAAGTTTCACAGGTTTGTTATTTTATTCATATGTTGGGATACACCAAGTGAGAATACTTGTCATTGACAATTACCAAAAGTATACACTACCGTACCTTTAACACAAAAAGGGGCACTACACACTGATCATAATAAATTGAACAACTGGTTCTTCATGGTTCTCATGGGATTTGAGATAGCATTGGAATATTGGGACAAATGCTACTGAATTATTTAATATAAAGAATATTATTTGGTACTAAACGTATTTATGAATTCAAAATAGGGTTGTCCTTTAGCAGCATGCTAATGATCCAAGGGATCATCGTTAAAGGGATCGTATACGTTTGGTAATTGGAACCCACTGTTTGTAGAGTATATACCATAAAACTAACCTGAACAAAAAGAAAATTTCAAAAGGTGGTAGCGTTTTTGAGGAATTGCCGAAAATCTGACGCGGGTATGTCCACACAGGAAGAATAATCTGCAATTGGAATACATAATCTGAGAAACGTTACTGCAGTAACGCTTCTCGTCAGATTAAAAAAAAATGATAAAAAGTGATATCTTTTTCCATAACCGCATGACTTATAGGTGAACAGTTTTTCAAAATGCATTATACTATCCAAAGCTTCTGTACTTCTTATCAAGTAAGTTTTTATTGCCTTTACTTTTCAGAGTCATTATAAAACGTATATGACCCTTTAATAATCCAACGAACAAGGTCAACATGCGCCTTGTTTCAGGACCCAAAATAATAGTTCGCGTTAATTTAGTGGGTAGATCTTAATTACCCATATACTCTGCGTATTAAAGGTACCAGATGGAACTGTAGTTGTGGTTTATCCATATTTAAAAAGAAATGCACATAATATTCGTATGCTGACTATTTTCTGTCAGCTTTTGCATCCAATTAGCAAACACAATGTCCCTTTTATCTTTGATTCAATTCCAGTATTGAGTTTTAGCAAACCTGTGGCGACAAGCTAATGCACACGGAGGAACCGGCATCAATTAGTCTTGTTGTTATGAAATTTGGCCTGAGCATTGATCGCTTTGCGTCACAGTTAATTACCATTCCGGAAATGTCAGATGAAAGTGCAAGACTAACCGCCGTCTTCATGGCTAAAAGTCAACCGAGGTCTCCCCCAGCAAAAAAGGCTTTCCAATCTTGCTGTTCGAATCATTCATTGAGTTGAAGGACACCTGCGTTTTGTATCGATTCAGTTAGCATAATTTCGGAACAAGTGTCAAGGAAGGTCAATAGATACGCGGGCAAAAAAACAAACGAATTTCAGTTGGAATGTGGACTTCACATATTATTAAAATTTTACCCGTAAATCTCTTCCCTTTTTCATCGTAAGGCCAAGGATTGTTTGAAATAGATGTTCTGATTTGTTTACAAGGGAAAGCATCGCAATGTGGCGAGTACCAAAGACACACTTGAGGCCTAGACACGCGCTTACAGAATAAGTCTTAATGCAAAAAGTAAAACTAGAGGCTGTTCATCACAATCTACTCGCTATGAATCAGCTTCTATTTTATACACTCCATAGGGTCAGAATTGACCCGGATTCCGAGATCCAAGAGGACCTGACCCATTATGGGTCAGGCTAACCCGGAAACTGGTTAAAAAATGGATTGAAGCTCGGATTCTACGTCGTTTTGACCCATTTCTGTGTCATTTTGACACAGATTCCGGGTCACACTGACCAAGAAATGGGTCAGGCCACACGGGACCCGCAACCAGGTCAATTCTGACGCGGGAGTTTTTAGAGTGTATTATCAAGAAATTGTTCATTGATTCTACACGATCCTATACACCCACTGAATACGATATGCCTCATGTGGCATTGTGCAATGTTACATAGCCAAGGGAAGATGAACAAGACTGTTATCACATTTGCAGGACAGGTGCGATATATATAATTAATAAAGATATGCATTTTTTGTTTGTTTGTGTCTGTTGGTTAAATATTTCATATTCCATGGCCCTTCATAAAGCGATTTGAAATTTGTACCTGATATAACGCGAAATAGGCATGACCCTGCACCAAAGACTTGCCTTAGAACAAGAAAATATTGTTTCTCCTTTTGACCAGAAGCATTTATTGTTATTTTCATAAGAACAGATGGTTGGCATTGACCGTTCATAACGTTACTTGTTTATTTAATTTAATATTGAGCCTTTTGCGTTGCCTTAAAAGCTAATAACAGTTGACCAAATCTCATGCAATATTCAACAGACATTATTGCCAAAGCCAATATTAGCATGACCTCCGTATTAGGTAGCGTTAATAACGGAGGATTGGCTACAATTCTGTGATAAACAATTTGATGTAAACATTTTGTTCTTCTTTCTAAATTGTCCCCCTCCTTCCTACAAATAATTATCTTAGTGATGTTGAGGACTTTTTCATTTTCTTTTTAGCCTTCGAGAGAGACTCTGCTATAGGGTCGAAACGTCAGGTCATTAACAATGTTTTGCTTTTTCTAAAGTGGTGGAAAATTGTTTGATTTGGCAGTCCTTCCCTTCTTGCTTTTACTTCGGCTTCGCAAGGAATGCACTTTATGGAGTAAACAGGTTGAGATACGTACAAATGGCCCCTTTTGTCAGGTTCAGTTACAAGCCCGACCTATAGGGCTAATTAGGTTTCAACGAAGCAGTAGTGTATCGGTGTGCAAATGCTTGTTGCCATATTGTATATAATACCAATACTGGAGGAAACATACAGAAGCCATTGACTAACTTACTTATTACTATATTTCTGGTAATGAAACCAAGGATGCCTCATTAGTGAACTTAATCACTGTAGCTCGCATGCCTGAGGAAACCTGTAACCAAGGTTGCTTGCTATGTGAACCAGAAACATCGGTGTTTATACGATAAGTGTTCAAGATTCTTTTACATGCACTACCGATACCAATCCTAGTACACAGGACCTACGGCTTAATGTCCCATCCGAAGGACAAAGCAATTAGTATCTTGCTCAAGGACACAGGCGCTACGACTGGGACTCGAACCCACACACTCTGCTGATCAGAAACACCAGAGCTCGAGTCCGGTGCTCTTAACCGCTCGGCCACAACATGCCACTAACTCAATACAACCGCATCGAAGCAAAACAAAAAATAGTCTGGTACCTAAAATCAAGGACAGTTTTCCCATCTATAACTTCTAAGGAACCTTACGAAGAAGGCGAGAGCGCGATAAATAAATACGATATATAAAAAGAAATAATTAATGCCATTGCACACAAAAGAATGAGCCGTCAACGTGTAGCTGGTGTCATTCATGTATGGGACATTGCACCCTTGGTAGTTTCCGTACGCTGGCAGCATCAAAAACACCACCCCTTCCTACAAATAACAGCTAGCAGCCACCTCAATTGTTATTTAATGAATGTGAGCATGGCATGTGACTTCAGTTTATGATGGTTAATTTCAGATAATTAACATTGTGTGAGTATTCGGAAGCAGTTTCTGTCTTAACACGTGAGCGGCCGGCCGACATGATTTTGGGCGGGTGGATCGCGTTTCTCTCCCTGGTGATACTACCAGTCTCCACGGTGGAATCGGACGCTCTCTCCGTGGACTTCGGTAAGTCACGGTGCTCAGTTCTTAATCAATTTGTTGTATTGGTAAATTGGCAAAAATGTTGCTTTCAGCGGTAAAATCTTTGATTAATTAAGTTTAAAAGATGCTTCGATAACAAAGCACGTCAATATTGTAGACAATCATTTCACGAGCAGTTTAAGAAAGGTACCACATTGGTTTAGGCAATAGTACGTCTATTTCATTTACAAAAAAGAAAAGAAGAAAAACGGGGGGGAAGCATGTCTCAAAACAATATAATTTGTTGTTACCCTCTTACAATTTGTGTTTACCCTTTCACATCTATTAAATGTCTCAAAACGTTAAAAATGATGAAGGGACTCCAAGTTTTGAGAAAAACAAAATAAAGTGACTACAGGTTTTGCTACGTACAGAAAAACGTATAGGCTCACTTATAAATTGGTGCAGTTTAAACGACACTAAGCAATCAAACTTAAAAGCATTTAAATGTTATCTCAAAATGATTGGTACAAGAACCAGCAGCTTTGTATAGGGTAAGCTTCCAGATTAAAATGTTGGCAAGTCGCCCCCCCCCCCTCCGCCCACGATTAACAAAAAAAATTGCAATAATTAAATATTCTTAAAGAAGACGTTATATCAGCTGGCACATTAAAAATAAATTATGAAAAATCGCCCAACACAAGGCCGAAGAGCCACTCAAGGTGAAGGGCCACTCAAAGGAAAATAAAGATTATAATGGAAGAATTCAAATGGTTTGGAATTCAAACCATTATCATCCGACTAAAGATAATTAGTATCACACTTAGGAAAAAAAAACTTTGCTATGGTAATTTCCTTCTTCATCACAAAAAGCAAAAAGCTAGATATCTGATGACATAATGACGATGGACACACACGAGGTCTTCAAAAATGTTTTTCGTGTATAATCACTTTGTGAAACGAGCTATACTTAATTAAATTATTTCTAAATTAAGAAATCATAAATAAGCGTTCGCATGCAGACGGTCTTGTATTTGTTTGGTTTTTATTTAAAGCAACATAATAACATTAGCTATGCTTCCAAATCAAACGGGATTATACAAGTTTTATTTGCAGGATTGTACATTTTGGATAAAACACCATGAGGTTTATACGAATCGGAGAAGCCCCTTTGGGAAATTAGTGTTTCTTGCCCAGTTCAGCCAAATCCAAACGTGAAATTAAACATGCATTTACTGGCCAAGGCCAGTATACAAGATAATTATACTGTGCAGTGAATTACTGTAAAAAGGTTTACTTAAGCGAAACGATTGAAACAACCTTTAAAAAGTAGTAGTGGCTAGTTTGCTTTGACAAACACAGATAGCGTGCATTTTTAGATTTTAATTCAATTCAACATTTGTTAACGATAAACAAAAGCAGACAAATTCAGAGAGTATGCTTACATTAAGGAAGAAATTATGAAACGATCAATTTTATTTTAAAGAAATATTTTGAAGCGAGAAAAAAATAATCAATATAAAGGGCAGACTAGAATTCAATAGAAGAAAGGTTTGTGTTGAAATATAAATGAATACAGAATTAGACATGCCATAACAGGACAAACAGGGGGAAAGGAATTAGGGCAGTTGGAATTTAACATTATCTTACAGAAATGTATTAAAGTTTACTAAGTATTTACCATTTTAGAATGTTTACAATGCTTGAAATCTAAAGTGTAACCTTCAAAGAGGTATTGCCCGAGTTCTGGCTGATTTGACGCCCATTGACGGGACCAACCAATGCAAATGTCCGATAGTTAATTTCAGGGGAGCGGGAAACTTGAATGTTTTCAATCGAGCAAGCAACGAAAAGAATGTCGTTAAATTGTAATGATTCACGGAGAAAGTTGTAAATCATGCATTATTCAGTTTAGAACATTCATTGCACGTTCACAAATGAGGATTGCGAGCTGCATGAGTCATGGCGTCGAGGACTAAGTGTTACAGCCGCCATTCATGTTTTCAAAATAAAAAAAATAAAAAACAAGAAGTAGCCCCCCAAAAAAACTATTGAATTGGGTCAGCACAAAATGAGCCACAATGGCTTTTAAATGATGTGGTCGTGGTGGTACCCGTGGTACAATTTTATTCATAAGACTACCGCACTCAGTACATGAATCATACCAGCGGGAAACCAAATTTTTGTTCAGCATGGCTAGACTCTAGAGTGATTTTTCTCAGCTTTGATCCGTTCAAAACGGTCTTACGCATCAGACATTTTCATGACTGAATCATGTTCATGACAAGAGAAACACAACTTATTTTTTATATATGGCCAGAATCATGTGGGTTTTTTCTAGTCATTATCTTAAAAGTCAACATAAAATTCATCTCCAAACTATGCTTCCTCACTGCCGAAGTCATTTTGCACTGCCCCTTACGTGAAGAAGACATTGCTATTAAGACATAAGATTGCAAAGATTTGGTGATGGTAGACCACAAAGACAATTTCTTTTTACCTATTTGTCATTCTTGAAATAGTCGTCGGTGTAACAGGAACTCGATTAATAATACGATCCAGGGTCTACCCAAGATAATAATTATTGGATTGTTCCAGGGCGTAGATTGGAACCTTCACAATCGAATTTTACCCGATCGACAGCTTGCGATCAACCATGAACCAGGGGTTCAAACCAGTTGAAATTACAACACGGAAAGGTTTGTCGTCATGACTTCTATATTCTGCTTGGTATTATCTTGTTCATGTTAGTTCACTATGTAATCTATAGAAGTATAGTGGTCATTTGGAACTAACCACTCATTTCATAAGCTACCGTATTAGGGCCTTTCTGGAATTTTTACAAGGAATGATCTCTAGAATTTTGGAAAAAGATATCAACTTATAAAGTTATAACTTTAACAATCAAAGTATAATGTACACTTAAAGGCAGGGTATCAGGGTATACTTTTCGTAATTACTCTACAAGTTAATGACCATAAAAACTTACTTTGTAAGGAGCACTCAAGAGCCGTTGATAGTATACAACATTGTGAGAAACGACTCCTTTTGAAGTAGTTTAGATTATTAGTTTAGTTTAGAGAAAAAGGTAATTGACACCCCCAAATTTGAATCTCAGAAAGGCTTCAGGCATGAAGCATTTCTCAGACACCTGAAAGGACACTGTCAAAATAACCTTAAAATAACCTCACAAATGGCGACCTGATGGGTTAAAAATGTACTTTGAGTGGCTCATCGCACGTATAGCAGTCACTCGTTACGGTTTCGTGTAGCTCTTTATGTAATACGAAAGTGACCCATGATGTAGCCCGAACCGTATTGCAAATCTACATAGTACAAACTGCCTCATGATGCAGTAAATCTTTGACCTTATCTTAAACTTTGTTGACTTATTGTGTTTAGCTTAGGTAGGCCCATAATATTATACAGGCTGTAATCACAAAGAAAAGACCGTCGCCTCAATTCTCACAATAATTAACAGTGATCATTATTATCTTTTAAGATAAATCAAAAGGTAACGCGTTTGAGGTAGCTATTGTAATAGCTTACCCATACCTTTAGAGGACATTTCATTATTTTAAAGATGCGAAAGGAACTTCCCGTAAAACTGAAGTAGATTCAGTACGTTCTGAGTGTTTCTTAGACAGTGATCGTTGAATGCCTTATTAATTTTTTTCTCTGTCACTCGTTTTACTTGGAGCCAGAGCTGCCAACATTTGCATCTTGCAATCAGGAAGATTTTGTACAACAATCAGGGAGATATTTAGAATCACATTCAACATAATAGGGACAAAGTTTCATTAATCAGGGAGATTTTCAAATTTGTTCATCAGAACATGGACAGATTTGTTTATTTTTAGGAAACTATTTGCAAAATCGGGAAGAGTTGGCAGCTATGTAGGGGTAGCATCAATTATATAAAACGTCAGAGGTTAAAGTTGTAAAATGAAAATGATGTAAAATAGTTAAAAACAGTTGAAAAATGTACTTCAGTACTGTATTACAACAGGACTTACAAAAGTGAATAATTACTTAATGCAAACCAAGCCGCGAGTCTGACACAACACATGGAAGTATTAAACTTGTAGATAACCAATATCGTCACGTTTAAGGCTCATCCAATTATCACGGGGTGTTTACAGCCGTAAGTATGGATTTTAATGACGATTTGCTTCCCTTGTTTCAAAGGGGTTTTCTCTCGAAATTAATTGCTCCCGGCCTCGTCTTATTGAGTCAGAGGTTCAGTGCACTTTGCATCGACGGGTGTGGCAAGTGCAAGGGAAAAGGCGCTGTGTTGTATGATTAAATTGACCTTATTGTTATAGCAAGTTGTCCGAAGGTTGAATTGGCTCGTTATATAATACGTTTCGTGAGTACCTGACGTATTTGAATGACGAAACGTCTGCTAATCTAGCATTTGACCTTTTTTTAAATGGTCGGATTGGTCAATTGATGAAGCACTGAGAGTTTGTTATGGCTTTGAACTCATTGTAAGTCCCGTTGATAGTTTTGACCCGGTTGAATTCATCGGTGCTAATTGTTGGCTTAAAAAACAATTATGTACTGTTTGCGAAACAATGAGGACGTCGCGAACAAGGTAAGAGCAAACAAATGGGTTAACAAAAGGTAGACCTCGATTTATCTTGTTTAAGCGTTAAATACGAAGTGTGGACCTGAGAACAAAAGAAGTCCACATAATGAAGGGACTTGAAACACTATGTGGACTGACACACGTCCACACAGTGTTTTTTACAGTGTTGAAGAATATGTTTTACAAAGGATCGTCCACAGAGTGTATGCAACACAGAGATGTGTGTGTTTGGGGAAGGGTTGATATAATCTGTCACCATATCATGCAGCACCTACTCCTGTGAACACTCCAGTAATACAACATCGATTTCGACGATTGCGAATGGGCATTGATCTTACCGAGTGGAGAATACAACACACTCCCTAAAATGGAATGCTTCAAATGACCACAAGTGTCTCCCCATCGCTGGTGAAATCACAAGGTTGTAAATCGCCATGAGCTTCGGTTCCCGTATATGCAGGTGTCAATATTTCATTTCAACTAATGGATACTTGACGAGAATTCGCCGGCACTGGCATTTTCTGTTTTATTGTTAGGTACATAGGTAGCGTTGCTGAAGGTCAGACGTACAGTAATAGCCTGACAGACCCATTGGGGCTTTGATTACGACTATGGTTTATATGTATAGGCCTTACCTTAATGAACCTCAATACAGCTAGAAATAACAAAGACTATGCTAAACTATACTCTACATGGTGAAAGCTAGAAGAATGTGTTTCTATATTTATTTATTATTAATTTATTTATTTATTGTTTCATTCTTTCAATTTTCTTTTTATTTTCTTAATTATGTATTTTTTATTTTTTTATTTTTTATGTATTGTTTATTTATTTTATTATGATTAATACTTGTTGTCTCTCCCCCTCCCCTTGTTGTTGTTTGTTGTTGTTGTTGTGTTTTTTGTTATGGGGTTGTTGTTGTTGTTTTTTGGGGGGGTGGTAATTACGTTCGTAGAACTATAAGTGCTAACATTTACCTTTAACACAGACAATGTTATTCAAATCGCAAAGTAAACTACGTCAAACAAGATCATTTCGTTCCACTAATGAAATGTCTGCCGGTGCCCAGAGCGCAAAGACGCATCTTCGTGTCAACACGAACAATGCACTGCTCCTCGTTCAGGCGCACGCTACGCCATCCAATTTAATTAATATCTGTTTCTCCGATTGTGAATAACGTACATATGACAAACAGTAATGTCGCTCACAAGGTGAACTTAATCACAAAGCCGTGTGACCGCTTTTTACATTTACACAGAATGTTTGAATGTGGAGACTGAGTAAACATAGATTTAATGCGCGATAAAAAGCAATCTATACACACTACCACTGATTGAACCCTTAGGGAAGTTGCGGCATCGCACTTAGGCCTATACGGTACCCGCTGCCGCGTTTGTGAAGTGGGTTTTGAAATATGGAGAGTCGTTGGTTCGAATCCCACCCAAGGTGTCTATTGGTTATTGTTTAAACGCAAACATGCCTACGCAGTGAGTTTTATTTACTAACTGTATAGGTCAGGGGTCGTTCCCAAGGTGCAGCAGAGATAATATTGCTTTAGTTACAATAACAATGGGTGTCTTTTGATGGAAAACTTGTTAAATTTGTTATCTGTGTTCGCTCCCCCGTCAAAAACATAATTTGCATATGATAATCATTTTTATAAAAGTTCATTAGTTGGGTCATTAACGATCCTAGGCCTGAATATTGGCCGAATTGACTTGAACAATTAGATATAAATTTTAAATAGCTTCTTATGATTCGAGATAGTTGTAGGGTTTCCTTTGTACGAAACACAATCCGCCATTGATGAAAAAGATGACTTCAAAGATTTTCTTCAATAAAAACGATACCATTTTAATTTTATCAAATTGGTTTGTTTCTATTACTTTAATTGTGCAACATAACTGTATAGTGATCATCATTCACGGAACAAGCACAGGGTCGAACGATCGATGGGCGTTGAAGCCCTCCCGGCCCAACGTGATTTCCGCCGGTCGAAAGTGTGAGACGCAGCCTACCTTCCATCATCATCACCATGAAAAATATTACGGCACATTGTTTTAGCATATAGCTCAAAAACGATTAGAGAAATAAATGGATGTGCAAACTGAGCGCTAGGAGGACGACTACAATTATGGTGGTGTTATTTTTGTAAACATTGTACCACACGCATGGACAAGACATGTGTTTTTGTTGAAAGTACAGAGAGCAATTGACAGTGTTGTTTGACGTTATGGACAGTTGATTCGTTTTTCATTCAGTTTGGTACAGCATAGCCTATAGAATAGCCTAATAAAATAAATCTTGTGCAATTTAAATCTAGAGAGAGAGAGAGTTTTCAAAGTTAAACTCTGATTACAGCGATGGATTACTGTCTTCCTATTCGGCCTTTCGCAATACAGTAATTTATTTTTCAAATCCGACTTATAGATGAATATTTTAACATTAAAAAACAAGGGGAAAATGATTGTCTATAGATTGTTATTTTGAAGTTTGAAGTATGAACTGAGTTTTAGAAGAGCATCGTATGCTCTACCATGTCTGATGAACCAGGCTTATATCGTACATCTGTAATAAAGAGAGTGAACTGTAAACAGGAATGTCCGTACATTTTTCTTAAATCGGGACCACTCTTCAGTCATGAACGGAGCTACAATTTCTGTGGTTATACGGCTCTGGGTTGAATTAATCAACAGCGCCCTCTTGAGGCATAAACACACGATATTGTGGTGGAGGGAGCGCCACAAACACCCGCAGGGCATGTATGAAAGATGCAGACCGTTGCTATAGGAAACCCATGCCATGTATATCCTTGACGGTGCACCGTACTGGTTCTAATGGACAGATTCAGTAAAGGGGAATTAAGACAGGGGAGGGTAGAGAAACAATCTTGTTTCTTCCAGGACAGAAGTCGTCGCTGAATAATTTTACCTCTAGACTGTTTTCAGTAGGCTGTCCGTTCCCATTTCGTCATGGTCGAGTTGTTATTTTATCTCAAATTGGCGATGGAATTGCGAGTGTGTGAACAACGTCACAGAGTCATGACGCATTATATATTCATTTCAAATGTATGAAGCTATAATTTGCAATAATTAATTGATTTTAAGGTCTCCTCGCTGAGGTAGTGCTATAAATGGTCAATGCACTATTGCCGAAAAGGCATTTAGCTTGATCATTAGAAAGGTGTATTTTACTCGCAGCTTATGTTTTTGTTGGTTTTTAAGGTGTTCAAAATGTGAATCTGTACTGTTTTGTATATAATGAAATAAAATTGTACATGGCATTTTTTAGCTGCTGCTATAGTTTATAGAGTTACCATTGGTCAAATTCCAATACTAGGGCATGGTGTGCACCATTAATTGAAATTTGTATTGAAAGGGTATGACCGAACAAAGAGAGACTTTCCGTAGAATAATATAAGGGGTCCGAACCATGTACATTATTGTGTTCAAATTACTTAACCCAACCAAACGTATATGTTTTGTAAATTGAATTGCATTAAAGTTGTCCCTTCTAGATAATCAGATAATTACATTTGCAAATCTACATATCCCTGGACAAACTTTACCACCCAAACTTAAAGTATACACACTTCCCTTTAAAGTGACAGTCGCAATACTCAATAAGCTTATTTACAACATAAATACTAAATGAGATCAACTTTCTTCTCCAATGATATCTATATATTGAGCATAATTGAAAGAATTGTTCAGGCATGCGCAGTCAACCGGCGCCATTACAATTCGATACCGTACATTGTTGAGTCAGTGAGGCTTTTTATGGTTTATCTTGAAATGCATGAAAAATTCATCCAGCTGGAAGTAACGGTATAAATAAGGAATGTTAACATTGATTCCCTGTTTTTATTTTATTGTGATGAGTTATAGGCACACGCTACCTTGTTCCCATTAACCTCTTCCTATAACAACAAATGATGTTTCGGGGGTTACGGTATAGTTCACCATGAGGGAGAAACTGACAGATAAATTGTATTCTCCAGCTGATTTCAACAATTACTTTGGTTCGAATCTTGCATACATCTTGCGTACACTTGTTTCGATTTCTCACAATAAAATTCAACTTGACATTTGGCCTGGCTCCTATCACAATATTGCTATTGTTAGTTAGTTTGTACATGTTTATTTTTCTTTCATTGAGGAATTTATCCGATAATATACAAGATTTAAAAGTAGTAGTCAATATCCATTACTGCAGGGCCTCCATTTTTACTTATGACTCCTCTATTACATAATGACAATTGCTGAACCGTTCAAATTGGTATACTTAACTTACTTTTCAAAAAGGGTGTATGGGCGTATGGGACTCTTTGGTTATGAGGGCAGTTAGGGGGAGGGGTCGATTTGCCCCGAATTTTCGACGATAAAGACATAAATACATATTTATAATTCTGGGTAAAAAGACTTTTTCTTGCTGTGACCGAATTTTCCCCCACTGTTTTGCCCGAAATTGGGAGGGCAATAGCCCCCCCCCTTTCCCCCTGGGTCGTACGCCTATAAGAGGATTATAATAAATTGACACCTGATAGACCTATGGACTTCAAACTCCTACAGTCGCAGACTGTTTAGAGGTGAACAAAAATGTTGAACGTGCCTTTAAACAGTATAAAGAGAAAGGACAACACAAACATGTTGAAACATTTAAGGTTGTATTTAACCTTGAAAATATCGGCAGAATAAATTGAAGGGAGCCGCGGATGTTGTTTTTTATTATCTATCATTTACCTCTTGACAACAAAGTAATCAACACCGACAATAATTGCCGACAAACAAACATACGGCAGAGCGGGTTTTAAAAGTACAGTATCGTCTAGCTGCTAAAGGACAATGACGTCATCACATCGTCCATGATAGAAAACCAATGGTGTTTTTTTTTCACGAATAAGGTAATGCATATGTGACGGTAGATGTTTGCAATCGATGGGACTAACGGCTTCTAATCCGTCATTTTGTTTCCGTAAAACATTGTTCAGTCTTCATTTCTTCACCTGTAGTCATTCATTTTAAAGGGTTTGGGTACTTTTTGTAGATCATTTTTTTCGGCCATGACCTGAATCCCTACTCACTGTGAATGAAGATGTATGTAGTATAATTTACCTGTGTAGAAATTTCAACTTCATAAGTCGTCAAGTTTTTGAGAAAAAAGTGAAAATCACAAAGCGATGTTTTCAGGTGAGTCGCGTAAATACCAGTACTGGTAAATACGTTGTGCATGCTAAAATAATTTTCGTCTCCTGAGACGAAAATTATTTTCGTGATATTGTTTTACTCATTTCGCAAAAACTACATCACCTCAGCAAGTAATATTTTAAGGGAAGCTTTTTACCATCTTTACCTTCAAACCGTGTAAGTTTAATGTAAATCTGTGAACATTGTGTTTTGTGTCGTACAAAAAGTACCCAAACCCTTTAAATGAGCACATTTAGACAAATGTTTTGACCAATACGGATATCGTCTGCGGTTTGCGCCTCGCCGCAAGGCTTCACATGTCGACACCACAATATTTTGATAATGTCGTACATTATTATTATTTTTAATTTCCCCCATGAATTCAATTCATACGAATTTTGTAACAAGACTGCGGGCCTGGAATTTCATCTCAGAGAGGGCAAGGCCATTTTTTATTTTGCAAAGGGCACTTCCATTGGAAAATCTTAAAGTCTATATGGGAAGCTTTTGAAGGGGCACCAAGGCCAAGACAAGGAGCAACAGAAGCCATGGCCTCAGTGTAAATCCAGGCCTGTTTATACTGCAAAGTTGGGTATAATTTATGAATCAAATTTGCTCTTTTCACCCAGTCTATCAACATTTTCAACAGATCCGCAGTGGAGTTTAAACAAGCCCAACACTCGAGCATGTGTTGACTACAGGAACCCGACAAGCACGTCGGCTCCGTAGACAAGTGTGAACAATTTTAAACGAACCAGAAACGCGATGTGATGCAATTGAGCGGAAACATTCACAGGATTTTGTTTCTCTCTCTCCTCGACAAAAGTCAATTACTTGATCTTCATAAAATATGGATGTTCAGTAATGATATTTTTGAAGGAGAGTGTTTGCTGTGACCTGAGAGGAACGGTTGCCACATTCAGTGTCCGTACAGACGAAAGACTTTTAAAGGGAGAAACAAAACTAAAACTGCACAGCACTATGTAGTTAAATCAAAACGTCATTCGTATTAATATCTTGTTTTGGGTCATTTATGCTTTTCTCGTCTAATGGGATGTCTGAGTGTCACTGCTATTTGCTATTTTTCGTTCGTCTACGTTATCTGTGCTCATTTTGGCCAAGTCCACCAACCTGTTGATGTATATTGGTCAGACACAATTAATTTTTTTTTGTTTTTGGAGGGTGGATGTAATATTATTATTATTATCGGGGGGTTTCATTTTGTTTTTGCAATTGTATTATTGTTAATATATTTGCTGCTGTTGTTGCTGTTATTGTTGTTGTCGACTTAAGCCAAAGACGATTTCATAACAACATCATCGCGAAAATGGCTGTTTGTGATATTGAGGCAGCCCCTTTCTGTAGCCTTACGGTAGAGCGTGGAAGGATCACCGATCCACGTGGTAGGTGCACCCCAAACGTTTAGCTGTGACGTAGCCGTGACGTCACTGACATCACCCATGCATTCATGTGTAAGGATGCGACTGTTTAAGGGTATCAGTGTCCGGCGTATTGATCGAGCCTGTATAAAAGTGGAAGCTGGCACTTGTGACACTGACGCACGCAAATAAATAAAGACAACATTTACATCGCGACCCGAGTACAAAATGTCCATGCGTGGGAACGCCGCGGGCAATATATCAATGTACACTTTTATTTGGTCTTGCCGCAGACAGTAGCCGTTATTAACTCAAAGAATATGCAGTTGACATAATTATGCCATTATAAACGTGCTGAAAATAAAATCTGCCTGTTCGACTATGCACATAAAGGAACTGATGCGTGAATGGCCCAAACAAACAGAGGGAACATCAGAAAAATGCCTCGGGTTTGGTAATAATAGTCAAAGCGTTTATACTCTGCCTGCCTTCATAATAATACGGTATATAATAAAGACACGGGTTCTTGAGTGGTTGTTCAAACGACGTACAAGCCTGCGCCATTGTCACGGTAGACTTGAACTTGGAAGGTATGTGGCAGCGAAGTGAAGCTAACACCTTGATCATGTACAGTGGACGGCTCTCCGTTCATTCCCACTCTCTGCTCGCTCTCCCATCATGCACAATCGATACTGTACAGTGCATCAATCCAAAAGCCACACCAGACACGCATTGGGAAACCTCTCAGACTGCGGTGAAAATTGCTCTCTGTTTATCATCCAAAAGCCTCGTGGAGGAGTTGCTCATCAAGACTTTTTTGATTGGCTACGATCAAGACAAGATGCTGTGGGATTAGCTAGATAACCCTCAAGCTGTATGCTCAGACACCCCGTCAATTTTCAAAACAATATGCGCAGTGAGCTTACCGCGCAGGGCTTAGAGAGGGGTTGAGAGCACATCCGCATGTGCTGTGTACACGCGCCGGGTATGTATCTCGCTCATCGTATACGTTCTTGAGAGTTGTTGAAAGGACCCCCCGCAATGATTAGCCTCGCATTGCCAATAATATTATGCCTGCCGATGCCGTACAACTGCCCGTGTTATTAGTAGTGTTTTTTTTCCAGTTGGTGGGTGATGGAATGGACGGCACAGCGAAGAGGATGGCCAGCAAACCACTGCAGCAGCTGAGCGCTGCGACATCAGCGAGGGTTATCCCCAGCAAAGCGGATTATCTCTCCCATTGTAGGGGCTTGTCCGTGACGGTACCCCACATACCACGCTGAATCGATCTGCTGCGATCAGTGATATTTGCATAAGAAAACACCACACTGCCCCTTTAGGGGGGGTGTCGTTATTTCCAGTGACTCGCCGTTGGATCTCACTTGTCATTCGACCTAAAGTGGTCTCAATTTCAAACTGTTGACGAGCGGACAACATTTCGTGGAGTAGATACTTCTCTAAAACAAATAATATCAAAGAAAGGGACTAACAACTTCTGGGATTTGATTGAAAGTGTTCCTTCCTGTTTGACGAACTGACGAACTTATCGGAACGCCAGGTTTTTATTTGCAACGAGTAGACCCGAGTTTTGAAGAGTTTTAACGGTTGAGGGCCCTTGGGCGCTGCACGGTTTAAACACAGCATCACACACTCTAAAGAATCATGGAAAGTTTGGTAGTCATGGTTGTGCTCGTCTTCCTGGCCCTGATGGGCGACTATAGAACATGGGGGCTGCCTCCGATGGAACCCTCTGCAGATGTCTGCTCAGATGGAGCAGTGTATGACGTCGACATGAGAATGTGTGTAGATTGCGAGATTTGTGATGACTTTCCCGAGACTTCGATATGCAGTCAGTGTGGAGTCAACTGGGGTATGTTAAGGTTTGAGTTTCCTCGAACTTACGACTGGTATTTTTGTATCAATATGTTGTACTTTTATAAGATTACGGCAATAATTATTATGATATTATCAGTTATATTACTGCCTTTAAAGGGTGTGTACAACGTTGGTAAGGTTGAAAATATAAATGTTCACAGATTTGCACATAACTTACATGGTATAAATATGGTCATGGTGGAAAACTTCCCATGAAATAGTTTTGCTTGAAATGCTATAGTTTTAGGAAATGAGTAAAACAATTAGTCTTTATCACTGGTGATAAAATCCGGTGTTTGAAAACAGTGAAAATATATAATGGGTTTTTTCACTGTTTTCTCGTGACTCCGAAGACCGATTTAGCTTAAACTTGCACGGGTTTGTTATTTCATGTATATGTTGGGTCACATCAAGTGTGGATACTGGTCTTTGACAACTACCAATGTTGTACATTTGCTTTAAGATGATAATAAAATTGATTTCCTATAACAGTGAGCCTTTATGTTGTTATAAATACCCGATGCCCATCATTAACAGATATACATTTGAAAACGGACAACGCAAAAAACACCAGTTGGTACATTCACTGTTATTTCAAAAGGAGAACAAGAGAAAGAAAAGGAAAACGAGCGTTTCTGACCGCAAACAACAAAAGTACATGCGACGGCTGAAAAAACAATAGTGACGTGACGTCATTTGTGTACAAATGCAATAGTGAGACAATTGATGTGGAGCTGTGCACTTACCCTGGCAGTGGAAACAGTTCAACAGTGAGGGAACCTTTTGTGTTACTGTGCGACAAAAAAAGAAAAACAAAAAACGTCGATAATTATGAATATAGTAAAACAAAACACACATCATTAGACTGAGTTATTGTGTTCCACTCCGGTGACAAAACGTACACATATTAAGAAAAACACCTAGGTCTTGTATGCTTTATACTACACTGAACATTATTTAAGCATGAGTCCGTGCACATAGATAACAGCTTTGACATTTTCTTGTACTATGCTAATTAAGTTGAGAAATTTATTCACAAGGTCAGCCGGCTACACGCTATTTTCAGTTTATTACTGAAATGGAAAAGTGGGGCATCGTTGACGAGGAGAGCCTGCAGAAGAAGCTTACTATATACGTTGCGCATGAAACACGTTTGCATTTGTTTTTTTAATGTAGACTTTTGATATCTCTACTTCTAGGTGAAATGTTGGTAGTGTTACATGTCAATTGAAAACAGCTGAAATCGACCGATTTAACGACTGGATTGAAGTTATTTTTAATTCGGCATGAATGAGATTCAATTCCCATTTCAATAAGTTGTTTTGCTGCCTGGAGCCCATTTGAATTTTTCTGATGACACAAACAATATATATAAATACTACAGGTATAGTATTGCCAGTCGCTAGTTTGGTGATCTGTAAAAAAAAAACGAAAGCTTTGCAAAAACCTGACGTTTGTGATAATGATAACGAATCTAAAAGGAACAGTTTATAATGCAATAAATGCACATGCGTTGTGGTCCTCACTGCAGGGTGGGTTCGAACCCCGGTGTTGTTGGTCGTGTTGCTCTGTCTGATGTGACGTGCATCCACATAGGTAATGACTCAATTAAATTAAATTCAATATTACTGTCCAGGTTAAAGACACATCAATTTGACATCCACTTACCGTATAAAAATACATACTGTACATTACAAAATGTTTAAGTAATAGCAAGATACAAGGGGTTTAAAATTAACGTTAAGAATGAGTAGGCCTATTATCTCAGAAAAATTATGTTTCACTCCAGAGTTTTTGGATTAAAGCAATCACCCTGGTCCAGGTTTCCTGCGAACCTGAAACATACAGTGATCAATACCACTTTTAAGCCTACCCCGATTTCACAAGGAAAAACATTACAACTCTAAGTTTCATTTGATAAGCAAGAACCATTACAATTTAGTTTACGCGTGTATCTTCCGCGTGTCATGAAGGGATTTTAGCAAATGTAAAATCTTCTTAAATATTACAAAATTTTCTCCAAAGAAAACCGGCAAGACGGAGAATAAATTACACGGTAGTTTTACCGACACCCTGGGGGTTACGGATGTCGAGTAGACAACCAAACGACAACTCCGAAGCATCGCGGCACTATTTCTGTCATGTCACTTTCACTGCTATAGAACTGCATCGATCGTAGCTGGATCCACCCCCCCCCCTCCCCCTCTGCACACACACCAAACCAGCCCTTGAACATACTCTTCATACGTATCTTGACTTGCAGCTGCTCAAGAAATGAGATTTCGAACAGTTTTCTTATCAAAGTAAGACGCGGAATCTGTTTTTGTTGTCGGTTGATTAAACCGCCAGTTCTCTCCTATGACATTATTGATAAAAAGCGGGTGCGAGGGTATACAGCCAGAAAGCTTACTTTGTTAAACTTTCTCTTCGATTCGTCTTCGCCTTTTTGAATCATGACGTTTGATTTTATCATCATCTTCTTCTTGGTTTCTTTTGGTCCCCTTTCCCGGCAAAGGTGTCCTAGCTATTTATTTGTTCATTTACCTGGATTTTAGATTCACTTATTGACATGAGGTTTGCGACTTGGTTGTACTGACGTAGCAATTTGTCAATTTTGATAAATGCGGAATGGTGCCTGGCTATTGTGGAAGAGAACAAAGTGACTCACTGTGGAGAGACGTCCGATGTATAATTAATTCATTATTTCAATTCATTATAAACAAAGGAATTGAACGGTATAATTTATAATGTTCACTAATTAACACAACACATAGAGCAGTTTGTATCAGTCACACTACTGAAATTAAAGTGCTTTATGCATTCAATATTGTTGGAACAAAATAACGGAATATACATGTTGCTTAATGGAGTTTCTGTGTTTTAATTCTGTGGTCATATACAAACCCATGTAAACTGTCAATTATTTTAATGAGAATCTTACTTTAATGCAAGGCAACAATGAAATTACTCAACTCTTTTGTTGTATTATGTACGTGGAATAAATTGCGGCTAAACAGTCCTCTTGGAAATAAACATTTTATGCATAAGCTTGCAATTAACATTGAGAATTTGATTGTGCATAATGGCTACAGGTGAAGGAAACTTTAAATGTCACGGGAAATCACCCTGGAGACAGTTTTATTGTGTGAGGGTTTTTTTTTTGTGGATCAGAATTGAATGATACGCCTGTACACATCTCCAGAGGGAATTATCTGGGTTTTAATTAACATATTAACTTCATTGTTAAAAGTGTGGTTACATAATGCCTTCAGTGAATCGGGTCTATTTTTTGTATAAATAATTTCAATTTTTTGAAATGGCGGTTTTCATTTATTAATTTGATGGGTTGTAGTCCTTCCAATGCGCTGTCACATAATGCTACATACATAACGATGTGGCATCTTTCTCTCTGACTCTCTGAACTATAATTTCTAACATTTTTGCCTTGTCGTTTTTTAGCTACTTAAATAATGGTGGATGGGTGTTGGCCACCACAAACGTGCAATCGGATGAGTCTGCGCGCGCTTTGTTAAGTTTTGCCCTCCAAAATTAAGTGGTCCACATAATGGAATCAAATATTTCAAATCGATGCAGTACAGGAAAAGGGCCACTTTAGGTAGGGCCTTTACTATATCTGTCTAACTATGTTGATGTTTGTAATAGCTAGTTCGTTCGACGAAAAAATGTCATGACAGATCCTATTTTATCATTTTCTGAAATAATTTTAAAACTTCATAAACGGAACGTGTGTCAACATCGACATCATAAATGTACATAAATAATGTATATACAAAAGTCACGATAATTTAAACTGGGCATCATTCAAACTCAGATGTTTTAAAATATCTTGGTCATACTCAAATACGTATTTTTAATGCATTGTAAAAAATAAAAGTCATTTTGTGAAGTAGTTGAGTATCCAAATGGCGTGTAAAGTTCGTCAGCATGTTTTCTTTGTGTCTACCGTGTGGGAAGTCTACTTTATTGAGTCTAAATAATGGAGGAACACTTTTCAAGGTCCTAAAAATAATCAACTAGTATGTATTTTTATTGAGAAAATCGTTTGAATGTGTTAAGAAATTATATGATTGTATGTCACCTTTACAGGTTCTGTATACGTTTGGTAATGACTCTGGAAATTAATGGCAATAACAACTTACTTGTAAGACGGCAGCTTTAGATAGTAGAATGCATTTTGAGAAACTTTTCACTTAGAAGTACTGCGGTTATGGAAAAAGATATCACCTTTTATCCCCAAAAATTTAAATCTGAGAAGGTATACTTGACAGAAACATTTCTCAGATTGTGTATTCCAATTGGAGATTATTCTTCCTGCGTGGACATAACTGCTCCAGATTGTCGGCAATATCTCAAAACCGCTACCACCTTTTGAAATGAAATGTTCACAAGTTAGTGTTATGGTATTTATCTACAAGTATATAGGATAGAAACAAAAAGTGGGTTCCAATTACCAAACGTATACAATCCCTTTAATATAAAAAAGGCTTCAAAATGGCAGTTTGATGACGTAAGATATCCCAGAGTGTCATTCATACTGGTGACCGCCTTTACCAGAGTTAACGGTATTAATACATTTCTGACGGGATCATCCGTCAATTATTCCATTGGTCGATGGTTGACTTGACGTTGGGATCAGGAATCGCATTTCATTTGGGTTGTATTATTTGTTCTGGGGAATACTGGTCCCACGCAATGAGTGATTCATAACAGACAAGCTGCGAACGGCCTTGACTCTGGGCTGAACAAAGGTATTCAAAGCATTGACGACGAATTGCTTGTATTCCCATAACTAAAATTTTTCTCTTCATTTTATTTTTAAATGCACGGCATTATTAATAAAAACAGTCTGTAGATCAACCACTTATCTGCAACTTAGAAATATACGGATGTGAAAATCTTATTTTTTTTTCTAGAGGCTGCTTGTCGGGTGTGGTTGGTTTTGGGGGGAAAAAACAAGTGAATGAAGCTTGTGGTACGCATCATTGAATAGTGATTTTCGGTAATCCTAAAAACATTAATACAACTGAAGTTCTGTAGTCCTAAAAATAGTCATACAATTCAAGTTCTTATAGAGGTACGTCTGTGATCGTCTCAAGCATATTTATTATACGAAAGGTTGTTTGAATGATAAGTAAAGCAAATGTACCATTCCACACAAATGAGTAAACCTACGTTAAGGGCTTAACACCAGGGCCCAAGAGCAGCTTAGGCAGCAAATAATAATGTTCTGCTTAGCATAAATCAGCAGGGTACCAGTCACAAACCGTACATGTGGAATATTAATTTGGCTGGTGTCCTTATTCTTGCAAGCGTAATTTTGTTGTGCTGAGCTATTTTGTGTGCTTAAGCAGATCTGAGAAATTGGACCCAGTGCGCGAACAGCTCGTTAAAAAACGTAAACAACGTATACGATGATGGGTTTTTTTGTTGTTGTTGTTTTTTTTGGGGGGGGGTAATATATTGGTTTTGTTTGCAATGACAACAAATATGACTTTGATCAATCCAAAGTTCAAGGAAAGTGTGTTCCCTTGCAGAAGTTACTTTCAGTTGAACCAATTCTCACGTTATAAGTTGAAGTGATGAGTAAACGACAATATTAAAACATCAAACTCAACCAGTCACACATATTGGTATATTCCGCCTAATCAACTTCCAAAGATCCGTTTCGGACAGAGGCTAATTGTTTATGTAAAAACTGTCGTGCATGGTTCGTTGAAAATCGCAAACTCAGAGTTGTGTCAGAAATCACTGGGGGAAACAAAATGCCTCTCTGCACCGCGGACAAAGGCTTTGTTTCTTGGGCAAACAACTGGTTTGATGGCAATGTTGATGTATTATTGGTCACATGAATCCTGTTATGTACGCGTATCTGAACAAACTGCGTTTGGGTTCATGGTTCACAACATAGCCCATTCATGCAAGAATTTATGGGGCAAATATTTATTAGCTCATTGTTACCATTGACGCTCTGATTCGAAACAGTCGTCTCTTCGGAAAATATTGAATTTAACTGTATTCGAAAATATGTTTCTCATAAATGTAATCGGAAACTTGCAATACTCAACCCACAATAACCATGGCAAACATTTGTAGTAAAATGCTACACTGAAATAGCAATGTTAGGGTGTCGAATTGACGTAATTATTAGCTTGACATAGTTTGCACTACTATAGGCATATACAATGGAGTCATAAAATGCTACTGACATCTATATACCTTAGCTTGACATCGTGTGTACTACTGTAGGCATATACAATGGAGTCATCATAACAGGCTATTGACATCTATATACCATGCCCGATATGAGGTAGGGGTGCCCCCCCCCCCCAATGTTCCCATACTTAAACACACTATTTTCCTCTTGTACAGAAGTACCCCCCCCCCCTTCAAAAAAACAAAAACAACTAAACCTCTAAAGAATTCCTGAGGTTCCCAGAACAATGAAGATACAATAGGAGGGGCTACACCATGCCATATATCGAGCACCAAGCCTCTCTTACGTTCCCTGTGTACAATATAGCAACAACCAGTAGTGGTTCTCTTAATGGGAACTGACTATTTTGCCCTCTCAGCCTCAGTTTGGTTCCACTGATTTGGATGAAAGAGAAAACAAGATGGCCGCCATGAGGTATATTACTGAGGCGGATATACCGGTGGCCTAAACCACGAACTGTATCATTCCGCAAAACGATGGCTCATCAACATATAATAATGTTATGCTATTAAAGTTTTTCTCATTAAATGCATTAGCTACAAGGTAATTCATGCACAAGGCCATAACCAGGATTAACCAAGCAACAAAAGTAATCTTGTATCACTAAAGACTCCACATAGGATGTCCATTCGGAAGCTTTAGACACTTTTATTTTAAAAAAACCAAGGATAGAGGAGTCTATTAGGTTTTCCCATTTTTAAGATACTTTTAGTAGCATTTATTATGCCTTACTATTGATGTTATGAGATGAGTATAATATTGCAAAAGGGTCTTCTCAACCTGTTCATTAAAAAAGCATTGCAAAAAAAATGTTGACGTTTCGAGCCTAGCAGAGTCATTTAGCCTTCGGGGAAGACTCTGCTAGGGTCGAAACGTCAGGCCATTAACTATTTGTTATGCATTTATATACCACAGATCATTTCGGTTGCTAAGCAGTTTGCAACCGCTAATTCTATTCTCTCCAAAAAAAAACAGCTAGGGCATTTTCATGACATGGATATTCGTTTTGTAAATCATACATAAAAAAAATCATGTTTTCATTGCACAATGTTCTGCCATGCTGCAGTTAATCTGGTGAGATGACCACAGTTTGTTTAATCAGTCGAGTTGAAGAGCTGTGCGATCAAGAAATAATCGGTTTATTTATATTGTAAGCCCGCATACCGGACTCTCCCGCTTGCTTGAAATATTTTGTCACAGAGAAATAAGGACTCAAAGCAATATACAAGTAGGTTAGGCGTGTAAGATAATTACTTGTTTAAATACCGTACGAATACGTTACTCCTGGCGTAAAAAGAGCAATCAAATGATCTTTGCAATAGGCTGATGTTAGAATTAAGAGTCGGTTTTTGATCACTAGCCATTCTTTACATATTATTATGGCGAATGTTTTGAGTTTTATAATACGCCCCACGTATATAATGCAAACGAGTCCCTGTGTTCCGATTTACTTTTGTATTGTCTGGCAGCGGACTCATATATGAATATACTGGTGATATTAATATATTAATATAGCTACAAGTCTTGCCATGGATCTCTCACATTTTGTGGCAGCTTTGATTTGTACCCCTGTTGCATTCGAAAGCGTTTCACGATTCTCTTTCATTTTACGAGACCGAAAATGGAAACTGTGAAATTGAATTTATCCAGAACAAAGCTATACCTGAAGAAGTATTGTTATATTCATGGTTGTGAAGTTTTTGATTATTTGTATTTCAATTCTATCTATTTAATTATTTATTTTTTTATTTTTTTAGCATCCATAATCGGCTTTTCAAAAAAGCAATTTTGTAATATTCTGTCTCTGATACAAGCCATAAATAAACCATTTTATATTACCCCACAGTACAACAGCCAAACCAAGAACATATTTGACAATTTTGCGTTCGCCGCCTGTTTACCAACATCCACCCATCATAGCCTTCACCAACCTTGAGTTCTACATAGTCATACAGCCACTTTCACCTGACAAATTATTGGCAAATACCACATGTAATTTCCTTTAATATATTCTATCAATTAGGAAGTCATTGTGGTAACAGTTAATGGTCATTAAGAATCCCTGCTGTTGTGGTAGCGGTATGCTAATTGGCAGCTCGTCATGGGTGTCTGTCATGCACTTTTACTCGTCGACCACATTTGGCGAGATGACATACTGCGAGGTCATATTATTTTATATGCATTTTTAAAGCGCCCTCTCCGTCAGGCTGGAAGGAAGACTAATTGACTTCAACTATTTCGCATGGCATACCTGAATAAAATATTATTTTTATGATGCATAGTTGATTTTCTGAAGATAACCTTTTGTTTCCAATAAGCACTTCGTACAAACAACCAACAATTTCAGCACATTATTTTGGTGCTTTTCTGTTAGAGAGAACATGGGAAACAGTTTACGCTTCAATTTTGACTTTTCGCTGGTTTCTACTATTGGTGTGACCACCAACTTTAGTTTTAAATATTATCTTAACACAATGACACTTCCGTTGCTTAACACAACACAAATCCCCGTCCAACCGTCAACGATATCATAAAACCCATCCCAACCCATTTTTACCCTCGAACCAATACTAATCCTAAACCTAACCCTTATTGCAACCTCTACCCCAATTGTAACCTTTACACCAACTCTAACCAAACTATTTACAATCACTCTAATATAGGGCAGTATGAAACTGTCATTTGTTTGACTAATCTGGAGTAGCGCACGCTTCTAGTTCTAACCAAACTTTTCTCTTTCTGATACAAGCCCAATACATACGGCAGTATGAAACTGGTATTTTGAAATTACCAATATAGTGTTATAGCTCATACTTTCATTGAATATCTTATTTGTCGTCAATATTGTCTGATATATCAAGTCCCTAGTATCGTGTATGATATACTCTATGTGGAGCACCGCACACTTCTAGCTGAATATGTGACACTCTGGGTCGATATCGACATTCACACAACGTCGCCATTTCGCGATATGTTGTCTGCAGCACCGTAGCTTCGTGCATTCATTTGATTTAATATCCCAAACAGTCAAGGCAAAAACCCATGAGATACCGTAATAAGTAAAGAGGGAGAGAAAGAAGGAGGGGGAAAAAAATCACAAGGCCCGTGGAAGAGATAGCCCCGCATGGAGCCTTCCTCGGTGATGCCGTCTGATTGTAAAGACGTCGATAACTTACCCGCAGGTGTGTCGTAGAAACATGCATGGGTCGTGGTACAGCATATCCGATAAACTATTGGGTAAAGGAAGAATTCGTGTCGGTACGACTCCTGATTCTTCCATTTTGGAGCGCCCGGGGTTTAGAACTAGGTTTAATACTGGCAGGTGAGAACAGGGGCGGCTCGAATGCAAAAAGAAATGCATTGATCAAAAACAGAGTGCACTCTAGCCGCTTGAAGGGGAATCAACAAGAGACGACCTTGGTTTTATAATGTTTATAATTTATATAATTTGTTATCTTTTGGGTTTTAACTACAAGCTACCTGGGGCCAATTTCCAGCTGCTTAAGCAGAAATTATTGCAGATTTTTTTTTCTGCAAAGCAAAAAATAAGCAGGATACCAGTCACACGTGGTACAAGTGGTATGGTATTTTGACTGGTAACCTTATTCTGGTAAGCACGATTTTGCTACGCTAAGGTACTTTTTGTGCTTAAGCAGCTCAGTAAAATTGGACCTTGAACTAAGTGTTGACAAGGCTCATGCGCGAGTGTGTATGATGAAATCTGAAAGGGGGTCTAAGCAGGCGTTGGCAAGGTGTCCGAGTGAGCCGCCGTCATTAGATTATGATCGATAGAAAAATTCCTATGTCATTGCAATTCAATTTTAGTCATTTCCTCGTCTGCTGGTTTTCTGTTGCTCCAAGTGCCTGGAACGAAAACTATGAATATTTAATTTGACAGAGTTATGTTGTTGGTGTGGATGGGAGAGGGGGAACATTGTTCATTTTTGTATGAGGCCGCTAGTCGGATTTGATTATCAATTCGGTCTTTCCCATCACAGAATGATTGCATTATCAGAAATGTGAATATTGCGACACAGTTTTTTTCTGATGATCTTGCCTTATGTTGAGATGGCAAGATGTAAATGTAAATCTTCCTGCCTTCTCAGGAGATGGAAATTACTCTTACATGTTTGAGTGGATCAATAGTCTAATATTGTTATTATAATATCTGTCACAGATGAGCAAAGCCAATTTTTGGTCCCCATTTTAAGGTTCAGAGTATATTGTACTGATATGACCTAATTTGCATAAAGCCGTATACTGTTGAAACATACGTTTTCACCGCCAGAGGGATACAATGGTTTCAAAGCGGATATTATGTGAACGAAACTCGACCAAGCTGGCACCGTCGGCATCACCACATCTTCCACAATTATAAAACAATGAGAAGCAGATCACATCGTGGCATAAAAGCAAACAGACCTACCGAGTATAAAATATTGTATATTTTGTTTCTGTTCCAGTTTGTCTTGTATTTTCAAAAATATTTGCCGTCCCCCATTTACACCGGAAAATTTCTGTGGGGGCACTTTGCCCCTCCCCTTCCCCACTGGCTACGCCACTGCAGATGAGAAAAGATATAACCCATGAATTATATATTTTCATGTGGTTTTTCGCCATAAACTGCTCCATTTCATAGATAGTACGACAAAGATTAAGTTCAAACTCAATTAAAACTTGCACATTGACATTAATACGTCTTCATGCTATACAAAGAAATAAATGTGAATAAATAAATACAATGTCTAATGCAATTGAAATATGTAATTATTCATTATAAAATGGGGGTCGGTGGGATGCAATCCAAAGTCGAAGTCAGTATATAAAGGTATTCGTCAACCAACTCCTTCATCCGACACTTTCAATTATATGCCACCGAAACTGAGAAGTTTCACAGATGGTAGACAACTTATATTTTAACTGATACTCTCCCGACTAACATGACCGTTTTGTCTTACCTCAATTTGAGAATATTAAATTGGTGCTGAATGTGCAACAATAAGACGTGCTGGCCACTAAACCTTAACAACTGTCCGGTAATGTAGTCGGAAGGCCAAACACTTATATGTATTTAATTGAAATTATAAAATATCACTCTGTAAAAAATCACGTATATAAACATCGATAACTGTAAAGACCGAAGAGGTGATTACTTTAATTCGATATGTCCAATGTATTCTGCTGAGTCGGACATTTGAAACAAAATCTTAAAACAAGGATGCAAACGGATCGACTTTAATGTCTGCAAAATTAATCAGTTATCACACCGTAGGGTATTTTAACACAATTGTTTTCAAGGCATGTATTTTAATTGGATTAACTACACAACAAAATACAAAATCTCTTTCTGTCATTCAAAGCAAGGTCTTTGCTTTTTAACAAAAATTAAATGTGAGAAAATAAAACGAAAAAGGGAATTGAAAGCACAACCTTCTTATGCGCCAATACTGCCAGTCTAAATACTGGCGATGAATTTAAAGAGCCACTAAGCTCAAAGCAGTGGCTTTAGGGTATACTAATCCATTCTGTCATAGTATTTAGGTCACAATTCTGCCGAACTTGGTCATGCTACTTGACCTGCTGATATGAACACTGCCGTGGGGGGCAGGGGTTTGGCCGTAGAAACAGCCCCAATAATCCAGGTGACTTTACCGGGGACGGAGGAGAGCCCCTAGCTCGACAGTTCGCCTAATTAAGTACTGACTCGTTTCGAACAACCGCGACAGAAAAAAATTAAAGTGAAACAAATTAAAGTGAAATAATGCTGGTTGACGACCTACTGTTAATTAATATAAAATGATCAACGAACAGATCCAAGACAGGCATAATTTACACTGGCATTGATCCGTCCAATCGAATCAAAAACCCACACCAACTGCCAAAATAATTTACCCGGATTTTGATTTTATCTCTCGAGAAAGAAAGGAGAATTCAATGTTGGGGGAAATCCTATATCATTATCAATTTAACGTGTTAGAGCATTGTCGATCATGATATCACTGATTCTATATTTTCGGTCTGGAAAGGCATTGTCAATAATAAGGTTTATACAGACGTGTTATACGCTTGCCTCTCATTTATTGAAGAAACAAACCACGACTGCTGATACGCCATTAAGATGCATTGCGTATCCTCGCGTATGGAGGCATGACAAATCTAGACCTGCCTTGACAAAGTTATCGAATTGTGTGCATCGTGCACAGTGCAATAACCGACCCATTATTCAAAGTTCTAACAGGTTTTGCACTATGTGATATTTTAATTCTATTCAATCCAATATTACATTTATTTCCATTCTGAACAGTACATAACAGAATGCAACAGACAATATTGTGGAGGCACGATATTAATAAGCCAAGGCTTGTAGTGGAGTACGGTACCTTTAGAAGAGAAAACAAAATAAAGATATCAACCTATACCGTTTCGAATGAAAACCATGCTACTTTACAAACTGGTTAATTTTCCCCTTTAATTCAACCGAAATATATTGACCCAAATGCACTCCATCCAGTCAGGTGGCATTTTTTTGTAGCGCAAACCTGTGCCTAAATTTCACTTCGTGCGTCTGTGTCGCCCCGGAGAGCGCCCGTTCAAATACAACAAGCAAATTGAAACAGGATTAAAAACGTTTGCGGAACACTCGACCCTGTTGTATTTAATGTGACATCCTATTCAATCACGAACGCATTATCGCCGGGGACAACCGACATAAGCGTCTATAGTGGAAAGGGAAAAAAACTGGATTTTCCTGAGTGGTTATGTTTGTTTGGGAACCGATGATCATTATTAAGAAAGTTTCGAAGAATGACTCATAAAAAAAACCCTGTCAAGTTTCATTTCAACATGACAATGGTATCAAGACATACACCAATGCCAAGCCGACGGTGACCATCAATCTCACCTTTATTATTTGAAAATGCTGTAATTTTCTGTTTCGTGTTGAAGGGAAGTTGTAGACCATGTATCATGTGACATCATAACACATGCTTGCAAAGAGCCACTGAGAGTGGACTTCCTGCAGGCATGATTTGTACACACCCCAGCTCATAAAATCTGATATATGGAGATTGCACTGTCTGATTTTTATCAACATGTGATATGAAGAAAGGGGGCACATCTCAAAACTTGTTCAGATCTACGTTATTTTTTTACAATTCTTGAATTTGTAGAAACAAAAAGTAGAATTTCCCATAAAAGACCAGTGCAATATTTTTCCTGCCAGAAAGGCCTTGGAAAGTACAAGGTCACTCTTTTTGTTAAGCTTACATAGTCTGTAGGTATCAATGTTGCCTAAGACATGAATTGGCAAAAGTGTATATACAAAAGAGAGGCAAAGTAAAGGTCAAAATAAAGATCCAATGTCAGTAATGATTTATGGAAACGAGTCTTTTCGTTATTTCTCATCTGAACAACATAAATTAAAAGCTTGAGCTTACGCAGGGTTCGTGTCCAATTTACTGTAACTTGAGAAAATAGAACTAGCTGTTGCAAACTGCTTACCAACCAAAAGGACCTATGTTATAAATGCAAGCAAATAGTTAATGGCCTGACGTTTCGACCCTAGTGTAGTCTTTCTCCTATAGCCTTCACTGTATAACTTGTAACTACATTTGCCCACACAGAGAGCATCCGCACCAGCACCGGTACTATTGTTCCCATAATACCTCATCTTCGTATTGGGATTATACAAGGTTTGAGAACGAGTTCGAAATAAATTGAAGCTTAAAATGGTTTGTTTTCACGTTACGTCATAGACGCCATTCTTGTAATAACGTATATAGGTCAACATCCGTTCAAACAAGACAGACATGCCAGCTTTGATTTCTGTACATAAACCACGGCTATAAATTATATTGATTGCTAAAGAGTAAGGGGTAATAATGCTAATGATACTGGGGTGACGGTAATTGGTTTGAAATACGCTTAATTAAAAACATATTTTTAGTCGACCGTGAGGGCGGAAGAAGATGCTGTCAAAGAGGCTGATGTATATAGGAAAAAGTGTCTTCAGATTTGTGGCTCGTTGATGCGTTTCAGTGTATTAGTTTAGATCGAAACCAACAATTCTAGACAATTTCTTAAGTGAATCTCTTTCAAGCAGATTGTTTTAGTCTGGAGCCGTGGCTTAAGGCTTAATGTCAGTCCGCGTATTTCTGTATTTGTTGGAGATCATACATAAGCACTTTCCATACGAATCTTGGTCAAGTTTCCGGCTAAACTTGTGCGACGCGCCTGGCAGTCGGTTCCCATGGTGCCTAACATGTTATTTATCAGCGTTTCGATAGTAAGAGATTAAAATCATTCTTGCGTGTTCCTTGGAAGATATTGCTTGTGTAAATGTCATCCAATATCAAAGACGTAATATTCTGCGCATATTATATCCATGCCACTTGAGACGCATGACGCTGAATTCTATACTCTAATCTTACCCTGACAAAATTTACTTTCTTTATAGCGGCTTTTCCACACAGTGTCATTTGGTTTGATAGGAAATGAAACTCATATTCTTCTCAAATGTTAACTGCAGTATTTTTTATCAGTATATCATCGTGTATGTGAACTGATATGACGAAATTGACCATGTAGGCCCTATTAATATCACACGGTAGTGAACGTTTTTTTATTAACCATCAGTTGTCAAAACAAATTACTTTTGACTAGCTATTGAAGTATAGCTATTGGTTAGGTTCATAAAATATATAGGGCCTACCCTTACCTTCATTTTCAACATCTTCAAGATGAATTTTAGAAAGAGTATAGGCCTAGAGCATTATCATGCTGACACCATCTTGGTATGTTCCTTGTATCCAGTAACAGTAATGAATGTTGATATTGTACAAAAAAAGAGTCAGACTATTTCTCCTTCCCGGAGACGGCCTCGGTTTGGTTACATTAATTTCAGTGGGAGAAAATCAAGATGGCCGAACCATGATAAAGGTCTATAGTCAGATGTTGATGTGGTTCTTAATGCTTGTTTGTCCATCAGCCAGGATTTAAAACAGTTATAAAGTATGGATTCGTAAATCGCCTCACTGCATGGATAGACAAATTCAGGACTCTATAGGAGAGAAAGGGATTAGCCGTTATTTTGTCTGACTGAGCCGATTCCCTGTCATCTTGGATCCACTGCGGATCTCCTAATCCTTATTCAAACCAGTTTACAAACAGTGTCCCCGCTCCCTTGTCAAAGATCTCCCCTTTTGCTCCTGGTAGTTTCCGGAGAGAGATGAATTTGGGAGACCCACGGACCGTTCCGAAACAATCACTGAATAAACATCAACTGTACTATTTGAGGTGAAGCTATACAATGGTCACAACATTATATCATTGTCATCCGGTTAGAGTGCTTTATCCAACGGTCTTCAAAGCGGTTTAAGACTGTCTTGGTTTGAAAAATTCTACGAAGAGATAGGGCCTTAAACTCAATGACCATTGACAAACATGTGTTACCTCTACCGGGTACTCGTCAAAGGCACACTTGAGTGGTATCCTGTTTGCGAAACTACAGTCCCCCGTTGTTAATTAGTCTTTGGTGTGTGATTGTGAAAGAAATCTAGGATACCCTGAAGCGATGACAGCTTCTCAAGGAGAACCAAGAGCCTTGAGGACTTCTGAGGGGAATAGAAGAGAAAACATCCAGCGCCTGGGTTACCAGGAGATTGTCTGTTCTTGTAATCCCTCAGCTCCGTTGTCATTGATGCCTTTCACATCAATGGATGCAAGGGTGAAGACGAGTCTACAGACGAACCACTGGTCATAATACAAATTGTTGTTTTTTAATATACAGACTTTGAAAGCAGTCGTGCCTCGATGGTGATCTTTGGGAATACATTAAAGATGTCACAAATATACATTTCGAAGGCTGGGTTGAACAATGACAAATTGACTATAGGGCGAGATTTGAACCTGTGACCTCCGGCTCTCTATATACTGAGCTATCTAGCCCTACAGTTGGCGGTCTCCCTATTTTGTCAATATATTTGTGGTTTATTATTAAATTAGAAAATAGAATTAGCTGTTGCAAACTGCCTATCAACCAAAAGGACCTATGGTATAAATGCAAAAAAATAGTTAATGGCCTGACGTTTCGACCCTATAGCAGAGTCTTTCTCGAAGGCTAAGGCTAATAATGACAACACAACACACATGAACAGGTATATAACTGTTATTAAATTGTCTGTAAGCTTATCACTGCATCGGTAATTAGCTATAGCTGTAAGATTTCTAAACTGCGCCGACCTCGTTGATAACTGTGACGAGAAAGTTACAATGAAATACTAGAGTCCCTCGTGGCAAAGCCTATTGGTATTGTTTATTTTTCAAAGTGAATCATTCCCATATCGTACATGAAATGAAATTTCTCACAAACCGTAATTGTCACTGCATGGAAAGCTTTTGAAAGGATAAGCTTTTATCGAACAAGAGAAATCAAAACTTAAATAATTGTAACTTATCTTTTAACACGAGTTGTACGAGAAATTATGTTTTACTTTATGTATTGAAACTACGCGGATGCGGATTTGGATTTAGTGCACATCTATACACGTTTGGACGAGTTTACATCCATTATTAACGTTTACTGTAGAGTATTGAGGGGGAAAAACAACCACAAAATTTCAAATTTGTATTTACGAGAACTTTACACTCAATAACAGTATTTGATTTACACATGGACCCGGGCATGATTTGAACATAAAAAAGAGCCATTCTTGTATTTAAGAAAGGATGAAAATATGATTGAATCAAGGAAACATAGCAAATAAAAGTAAGGGCATTTTGTCTTGAACCTTGATCAGATATTCTCTGGGAATCTTCGGGACGTGACGGCGCACACATTGGGGTACTTTTGCCCCTCATCATATTCATAATACACCCATCAAGTCATGCATTTATGCTCAAAGTGACATTCTTTTATGGACGGACGGGGAATTTGCCGGCTTATTATATGCGCATTCGATTGGGATGCATCTCTTCCTTTCATCTTTCATACTTCTTCGACCTCAAAACACTTCAGCACTATAGTGCTGTATTCATAATTGCAGTCG
Source organism: Plazaster borealis (assembly GCA_021014325.1). Classification (NCBI taxonomy): domain Eukaryota; kingdom Metazoa; phylum Echinodermata; class Asteroidea; order Forcipulatida; family Labidiasteridae; genus Plazaster; species Plazaster borealis. The sequence goes on from CM037466.1 coordinate 2,943,015, forward strand.
ATAAGTGTATAGGCCGGTGGAAGGGTTGAGAGGTAATCTACCGTACCTTGTCCACTTATTGGACAATTTCTGAGTGTTTAACATGACTGCCTTTAAAATACAATGAAGTGTCGGCGTTACGTCTGGCTCTTTGGCAAGATGTAAATATAAACAATGTCGAAAATCAGTGTATAAATCAGTGAGCAATTTTGTATTGTCATTTAAGATACATATTGCTGTGTGATTTGCGTACATAACTGCAGAAAAAGAAAACGCCGACCACGCTTATTGACTTATCAAAGCAAAACGATGTTGACCTTTAAGCTATTGACAGGAGAGATAAACTCTGGCATCACAGTTACTTCAAGACGTCGGGCCCTCCATCTTTAATTGGTCTCAAATAAAAACCGACAATCTAAACACTTTCGGTTCTCGCAAACTAGAAGAGAACACTGCATGCTTACATTTAAATTTCAAGACGACGGGGATCCCTCTTTGGTCTAACATAAACTGGCAATCTAAACACTTTATAGCTCTCGCAAAGTAAAAGTGAACACGTGCACCCCAGGACTCCCAAAACACGAGTGCCGTTGAACACGTCAGCTAGGTCTAAATTTCCCCATTTACTTTCTTTGGGTCAACAAAAGTGTCTTTGGGCTTTCAGTAAACTGCATGAGTTCACCTACTTCTAACTTCAACAACTGCTTAGACCTACATGAGCTTGAGGAGAATCAATGGCTGGAAAGTATAGACATTTTCTTAACTCATGTTCGTAATAGCTTTGAAAGGCATGCCACTATATGGGTTTGGGCATTCAGTAAACTGCATCAGTTCACCTACTTCTAACTTCAACAACTGCTTAGACCTATACATGAGCTTGTGGAGAGTCAATGGCTGGAAAGGATAGACATTTTCGTAACTCATGTGCGTAATAGCTTTGAAAGGCATGCCACTATGGCTTTTTTTTACCACGTTTCGTGCAAATACACAATGTCTTCCGCATAGTATCTTCTTCTTTTTTATCGAATATTATTTCTCGGGAAATAGAATTGTCATTCTATTGCACTGATGCTGTCAACTTAATAGCGGGTTGGGTATTAAATGAGGGAGACCTCTCCGACGTGACAAAGGCTTTTTGGGGTGTCCAGGAATTACTAAGGCACAATTTAACGGCATGCCCACAGTGTTGAGATCACGTGAAACTCAATGACTTGTGCAAAATCATTCATCTATAACTTCAAAAGTTCATTTACACATCCAGGCTAGTATTAATTTCTGACAACATTCGACAGCTCAATCACAGAAGGTGTTACATGTTTTGGACAGGTTTGTGAAAGATTTAGTACACACGACGGCTTGTACAGAGCCTTTAAAAAGTATGGCACTTATAAATGCAGGCATTCTAGCTTTCCCAAGATCGCCGAAGAACTAGATTCTTCCTTGTACATTATTAATTTTTGTATTGACTGTCCTATTTATGGCCTGCTGTATTAAAAGCACATAAGTACTTTCCGAACAATCGATCATGATCATGTCAAGCTTCCTTTCAGACAGCGACAACATCACTTGAAGCCTCCCAATCAACCGAATCACACAAACTGTTCTTGAAGTCTTACTTAAATTTTCGGTTCACACCCCAGACAAGCATGTGCCTACATCAGAATATTTACCGAGTTTGACGATTCGACACCCAAAGTGTCACCTAGCTTCGTAGGAGGTGTCACCAGTATTGGATAAAGATTTAAATGATTCAAGGAGATTAAAGCCACAGTCGCATCGTTATCCGCAAAACCGTTGGCAGTTTTGTCCCACTTTGAAGTGGGGGAGGAGGATTATCCTTTTGGAGAGGCTTTTAATCGATACAATCCTTACAACGAAGAAAGGGTTCAAAAGGTTTGGCCTCTTCTCAGCCCAATACTTTAACCGTGCAGTAGCCATAACAAACTATTAATGATTATAAGCGGCCTTGATGGTGCTCGTATCAAATAGACCGAACTCAGTTTGAAAACTCTCTCTAGTAAAACGACGAGCACACTTAGCATGTACACTAACTTACGATACTACACTAGAACGAGCTCATGGATTTGTATTTTAACATCCTAAAACATACTAAGATATATTCAAAAGATCCCACTAAAACTCCGGAAAGAACTTTCCCTTAAATGCACCCAGCAATTTTAAAAGAACTTTTTTTCTAGAAACCACAATTTTAAAGCTCACTTTTAATAATGTCCAACGTGAACTTCCAATACAGATCAAAGAACGCTACAGTTTTGTGTCTGCTGTTTAGTTTCCACAACAGAGCACTAGAACTTTAAGTAAACACACTGTGTTTGGTCGCGACTCTTTAAATTATTAAGGCGATGTTTTTTCGCTCTCTCAATGAAGAATTTTGTGCATCGTCTCTCACCTTCAACCACTTCTTTTTAAGCCCAAACTGTACGGCAGAGGGTGAATGCGAGCCTTTAAGGGTTCTATTTTCCAATGTAATTACCTAACACAACTTTTGTGAGAAAGGTATCGTCTAAAAGCTTGCCTGACTGAAATGTAGTAATGGCCCAAAATCTCAACCGAATTGGTTATTTTGCTCAGTAGTAGATTGTCATTTTAAAGCGGGTGTCAGAATGTATAATGTAAGCCAATATGTGGCAGACAGGCTACAGGTGATCAATTTCATCTTTTAAACAAAACCAAGTGGGACCAGGAATGTTGAATTAAAATTGTCAAATTTTCTTTAAAAGCATACAATAACTGTATCAACAGAAACTTTCTGAGATAAATAAAAAATATTCAGGGATTCTGAGGTGTAAAATAAAACTCCTCCTTTAACAAAGAGGTGAAATGGAAATGTCAGGATAACGCAAGAACACCGATTGACTATGATTGATGACCTTACAAGTCTAGAGTGACAACAATTTATTCTCTTATGGAGTATGCAGACAAAGGAACTAAATTGGGCCTGCTAGTATAGTCTCTTCCAGAAAAGGGATGGATAATGCATGACGTATATATACAGCCATACTTTGTTTTATTTATTTAGGCTATACCAATTTATATTCATTAGTTCACAGTTCCGGTAGTCTTGAGATATATTCATCAAAGCCTTGACTTAAAAATGTGTTTGTAATGTAACTGAGTTTTGTAAATCATCATCTGACGATCTATCAAATGAAATTGATGTCAGCAAGATAAAGTGGTGCTGTTGCTGTACCACACATCAGTCATCAGTCAGACAGTCAAACAACTTTAATAATTTATGGGTGTGCACAACATTGGTACCATTAACTATTAATATGTTACAACTTACATGGTATAGAGATAGTCATGGTGGAAATCTTCCCTTTTGGTTTTACTTGAAATGCTATAGTTTGATCTTGCGATGAGTGAAAACAGAGGGAAAATATACTGGGTTTTCAATTTGTTCTGGTGACTCCGATGACCGATTGGATAGTTTTCGACAATCATCAATGTATTCCGTGTGCTTTAAAAGAATGCAGATGTCACCCCGTTTGCTTTCAGCAGCCATAAGGGAAAAAGTTCTAAATAAAGGTTTTAGTAGTATTTGAATTTATCAAAATGTTTTTTTATGCCATCTAATTACAAAAGATGTTGACAAAATATGGAGACCGCCAAGATTAGGGTGAGACAGCTGAATTGGTACAAAACACCAGCACGTTAATCCGGAGGTCGCAGGTTCAAGTTCCACTCTAGTCAATTTTTCTTTGTTCAACCAAAAAATAATCATAATAATTATGGTCACGGTTCACGTCCACGCCGTCACAATAAACATGAGCGAATAAAGAGCAAAATACAAATGTCCACCGATATACGCTCATTTAAACGTAATCAGTTTTATTTCCCCCACTTTTATGCTAATTTCACGTTTAAAAGTCACAACAGGTAAGCACTTTGCCTACAGCGTACTATTACACCACCGGTCCTTGGTGTAACGCCTGTGCGATTTTGGAGGTGATTTAATTAAAGCAGCACATTTTCATGTTGGAGTGTTCACCCAGAGATGTTGGGTAGTTGGACACTTAGGTGTGACGCACTGTAGGGGAACGGTGCAGAACGTTACCACCACGGGACGCTCATATTTAGCATTTTCTTTAAAATAATAATAATATAGTGTGATGCAGTGTACTTCCCATTTTTAACCTTCACAGAGGTATTTCGACAAAACATTCTAAGACTGTTCAAATTTCCACTTGATTGCCCACTTAACTCGTTATACCCTTTCATCAATTATTGACAATGTTGTTGCGGGCAGCGAGACCTTAGAGGTTCGCCATCATAATTGCGGATGTCATAAATGATTTATTCCTTCAAGGATAATATACTTACTTCAAATATAAATATTTTGTGGGAATGTAAACGGTTGTGATGTTGAATGCTTTTAGACATTAGTTGTCTCATGGAACTGTTCCGTCTGAAATGCCACAGTCGCTTAGAGAACAATATCTTTGATTTTTACCATTTGGATCTTCCCTTCCGAGGGAAGATATCCAAACTAACGATGATCACAATGTATGCAACGTTATAACACGCTGACCACGGGCACCTTTTCCATTGGCATTTTCTCAGATACTAAAGAGTAATTCTATATAAATCAAAATGAGATCAATTAGTTTACTTTACCGTCCACCCTCAATTTGTAAAAAAAGAGAGTTAAACTTGCATCAGGGATGAAAGTTAGTTAAACATCTAAATTCATTGCGGTACCCGCTGATAAGATTCGAACTGCCTCTACCAGGCAAGCTCAGTGGTCACAGTAATACATCTGCTCTAGAATTGGCAAATCCCGTGGGTTCGAATCCTACCCGAGTAATATTTTTCACAGGACTCGGGAAAGTACCGAGTATACAGTGCTTAACACACATCGGTATACCGGTATAGCCACAGTTTCACAAAATAATTTTCAAGTGAAGACAAGAAAGATGACGGCACCATGATAAAGGTCTAAAAGCCATCAGGATATGTATACACTTTAAACGAATCAATACAACGGATAGAGAGAGAGAGATAGGGGGATAAGAACAAGACCCGCTTTCCTCCTCCCCCCCCCCCACCTTATCTCCAAAAGTTGTCACCATCAAACCTTGTATCGATTTCCAGCAACTCTTCATCATTTCAGCAACTAAGCATACGTGTAGTTTGAGTCTGAACCCATTACAGGGCAAGTCTGTTTTGATTTATTAGAATACCGCAGCAATAATGTCCGAATTTCTTTCGATTTCAATCAAAAATGGTAGCAACTAGGTCTTCCAGCCTACACATAGCTCTTTCCTTAATTGTTCTAATGGATAACCCGATCTCCTTTGGTGAGTGTTTTGCTTGTTGTGACACTCTAGATTATTGGAAACCTAGGGGCAGGAGTTTAAATCTGATAGGAAAATAACGGGCAACTTATCGATGGGGTGAGAGAGGCGGCTGTGATTGGAGAAGATTAACACTAATGGGACAAACTAAATAAGATGGGGTACTACAAGTAGGCTGCTGGGGTTGTTATTCGCTCTTAAAATAGATTTGGCATGACCGTAAACTGTTCTTCTTTCCTCTTATCAAACCCAGACAACAGGGGTAAGTTTTTGATTTTCAATCTTCACTGGAGACTGGCCTGTTTATACAGTGTGATATTATGGGGGAGTGTGTTGCTCCAGTTAAGGAGGGCATTACATTTAGACACCAAGGATCTAATACGACAAACTAAACCGTGATGGCGCATGTTTCACCTCAATTTAGAAAAGAATGTGGTTTTTAGTTAGACCTATTAGCTATGATATATCTAAACTAACCCGATTGACAACACTGTGTGTGATTATTATAAGGAGATGACCAACTTATCACACAGTGTCGATATACATTATGTCAAAAAGGAGGATGGGTCCAATCTATCCAGAGACACAGAGTATTATAGACGCAAAGTGAATACATAAAAAGGTAGTTTCTCCTAAAGAAAGCTACATGTTAAAAGGCAAACAAAACGCTCACAGTATTAAAGGCATCGCACGTTTGGTAATTACTCAAAATATATATTAGCATAAAAACTGACTTGGTAACGAGCAACAGAGAGTTGTTGATAGTATAAAACATTGTGAGAAACGACTCCCTCTGAAGTAACGTAGTTTTTGAGAAAGAGGTAATTTCTCACGAATATATTAATAAAAACTTCTTGCAAGAAGTTTTTATTATTCTATCTGAAAGCACACAAATTTGTACAACAAGTGTGTTTTTTCTTTCATCATTTTCTTGCAACTTCGATGATCAAATGAGCCCAAATTTTCACAGGCTTGTTATTTTATGCATGCATATGTTGGGATACACCAAGTGAGAACACTGGTCTTTGACAATTTCCAAACGTTTATGATGCCTTTAAGCAATCTATACAAACTTCCGGGTCAGAATGGACCCGGATTCAGAGTCCCAGGCTGATTCTGGGTCAGGCTGACCCGGAAAGTTGTTATACACACAAAAAAATGGGATTTTAACTATATAGCATTCTGCATCAATTTGGCCAGTATTTCGGGTTATTTTGACACTGATTCCTGGTCATTCCCAGAAATGGGTCAGGCCCCACGGGATCCGGAATATGGGTCAACGGTTGACCCGGGAGTTTTTACATTTGATGATAAGATAAGAATGTATTTTACAAGACGGGTTGTTTTATACGTTTTTTCTTACATTGAGTTTTCAAACGACAACTTGTTCAAGTAGGTTATTAAAAGCAAGTGGTGTATTGCTGACAAATTAAGTCAGACCCGCGAGAGAGGGGGGGTTGCTGTGGGTGCTGCAGCACCCCAACTTTTGGGATGGGGGTGCTGGAATATACTAAAGCAACTCAAACTTTTAGTAAACATGTTTCATAAATTCACCCTTGTGAACGGAAACATTGGAAAGGGTCAAAAGTGTATAAATACGTGTATAGCATGTCATATTTTTATAAGTTAAACAAAATATCATATTCGGCACAAAGCTGTACCTTTTGAATGTCGTACACTCTATGGTAAGACAGCTTTGCATGATGTGTTATATTAAAGGACTTTATAGTTGAAGATGTACATTCTATTTTGTGACTTAGCAATACAAGGAAGCCATCAGGTTTACACGATATTTTAGACTTGTTCCCAAAATAATTTCTGATCTGACCCGTTATGTAAAATGAAGCTATCAAGCCCACATATCAATAATACCAGCCCGGGAGTTGTATAGAGTGGATCTGTAATGATGTTGTTTTTATCAACTTCCTGTTATTTTTCCTGGCAAAATTGACGTAGATAATGGCCCCTTTGCTTTGATAAATGGAACAAATTGAGCTAAAATCAACATCGTTCATTCGACAGGACGAATGACGAATTTCGTGTTCAGAAATTAAAGATAACAATAACTCCCGTTACTACTACAAATGACATATCAATGTTATGTTTACTTTATTTTCCACTCTCTTTACAGCAGTAAGAACTCCTCATGTTTACTGTGCAAAGAAAACATTGTTTTTATCTACGTTGAAAGTCTCACACAATGCTGTGAAAGACGAGCCAGGGTGTGTTTTTGTTTTCACTGTTATGTAAAAAAAAAAATGATTTGCTAAGCAAGTATAAAACTCACCCCATTGTACAGGGTTTGTGAATATAAGTTATCAGTTTCGTGACATCAGAAGATTTTCCACTTTTTGCTTTTTATTGTATTCACTGTCCTATAAATTCGTATGTAAAATTTTGAATCCGAACAGCACTGAAAAAAATGACCATGGGTGACACTTTACGGAAAATGCTAGATTGTGGGAAACAAAATCTACACGAAAACAAGGGCTTGGTTTCTCACGAGTCTGGGCCCGTTGGGGGTTCTTGTATCGTTTATTCAAATTGTGATTGAGGAAATACCGGTATTTAATCTCACCGAACCCCTTGACGCGATACTTATCATGAGACTGATTTAGAAAAAAAACTTCATTCATTCCATTTAGCCATAAAGCATTCCACCAATATGGACTTCCATAGCACCCCTCGGGTGTTGGCAAATCGTTATCTTTGCCATCGTCAGTTTGATACAACCGCTGATATACAAAGCAATATTAATAAAGACTGCATCTTTCATCATAACACCCCCTTAGAACATTCACTCACATATTTCTATCTTTTATTCACGACGCCTAATCCAGGTATTTCATCCCTCCCACCAAACGTTGCCTCAGCAAGTCCTTTTTTATACACATAGCGGGAGCGAAGAAAGGGGTCAACATAACAGCGTCTTCGGTATCAAAATCAACCGTTGAACACAACCCATAGGGACCCCCTTAAATCCCCAAACCAACTATCGATCTCTGAATCATTGTTTTGGCATGTCCTCGGGAGCTTCTCGATATCTTCATTCTTTTTCTACTCTCTTATCGACTTTTATGGAATCTCCACTGCCCCCATCCGGTGAGTATCATCACAACCCCCCCATGTCTACATAATGCGACTTTGCATTTCAGACTATCCCCAAAATACCTTACGATAACAGCGTATGACTTTCATATCAAAACAACTGCGTGTTTACGGAATTGATTTTCCGTGTCTCTCTCTTAATTTTGACACAGATGTGAAGCAATGCGAGAAATTCATATGAAACGATGCAGCGTGGGAAGTGAGACATATTGATATAGATGCAACTGAACCTCGGGTTTCTTCAAAAGTGCTCTGTTGTGTAACCACATTATGCAAGGGCTATACACGAACATATATGCATCTTAGAGAAATCTAGGTCTCTAATTGACGTCTGGCTTTAATGTATGTCTGAACCTGGCGATAGTCTGAAAGCGGAAGGTATCAACGTTTCTTCTTTTGCAGAAACGTGCATTGGGGGAAAATTTGCATCATTTATTTTGTGAAATGTTTCCGTTTGAAGTGCACTTTTGGTCATAATCAAAATTAACATTGAACGTTTATGGATGGGATCGTACTTCCAAAGAACTATGTGCCATTATGACCTTTTCAAAAAAAGAAATTGCTGACAGGTTTTTAGACAGACAACGTTATCTGACTAATTCACCTTAAAAGTCCTATGTCAGTTTTAATATATGTATCATTATTGTTTAGATCAATTTAAATGGTTTCAACGTGAAATCAAGTAAATATTGATGAAGGTGTTGTAGTATACTCAAGGCGCGACCTGGGCTGGAAATTGTGCCTGGTGAGAAATGATGCGTAAAATACTGTAACAACCTATGGGATTTATTTTGCCAGCACTCGGTGTGAAATGGTAATGAACATTCCAGTTCAACTGAATACCATATGCATTATTGGTATACCTTAACATGAAGCTTATAATCAAATAAAAGTTTCGTGTTAAATTCAAGTAAACTGAAAGCTAAACGTACCGAGTGGCACTTATAACTATTGTACAAACATTTCTGTTATTTTTCGTAATAGTTGTGATTGAAAATATCACCTTTTAAATATTGAAACGTTACTCGATAACACCATCAGTGGAATGAAAAGATCCTAACAGACGTGGTGAATTTTTCCCCAAACTCCAAATTCTGAACCTAACTCGATCCAATTTAAAAACCCGAACTCAACTTCAATCCCTAAACCCAGCCTTATAGCTTTTTCTCAGTGGACATTGACGTATGGGCACCACACCGTCACCTCGATACATGATTCTGATGATGCTATTGAAATATCAGCAACTAAAAGACAGTTCTGTGCTTTGATACATTTTTCTCTTTTTGTATTGATTAATTTTCCTTTTTGTGAGATCGAGGTGGGTTAGAACCAAAAAGAAAATCACAAAATCAAAATCAACGCTTAATCAGACAATTTGTATGCACACCCAATTCACCATCTCCTTGTCCTCAGGCTACCGAATAAATTCACAGTTCGCAATCAGTGTGCTTGAATTGGTAGCTTGAAGTCACTGTGATTATATTTGCAAGACTCTTCTTGCGAAAGACAAAAGTAGGCCAACAGAGCATACAACAGATTCGCAAATTCCAGTGAATAATTTCACGTCTTTCAGATATAATTACCAATTAAAACGTACGTCCCGTGTATAAAAAGAAAACATTTCTTCAGAGAGGATGCGTTAAAGAGGTCGTTCCTCGACCGAGATGTTATCACCAACCACCAGTTGAAACCTACAGACCATCATACAATTCCTAATTAAAATTTGCAGATGGAGACATAACATTACAAGTATTTAATGACCACAACCAGCTTAAAGAAAAATAATCAATACCTCCAGCATCCAGAATATCCAACTGGTTTATTTAAACAGGTGTTTTCCCAATCGATGCACATCAATGTTCCAATAATGTTGACACATGGCAAATATAGTTGTTATATATGAACAGCTCCAGACAGCTGTTCTTCGAAAAATGCACCCCAGCCCTCCTGCGAGAAAGTGATTTTCTCGCATCGTGTAATGAAACAACAATGACACTGTCATAAATTAATAGGATAGGCCTATGAATGATGATTTTGTTTTGTCCCACTTTGCTGTCAAGGTTTCTTTCGTTGCAGCACAAACATGAAAGAACTCTTACCTAAAATTGAATAGCAGCAAGCGTTGAAATAATGATTTCAACACAGTAACAAAAGTGTTTAAAAAAAAACATGGTTTCGTCGATATTTTTATTGCAATCTCCTACTCCATTCCTCAGCACACACCAGGGCCTGGTTTTCACAGACCTCAAGGGCCCCCGTTGCCTCTCATGATACGGGGGATTTTCTGCTGTCATCCCCCGTCCAATATGGATTTATTTTCCTTTCTGAAGGATCAGACTCGGTTAACCCAATTATAATATTGATGTTACCGGCGATATAGCATTTCCGGGACGCACCGTGACACGATGAGATGGTAGAGGTTGGCCGGGAAGAAATCTCATTTAGACGGGGACAGTGTGGCGCGTCAAGTCGGTGGATTATGAGGTTATATCGCAGTGTAGCATGGAACAAGGTCATGAAAAGATATGATGATCCTATATATATATACAGACCAACCAACATGTCTTAATCATAGGGCGGCCATCTTTGACACATTGTTACTCTGCGTGCAATAACAGTAAAATGTAGGAGAATGCTTACTAGACAAAAAATCATAAACCACAGTATTTCCCTTCCAGCCTCATTCTGATCATTTGATCAAAATCTATGAAAAAAACGATGTGGAAATACTATGATTAAGATCTGCATGACTTGAGTGAAAGTCAATTGCTAAAGGTTACCGGTCACCTTTTGACCCGAAGTACATATCACATGAGCCGATGGAAAATCAAGTTCAAACTCAGTGGAGATTAAAGACCATTCTCCCTGCAGCCATAGATAACTTTTCTCTATGCTGCAACCAGGTTCAGCCTCGCTAAACAAGATGTTTACGAGAAAAGCTCATAGTTGCCACCACTGTCCATATTGAAGCCGGAACGATTTGGCGCCATTCTCGACTTCTGTTTGACAACCGTTTATTTATAAATTTTACAGAAACCTTCTCACTGGGAAACCTGAATGTAAAGCCTGTCCCAATCATGTACGTCCAATCACGGCTTTATTAAACATTGATTCTCCAGTTGCCCTCTGTCCCATAGAGCGACGATGAAATAACCCATAATCAAAACGTAACCTTAGATTCTTGGTAACTCGGCACGGCTGCATTTCTGAATCTCCTTGATTTTCCCACTGATGCCCACGACTGCATAAATGATAACTTCTTCATGAACACTCGATGGTCGAATTTAGATCGTGTGTCATGTGTGAATGCCCTTTTTCCCCAATCAGACATTTCTCCATGAGAGCGTCTGCTGCATATTTCGAGAACTTCACAATCAAAATTTGTCACCGTTAGTTTATATAGGATTGTAAGTCCATTGACTGTGCCTCGTGGGGCCGTTAAATGGTTTGTATTAACCGCACCAGATTGACCATTCCCTAGCCAGACAGTTAGAATCTCCTCGACTCACTTTGACTACGAAATAAAAATGCTGCACACGACTGTATAATGCCCTCAGAATATTGTCCTGTACGCCGATAAACGGTTTATATTGACTGCGTCGAGTTGTGATTGTTTGCCCTCGCTGATGTATACCTTCTGTTTCCCATGTTGTGGGTGTAGCACAAGGACCGTTTGGGTTACCGTTTCACGGTGTGCAAACCGTGTGTAATGTTGAAGAAACCCTAGCCGCTTGCCAGTGACGAGTAGCGTGCACAGTGATTTTTCGTTGTTTGATTAGGATCATGTTGCAGAAATTCGAGTCTGTCTGTGAACAAACCATGCCATTCTTCTGACAAAACATACCTCTTCGTCGCTCCGTAAATTGCCTCCCGAAATAGCACTTCCTTGTTCTAATGTACTAAGTATCCTTACAGATTAGGCCAATTCAGCTTTCCTATACAAGTACGTCCACTCAATTCGAATATAAGCGATACATGTTGTGATTTTGTTAAATTTTTAAAGAAATGATGTCTTAGTTTCTCCGAAACCATTAGTTTAAATATCATAACATATTGACTTAATAAATAGACTGTAGAACGTCAAATGTGTTTTCTTTGCTGTGTTCTGTTGTACAACAACCCTTTGTGAAATTCAATTTTATACGAACAATATCCAATTCGTATAGTCTGTTATGTTTAATAAGGCATTGTGAATTCTCCAGTATGCTTCACGTAATCTGGATGATATACTATGAGTTGAAGCGGTCAGTTGTTCTTAAGACAACAACGATATCATTAATGTTAAGCATCGATATTAAAAACAATCATGGGATTACATAAACAAAACTTTAATCGTGGACATAATTAATGGAAAGATCTTTTATTTATTTAAGAATAGTAAGTACGTAGGGATTTATGTTAAGGTGCCTAGCACAGAGCATTCTTAAAACAAAAAGCACGAAGGCATGTTGGTCGAAAACAAAATGGCGACCATTTTCCTCGGAAACAGCTCGCACGGTCGTGTTTAGTAAATGCCGTTTCCAAGTTCTCGTAGTTGAGGCTCCTCTGTTCTGTTATTCATTGTACGGGTTGTTAAATACTGACGAAAGGATGTTATCTTATTTTGCATCCAGGCCTGGCAAATTGCAAGGACGTCATAGTAGCATCGCTCTATGTGGCCATGCAATTGCTCTGCATTGTGGGCCATTTCACTGCCATGCTGTTCTCTACCTATACAGAATCAATTAAGGGATGTTTCAATGCTGCATATTTACCTTTACAACAAAAGTCACGCGAGGTTATGGTCTACTAAAAGGAACTTTTAAAAAACCTTGTGTTGCTCATGTTCCCTTCTATTATCACGATGATTGTCCTCGATAAAAAGTGGTCATTGGGATTCAACAGAGGGCGCTTTATTAGGATGAAACGTCAGGTGGTATCATAACTCTATCGGGTTGGTATCTTTTTTTCCATTTTCATGACGCGTTTGTGACTGGTTTTGCAGTCTGGTATCGCACCTTCCTGGCGACTCGTTTCATTCAATTCCTCAATGCGAGAGGGGACCTGCTCCCCGCTCAATGTCGGAAATGACGCAATCATAAGTGCTTATTTGAAAAGAAGTGCATTGAAATCACCGGAAAATGAGGAAATTAAAGGACTAAACATCCTTGGCAACATCAAAGCTCACACCATATGCTGCAGGCGGTCAAATAATACAAGATGGTACACTTATTGTACTAAACTCCTTCCCCTCAAAACAGCGTCTTGTATAGTTTTAGTGTTTTGCTTTTTTCAATTCTCTGGATTAAAATGGACCGGCTGGGAAACTGCTACAGACAACATTGAATGAAGAAACAATGAAGAAAGTTATGCATGCCGTATAGTGTTGATCAGAATTCACGACACCATGGCTCGAAGTAAGACTAAAACTTCCAATGTACTGTTGAGTCCATGGATAGAAGGATACCACACACATCCGTCCATGAGGTTGTTCAAAACAAGGATATGATAATACATGAACGTGTATTATTGTAAAGGTAATTTGGTGTTCAGTTATAGCCATCGTTAAAGCTACAAGGCAAATAGATCATTAAACTGCTTAGTTAATTTTTATTAACGTATACCTGTTTGTAACTTTATATGTCCGACATTTTATTCCAGGCCATATAGATCATACACAATTACTATTCCCTTTCATAGGAATACCGTTAAGAGAGCTTAACCTATGGAATTGGTATTATTATCAATCATATATGAAATTATGGGAATGGTTTCTCATTTTGTATATTACGAAATTCGTTTTGTAAACTCCATCATGCAAAGAATGAAGGCTTCTTGCAGTAATCTCCCTCACCTCCAGGGAAGATGTATTATGGATAACAATGTAATATTCATGCGTAAGTATACGTCCAGTATACATATATAACGTTTATATTTACAATATAATAGACTGGTCGTAGTCATTGCGTCGCCGATGGCTTTGCAAAATAGCTGTAACTTCCGGATAACGGACGCTATTTCCTAATACGACGGTGGTTAACTTTCCCCTGCCATCTGTCATCGTGGCATTGGATTAAATGTAAATTGTTTCATCTTTGTTCGTTGAGGGTGCATCATTATTTGAATATGTTTGACCCTGTGATCGAAAGCAGATTTAAAAGCACGATGATTATTAATAGTGTAAAGCATCATTCATCTCAGAACATGGCGCCGTCAATGTTTTCAAGAACGCACAGTGGCTCGGGAACTGCATCCAACAAGGCATCTAGGCGCAATGAATAATATGCTGTTGTACAAGTCGCTGTTTTGGGGTTTTCTTATGTTGACTGACTTGCTACTCTTGTTAATGTTGCTGCTGCATGCTGTCCCAGTTGTTGTTCATATTTGTGTTGTTATTGTTGTTGTTGATGTTGATTTTTGTTCTGTTGTCCAGTACGTAACCAGTGGGGGGTGCAGGGGGTCCCAAACCCTTGCCCCGCCCCCTCTTGCCCCCGAAATTGAAAAATGCACAAATGAATGGTTTCAGAGACTATACACGGTACACCAAACAACCCCAACCCTCATTTATGTATTTGCCCCCATTTGCCCTTCCCCACAACAAAATGTCTGGTTGCGCCACTGCTGTTGTCGCTGATTTTGTTTTTCTGTTATCCTCATGAAGTTAAGTCAAGAATGTTTTACTGTGCAGTTCTTAATTGTCAACATTACCGTCGACAGGGGAAAAGCATCGAGAAACACGCACCATTCACTCTTTCACAACCGGTTAGATTAAAAACAGAGTTAAAAACCATCCAGAGTAAAGAACAACGGTACATGTCTTGTGGTGAATTGAACAGCATCCCAGTCCGACTTCCCTGGGGAGAGTTATACACCACAAATTGACCTGACCTTTGTCCTCGCAAATTACACCAAAAAGGAGCTATTTCCAAGACGTTTCATTCACTGCTTTGATGCCATGGGGCACTTAGACTGGCTCGTATCTTATAATGTTTCCTGAAGATGTGGCCATCTGGCTACAGTTACTTGAGCTTTTCTCTATGGGGAACTGCATCAACTATGTTTTTTCTCCCCGAATTTGACCGATTTTAAAAGATGAAAATTAAGACATTTCAGTATTTTACTTTTCAGGTTTCGACTTTTCTAAAACTGAACCTGTCTATAAAAATTACTTTAGTATTTCAACCTATACCACTGGCAACTATACAAAGGGTCACTGACGTAAGCTCTATGGGTTTCTATGCCCCCTGCCCACAATTATTCTTCCATCAATGCAACTATGTTCATCTAGTTTGTGAGTGGAAATAAACCAACAAGCCAACCAACACTGTCAAATCCGTTTTGTAACTAAGAGTAGAAGACATAGAACAAGAGTGTATTTTTACAATCATCGTGTCTCAAAGACACATGTCTAAAACCGAACATGAGCAAAATTAATCGAAAGAGGAGCTTGTGTTTCGAAAAAATAGCAGACGAATGTTACATGTTTGACAGTGTTTCATACTCAACGTACAGACAACAAAGTGCATTACAGACAACATTTGTTTGTCATTATTCAGTCATTCCTCTCTGGGCATTTCAAGCGAAACGACTATTAAGGGTAACTGCGCTGGCGCTGCAAATATTGCTTTCTGTGGGAGGGGGTGGGGGTTTGTGGGATGTAAATGGTCTTTGAGGCAGAGCGCTACAGGGTAAGGTGGGGCTGGGGAGACACTGTGCTTGGAGGCAGACGCGGGTTTTAGGGATGTTAAACTGCCCCCCCCCCCAGAGTAGTTTACTTTAATAGTACGGTGGAATGAACTGTTCGCCGCCTATTCATTTCAAATCATTCTAGAGTACGTGCTTTTTCTTGTGAAAAGCTGATACTTGCGGCAAAATAAAC
Source organism: Plazaster borealis (assembly GCA_021014325.1). Taxonomy (NCBI): domain Eukaryota; kingdom Metazoa; phylum Echinodermata; class Asteroidea; order Forcipulatida; family Labidiasteridae; genus Plazaster; species Plazaster borealis. Next base: position 2,959,278 of record CM037466.1, read on the forward strand.
TTCTCGCTGTTTTAGTTTACGTCATTAACATTGGCCTCAAAGTATTACCTAGCATGTATTACCTAGCATATAGACATTTTCTTTAATATTCAAGACACATGATACACATTTATACGTCATCGTATCGTGCTACGTTATAGTAGCTATATATAAGGTTTGAAGTGTCTTTGTGGCGGAAAACAATCCATAAATGAAAGCAATTTCAACCGAATTTGTGCATTCGCTCCCGCACGATGAAGTGTTGTTTCATTGCCATCAGGACAACCGCACACGAGACCCATCTGTCAAGTTCCGATCCAAGTAACTGCGCGGACAAAAAAATGATGATGGGGCGATAAATATTTCAAGCGGTAAAATCACCGGGGATAACAAGAGCGATGATATCACAGGAATGCTGTTTGATCTGAGAGTAACGACGCATAAGATATTGGAAGGGGGAAACAGTCGCGTGTCTTTTTGTATTGCGACTATATATTGCGACACTAATGGTCACAGTTGTGTGAAGTTCGTGGAGTGTATGATAATGTGTTGAACTGCATTCATCAATACTGGCGGTTGATGAACCATGATATAGTGGGTGAATCAGATTGATATAAATTTCTTATGCCATGTTTATTAATTACTCACTAATTGATGTCTGAATTTGGATAGAAGAGTATCGGAGGTAACTGAAATGTCAACTGTTAAGACGATACACTGTTCCATGATTTGGAAACCCCAACATTCTTTTTCGAAAAAAACGAAAGGAGAAATTAGTGGAACGTGGGTCTTGAACCCTAGGTCCCTATGTGGTGTCGTCACTATACTTGCAAAGGTAGAACTAACTGTTGTTCAAATTTGGAAAACAGCTGAGGTATTTTTCCACAGGCATTTCTTAGCATTTTGAAAAAGTGTACGATTGTGTGGAGGTGTCAAGTTTCAAGAACCTCATTGTTAGAATTTCTTCTGCGTTCTGCAGCCCAACGTTTTACACATAATTAATACATATTTTATCTTCTTCGCATTGCAGCTCTTTATGGCGGTAATGAACAGAAACTCTACAACGATTTGATGAAAAACTACAACAAGAAAGTTCGGCCTGTGTGGAATGCCAGCACACTGATCGAGGTTACAATAACGCTCTCAGTTATCCAAGTCGTTGAGATGGTAGGTAGTTAGTGGTCATATTTTTGTTGGGTATTGTTTGTCTGTCTGTTTGATGAGATGGAGATATCCGTCTGCATTGTTGTTTGCTTTGGGGTGTTTGTTTGCTTGTTTGCTTGTTTGTTTATTTGTTTGTTTGTTGGGGTGTTTGTTGGGGTGTTATTTGTTTGTTTGTTTGTTTATTTGTTTGTTGTTTTGTAGCTGCTGTTGCTATTTATGCAGCTGTTGTTGTTGTTTGTGTTAAACGTGTCCACTTAGTTAATCTAAAGACAGACCACTCCTCAGAAAGCGATACATCCCAACTCGAACCCGGTGCTTAAGACACGTACCTGGCTGCAAGGCTGCAGTACACGGTGGGGACGGTCGTTACGACATTACCCTCCTCCTCCAACAGATCGATACGTCTGTGATGATGTTACATAGTTCAGTGAAAACTTGTTTACATAAAACACCGGCAACAAGATACAATCAGAACATTAAACCCCCTGTTGCCGATCGATATACCTTTAACATGAAAGCTCTCTGGGTTGCATGCTGTGACCTTTCACATTCTGGGAAACAAATTTCATCACTGTGGATCTCAGGGCCCAAGGGTATCAAGAAAGTATGTTGAAGGATTTAATAATCCTATTTGTATTAAGATACAAGTCTTATCATTGAATGCACCGTAGTGACATGAACATTCTCAACAACGCACCTTTGGAATTGAATTACCATCCGAAATGTCCATCAAAATTCAACCAAATCATGTCTTCAACCCGTGAGGAAGTGTAAAAAGAGGATTTGATTGTGACCTATGTAAATTTTGACGATTGCAAATCAGTTAAGTGGTAATGAAAAGATCATTTTGTTTGTGTGAATCAACTGGAAAGTGTAAACGGTACACGCCGTCGGTTCAATTTTAAAATTACCAGCTCAGAGTATAGCATTTCAGGACATTGTTATGTCAACCTCATTCCCAGTGGTGTACGATCTCACCACGCCATTTAATCCCAGAATGCCTTGCTCGAGTGACGAGAGATATCGATAAGGCGCGCTGCCCATTGGATAGCGAGGCTGACGTCGTGTCATAGAAGGAGTAAACGCCGGATTAGGTACCAGACCTAGCCAATATAGACCTGTGTGGAAGGGACGGTATAGCAAGTGACCAGTATAGCAGCGATTCAATGCCTTGCGAGTTGGAAGTCAATAGACTTTGTTCCGTCCCTCGCACAATGCTTTAACGCGTGAAGGAAACAGACTCGCGCACTTAAATGGGTCACAATGTTCGAATACGCGCGAGACTTGCACATAGTCTATTCCAAAAACAAGAGTCCGCTGCATAAATTGTCATTCAGGAATTTCGTTTAAATTAATATAGAACGTTATCAGATGACATCGAGTGAAGCGGATACACGATTATATAACCTTAAAAGTCTGGTCTAGTAAAATGGTTATCCTATGTGCTGTAATAAGAGCTCATAAAATGGAAACCCCCCCCCGCCACACCCTTACGAAACCCAATGACGTCACGAAAAACGGTAAATGGGAAAGTACGGTTTCAGGGCAAGTGCATAGAGCAATGAACTAGTAAGCGGAAACGCGTATAAGTAAAACGTCATTGCCGCAACATGAGCAGAACACGTGATCTTACATCTCACGTCAGTATTTTGAAGAATATCATTTCGTGCGCATTAAGTTGGATTTATCTCGCCCCTCTCTCGCGTCGATACCGGACTTGCCCAGCGTCAGAAAAAGTGACAGTGAAAATCCCTTACTAATCGACAAATGGATTGAATCCTTTGGGGTTGATCCGTCCACCACCTCTCCAAGTATGCTCGCGGCGGAAAGAGGCATCAAGCAAGCGATGATGGAACGTAAAGCCATCTGGTAAGAGGAGAACCGAGCGCTTTTCAAGCTCAGTCGAGGCGCGGTTTCACGGTGTTCACAACGTCTGTCGACCAAAACAAGGGGGTAAACATTCTACGGAAAGGTGCGAAGCAATGTGTCCATGCGGATTTACCCGCATCGAGTTCGCAGACGAGATTGCAGATTTTTTCTCTCACACAGAAACCGAATAAATGCGGGAAACCCAATATCACCTCGCTGCGTTGTTATTCAATTTTTTTCTTTTTTCGTGTTCCAGATTGTGGCTTGTCTGTCAACAATGGGTAATACAGGAGACAGTTGGATTGATTTTCCACACGGCTTTGATTTATGACGTGACAATGCGGGGTAATGTGGGAAAGAATGTTTAACGAACTGGAAAACAAAAACTGGATATAGCCAGTGATGACCGTGATACTGCATGCCGTTGCTCAGTGAGCTCTCCTATTGCATTCTAAGAAATTCGCCTGTAATTCTAATCACCAAATGACAAAACGACATTTCAAACTATACAATTACTTTTTAATCTAAAATTCGTTGCAATAATTTTGTATATAATGCAGGGAGCAATAGGCAAGTTCCGTTGATCATCGATAAAAACACACGAATTACAGATTGTCTCCAAAAAAGCTAAGGTGTTTGAGAAATGTATTTTAAGTTATTGTAATCTGCCCACATGAAAGAAAAGAGCGTTGTTTCCATGTGGCCGCTTTGTGTTTGATGTGTACCGCACTTGGCCGGCTGCGTGATTTGTTCATAATGCGCAACATGCACGTATTGAATACAAACATTGCTTGATACTAGTGCAGACTTTGGCGTCTTTGGCAACTCGCAGAGGGCGCTTTTCGTTCTACGGTGCGCATTTTGGGACGCCACGCGCACTTTACCATAAGGCTAGCATACCTCCGAAACCTAGCTCACTTGTCATCATCATCATTATGAAACGTGACTCCTTTATTGGGGCTATTCGTTCCCGTTGCGAGCATCAGTCATGTCATTATACTGTCGTTTAATCTTGCTTTAGATGAGTTGGAAGCCCACAAATTGGTATTTATAGACTATTCTGACAACCTAATGGATTGGTTATGCATAGAAAATAACAAGAGAGGTTGTTCACATGGTTTATTATAATTTCATTGATTTTCAAATAAAGTACGGTTCTGCATTTTGAAGGTGGAGCATCTCAGTAGTGGCGGAAACTCTATTAAGGACTTCCCAAATGGATGTGTCTATAAATATAGAATAATAAGACTTCAGTATGTCTCCACCTAAGCATATTCAACAAAGCCAAGGCCAGTCCATTGTCAAACCATGTTATTCTTGTTCTTCCTCACTTGGCCTCTTTCTGTCTAGAAAATGAATGCAAACACTCAAAAATGCGTCGAGCTGAAACTTTACAAAGGTTAGGAAGGTTAAGGTCTGGATTATAAATAAAGTAGACCAAGTCAAAATGGATGCAATTACATGCAATCGCAAGTAAATTTCTAATGGCTGGGTGTTCCAATTTTTAAATCTGCCACCGGCTCAATGGGTTCTTCTTCTGAGAGGAAACAACAAGGATTTGTCTCAGTTTTGACAGGAAACTTTAACAGCAGCTGCTTTTGTCCAACTAGACTAATTCGTACAAACCGAAACCTTCAGTTAAACGTGATACTTTAGACGGTGAAATTACGAACGATTTTGCAAACGCAAACGCTTTCCAAAACTGTGTGCGGTCGGAGTAGCTGCACATAGTCTTTTATAACCACTAATGTATCTCACTCCCGCCTATGAAACCCGAGGAGAGAACAGGTGTATCTCTAGATTGAATTCCTCTTGTCCAATGAATTCGATAATCATAGGACTGAACTCCACACTGACAGGTCAGAATCAACCACAATCCATGAGGATTCTAGTCGCAAGAGCGCTTAAATCAGCAATTAATATTAAATTACAGATCAACATCAGTACAGCGATTGATAAGCTCCTGGGAAGACTGTGTGGCGAATGTTTATTTTGATATTCATATTGTTGTGACATGTAGGTCACGATGGTGGGTTCGTGGGTGGATGCAGTTATTCTACCTCCATGATCCCAAGGACTCGAAAAACACACGCACGAGAAGCCATATACCTACACTCTAAAAACTCCCTGGTCAGAATTGACCCGGATTCCGGGTCTCAGGGACCTGACCCAATTCTGGTCAGTCTGACCCGGTTAAGGGTTTAAAAATTTGATTTTAACTCGAATTATGCGTCATTTTGACCCAGTTCTTGTTCATTTTGACACAGATTTCGCATCATACTGACCCAGAAATGGTTCAGGCCCCAAGGGACCCGGATCCGGGTAAATTCTGATCCGAAAGTTTTACTTAACTTAACTTTCTCTATAGATCTCCCATCTCCCATAATTTGTGTTTGTGGGTATAGGCACGTCACGGTGCTTGATTTCATCCCATTCCTCGTTATACAAAAAAACTTGTTATAAAGTGTTAAGCCGATTAAACATTTTACGTTATTTAAATATAAACTGTTAAAAGTCTCAGCGAGATTGCGATTAATATTGTATATGTTTTTGCTAACCTTCGTTTCTGGGTAATGTGTTATGAAGTATGAATACTACATACATTATTATGCATTGTATAAAAGTTAAAACTACTGACCTCACTGTACTCTATGGTCGTCTTAACTACATCTGCGTATCCGCAACCCATTTGTAAAAAATCATTGTTATGTACTTAATATGTTTCAGCAACTGTCGAATAAAATTTGTCAGTACAATTTTGTTTTCTGGTTAAGTACCGGTACAGCCTTGTCAATGTACACTTGACATGAAAATAGCAATCCAATGCCATGTGACAAAGGGCAGTCATAAAACGTTCCATCTGGATCGCGCAAGCACAAAGGAACCCAATTGTCTTGAGTACTAATGACATAAGAAAACTAATCAAATACATGTACACAAATGTATAGTATCGTTATAACTAAATGTCTATACAAAAACAAATGTCTTGTGGCACGTGATTAGTTATTAAACAGGGAAACATTAATGATCAATTTGTGTAGAGTGGTTTGTAGCCATAGAAACGAACCGTACTTTGCAATTCAACGTGAATTGAAGTGTATTGAATAAGTGGTCTGGCTTGACAAACTGATCGCTTTACATTATTCAGTATTTCAGGAAAAAAAGTTCATTTTACTATTACAAAATGTAGGCATATTTTTAGTTTGTACATCTTTCTGGTAATGAAACCAAACGATCAAGAGTGACTAGCATTGTAGGGCCTGATGAAGATCAGTATGAGGAGAAAACGATGAATACAGTTCAGTTTTGGATAGGAAAACCCCAAATGGGATTAATCCATTTAATTGGGTAGGGACCAAATAACCAAATTACATGCAAGGCTCTGGTCCGAGGCTGGATTCGAACCAGGGGCCCAACTGGGAAAGATACCATTACGACCCTAACAAGTTAAAAATTACTCATCCAAAGAGTGAATGGGTTTTACAGGAAGAAAAACAGATATTAAACATCATATTATGTTTGTGCAAATAATTGTAAAAAAGATAATCAATCTAATCAGCAAGCAATACCGATTACTGCAGCTGGGACTTATTGCAGACTTCATCTTTATTAATACATATTTCCATTCACCAAATAACAGTTAACTGTATAAATTCACATGTGATGATTATCACTGACAGAATGGGAACGGTAAAAATTCACATGTGGGGCTTGTATAATGCACAATTTTTACTGCATTAAACGTCAATCACTGACAGAATAGAAACGGTAAAAATTCACATGTGAGGCTTATGCAATGCACCAGTTTACTGACATTAAACGTCAATCACTGACAGAATGGAAACAATTCCATCGCACCATCGTGGGATTTAAAAAAAATATATATATTTCATAGTTTTGCATCTCATTTTGCTTAAAATTATGCGTATTATGAAACTCTTCATCAACACGAACGTAACAAAATTACCACATACCACACAGCATGCAGCACCGAGGGGTTAAATTGCAGGTTGGCTAATTTCTACATTAAAGGTATACAGGTTTGGTAGAGCTAACAAAAAGTCGCAGACAGTTTTCATGTTTTTTTGTGATCAACCATATACTTGAAATAACAAACCTGTGAAAATTTTGGCTTTCACTGTGTGAGTCAGGAGAAAATAGTGAAAAACCATGCACAATTTTATGCATATAAACACAATGTCATTGTCCATAAACTGTGGTTGTAACCACCGGAATCAGCTGTTGCGGTTTTTTAGATTTTCAGATACAATTTTCTCGAATATGGCTTCTTTTCAAAGGGAAATATTTCACAGAAAATAATTCCTCTAGTGTGAATTTCATAATTAGTACGCTTTCAGACTAAAATTAAACAATGATGTTTGTATCCATACCAATCCTGTATAATACCTTTAAAGGGTCTGTATACGTTTGGTAGTGACTCTGAAAATTAATGGCAATACAAACTTACTTGGTTAGAAGTACAGCAGCTTTGGATAGAATAATGCATTTTTAGAAACTTTTCACTTCGAAGTACTGCGGTTATTGAAAAAGATATCACTTTTATCCCCAAAAAATTAATCTGAGAAGCGTTACTGCAGTAACGTTTCTCATGTTGTGTATTCCAATTCAAGATTATTCTTCCTGCGTGGACATAACCGCTCCAGATTTTCGGCAATATCTCAAAAACACTACCACCTTTTTGAAATGAAATTTTCACAGGTTAGTTTTATGGTATATATCTACAACTATATAGGATTGAAACAAACAGTGGGTTCCAACTACCAAACATACAATCCCTTTAAGTCACAGATGTGGCGGCATTTGAGTGGAATTAGCATTATGCGCGGGTCGATACATTTCAATTTGAAATTCGGCAGATTGGCCGGATACCCACTTTTAAACAGGGATAGTGACTTTGGTGCAAACCCCTTGAATATAGTGTGTTTGTGGTGGTTTGTTCCCTCCTTCGTCCTAACCATACGAATTTCATGAGCCAAAATTGTTTTGAGCTCCCAATAAGGATAATTTAACCATCCAATTATGGTCACTCAGATTCCGTATGGGGCAATTTGGATCACAGCGTGTAGGTCTCGGGGGTATCACTCCTAATTTTAGGAGAGAAAAATTGAAAATGACTGATCACTAAAAACGTTGTGACATTTTTGAACAGCTGCTGTGGATGGTTATATACACTACTACTACTCAACCCGTTTCTCAAGGGGTCAGGGGAGGAGTCTGGGGAATTCAGTGAGCTTGATAAATTTAGAGGTGTTAATGGAACAGTTACGCACCTACATTTTGGGCATTTCAAATATCACGCACACACAAAGATTCAATCAGCATTTGGGGAATGTGAAGTTAAAGTGGTAGCGTGTCCCTTTCAAATCATAATGATATGCAGCATTGCTTAACTTCCTTAAACCGTGTCTCCTACATTTCCAGATATGTTATTGTTGTTGTTTGTTTATTTGTTTGTTGTTGTCGATGTCCTTTGTGTTGTCTTTTGTATTTTGTGCTCAATTGTTTTTGTTGTTGTTTTGTTTGTTATTCTTGTTGTTGTTTTGCCAATGGTAATGATACAGTAAAATGTTTTGATTAAAATGGTTGTTCCCGAATTAATTTGTTTATTTCCTATAACTCTGACAAACCACAAACGATGTTAATTCCCAATTACTGGAGAACAGCGTCGTGGTTGTTTATGTTATAATGATAAACTGATATGTGGCATTTTCAGTCACCCTTTTCTCTAACAAAGATAATTAGAGCGTTACAAGACGATCCAATTATTATGATTATTTGATTTTTGTTTTCTTCATACTGTTTCTTTTTGACGATTCTCTTCACTTTAACACAAGACTCGGTTCTTCAGACATACAAACCCATTGACGTTGCCTTATCACGTTATGAGATGCAGACATTTTCTTTAGCCCAAAGCATAAACGCAGACTGTCCGTACATTGCATTTATGCTCCAGATATAATAACAAATTATAACCCCATAGTGTTATTGTTGATGCGTTATAGATGAAAACCACTGTTGGTGCATGACTCGAACAATCGTTTCAAAAAAATATGTACATTTATCAGGGAAGGAAAACAAAGGTTATTTTGACTTTTGAAATTTAATAAATTAATGTCTTATTTAATCAGAGACTTATCATTAGGCCCATCATACTACTACATTTTGAAGAAACTAATGAAACATTCCACCAGAAATAAGATATTCTGTAGAGTTGCCAACTCATTATTTTCCCCCCTTAAAATATATCTTTACATTTTCAACTCCTGCTATTTTAGAAGCAACTTTTCAAATGTGATAAGTCCCCCGTGAAACTCAGAAAGGATTTTGAAGATGCATTCCTCCAAAGACGCTCTATCTTAAAGACTTTCAGCCGAGCCTCACACTTTAAGATGCCATAATGTATATGGGCGCCATAAATCAGCTTTGTTTAATTATCTATGTGCCCTCAGTGCACGCACAAGATTTCATTTTGGACGATCCAGCCCCGAGGCAGAAATCCGAGTATATCATCAACTTTATACACTCTCAAGAATACACAAGAGATGATGACGCGGACAAGCAAACTATTATTGTAGTACACACACAGGAGTTGATGACGTATACTTAAACATTCTTTTTCATTTCATTTTTCATGTAGGACTACATGTCTTTTAGGTACACATGGTGACACTTAATACTCAAGACTATAGGTTGAGAATGAGGTTGATTTAAAATAAGGAAACTGCTTTGCAGACAGTCACGAAATGCCTGTGAGATTTACTTTTGACTTCGCACATTCTTTCATTAAGAGCGCCTTAAAGCCTTGGCTTATCTGCCGGGCCCTGTAACACAGGACACCATAAATTTGCGACCCTCTTTCGTTTCTTTTTCTCTTCTAACATATTATATAAATACCAATGCCGGTGGTCTTCTTGAATCCAACACTTGTGTTGGCCACCGTGGTATCACAATCGTATTGATTTATAGGTGAATGTATTGTTATATTTAATATATAATAATATTGGTTTCCTTGCGAGTCTGTGTGTATGACATACTGATGGAATCACATTCCCACCTCCTCCTGAACCCCCTTCCATCTATATACCACTCTGTTGTGTTTCCAACTCAGGTTTTTCAACTCAGATATCGGTTTAAAGAAAGACCTCAGCAGTACCCTTCTGGAAATTTAACACCACAAAACAAGATTTCTTGGCAAATCCACGTGTGACGCGTATCCTCTTGGGTTTGTAGTAACCCACTTTGCATCGTTTATCTTCGTCGTCTTATGTCTGTGAGACACTCATTGACAGCCGTCAGAGTGCCGAGTGTATCGAACTGTTCGCTCCTCAGACGTATCACATTCTTTAAAGATACGGTACAGCATACGTAATGTCAACAGAGCATATTATGAAAAGATAAGAATCAAGATAAGGTAAAAGTAATAGTAACGCTGCTCTATTTTGCCGTCTCTACTCTCGTTGAACCAAGACAACATATATCGGCAAAAAATGTATGCATATACTTTCTTTGAATTATAACACACACAACTATGTCATCTTTCTAGAGCGAGGTAGACTACAAGACGCATGTTTAACTTCTGCTTGTAAGTTTTAGCCTATTTTCAACGATACACGTCACACAAAAATGGGTGCATTTCAGAGCCATTTTTCAAGGGATGACCAATGCAATGATATCTTTAAAGGAAATGTATATTTTGGCGGGAAGAAGAGTAGATCTAAGATTCCGGCTTATTCGATAAACTGGATAGAGTATCCAAATGATTTTAGAAAGCTTATACCGCCAAACGTTGGAGTCATGTGTCTCTCTTAAAAGGGGTTGGGTCTCTCTCGCCACAGGGCAACTTGAAATTTTTTAAAAGCCTTGTCCGTCAATATAATTGGCTTAGCCATTAATCCAGGATTTGTTTGTAGTGACCAGATCGGTCCGCTGGCCATTCCGCTGCGCAATAGTGCCGTTTCAGATCAAAGACATTGTTGGACGACCGAACGGCTGAAGGAAGTTTATGACGACCACTAATAATACAAACACAGTTTATGTCTAGGCCTCAGCCTTTAATTATTTCGCCTTTAATTATTTTTCGCCTTTAATTATTGTTCGCCTTTAATTATTACTCTATTTTGATTTTTTTACTTATGAACTTTCAATACCTGTTTAATCCTATAGGTTGGGAATTAATACTTAAAATCACAAGAACCTGGTATAGTTTATGCACGAAATAGTTCATGGCCTGGCGTTTCGACCCTAAATATCATATATAATTTATAGCGTATCTGATGAGAATATTAAGTGACAGATATACTGGTATCTTGAAAGTATGGTATACTTTGCTCTAGAAGGCGTAGCACGCCGATTCGCAGAACAGTTATGATTTATTAAATAGTCTTTTGGGTGATAACAATTTTACCCCCTTGTGATTATCTCTTAACAATATGACCGATGGTGTGTACAGATCATCTATTTCTATAGTTATACAGTCGTACAACATCCTCAACTGAAATTATATTTATATCAAGTACCTTGGGCTACCTGTTTACGTGCGCTTGCCTTAATCGCTTCGGTCGTCTTATATAGCCCAACGGGCCCTAGGGTTTTTAGTCCAACACACACGCTCTAAAACATCATCAACGCTTGGGAAACCTTGGGTGACCCCAACGTTGCTAATGACACTAAATTTAATTAATAGTTTAAGCTTGTATTAATTCATGAATTCAGACATTAACGGCAGATGACAGAGGCGAGACTGCTAGTTAAAATATGCCCTTGGATGGGGAGTTACGTGTCAAGGTTTCACTGTGTTTTGTGTAATAGCCCTGAATAAGAATTGTGTAACTTGTATGTAGCCATGATAATACACGTTCATTTATTTAGTGCATACTCACGATAATGTGCGTATCTTGAGATGAAAAACCGAAATAAGAAACTGAGTGTCCATGAACAGTTTTCTTGCACATTGTACATCGCAAAAACTGGAGTGTTAAAATTGACACCATGTGTATCACATTTATATTACCAAAAAAGGAATTAAATTTACACATGGGGTGTTCAAATAACACTAATTTCTGCCAAAACAATTACATTGGTGTTATTTTAACACCTTGTGATGTTAATTTTGATGTTCTCTTCGGTATCTTTATGTGACAACACCCATAGTGTCAATTTTAACTCCCGGTTTTGCAGTGCATACACTAATAATTTCTCATGATTGTTGTTAAATTCATGTCCACAAAAAGAGTTTACAATATATTTGGGGTTTTATGGGGGGTTTTATATATAATATATATATATATTTTTTTGTTTTATCGATCACTGTCCAATAATGGATAGCCTAGATAGCATACCACATTTAAATGACAGCATTGTCATGGGAAAACCACATTGGGAAAACCATATTATTCGCAACGCAAGTAATGTGCCTCTAAGCGGTGGCTTATATTTTTGGCGATTAGAGAAGAATCGAAGATCACTGTCAAATAATGGTGCAGGCAGACTACCACCTTGGGCAGATTCTCTGTTACGGTTATGATCACAGTTACTTTGTTAAAAGCAATAAAGAGAGGCCATTCTTATTTCAAATGGGTTGTTTTGATGTCATGTACATGAAAGGAAAAACCCATCTAAGATTTAACTGCTGGCTTATATAGTTTTTCATTTTTACAAATCTTCGTCAACTCTAGTCATAACGATTCTAATTGCAGATCCTTAAGTGTAATGCAAAACAATTTCATGGACATATGCCATATATGCCATTCATCATTTGGATATTAAACTAACGAATATTCAATGCAATATAGCCATGGGCATCGATAGAAACATAAAGGTTATTCATAAAATCGTTTTAATGCCATGTATCTTTGCTTGCTCCTCTGCCCTTGAAAAAGATAATGCACATAATTCAAAGGTAGTCGGCACTTAGGAAAATAAAGTGTCCGGCAACCTAAGTGCATTTCTATCCAAAGAACTATAATGGATGTGATTTAAAGTTATTGAAACAAAATGTCGGCCAACCTAAATGCATTTATTTCCAATGAATAAATGGAATTGAATTCAAGAAACCTCTAATACACACGTGCGTTTCAGTCTCATGGTTTTGTTTTAATCTTGACATACTATTTGTTGCCTGCTGTTGAGGACATGATTCTTTAGTATCCGAAAAGAAGAGTTAAAACATTCTTGGATATTATTTTAATTTATGAATTTTAATGTCAACCCATTGTTGGCTCGTATAATTTCCTCTCCATTTTGCTTCCATGCTTATAAACAACAAAAATAAATATAAAGTGAAAGCCTCATGTGTTTAACCATTGGCAACGATTTCGCATTGACGTTTAATTATGATATGGTTGTACAATTTAGCTCAGTTTAATTTTAAGTGCCAAAGATTGTGTTTTTGTAAAAAAAAACAATTTTGGGGAAGTAAGCAAAAAGAGCCCTGAAAAGCCACACAAACACAAATTATTGCAATTTTGTATTTTATTTTATATTAATTTTTTCATAAATTCATATATTTCCTTTTTTCTGCGCTCTTTTGCGTTTTACAAAATAAATTTGTATATGACTGAGTATCCAATGACGATAGATGGCGCTATTTTCATTGCTTAACATTTTAGGGAGTCAATTTCCCTGGGTATTTCTATTTCACCAATAAAAACCATGTGCGTATACGAATAAAAACGGCTATAGCTGTGGCTGCATAGCGGTTGGCTATCTTTAGCGACTATTGTCTTTTGTGGTAAGCCTCTAGCCACAGCCGAAGCATTACCGATTGATTGATGAAGCAATCTGAGACCGTCTTGAATTAAGCAAAGTTGTCGCTATGGTGTAATTGCGATCTCCCGCTTGAGTTTTGCTGTTCTGCAGACAATATCCCGTTCTTGTTTTGTCCCATAAATTATCTCGTTTTTGTCAGGAAGATGAGGTCGTATTTTAAAACTCCTGTTAGATGAATTTGTACTTCTGTCGAGGAATGTGGCAAGAATTTACAAAAGAACATTGTAGAGCTGTAGACATGTACACAGTTGTTTGACGTTCCTGGGAACAGCTGTTTGACGTCCCTTTCCGTCGAAAGAAAGGCGAGAAAATGGTTCATCGAAATGTTCATGTTCAGTTAACTGTTCATTCGGGTTTTGATAGAGAGTAATGCATCCAGATGGTCGCAGGATAATTTGCAAAGTATCCGTTTTCCGAGTCGAAATGATACGCAGTTCTGATGGAAATAGAAACTGTTTTGTAATCAACAGCGATATGTTTTTGATATCCCAAATTACAGAATGGTTTTGCAAATAAAACAATTTTTTCCAGACGGGACATTGGTTGCTTTATATTACAGCCGATTTCCTGATATTCGGTAATTTTACACTGATCGTTCTTCACAGTAGGTCAAAATCATCAAATATGACGGATCAAAAGAACTGTTAAAATTATGATGTATCAACAAAGACCCGCTCAAGATTTGTGTACCGAATACAAACAGTGCACACATAATTTTCTTGGGAACACAGTCGGAGAAATTGTGAGGATATCTTGTTACACACCGTAGGGGGAAAAAACAAATAAAATGAAAACGGTTTGAACGGCCAGTCAACTCTGTTAAAATCGAGACTTTACTTTTGTCTATTTTTATTATTTTGCCTGGCGATTTATTTTGTTTATTTTTTTTTTTTGCGTGTTTCTTATTTTGTTCCTATTGGTGGAAATGCCTCATAAATTTGTTTTTACTGAGGTTAAGTGCTCGTCCAACACAGGGGCGACTAATGCGTTTCATTTATGTAAGATATGTGACATTTAAAATAATACTTAAGCTGCCACTTTCAGAATTTTTTTTACGTATGTCCCAGGAGCAACATTTCATAACAAACTGAACGGAAAAACACACACGTGTATTACAATCGTGATAAGCTCATAACGGGAAAGTAATATGCCAACCTTGTGGCTAAGGAAGACTACAGGAAACCAACGACGTCGGTTCGAATGAACAAACATTTTGCTTTAGATTGTGTTTGAGTTTAAAAAGGTTGGGTTTTTTTGTCTACAAACCCCCCTGCTCATAGTTGTTCACTTTAAATGGAGGGTATACCTTTGGTAATTAATTTATAAATTATTGACCATAAAAACTTACTTGGGATATGAAGCACTGCAGCTGTTAATAATGTATAACGTTTTGAAAAAAAGATTCCCTTCAAAGGAATGTGGTTTTAGAGTAAGGGATTCAAAAACTGTTCAATCTGAGAAACGTTGCATGCAAGAAACGTTTCTCAGATTGTGTATTCCTGTTACGGATTATTCTTCCTGCGTGGACATAGCCGCTGCAGTTTTCGGCAATATCTCAAAAACGCTACCACCTTTTGAAATGAATTTTTTGTGTATATTTGCGTTTATATAGGATTAAAACAATCGAACGGTTCAATAAAACAAAGGTATACTTTGCCTTTGAAAGCCATATTTTGAATTCGTTTTACATGTATTGTGTGGAATGTCAGCTTCACCACTATTATTGTACACCTACTTCAACCCACCTCCGCTTTTGTTCAAAAGGACGGTGAACGACATTCCCGTTATAACCCCGAGGTGATAGATATCCCGTATTGAATTAAACCAACGGTATCACGATTTCCCCCTTCTTCGGCGCAGGCGACAAATTACTTTTTTTCTTTCTCTAATATCATTTCACCCGTGGGTGCAGGCGTCTTTAGTGACTCTGGAATTTCAGACGAAGGGCTAAAACAAAATTATAAATCCCGGATGAGACGGGGTTTTCGCTTTTAAGAATGATGCTGGAAAAACGAGCAGTGAACTTTGGATACATTTTCTGCCGCGGCTTTCCCTTGTTGCTGTGTGATTATGAAGCCTTATGTGAGTTGGGAGGAAGTTACCCCCCTTTTCCTGTTTAGTATTACCTAAGTACCTGCTCTCCTTCCGCGGCAGAAAACATCTTCTTCTTGACAAGATTTAAGTGCGCCTGCTGGATATAATGGGTTTTATCGCAGTACAGTAGCTAAGCGAAACGTTTGCCCAAATCTGTTCGGGTAATAATGAAAGGAAATTAACGGGGGAAAGTTTAACTACAGCTGATGGGAATACAAATACTGTCGAGCATCATCTGAAACAGTTGCATCTCCTAATTTTTTAGAATGATAAGAAAGGAATTCAGATGGATTGCATAATGCTAAGCCCTAACGTTACATTTTAATTTGGGATGGGTGGGGGCTTGCCCTAACTGAACGTTTTTGTTATATTCTGCGTTATTTTGTTATTTTATGTCAATAGATACCGAGGCAGAACCTTCCCCTCTAACACTGTGCCATTCACAACACATTATGCCATTAACGCTGTTTGCCGCAGTATCACTCATGTGTACTACTCCCCCGACGTGTAGCATGGTAAAAAGGCAACACTCATCCAACTCCCTCTGGTCCAAACCTCAAGCAGTTTCGTCGGTGCCCAAGTGCCGGGCCTTGTTTTGTACAAGTGTCATCATCGATCGTGTATGGAGATCACTGAACATGTTCCTGTTTTTATCAAGTATCCATTATGGTTCTAAAGGAGGTTGAAAGGCAGCCGACTTTATAGAGTTTGTAAAGAGCAGAATCTTCACATCTGTTTGTTTTCTGTTTTCCTATCTTGACTTGTTTGCATCCCTTGCTGGTTGTATCAAGTCACTTTCCACTTCTCCATCATCTTCGACGTTCTCTTCACATTTTCAAAGCCAACTTCAGTTGACTCCTCAATGTATGAGACATGTTGATAATGTAAACATGATAATACAAATGACATGCTTCAAGTAAATTGTTCGTTTGTGCTCATCGAACGTCTGTACATAAACCATAACCATGGTGCTACTCCAATTAGGACCAATATTAGTATCTTGATGGAAGGCAGCATCTTGCATTAACTTTTAATACAGATCTGTCATGAACACCTGATCCCTAAATAACTTAAACTTCTACCTCATATACAAGTCAGGGATCGGGCTGACCAAGTGGTTTCTTCCCACGCCTTTCACCTCTGTGGGCCCTGCGGTTCGAATCCCGCCTGAGACCGGAAGCCTTGCATGTGGGTTGGGTTTTCAGTTCCTTACCGGATTGCGTATCGGTTTTCCCCATTTTGGGTTTTCCTCCCACATCTAAAACCGAACATATCTTCTCGTTTCCTATTCATCTTGTCATTGGCGCTTGCGCTGTTTGATGTGTAACGAAACATCTTGTACGATGGAGGCAAAGTCACTCAGTAGCAGATCATTTCAATGAGTTGTTGTTACAAGGGAAACCACTTGCTGTTAAAGCAGGTGCGTTGGCCGCAGAAATAGGGCACTGCTCCATCAGCACTCCGCAGTAAAGTCAATAATCCAATACTAAACCAACTTTAATCTGAGAATCCCATCCCGAACGTCATGAATATTTATAACTCCTGAATCATCCCAGTTACTAAACATCAGTGACGTCAATTGCCTAATGAAATCCCACGCCTTTCGATGTACACACTGGTTCCAGTTATAATGCTGCTGTCTCTTACGTGGGTAGTGTACCAGATACGAAGCAGTTCAACGTCAAGACCGGCCAGTGTGTTTCATTATTGTAGTGAGGGGGGCCAGTGTAATGCCACCGGCTCTTTAGAATTGGTACATGCATTGCCGAAAGGCTGTGCCCTAATCGTGTTTCATGGTCGGTTGATGCTTGGTGCTGGGGGTAATTGCCAGGCACCAGTGGAACACTAGGTTTACACCAGGGAGGTAGAAGTGGTTTCTCCGTGGAGGTAGAAACGGAATGAGTTGGTTTCTACCTCCATGGTTTCACCACCGTGTTTCAGCTTTTACAGCATTTTGTATTTAATGTCAGTTCTTCTCCGAACTTTTCTCCCATTATAGTTTTAAAATTCAATCATTATTTTTTGATTTTGCAAAGTGTGCTTAGTAGGTTATACGAGCACTTTTTGCCATTTACACTTCCATTTTTCAACAATAAAATTGTATAATATTATAAGTTAACATACACTTTAACAACACAATGTCGTATTTACGTTCTCCGCTGACCCTCCTTCTCTGGAGGAAACTCTTGGTGGCGCTTTCTGATTCGAGTCGCCCGACGGTATAAGGGTACACCACACTAAACTTTCATTAGCAACCAATGCTAAATGCTAAATATTCCAAAATACTCAAAAAATCTGTAAAGTCTCTCAGCCTCTTGAAAACCATTTAAATATAATTTCAGACAACTAAACTTCAGATTTCTTTTCAATTTTTGGCAGGTCAGCCGTTTGGAATTTTGCTAATTACCTCAGGAAAAAACACCCCAAAAATGTGTTTTTTCCCAAACCGACTTGCTGCCAGTTTTCATGAGGCACTCTTTCAATTCGCAGGCCAAATAGGACCAACTTTAAGGCCTATATTTGTGTTACACCTCTTCAGAGGTTGAAGCACATGCAGAACCCCCAGGTTCGGGTAAATTTGTTATCTATTAATTGCATGACCCCAAAAACGTTATTATTTAAAAGATTTTGAGGGCCTACAAATTATAATAATCAGTTTGGCGCATGAATTTTGGCCCGTTGGTGTGGTGCACCCATAAGATGACCCAACTGGTTCTCAACTGTAATTCCCATGTCCAGTTTTAAGATTTTTACGCAGGATCATCCAATTCAATACACAGCCAAAGCCTTCTACTGTTAAACTAAAATATTATTTGCGAATTTGTTTATTTACTCAAGTTATTTCATGTGTGTTTTGCAGGATGAGCGAAATCAGATTCTGACAACAAACGTATGGATAGAGCAGGTGAGTTCATACTAAAAGGAAAGAAGTTTCGTTTTCTCTGCGAAAATCTCACGACAGATGTTTAAAAACTTTCGAAGATGTTACAGGAAACAAATAATCTATGCAATTTAGCAAGCACCTTTCGTCAAAAAAATATGTAATTACTGAGCATTGCACACAGAAAATGAGAAATAAATCACTATATTATAGTGATCATACCAGAGCCTATTATGTGGTATCAGGCATCAAGTTTATCAATTTATGTTTACCATAATTTCTTGGCAATTATTTCGTTATACATAGTAACAATTGTTTGCGTTCAGTTCAGTTTCAGTAATAGACCATTCGAAATGGTGGCCATTTTGGACGTTATACAGATCTGACCTGGTCGAGATTCTTCATCATTTGTAATAGTACCAGAACTGAGAGATTTTCAGACTCGCCCGTATACTCAGTGAACTTAAAACCACAACATATAACATTGACATTGTGTGACTCTTTCTTGCATTCTTACAGCATTGGTACGACGAAAAGATGAGTTGGGACCCAGAAGATTATGGAGGAATCGAAATCATCAGAATACCTGCAACTGAGCTATGGGTACCTGATATTACTCTCTATGACAAGTGAGTGTTCATATAATTATATAGGCCTAATATAGCTAACTATTGAGCTGACAACATTCTAGCCGGGAATTTGTGTATTTTTTACGAGCGCCACAAAAATACTACAGGTTTTAAATTGTGTCCTTGATATATTATATACCATCAGTTGGGTAAGAATTTAATGATTGCCCTATCATACCTTTTACAATAACAACAATGTTAACCCAAATCTGCACTCCTGCACAAAGCCCTGAATGTAAACCGATTTGTGGCATGAGCCCTTGCTGAGTCGAATCTTAATATTAGGCGCCGAATGGGACAGACCACAACATTAAAACCATACTCTGCCCTTTCAACTCGACCCTGCAAAATCGGCCACCAGTGACCAAAAATAAATAAATAATATCAAATTGAAAAATGGCCACAACGTTTTCCAAAACCTTATGAGATGTTGAAAATTAGATGTAAATGTAGCTCTATGTGTAAGCTTTAAATTGGTGTAAAATGTTAACCGGTTTATGAGAAGTAAGCCAGTCGTTTTAATAAATAACCTGAGCGTATGATGCAAAATTTCCCAAAATAGGTCGAGTTAAAAGGGTGATGTTAGAAGCATATATAACTATTGTTTGCAAAGCTCCGTGGGCTAAGACTTTATAAGAGAGGACAACCAAACTTTACGACAAAGTCATATTCATATTTTTGTTTTACAATACTTCTTTTGTTCTTTTTTTCTAAAGCGCCGATTCTAATGACTACGTGTCAACTAGCAGAACCTCGAACGCTTTAGTCAACCACGACACGAAAGTCGATCTGTGGTCGAAGCCTTGCCTCCTCAAAAGCACGTGCAAGATAGATGTCAAATACTTCCCATTCGATTACCAGGAATGTACCATGAAGTTTGGATCATGGACATACAACAGCTTCCAGATGAGTTTGGACAAGGTTATCAGCAACGCGGACCTGTCCGGTTATATACCCAACGAACAGTGGAACTTGACGTACGCCGTGGTGCGACGTCACCGTATCAAATACAAGTGCTGTCCGCAGGAGTACCATGACGTAACTTTCTATTTTGGACTGCAAAGAAAACCATTGTACTACATCTATAACCTTATCATGCCGTGTATATTACTGTCGTCGTTGGCCATGTTGGGATTTTTCATGCCGTATGACGTAGGGGTGGTGAAGGTTTCGCTTAGCATAACACTCATCCTGTCTTTGACGGTGTTTCTTCTGCTTGTGGCCGAAATGATGCCGAGGACCTCGGAGGAGGTTCCACTTATTGGTAAGATGGCACAATCCACCCATTCCAATCCACCCATTCCAATCCACCCATTCTAATAATTATCACAAAAGACATTACGTATTCACCTGCTGGCAGTGGCAACAAGGGGTCAATTTGGAAACCATAATGTGACTCTGTTTTTCGTCTTATTATTAATTTAGTTATTTGTTTTAACCTCGTGCGGAAAACACGCGGCTGCTCTTTTAGCCTATAAAGCAGAAAGTAGACCCAAAGTCGTAGTTACGAGCGGACCCTATGATGCATTCAATGTTTGGTTATCAGGGAAACTCAGACTTATACTACGAATCACCTTTTCAATCGTCTTAACAATTCTTTACTTTTCATTTCAGGTCAGTATTACGCCGCCACTATGTTTTTGATTTCAATATCAACTGCCATGAACGTTTTCGTTCTGAATGTGAACGAAAGAGGAGGTCTGAACGGTCGGGAAGTACCTCGCCTCTTCCGCACTATAACATTTGATTATCTGGCAGGGATTTGTCTAGTGGGGCCGTGCCCAAACAAGAAGAAGCCCAAGAGTACTCAGGAGTCTCACGAGCTCAAGTATAAGATGGTGAACTCAGCCACGCATGGCTCGAATGTAGTTAACCACCAGCCGCCAAGTTGCAACGGCGGGCGCAACGTGAGGTTCAGTACCAACCTTCACACTTCCTACCCAGAGCACGAGATTCTGATGGATGAGTCAATGGATCAGCACGACGGCAGTGAAAGACGACTGCTGAAGCTCGAGCGGAGTGTGGACGCCATTTTAAAGCACATGAAGACTTTACAGAAGAAGAAGGAGAAACAGCAGCAGCTGAAATCGGACTGGGCCAAGGTTGCCCAGGTCATGGACCGGGTCCTCCTCATTATCTTTGTGATGTGCACGACGGCCACTGCATTAATTCTTCTCTTACAAAGATCCCCAGATAAAGTGCCACCACCTGACGAACGCGAAATGGGTGCTGAGGTAAATACCGAAGTGTGATCGGATTTCGACCGCTGATGTGAGCGGAAGACAACTCTTCCTCGTGTATGAGAACTTATCATAATCAACAACTTGGACATAGACAGACTTGGGGGTAAACTAACATGAGCCAATTATGGTGGTGCTCAACGTCTGACCCCCAAACGGTTAAAACCAGAAAATCAGAGCCATCGAATGCGACCAATTGACATACTGGACTCTACATATATACAGCCTGTGACCTTTTCACATGGCTGGACTCTGTGATGAAGCTGATCAATTAGTGAACAATCCTGTGGAATGGTGTATTTTGTACAATAACGAGAAAACGTACACAAGAAAAGGACATAAGTATAATGGTGCGCTGATCACAGGCATATTATTTGGGTAATCTAATTATGCAAAAATCTCTGACAATTGGAGGCTAATGTGAATACACGTGTAGATAATTTAAAAAAAGGTTTCCTTCGCAAAAAAAATCTTCTCTGTCAGTTGTTACAAAATAATGTTATTTCGTGTCAGTGAAAACTCACGGACCATGCTCGTTGTTGTACGTAAAAGGTGCGCGTGCACACACCGCAAAGGGCAAAAGCCTGCAGAACCTTCCCAAACAGATACATTTCCAATGGTTCAGTCTGTAAATTTAGGGTGATACGACTGTGAAAGATGATATATCACTGCCTTTCGTTTTAATGCCGACGTGAAAGCCCGTCATACGTTGGGACTATTTGAGTTTAAAGAACTTAACTCACAATCAATTACAGCAAAAGCTCTACTCAACATAGCACAGCGCGCACGCAGAAACCATGTCCGCGTTGGACCGTCAGTCGTAGCGAAAATAACGGGTCAGAGATAGGGGTGACGCGTCGACATGGGCAATATTTTCCAACTACCATAATTCGCTGAAAAAATACATCCAATCAATGTATTTCTTACTTTGGAACATACTTCGTACACATACTAAGCTCATTTTGCGTGTATAAAACTATGCGGGCATAGAGGGCCTACACACAAAGATTTTGCTTTAAATTCTATGGGTAGCTATACTCTTCATTTTAATAAAAAATAGGTTTTGCAAATGATGTGGAATTTCCACGTTTGCATACTGATATTACTGACACTAACTAAACATCGAGACACCACGAGTGTCATTTCAAACAGCAAGGCTCTGATAGGCTGGTGCCAAGTTACTTTTTTGAGCATAACAGGAACATAAAGCTCCTCCATGGGTTGTGCTTTTTTTTCTTACCGTTTTCCTCCATTCCATGATCCAAGGAAGGTGTCGCATTGCAGCTGCATATTGCCAACTTTGATTCTCCGGATGATATCTCCATGCCTTCTTCGTAATCCACTTAGTACAGTTGTAAACAAAGCCACATCCATGGAAGTCAGCACACATGAGACGACATGACAACTCATCATTTTGATATAGCGCCCTCTGTCTGTAATTTGTATCTGGTAATCATAATGGCGAAAAAATGTCAAAATAATCAAGATTAAGTATCAGTATATGTCAAAAATTGTTTATGTTTGACGTGAGGAACATTAGTACAGCCAAATGTATAGAAATACAAGACAAATTTGAATTATTATATCGACAACAAAACATGTTTGGTTTGTGAGAAGAGTATAGTAGCAAAAAAAGTGGTTTGAAGGGGTGGTTGGTGGACAATCTGTATGACATTTTGAGACCTTCATAATCTGGGGGGAAATGTGGGTGGGAAAAATAACTTTACTTCGGAACTTTCTACTCCTGTGCATGAATATTGCTGCCTGCCCTCTACCAAAGTCCTCAATGAATATGGAAGTGGCGACAGCATTTTCATTTGCATTACATAAACTATAGTTTTCTTTCAAGAAAATATGTGGTCTTGGGTCTCGATATTAAACACAGTGGATTTAAGCCTGAACGGGAAGGGCATAACGTTGATAACTTTATATAAAACAATATAAAAAGCTATTTTTGTGCAAGTACAAAGGGCTACAATTTCCGAGAGTAATTGTTTGTTTGAAATATATTAAACTGTCTGAAGTCTAGTACATGCCAAAGTAAGTCGGTAATTTCTCGTTGTGAGACAAAAAGCACGATAAAATCTTTCAATGTGTCTGTTAACTGTTGAGTGAAACGGTTTTTTCAATTAAAGATGCAAGCGCTTGTTGTGTTTGATGTTATCCCACAATGCTATTAATAATATGTTTCGAGGAAAAATTAGTTCAATGTACAATTATTTCTTTAAAAATCAATAAAGGTGTGTCAAATTTTGTGTACTCATCACTACTCGTCCATGAAAAGTGAAATTCAATATCAGGGGTTTACCAGAGCTTTTCTAGTTGTAAGTTTATCGATAAAAATGCAATATTGAAAAACGTCCTCTTGCTTTTTCTTTTGAAACTTTTCATGAATACACCATGCAGGATACCAATGTTTTATAGACCCTTGCATATGACGTCACAAGCCCAAACAGCGCCCTCACTGAGGTCAAAGGAAAACCTATAATTGGCTGAGAGTTGTGCACGGCGCGTACACGCGTGCACGTTTCCATTGTTTGACCTCAACAATGGCGGCTAATGCAAAGGGTCTATTCAGAAAATGTTAGGAGATAGGTATGGTATTTTCTTTACATGTATGATACGTGTTTGGTAAAGAAAAACTTCCGAGTCAGAATTGACCCGGATCCGGGTCCTGTGGGACCTGACCCATTTCTGGGATCCGTTTCAAAACTTACCCGAAAATTCTTTGACACAGAATCCGGGTTAAAAACCCATATTTTAACCACCTTCCGGGTTAGCCTGACACAGAAATGGGTCAGGACCCTGGGACCCGGATTCCGTGTCAATTCTGACCCGGAGTTTTTAAAGTGTAGGCCTACTGCATAAACAAATTACAAAATGTACACCGTTTTATGGCACTTTCTCGTAACATAACCACTTAACTGCACTTCCAAAAACCATTAATGTTATACATGTACCATACTTTAGGCATCAGTGATAAAACATGGTGTTAGCGACTCTATCGTACGCTATACACTGATAGCCTATAGTTGCAAAGGTTACCAAAACAAAACGAAGTGCTCCATGGCCAAATTTGCGTACTCCACCACGTAGTAGACTTGCCTTAAGACTTGATTATAAAAAAGACTTAAGTCGGATAAGCAACATACTTTAATTAACCACAAGAGGGAGATATCAGCTAGTTATACATTACAGTATCTGCAGTGTGTTGAATCAAATCAAGCATTTCAATAATAATAGCCATGCAAGTACATTAATATATTCCCAACATTTTAAAGCGAGAATTGTTTTAATAATTATTATTATCATAAATACTGACGTGTTATGTCATTCGTAATTGACGGAGTGTATAGGCCTGGCCTAAATTGGTACAGGTGTTTTATACTGATGAAAAAAGACAGGACTGACAGAATGCGCTACGGTACGTTTTTTATGTGTTTGTGTTCTTTTTTATTTCACGAAATAGTAAATAATTTTATTAATTTTTATTAATCTACTACCTCTTCTATATAAGCTTTAGAGTCGAAATACAGCAATGGGAATTTACATGTTATATACTGGAGACCCCATTGTTTTCAAGGGTGTGCATAACATTGATAAGAGTAAAAATATAAATGTTCACAGATTTGCACACAACTTTACATGGTAAAAAGATGGTCATAGTTGGAAACTCCCTTTGAAATGTTTTTGCTCGAAGATGCAATAGTTTTTGAGAAATGAGTAAAACAATTAGTTTTTATCTTGCAATTCCAACTCCGAAACTCAATGTTTGAAAACAGTGAAAACATTTAAGGTTTTTTCCCATTTTTTTTGTGTGTGACTCCAGTGACTGATTGAACCTAAACTTTCACAGGTTTGTTATTTCATATATGTTGGGTCACATCAAGTGTGGATACTGGTCTTTGACAATTACTAATGTTACACATGTGCTTAATAAGAGAACAATAATATTGCAAATATTATTTGCACCAGTTAATCAAGGAATAAGTCTGTTGAATATTGTACATTGGATTTTTTTGATGAAATTGAAGCTTTGCGTATTATTATACTTGAAAAAAACGTCCATGGAAAGGCGGGTTTGGGATGTAAAGGCGATACCGTGTACATTAATTTAATTTCATCATCCAATTAATGTCATCCAATTAATTTCATCATACAAGGCATATGTCAAGACTATATAGGTCAAAGTGTCTGAAACTTCGCCAATTAAATTACTCACAATGGGTTTCATTCGGGACTCCTCTGTAACATTTCTGTTTCTTCCTGAAAAAATACTTGTGATAAAACAAAACTCTTCTTTTTGTTTCTAATTTTACTTTGGACCAATGGTGCACTTTGTTCCATAAACGATAACGAATTCCATCTAGAAGCGTGATCTTCCTAGTCAAGCCCACACCATTGGTACAGTTTTGATTTACGTTTTTTAACATAGAATTTATCATATATTCATTTAATTAAGTAGTTTATTCATTTGAGTTGCTTTTGTTTCTTATTTGTGTATTTATATCTATTAACCTTGGGATGAATTAAACAATATTAACTGATAAACTCTGTTGATTGTGAGACATTGTATACAAGGCATACTCATTTCGCTATGCCATAACTTTATTATATTAAAAGCAATAAAAGTATTTCTTTTTGATAATAATCAATCGGTGTCCCTGTATGGTTTTATTTAAGATCTGTCCATACAAAATAATTTATTTATCTAGTTATTGATAACATCTATCAATAATGATAATAATGGTGGCTTCTTACATAGCGCACATATCCTTCACTCAGTGACGCTCAAGGCGCTTTTAACGTTCATTATTTTCCTGCAATGTATTGTGGAGCTACGTTTTTGAAGTATGAGACCAAGTCCTTTACTATACATAGCACCATGTAATGGTTTACAAGGTGCTGTGGCGCAATATGCTGCCGATCAAACCAGGAACACCGGGGCGAACCCCTTCTCTTTTCGATAAGTGCACTGGGTTCTTTTACGTGCATTATACAACACACGGGACCGAAGGACGAAGCATGTGGTTAAGTATCTTGCTTAAGGACACAAGTGTCACGACTGGGATTCGAACCCACACTCTGCTGATCAGAAACACCAGAGCTTGAGTTCGGTGTTCTTATCCGCTCGGCCACGACACGAGTACATTTCATCTTAGCTGATCATTATTTAGGGGACCTAAATTTAAAAAGGGGAATGGGTACAAACGAATTGCAAACTGATTATACCAAAAACCTCTAATTAATCAAAACAAAATTAGTATTTCCTTTTCCGGGGAAATAAATGAATTGACAGCAGTTAGCATCATGACTTCGGGGGAGTTTGAAAATTATGCAAATGGGTCTATTTTTAAGTTTTATTTTAAAAACAAAAGTAATAGTACTTGTCATGTTCTGAACTGGAATTAAAGTACCTTCTGACTTCAGAATATAACAAGTTTGTAATATTCACTGCCTCAGAAAGTGTGTCCGGATAAAATCGTTTATTAAACTAAACATTTTGCAGTGTTTAAGTCCAGACCCGAGTGGATTTGCAAGGCCCACAACAAGGGTTGAAGTGTAGCTGTAGTACCTGCTGACTCAGAATATGTAAAGAGTGTAATATTCTATTAAAATTGTCAATAAGTTATTTACGCTTGCAATGTCTGAGTCTAGACCCAAGTGGAATTCCGAGGCCCACCCCAAGGGTTGGAGTGCGAGCTAGAAGTCTGGGCCCGATTTCATAGAGCTGCTTAAGCACGAAAATGTACTAAGCACCAAACAATTATAAACATGCTTATTGGAAAAGGGTTACCAGCCACAACACCACAGTTTGTGACTAGGTCCCTGCTGCTTTTGCTAAGAAGAATATTTTTAAGCAATATTTTCTGCTTAAGAAATGCAGCTCTATAAAATTGTGCCCTGGCTGGCTGGTTGAAGGGGGTAATAATTGGGACATTTGAAGTGCTATCACAGGTACTTGAGTGTGGACAGCATGCCTTGTAATACCACTGAGTAAGAATTAATCACCATTTGCATCTAGGCCAGTGGAAATCTATCCAAGATGACCTTGCATAAAAACAACCTGTCCATATGTTTTACCCTAATGACTAGCTGAACTGGCCACATTTTCTTGCAGCTGGATGTATTAAATTATTAAAAACTGACAAGTTAACTCCAGCCAACTTTTCTCACCAACTGTCAAACTATATTCTTTATGTAGAGTGTGTGTGCCCAGCAGCATTATCCCAGGTCACAATTCGATCCACCCACATAAAGTAACCAAAGCATTATCATATCGAAGAGAGGTAAATTTTTAGGCAGGGTTTGGATGAATGTTTAGTTTCTATTCTTTCTTTCTTTTACAGTCCTAGTGCCACAAACCATGCCCAACTTTTTCTTAAATAATTTTAGCAATCATCTCGCACCATCCAGAATCTCTTCTGCGACACAGTGTCATGAACTACTAGACTAATAATTTACAAAAAATCACTATAATTAGTGCCTACTGCAGTACTACAAATTACTAGTAAATTCAGTAGATTAGTAACACTAACCAGCTAGACCCGCCAGAGTTAGTTTCCCCTGCCCCGAATTCTCGGAAGACTTTATCTTGAACTTTGAAATTGAACCTTATGACATTAGTAATTTAAGTTTTCCTATAAATTATTTTTCACTTTATTATGTTTTAGTTTTAGTTTCTCCTGTTCGGGAGGAAAGACAGTTAATATTTCCAAAAATATGACAGACTTTGCCGCTGAAAAATGCAAGACATGCTTCAATTCCCATACTGCACAATGCAGAAGGTCAGGCACCCTGGCTCAAGTCATACAAATATCAAACACAGAAATCAACTAAAACTTGCGTTATAATGAAAACAAATTGTTACAAAAATATCCCCACCTCTGCTAATGGTTATTTTCCTAAACTTACCTTAATAATGTCTTCCTTTTTTATGAAACATGTCCATAGATAATCACCTTTTCCGATGTTTAACGTTAAACTAGTGTAACACACATGAGTGTTGTTTTTTGACATGTGTGTGCAGACGTTTTGTGAGCTGCGAAAACAACAACAATAGAATCCAAGATGGCGTCTTCATTAGATGAAGATAAGTGATTATCTAGCTTTTTGTGCCCAAAACCACTGTTCTTTATTAGCGTAAAATTGTATTAATTTATGCTTTATAAGCTTTTGTTCTTTTGATGTTCATTGGAATTAAACTTTTCCGGTAAACAAATTAAAAAGCAAAAATGATGGAGAATCATCGCGCATGCGTTGAATGTATTGTGAATATTCATTAGGTTACGGCACACTGGGAACAACTTTCTTAAATATTTTCCATTAACGGAAAGAATAGTTATGAAATATTGTTTTCAGGTCTTTATTTGGAATAAAACTGGATTCAAAATATGATACTGAGCTGCTTTTCGACTGGAATTTTTAACCTTTCTCAGCCGATACCAGAATTTAGGGGCGTGGCCTAATTGCACTTCAGTTCAGAACTTTTTGGAGAAGTGTGGACGTGTACACCACCAACAAACAATCAATCCAACATGGCGTCCTCCATTGAAACGAAAGCTTTATCACTTGAAATCCGCAAATTAAGGAAGAAACTACGCCAGATTGACAATTTGAATCGCCTCGACCGGCCACTGCTAGAGGAGGAAGAAGATAAGGTATTGTTATTGTGAAGAAAATATGCCAATAAATTATTTTAGGTCTTTTTATTTGTCAATTATTACGAAATTCACCTAGCATGCATGCTATTGCTTGGTTGACGAGCCTCAGCCTGTTGTGTTGTACTATTTTGTAGTTTAGTTAGTGTTAAGTTAAGCATGGACATGATGGAGGTACAACTTACACTATAGTTACAGTGTTTATGGTAGTGTTCGACCTCACATCGGAGTAGACTCATCTGACCGAACAAGTCCAGCAGTCTTGTAATTATCTAATTTTTCACTTCGGAAGTTCGGATAGGCCTAATTTTCTCATTTATAATTACATTTACTTTCATGACTTTAGTCCACAGGCGAGCATCCGTCATTAGCAAGATGCTTTTTTCAATTTGGATAATTTTCTCATTTAATTACATTTACTTTAGTCCACAGGCGATCATCCGTCATTTATTAGCAAGATGTTTGCTTATCTATAACCATTCTACCTCCATGCTACAACTTACATATTATTAAATTTGCAAGAAGCCAACTATTTAATCAGACTAAAAGTAATAACAAGTTACTAAGTATTGCATTTTTAAAATACTTTTTTTTTACTTTATTCAACCATCACAAACATTCAATGTTGTTTGTTTGTTTGTTTCACTGTTTTAGATTTTAAAGACTCCAAGCATTCGTTCGCAACTGAAGAAAAAACTCAAGCAGCTTGCAATCCTAGAGAAGCAGTGTGTTGACGTCGACACACAAAGTCATAACGAAGCAGTGAGTGAGACACTTCTAGAACAGGATACCTATGATGAGGACAACAAGGAGAATACAGATATTGTCTACGATGTGAGCCACAATGACTCGCTTGAGATGAAACGACCTTATGAGCAGGAGGAAGAGGTAAGGGAGGTGGAGAATTTTGCTGGAGGGGATCTAACATTTGAAAGCCAAGAAGGACTAGAAGATGAGAGAACACCTCCAAAGATTCCAAGGCGGGAGACGGAAGAGGAAGCTCCTCCAAAGCACCAAGGAAAAGAAACGGACTGGGGAACTTCTCAAGAGATTCCAGTACAAGAGACCGATAAAAAGACCCCTCCAACCAAAGCTCCTGAAACTCCTCCCTCAAGACAAGAAACAGATAATGTGGCGGCTCCTCCAAAGCTCCCAAGAAAAGAGACAGATTCAGGAGAAGGCACACGACAGGGGACAATGTTCAAGTCAAGCCCAGGAAAATCACAAGGTGCCAAAGTGGGATAAAGGGTTTTCTTTGTAATTGCTATTTCAGCCATTTTTTTATCATACAGGATGAAAGTTTTTCATCATTACACATGTTGAAGGCATCTTAAAATTCCAAAATGTACTGTCTTCATTCTTAGATCAATTTTAGCCAGTCATGTTCATATCCTTAAAATTAATGTTACTACTCAAATTTCATGTGCACATTCTAGCCTGTCTGTTTTGTTTGTTGTACAGTGAAGACCAAAAGCAAAGCCAAGCAACACACAGATGATGGTGATAGTTGGGCCAGAGCAAAGTTCACTGTACTAGACCTGGAAGGCCACAATGACATTGTATGCGCTGTCTCATGCAGTAGTACCAGACTACTGACTGGAAGGTAATGAGACACCATAGTTACAACTGTTTACAAACAAGAGCCACCTCATAAAAGTGCCTCATAAAAGGAGTGGTAAACCCCTTGCATATTATGTCATAAGCCCAAAACAGCGCCCTCACTGAGGTCAGTGAAGACATATCATTGGCTGAGAGTTGTGCGCGGCGAGTACACGCGTTCACGTTTCCGTTGACCTCAGCGATTCTGTGAATGTGATAACTTCAGACTTTCAAGTTGCTGATGAAATGATTGGTGATAATATCTCATTTACTGGACAAAGCCTTGTTGTATAGAGTAACATGATTCTTTTTACTTGGTACCAAATAATATTTCTTCAGCTCATCTCTCCACTTTTATACATGGACATTTTGACAACCCTTTTTTTCTCTTTTTCCACTTGACTGAAGTCCAATAAGTGGATTTTTTGCCTTAAACATTTCCTGTGAAGTCTTTCAAATTCTGGTCACTTTGAGCCATTAAGTCTCTGTAACACACTCTTATACTTGGTTGCATTTTTACATTTTATTAGCCGTGACACTATGGTGAAGTATTGGGATCTCAACAGTGGCACAGAACTTCGAAGCTTAGGGGGCCATTCAGGGACTGTTACCTCAGTTATTTTACTGTCTTCCGATGAAAGTGCAGAATTGGGTGAGAATCTTAGAAGTATACACAATCTTAACTCCTATTCCAAAATTGAATAAATTTTACCAGAAGAGTGATGATTGTACATAAATTATATGAAACTTTTCTCAATCTGCGCATTTATTTAAAAAAAGTAGAAATCCAATTTTCCAAATGAATAGGATATATTAGACTTAATTTCACCCTCTTTCTTATTTTATAGTTTCCCATTATGATATGTCTGGGGAGAATGACCGTATTGCCATTACTGGATCCAAGGATTGTACGATCAAGATATGGTCACTGGAGACAGGTCAAGCCATACACTCGATCTATACCTACAACCCTGTGGAATGTCTTGGCTATATCGCTGAGAGGGGTCTCATAGTCTCTGGCTCAGGTAAGGATACTTTAAATTAAGTACATTTACCAGTAATTTCTCTTACTGTTTCTTTTATGTACTGTTATCATTTTCTGCATCAGGCCTAAGTAAGATTGAGGGCCCATGTGTGTTCACTACACATGTTTGTATTACTATGAGAAAATCTTGCCTGAAATGTTGCTTTTTATTATTCTTGGCTAGCTAAATTGAAATAATCACAAGCAGACATCTGCAAAATTACTTCCAGAATCCAGACAATAATGTTCATCAACAAAAACCAAAGCACCTACCTGTTTGAATATGATGTGTTGATGTGTTTATCAAAAACAAGAGGATTCGAATGAATGTACTCAAGTTTCCAAAAACTATTTAAATACAGGTAACATGCTTTTTTAGGGTGCTCTACTGCAGCTTAACGTCAAAAAGATTTGAGTCAAATTTGTTGTTGAGAGCATCAAATCCTTCATGTTCCTCTTTAGAAAAAAAAATCATTTATAACGCATGAATATTTCTTCAAAAGTGGAACAGGTTTTGTAGAAAATACTCTTTCATATGGTCTTCTTTTATTTATCAGATGGAGGAAAAGTAGAGTTGTGGGATATTAAGGAAGGAAAGAATGTTTTTTCAACCATTGTTCATGATGATGCAATCACTTGTATTCAGGTAAAATTTGATTTTTCTTGTGACATTAAAAGACCTTGTCTTCTTTTCCCTTCCTGCACCCTCTCACAAAAAGTGTCACTGCAGTATTTTTGGAGTCTTATTGTACATGGGCAATTCCACACTAATGGGCCAAAGGATAACTTTGTAAGAGGAGAGTGAGACAAAAGTAACTATTTTGTCGCAGTCGATTCCTGTACATTCTAAAGCTGTTCATGATTGTTCATGACAAAAATGAATAAATTAATTCGTCCTTTAGAAATTACAAAGTCATTTGAGAAGTGTTATGTATGTAACAAAGACAGACATATGGCCTGGAAAGTGGAGAAAGAACTAACAAAAACATTACAAAATGTTGTGCTAGTAATATTTGTAACCCTTAAAGATTGTAAGCAGTAAAACTGAGATATTGCTGTGGGTATTAAGTAAATAACTATGGGAAATAAGTCACTTGCGAACATTGGACAGACACTTTTGTGACAAAATTTTGTCCACTTAAGTACATATGAATGTTTTGTGTGTGTGTGTGTGTTTTAGGGTATCAACTTGTTCCACTCCTAGCAAACACTGTAATACTAAACTGCATGAGTGACCTATAGGTATTTCATTACAATATTTGTTAATGTACTTTTTATTTGGTTTTCATTTTATTATCCACCACTTTTTATCCACATTGTCATCTACAGATAAGTAAGACCAATGTCTACACAAGTTCCAGTGATGGAATTATTAAGCTGTGGCAGCTACGGGATAAATCACTTCACGCAACATTCGTCTCCGAAAACATTTCCAGCAAATCCTCTACACACCTGCTATTGAGGAGGCATATTCGATCCCTTGCAGTCTCTGGGGACACTGTCTACTATGGGGATGATGGTTTGAATGTCAAGGCACTGGATTGGAAGAGGGGTGAGTCTAAACAGTAGAATCTGAAATACTCTAAACCATTTTTTATCGGATGATGTGTTATTTTTTGGGGGGGGGACTTTCGGATTTTCCTCAATTTTTTACCGGCAGCCAGAGAGTTGACGCTTATATCCACCTGGACTTGCCAGTGTTTTGTTTGATTCTGTTGGACTGAGGACTGCACTAGTAAACTGATTATGCTTTACATGGGATCAGGTATACCACCATTATCAGAGTCCAACAGTTTTAGTCTTGGGTGTTACTATAATTGTGTTGGATTTCGTTAGGGTGAGGAAGGATCCTAATAAATCACTAAGTTAAGCCTTTAGAGACCATAGCGGCCGGAAACGGCTTGTACCAAAATGCCCATAGCGGCCACAAACGGCTGCAAGATCTGACCTACTTACACTCAATCAAAAAGGTCAAAGTAAAGGTGATCTGACACCCTACTAGGGCTGCCATCTGAGAAAGATGGAGACCCAACATTGTCATGTCAAATAACAATTTATTCATCTTCTTGTTCTCAAGGGTTGGTCCACAAGTTGAAGAACCATACTGGTGACTTTGGCAGCACAGACGCCATGTGTTCAACTAAAGATATAATAGTCTGTGCAGGATATGATCTGGACAACGGATCTGGCTACCTCAATTGTAAGATTTCTTAATAAATTTGTGGAAAAGCCTAAACGGCTTTCATTGAAGAACTTCTGTAAACTAAATTTAACACATTCAAATCTGCCCCTGCATGCTTGCTCTGTTTTTACCTTGTGTGCATCATTCATTTCCCTGATAGCTACTTCCTGTTCTAACAATTCCACAACCTTAACACTAAACACCTTTTTTCTTAAAAGTTTGGAGTGTTCCAGATGAAGCATACCTCAGTACCCTGGGGGATCAAGAGACAAGCCGTATCGTTGCCATGGACTGTACGCAGACACCAGAGGGTGCTCTCCGTATTGTCACTGGGGGACAAGAGCTGAGAGTGTGGGACAGGGTCCCCAAAAAGCAATACAGGTAAAAGTACTGAAGTGTTTTTCCCTCACGAGTAGAATACAAGTTCACGTCAAGGTCAGAAAAAGACAAACGTATAAACAAACGGTCAGATACAAGTTGCATGCTTGCTTGTTTTTACACAAAGTAATCATGAACCCAAATTATGCAAAAGTTTTGGTGTTGATCACATTATTTTGGAGTTCTTATCTAGGTCTGAAATGGCTTCCAAAATGTGAACGGGTGTGTGATTTCATGTTTTAGTTGCTCGCAAATAAGTTCTATTGTTTTGGGGAACAGTTGTTATGACAAGGCTTGATTTCAGAAAGAGCTAAGATTAGTCTTAAGAGCTATATCAATCTTAATTGCTAAGCAACATGTGATGTCACAATACGAAACACTATGGTAATAATTGACATTCATCTTTAGGTGAATCTTAATACTTTGTGAAATTGAACCCAGGTACGGTACTTTTGGTTTTACAACTGCTTTCTGAAGTAAAACATCTTGAAGGTTGTTTCATTTACCTGTTGAATGAGGTACATGGATTAATGTGTGGAATTTATTTAGAAAAAGTCATTTAGTAGTAGGCCGTCCTCTCAGGTTATGCCTAGAGATGGCTGCTGCATAATGAAACTTCTCCAGAGCTGATGGTTTTCAGCCTTCCTGCCGGCTTCTGTTGAAGAGTGGTTGCTTCTGGCGCTACAGCTTGATTGAATGGTGTCAATCCAGCACATGGGTGGTCGTCCACGAGGTCTATTTCCAGCTACACCTCTCTCCAGAGTGATCTTTGGAGTATCTTGAGTTTGGCATCCCTTTGATGTGCCCAAAGTAGGATAAACCTCTGAAAGTAACGTAGTATTTTGATTTTTTCTTCTTTCATCAGTCCCCAGGACTCCATACCTACTGAATACAATCGAGCCTTTGCCATCAAGCCTAACGATTCAGACTTCGATTCGGACACGGCAGACATGAGTGAGAGTGACGAGGCTGATGGACAGCCAAGTCAGAGACAAAGGCGGAGAGTATCTCAAAGTAGCGATACGTCCGGTAAAACATCATGGTTGTCCTGGTGCTCCATAGTTTAGCAACCATAACAAGGTTTCCGTCTAGTCCTGTCCCCTTGACAAGTTCATGTACAGTTGACTCTCGTTTTAACAAGGTCAATGGAACTGGCCAAATTACCAAAAGCTCTTTATAACGAGGGTCGACTGACTTGTGTTAAAAGACTCAAATTTATACGAACATATAATAAAACGTTCATCGTTGACCTTTACTCCAACTGGCCCAAATGCGAGCTCAATCCTCAACCATCCTCACGCTATGTTCAGTCAACACCAAAATGTTTGGACTTGTCAGCCTGACCCAGTGATAAGCAATTGTGATTTGGGCCTACAGTCCTCAATCTTCTGCACTCAGAAAATTTCCAGAAGAGGATTTGGGTATACATTCAATAAATATTTTGCAGTGTTGTAGTCAGTATTTTTCAGTCGAGTATCAAGTACTGCCAAGTTATAGGGTTGCCGAGTAGTACTTGAGTACTAGTACTTTGGCCATCAAGTATAAGCGTCAGAGTACCAGGTATTCTGATATTTAATTACCAAGTACTTGGATCTGCAAAATGAGGTACCGCAGAATACCGCAAAATGAGGTATAAAAAGATTCATTGTTTTTTGATTAAATTTTTATGACAATGTGTGCTCGTTTTGATAATGATCTTTTAAACATGAATACATCATCATAGATAATTTTACTTTTTCCAGAGTTATATTCCTCTTTTCCTTGCATTAACACACAGATAGGAATTCCTCAGGCTTCTCAGCTACAAGTTAGTAGAGTGGTTAAGTTTTGGAGGGTTTTATTATTAATCATAGGAAATTTCCCACTTGAAGTACCCCATTTATAAAAGAAAAAGTTCAATTTTGTTTTTTATTAGAGAGCATAATACTAAATACCCTGGGCTTCCTGTAAATGTTGTTTCTCAAAAAAAAGAGCAAGAAATTTTCTGTCTTTATTTGTTTGTATTTATAATGTTCCATCCTTTCCAGTACTGACATTTACACAACAACGAATTTATAACTGTATATATACAGTAACATTAGTATTCAGAAATCAGATTTCAAATACAATATTATTAAAGCGATGTTTGAAGCTTTGCAAGGTGTGGATAATAAGTAGTAACTTTAACTAGCAAACTTGTGGGTACAACTATTTTTGGGAGGAGTGTTGGCTCTGAAAAGAGATGATTTGGTCTTGACATTTTAGACAGTATACTCTGCTCGTCTTCAGGAGAAACGAAACAAGATAAATCAACATTTTGTTTTCACACTCATGTATTTCCAGATAATTAGTTTTCAAATCATAACCAAGTACAGTTAACTCTCGTTATAGCAAGATCGCTGTGATTGGCAAAATTACCTCTTTATAACAGGAACGTTGTTATAAGAGGACAGCAAAACAAAGAAACACAAAGCAGAAATGAGATTCTGGACTTCAGAGTGTACTCTATATAACAGTGCTCTTTATAACGAGGGTCGACTGTACTTTTTATTTGATTGTTTGGGTGGGGGGGTCTTCAATCAATTCCAATTTATGGAGGTCCTCTGGACTAGATTCAGTGTTTCTAAATTCAGATACGGCAACCAAGGGCAACTTACGGACACAGCAGTTCTGGGCGGTTAGTGTCTAAATAAACATGCAAGCATAAATCAAATTACATGTGCGATGTATTTTAATGTATATAAACTTTGTAAAATGAAATCAAATCAGCAACTCTAATGCCTTTATAAAGAACTCTTGGTAAAACATAACAGTGCTTTGTAATTTATTGCCATACAAGACCTGGGCCCAATTTCATAGAGCTGCTTAAGCAGAAAATATTGCTTAACAATTTTCTGCTAAGCAGAAATGAGCAGGATACCAGTCACAAATTGTACACGTGACATGGTAGGTTGGCTGGTAAGCATAATATTGTCATGCTTAGCTACTTTTTGTACTTTTAAGCAACTCTATGAAATTGGGCCCAGAGCTTGAAAAACACACATTTCTAAGAGAATTCTGGATGGCTGGTATCTTTACGTGCAAATAAGCATTGTAATTATTTCAATCAAATTACATGAAATCAACCACAAGGGAAACTGACGGGGTAAATTTTTAATAATTAAGGGTAAAACATGGAAAAATTTACTATTGCAGAACTTGAACTTGAACCTGCGACCTCCGGATTAAGGTGCCTGCGCTCTACCAACTTCCAAGTTTGTATTGTAAACTTTAATGTGATCCAGGCTGGCTATATGGCAGAAACAGGTTGAATGGCTTCTGACTGGCTTCCCTAACAACAATAACAAAAATAGGGAGACTGCTGACATTAGGGCTAGATGGCTCAGTTGGAAGAGCAGATGCACGTTTATCGGACCGTGCAGGTTCAAGTCCTGCTCTTAGTCCATTTTTTTTTGTGTTATCCTAAATCAAATTACATGTGTGATTAATTTTAATGTATATAAATGTAGTAAAATTAAACAAAATCAGCGATTCAAATGCCTTTATGAAGAACTCTTGGTGAAACCAGAAACAGTGCTTTTTTATTTAAAGACTGTGCAAGTCTCACGCATATTTAAACAATGGGACCCATTAAAGCGTGTGAGTTTGTTTACTTCACACGTTAAAGCAATGTATGTGGGACCAAAATGGTCAAAACAATGATTGAATACATGCGAGACTTGCACGATCTATTGCCGTACTGGTAGGTATGGGTCGGGGTTATTACTATTATGACAAAATAATGCCAAGATTTTCAAAGACAAAGTGAGTGAAGGGGTACCATCCTCTAGCCTTTCCCCGGGGCAGTCGAACCCTAGCTACGCCACTGATGTACTTGTATCCTGGTGTCCATCTACAATTGCATGTATCGCTGGTAGAAAAAATGTAACTTCTTAGCAATGGCTTTGGGTCATGTGTAGATGTAAACTTTTTAAATTGATATGCAGAACCTGCCGTTTACTGTACATCCACTCAACTGGTAATCATAAGAGGAACTGGTACCCTGGCTGCTGGTTAAACGACGACGATTGTAGGAGTTGCCTGTCCATAGAACGCCATGTTGTTGTCTTTCGCCAGACAAAGTACGATTATTTAATTATAATTTCAATAGTAGTACGTCATGTACTTCCACACTGAGACATCAATTGTAAAGGCCAAATAGTTACAGTCTGTACAAAGTCTAGTGTCGGCCTCTCATCAAAACAGAAAATATCATTGTCTGATCCACACAACAATGCAGTAGCAGTTCGACCAAGGGTTGCATTTCTTTGCTATCACCATTCACCAGAACAAATCTAATAACCTGTCAGACTCTCTTCACTGCAGTAGTGATTACTCCTCCAACTGGTACAGGCTATCTTGTACAACATGAAGGCTGAGCTCAGGGATGTGGAGATATAGAGCTTCTGCCATGAGATAGTTGTGCGATGATCAGTTTGATTTTGTCCACAGCTTTCCACTGCCCCTTAACCTGAAATGAGAAGAAAGAGAAATGACCATTTTCAGATAAGTGTTGAGGTTGATTTATGTGGTTATAGTCGTGGTGTGTCGTGGCTGAGCAGTCAAGCGCTCTGGGGTTTCTGATCAGCAGAGTGTGGGTTTGAGTCTCGGTCCTGTCACTTTTGTCCTTAACACTTAACCATTATTGCTTTGTCCTTCAGATGGGACGTAAAGCTGTAGGTCCCGTGTTTTGTGTTAAGCACATAAAAGAACTCAGTTACACTCATCACGAAGGGGTTGCCCCAGTGTTTTTAGCAGTGGCTGTCGAGTGCGCCACAGCTCCTTGTAAACCCTTATAAGGTGGTGCTACATAAATCGGTCTCATAATTCAACACAAATCTCAAAAACCTGTATGAAAATATTTTGGTTTGTTCAAGCGCCTTGAGTACCTTATTGGTAGATATGTGCACTGTATTAGACTATATAAAATTATTATTATTATAAAAAGGAGAACCTACCCTTTTATCTTGGAAGACTTCTTGACGGGTTTGATGGCTTGTACCTCCATCTCCCTGGTGTCTGCTTGCATGTGTTGGTCATCGATATCTTGTGATGATGAGGAAGCCTTAATGGCCTTCTTTATACTAAAAACCTGCAATGGAGAGCGACAAAAAAGCATCTTATCTCAACTCATTCCAAGGTAAGGGTACAGTGCTTTTTTGAAATCAAACAAGCTGAGCTGATACATGTAACTCTCTTCTACATGTAGTCAGCTATAAATCAAACCTGTAATACAACATGTGTTGGACAGGTTTCATTATCAGGCATGTAACAGCAGTTTGTCAAAAAAATTAGTAAAAAAGCGCCAGGCACAGCAAGACTTCTTTTTTCAATTTTCAATGGCACAGCTGAGAGACCAAAAACATTAGCTGAAATATTGCATGCCTGCATTATGCAACTGTTGTCTGCAGTAATGTGGACCGTGGTGTTTTGTTCCCCTAGGGGTGCGACATTAAACACCCTCGCCATGTTCCATTTTACTATGACATCCAACGCGCCTCATGTGGTGGAAACTCTCAGCAGCTTTGTTCCTGTGGGAGAATGCAGCGTGTTCTCCAAGAAATGACATTTTAATGGGAACAAACATTCTCTCGAACAGTAACAGTAACAGATGGACAGTGCCTCTACAGTATGCTGGTGGTGGCAGCAATCATATAGCTAAGACCGCTGTATTTGTACACAGTTCGTGAGGGGATTTTATACTTAACTGTCTGTCTGTCTGTATGTTTGTATTGTGATGATTTGTTGAACAAGACTTTTACTTAGTAATAGTTCTTGTACATGTATTTGATTACTTTGTTTTTCAATGCTATTCAATATTTTTTTCCGTCAGTCTGTTTGGCTGTTGGCTTTTAATGTCTGTTGATTTGTCGGCAAGATTACCTCTTATTTAATCTGTTGTTTCCCCTTGAAGCTGTGCTTGTTGTGATTTCAAAACCTTGTCTGTCCACCTGACTGTTTGTTTGTAGGTCTGTTGATCTGTCAGTAAGATTACCTCTTGTTCGATCTGTTGTTTTGTCTTGATGCAGTGTTCCCTGTGCTTGTTTGCTCTCACAATCTGGTCCTCTATGTTACTGAGTACGGCCTCACATCCGTCACACCTGAAAGCCGTGCAAATTACAAAATGGGTGAACAAATACAACACATTTTTGCCAGGCCTGGAATTTCATCTTTGAGAGGTGCATGGCCATTTTCTTTTTGCAATAGGATACTTCTATTGGAAAACATTAGGAAACTTTTGAAGGGGCACCAAGGCCAAGACCAGGGGCAACAGAGGCCGTGGCTTCCGTATTATTTCAGGAATTTGACTTGAGAAAAAACATACTTAATAAAACTCACCATTCTTGTAAGACATTGACAATATCTGACACTACTTCAGGTTTTGTGTCTCTACCGATGGCGTAATCTACTTCCAACTCTTGATTTTTCTGATCCAACTTGCCACGAATTACGTCTGCATAGATCGTCTCGATTATTAAGTCCTAATAAGGCAAACAGGTTTAAGAGTATCTTTAATACCATTAATAATCTCATGAAATGGTTGTTGGCTTCTTATCACATCCTGCCATAAAAACTCTCATCTCAGAACTGTTCATGTCAACATTACAGACTCTGCTTTTACAAAGTTCTTTGAAACCACAATGGCCATTTTGGTCAGAAAATATGCAATCGTTTCAACATCCTGCCTTATACTAACAGAGACTACAACAAATGAATTAAATCAGATTTAGTCAACAGGACCTGTCCTTAATCCAGATGTTTTTGCCAAAAGAAAAAGAACACTTCCATTAACAGAAATGAAAACCTCTCCTGCAATATTTTGAAGGGACACCAATGTAAAGAAAAGGACAACAGAGGCAATGGCTATCCTGCCCTCCATAAAATTCTGGGGCAGTAAATATAATGTAACACAGTCCGACATCATATACATGTACACTGTAAAAACCCAGATGGTTTGATTCTTGTTATACTTCGAAGTATACCTTGCCCAGTTGAACCTGTAGCAAGCATGAACATCTTGGCAGTGAAATAAACAAACCCATTGAATTCTGGCGGGTCTAGGGTGGGGAGGGTCACAGGTATATGTAAATCTTACCTCTAATTCTCTTAGGTTTTTCATGTCGAGTTCCTTGAGGAGCACAGAGTATGGGATGTGTTTGGACTTGGCTGCTAGCGTCACAACTGTCAGATGTCTCAGCTTAGTCAGAGCAACCGGAGAGAGGTCTGGGAACTGTGAAATGTTTTCTGAAACATGAGAAAGAGTAAAAGTTGTTTCACATTGTAAATACTTGATTTATTGTACAGCCATGTGATTTCTCAGGAATTTTCCTGATTTCCTGTGGTATTTTGTGGCAAGAGCCAGTTGGGCAGTATAGTATACTGATAGTTAAGGGGTCTGTATATGTTTGGTAATGACTCTGAAAATTAGTGACAATAAAAACTTACTTGGTAAGAAGTACAGCAGCTTTGGATAGTATAATGTATTTTGAGAAACTTTTCACTTCGAAGTACTGCATTCATGGAAAAAGACATCACTTTTTATCCCAAAAAATTTGAATCGGAGAAGCGTTACTGCAGTAACGTTTCTCTGATTGTGTATTCCAGTTGCAGATTCTTCTTCTTGCATGGACATAACCGCTCCAGATTTTCGGCAATATCTCAAAAACGCTACCACCTTTTGAAATGAAATTTTCACAGGTTAGTTTTATGGTATATATCTACAACTACGAAGAATTGAAACAAACAGTGGGTTCCAATTACCAAACGTATACAATCCCTTTAAAACAAGTTACTAAACTTACCATTATATTCTTGATATGTTCCATATGCAAACAGGTTCAGTGCAGATACGTATGACTTATTGGGACCAGTAGAAAGCTGGAAAAAAATATAGTGGTTAATCATTAAATTTCAAAGATGGAATTCCGGGCCAGCACTTTTTACGTCACATTCTACTTGCACATCAACAAAAACCCAATCCAATGTAGGCAGCTCACCTCTTGAACATTTGGCATTTCTAAGAGTTCTCCAAACACATACACTCCAGGTGCTTCAATGACCTGCTTGATGAGTCCCACTACAGCCGCGCCCTTCGTTGATTTAGCCAGCAGCAGGAATTGTTCCAGGGGCTGGTGGGTGGCACTCACCTGAGAGGCGGTGGGGGTAGGGAGCTCCATTCTGTCAAAGTTTGCTGTTGAATAATAAATGTGTAAGGATGTCTTTCATGAATAGATGCGAAGTATAAATAAATGGTTAAAACTAAATTGTACTTTTGTAATTTAAGGGTGACAGACTCCAATCTCACAAACATCTCTTGCTTGTGAATCTCATCCACCTTTGATGTCAATACAATAGTCATGCAGATTGCAAAGCTGCCAATATTTGCATATCTTGCAATCATTTTTTACAAGATATCTAGAATTACATTCAACATAACATAACACTAACACTTAAGTAACAGTAACACTAACAGGGGGAAAGTTTCAGAGAGATTTTCAAATTTGTTAATCGGAACATGGAAAGATCTTGAAGATTTATTTCCAGGGAACTTTCTGCAAAATCAGGGAGAGCTGGTAGCTCTGCACTGCAGTACTATTTTAACCTGGTGGGAGATGACAAGCATTATAATTTCTACCATTACCAGACACAAGACACCTGGACACACACATCAATTGTCATTAAATAATAATGTTGTAATGATAGTGATACAACAAAAAATTGCATAATTGTTTAGTTTTTTGCGGAGTATTTTGTAATTAATTAAGGAAAAAGTGATATTGAACTTGAAATAACATCAGTAAAACTATCAACAGAACCGAGTAGATGATCATAAACAATGTCCCAATGTATAAAAAAAATACCTTCCTCTACTAAACACATGCCAAAACAAATTTTATCATGAAATAGATGCAGTGTCAGGTATGCAGTAGTTGTGTTCATTGCGTTGGCATAATGATTAATTGCATTGTCACGCTTGCCTTTCTTGACTTTTTTCGACACGAAAACCATTCTGCTTATATAACACCGTGTAATTAAAATGTTCACCTGATTCTTTTGTTTACACTTTACTTCTTCAAGTTTGGTAAAATAACGAATGCAACCTTCATTACGATAACTGAATCATCATACCTTTTTGAAGTCCAAGGACGTTTCTGCCTTTTTGACCCTACTCTCTACTTGTTGTCTGAACAGTCGTCTGGTCCTCCTCCTCGCATGCATGGCACGTAGCGATCTAATGGGGGCGCTGTTGATGTTTAACAGTAAAAATATTTAAAGGGCTTATGAAAAACAGAAATATAATTAAATTTAATGATCATTTTGTAGTAATTACTATTAAAAGACACAATGATATGCCTCTTTCATAATGTTTAATCTCACTGCAAAATACCTTTTGAAAATGCCAAGCATACAACATTGATAGTATTTTCTTTAAAAGAAAAAACATTCCTCTGCAAAATGCATCAGCTCTGATGGATGTCTGTCTCCAATTTTTTTTTCTTCTTAATTAATTTCACCCATCGTCGCTTGAAACTTGATTCTTTTGACAATTTTTTGTTTCTGCCAAAAGTTATCAAGACAAGTTTATCTAATGCCAAATTATAACAAACATGCAAAAAGATTGTGTTATTCCTTAGACTTTAACCCCAAAACCAATTACTCCATGCCTACAAAATATTTAAAACAAATTAAACAAACTGTTTGTTTAGCTCGCCCTTTAAAATTAAAATACAGGCTGCTAAAAATAGAATTTAACAGTGTCTGGCTTCTGCCGCGTTTGAGTGGCACATTAGTGAGTGGTACCCATTGAGAAATTGATAGTGTACCAGACTCTGACATGGCAAGCACACGAGGGTTGGTTATGAAACCGATGAAAGAAAATCCGCGCGAAACGTTTCGTGTGTATTTTAATAGCTGGAAAAGGACTGGAGAGGTGAGTGTGAAGATTTTGTAGAAAATTTGTGCTAAGTTAGCTGAAATTTGCCAATTGTTATTGCATAGGGTTTTACTTTACAAATTATGCTTTATAAGTGGAATGACATGTGATTTTTACTTTAAAATACAGCCTTTTAGGCCTACTGTCTGGGGAGTCAAGGCCAAACAAACTCACGGTACGGAAATCTTCTTGTCGTCTGGCAGTACTCGGTCATTTTGGCATTTAATTTGACGTCGTGGTCAAGTTAGTAAAAAAAGTTGTAGTGAGAAGTAGCAGCTAAAATTCTGTATCAGACTGCCACTACCTTTATCAGGACATATCAATATTTTGTTTAAAGGAAAACAAATTCCAATATCTAATTTTTAAAAAAATATTTTAAAATAAAATGGTGGAGTCGGATACGGAAATTTTCCCGGTTGTTGAAATGCAAAT
This sequence comes from Plazaster borealis, assembly GCA_021014325.1. Taxonomy (NCBI): domain Eukaryota; kingdom Metazoa; phylum Echinodermata; class Asteroidea; order Forcipulatida; family Labidiasteridae; genus Plazaster; species Plazaster borealis. The sequence continues at coordinate 3,004,150 of CM037466.1, forward strand.
AAACCTAATAATGTAACTAACCATGCCAGAAAGACTCGGGTAAACCCCTTCTCGTAATTAAGGAGTTTACCTCGGTGTTGCTGTTTCTGTTAAGTAAGTGTACAGTTTACAATTCAACTCTTCCCTTACGTCTTACGTCACATGCATTACCATTTACACACACAGGACCATGGGTTTATGTCCCAATTTGAAGGAAGAAGCAGTAATAATGGTTAAGTGTCTTGCTTAAGTTTAGGACACAAGTGTCAAGACGGAGACTTGAACCAAGGAGGAAGGAAGAACCCACACTCTACTGATGCTGACAGTTTGAGTCGGTTGCGCTTGCGCTCGGCCACAATACGCCAACTTGGAATTTGATATTATAGGGCTACGTATGCGCATATAATTGCATATATATTCTTAGTCTAATTAAATTATTGTTTACAGAAAGAACGATTGGGGAAAAAAGTTATAAGTAGCTTAAAGTGTGTATGTTGGATCATGGATACAGCATTTTTGCAATACAGTTTTTGTGAAACTTTTGAGGCCGCCCGTACTAAATGCAGGCCTGGAATTTCATCTCTGAGAGGGCAAGGCCATTTTTATTTTGCAGAGGGCACTTGATTTATCAGAAAAGTCTTTTAAGCATGTTAAGTCTATGGGAAACTTTTGAAGTACCACGGAGGCCAACACCAGGACAACAGATGTCATGGCCTCCGTGCAATTCCAGGCAAGGTTTTAGCCAGGATTTGGTAAAAGGTGTCAAAATTTGCTGGAAATTTAAAAACTGGGTGTCCAAATTGTTCACTTTACAATACTTTAACATACAAATGAAAGATAAAACAGGGAGTCCAAATGTAAAACAGGGTCTCCAAAATACACCCAGACACCCCTCTGGCTAACACTATGATTCCAGGCATGTACATGTAAATAATGGTCTATGTTTGCACACAAAAGAAAGGTCTAAATGTATGACAAGCGATTCATTTGATTTTGTTTTCAATTTCAGTATCGAGACTCGATTTATTCCACCCAAGAATCCTGAGCACGGATCTTGCTCCCAGACCTGACCAACCAGATGGCAGCAGTAGCGTTGCCTTCAACTGATGTCTCCCCAAACAAACCAATCCAAGAGGCAGATCATCCACAAGACGTTGCCCAACAGAGATCCCAAATAACAGGTCTGTATCCAGTGTGAACGCTCTGTACACACATTAACAAATTAAATAATTAAATTGATTGATTGATTGATTGATTGATTAATAGCTAATTAATATTTCCATTTTCAGATAAATCACATGTCAAATCTGACTCTTGTGTACATCTAGTCTGGAAAGCTACTGTGGGTCACCTAAATCATAGAGCAAGGACTTGCTCTATGCCTAAATATACTACTTTACTAAATGTAGCGTGGGCAGACTTCTGTTCTCCTTCCAAAGTTTCTTGTTCTTTTTTTCATTTGAACCACAGATCTCTGCATGTAAGTTACAGGGTTTGCCCTTAACTTTTTCAGTAGCTGGCCAGCAGGACCAGTTAATTTGTAATTTCAGTAGTCCACCAGCTTTTTCACTGGTCCACATTTTTTACGGTTTTCTTTCACCATTGTCATTTTGTAGAATACCCAAGTTTGAAGCTTACAATCAGTGCAGTCAGTAGCTTACACGTATCTTTTTTGGAAGCAATGTCCTAGCCAACAGGACCACTTGGACAGAATTTTGAGTGGTCCTCATAAGTTATAACTGGCATTTGGCCAGCAGACCACTGTTAAGGTACAATGCTGAGTTAACTAATCTTGTTTTGTTGCTGATGCCGTTGAGTTTTGAGCGACTCACAATTTTAGAAATGCCTGCAGAGCTGCCTGAAGGAGTCTGAATTAATCTGTGTATTATATTTTGTACAATACAGAAATTACTCAACATAAATCGACCCCAAGCACAGACACCGAGATGGCAGCCACAGGCAGTGAGGGTGCAGGTCCGAGCAGCAGAGCCCCAGATAGTCCTAACGTTTCAGACGAATCGGACACAGCTAACGATCTAGGCTGTGTGCCGCTTGATGGATTGATTACAGAGAGCATGCTGGATGAAGAAAAAGAACTTAATCGCAAGAGCAAGGAGGAGGAGAAGAGATTGCAAAAAGAGGTACGTGACATGGAGGATAGAGTTGGTGTAGCTTCACTTTTTCTCAGTTTGATTTTACTGCTGTTGGTGAAGGCAATGATGGTAAAACTAATCAGCCATTTGCGAGTTGGATTTCAATGACAGGGCATAAATCCACAGGGCTAGTAGCTCTAGATTTTTCTTTACAAGACTACAATCAAACTAAGAAAAGAAAACTTTATACACTCTTTAAGAAACTGGGTTTTTTGTTACGAGCACTAAGAGAAGGATCTATGGATTAAGAATATTATATATATTATATTAAATAATATTTTTATGGTCCAGTAATCCATCCTTTCATACTATACATCCTTTGTCCTCACCACTTTACTCCTATTGGTTCATAGCCACCAATTGTTTCTGAAATAGAAACTTTGATTGGCTATAATTTTCCCGCTTCTTTCTGGATCCTTCCCTTAATCCCTTTCCCCTCTCTTTTTCTATAAATGGATATGTATTTGTTTGTACTTGTTTTATGCCTCTGAAGAAGGTCCGGTCTGGATCGAAAGCTAAGGCCATCTACCCTACTTATTATATTATATTAAATATTATATTTTTAAAAGGAAATTAAGTTGTTAATAAGATGTTGTTTATGAATGGACAGTCGATCACAGCATGGCAGAAAGAACAAGAAGAGCATAGATACAGTAGGCTCCAGCATCTCCTAGAAAAAAGCAGCATCTACTCTTGTTTCCTCCTGAACAAGATGGAGGAGCAGCAGAAGAAAGAGAAACTGAGACAGGAGAAGAGAGCCAAAAAGATGAAGAGCAAACAGGAAGTCGAAGTCAAGAAAGAGGCCGGGTCTAGCAGCAAGAACAAGGAAGAGGAAAAGGAAAATAAAAAAACCAAGGTAAGAAACCACGACTACCTATACTGACTACCACGACTGTCCTTTTTTTTTAATACTAAACCGCCCTCTATTGAAATTTGCCTGATGATATGCGCGCAATTCTTGTTTTGCATAAATTTGGTTAAGGTGTGACGTCAACCGTCTCATAATTCAAAGGCAATCTGACCCATAATGTCACTCCTTCTTCAAATTTACACATAGAAAATATACAATAGGTTATTTATAATTGGTACATGTAGAATGTGTAAAAGTGCCTCATAAACACCTATTTTTATTAAATGCCTGGAGGATTTTTTTTTCTGGTTTATTTCACTTTTAGTAGCTAGTTTATGGTCTACTCAAATTGGCGCTCTACCAACTGAGCTAACAAGCTCTTATGGCTTCTGACTGGCACCCCCGAACAAAGATATTGACAAAATAGGGAGACTGCCAACATAGGGCTAGATAGCTCAGTTTGTAGAGCACCGGCACGTTAAAACGGAGGTCGATGGTTCAAGTCCCGTTTCAGACAATGTTTCTTTGTTCAACCCCAAATCATGAAATATCTTATTTACAGATGACATGTAGAAGTCCAGAGAGTGGACCAGTGACACGGAGAAGTGGCCGTAACTCGAAGCAAGAAAAAACCAGCCAAGAAGTGCCAGGTAGGAAAAGAGTCGCTTGTTGCCTATTTGCATTATATATAGCCTCAAGCAAAATCCAGAGGTTTCATGTATGTGCCAATCAATTTTGAAACAACAGACAAAACAAGCCGTAAATTAAGTGAAATTTGGGCTGCAGTGTCAGTGTTAATTAGTTTTGGATGTCTGGACAGTTTTAGTTTAGTGTTGATGTTATTTTTTATTTTTTCCAACATTAAAGAGGAGCTCCATAGGTAAAATTTAATTTTATGATGCACTTATTGTCCAATAGATAGAGTCCTCATGGAAGTGGAAAGAAAATAACAAGTCTCCAACCTCACATTAAAATGGTGTAAAATGCCATTTTATTTTAAACAAGCGAAATTTGAGACATGACAACATTGGATATCAAGAATAAATGGGTCTGTACATATCAAGGAGGAATTTTTCATCAGTCAAAAGGTCAAATTTAACGCCATATTGATTGAATATCATGGAAAGTCAGGAATGAATAACAAATTCAAGAACAAAAATGTACAGAACATTATATTTGAAATGTGATGTCATTGGATAATGTTGGATGTTGACAAATTTCATACTGAAAGGGTATCAAATTTAGTGGCATTTTACACCGTTTTAAGGTGAGGTTCTCTCCACTTTCACAGTTTCAGGAAGACTCTATCTATTGGAAAATGAGTTCACCACAAAATTGAATTTTAAGTTGGAGCACCTCTTTAAGTTGACAACTAGTCTCAGGAATTCTTCCTTGTTGCAATAATTTCTCTGATGTTCATTTCTGTAATAGGAATGTCAGATAGTCAGGACCAAGATACCCACTTGACCACTGGAAGTGAAGTATCTTCTGAAAGTGTAAAACAAACTTCCTCCCCTGTTAAGGGAAAAATAAATCAAACCCAAGTTAGCCTAGGAGGAGCTTCTGCTTGTCAGAACCAAAATAGACAATCACAGTCTCACTCAGATGAGACCAGCCTGGATGAGACTCGGCGCAGTCCTAATAAGTCCTCTAGCAAGACGTGCAAAGAGTCTCAAGAAGTTAGCGTTAATGAGAGATCTACTGTAGGGAAAGACCAATGTAGTGGTAGGGCAAGGAAGTCTAGCAGTCTCAATCCTGAGATAAAACTTTCACAAGAGGAGTCAGTGGCTGATTCAGGCTCTTCAGAATCAAAAGTCAAGAAGGCTACGAGGAGCAACTCGGCTAACACCTGTAGTAGAGCAAGGACTGGAAGCCCTGAGGACAGTACAAAGGGCACAGAAAGTTCAAAGAGTATAGATACACCCGTAGGGAAAGATACTCCTGTAAAATCGCCAACTAAACAGGGAATAGATAAGACACAAGTTACAAGTTCAAGAGTAGGGAAGGCTAAGCAGCCATATGTAGGAACAGAAAACCAGGAAGTTACTGAAGTCGAAACACAAGTAGGTATTGTACGTCCGAAGAACGGCACTGGGGAAAGTAGAGAACCTAGCCCAGAGGGGAAGCATAGAATAGACAGGAAGAAAACTGATACTGCTTGTGGATCACCAGGGAGAAGTAAATTAAACTTGCCTAAGAAAGTAGAAACAAGTCCATGTAGATCACCTCTAGTGCAGGATGGTGCTCTTTTAGGTCAGGAGGAGGGCAGTCCACAAGTAGGAAATAGGTCAACAAGCAACTTGTCAGAATCTAACCTCGTAGGTAAGGAGTGTTTCTCATGTTTTTTGAGCTCAGTTATTTAGGAATATGCATAGAATTACGACCGTACTCCAGTTCTAGCTACAGGCTCTTCTCTTGACATCGGGCAGGCTTGTATCCCTGTAATTTGTTCATATTTTAATGATAGATGAGTGTCTACTGCTTTTCAAGTTGTGGTTCAAAGGTGTTACTTGATACAGAACTAAGGGGTTAGGCTAAGGTTAGGGCCACCATTTGGATCTCCAGGGGACCAAAAATGAGCTGTTGCATGCATAATCTCAGGGTCTTTCTCAATACAAAGTATTTGCTCAAAATTTACACTGGACAGCAGGTCCGATGCCGGTGATTTCAGTTTCGGGCCCGTAAACTGGTCCGGTGGTCTTGTGTTTTTCAATTGAATAATAATACTCATGCATGTGACAAAAAGAGATAAATCTTCCGGTAGTGCTTTTTCAAAGAATAAACAGCTTTAAAGATAAAAACTGTGTAGAAAGTCTTGTAAAAAGAATTCTGGTCTAGTGTGTATGTTGAGCAACCACTTTTGTGGACTTATGGATTTCCCCCCAAATTCAAGCCCTGAAGACTCATAGTTTGTAACATTTTTGTACTTTAGAAAATACTGAAGAGCAACCTAAAACCAAAGGGCGCAAAAGAAGAAGAGAAGAAACCTACAGTATCGCGGACTACATCGACAAATCGGTAAGAGTAGAAAAGCACTCCGCACTAATGCTAAAAATAGAAGCTCAGTACCCGGATCTCGGACAACGTGTCAAAATTCCCCAACTTATACGCACGTACATGTCCAAGCTTTTCGTTTACATTTTGAACTATTGAATCATTCTATCACCACCACTTTTCAGACTTTGACATCCAAGAAAGTTAAAGAAGAGACGGAGGAAACAGAAAAGAAGAAGTGCAAGGAAGAGAGTTCATCAACGATGAAAGAGAAAAACTCTCAGGAAACGAGCAGTGATGCATCTCAAGAAACCCTCTCATCATCTGACGAGGGCAAACCACAAGAGGTGAGTTGACGAAGCTGATGTTAATATTATTTTATTATTGTTATTATATATTTCTGGTAATGAAACCAAGGATGCCTCATAAGTGAACTTATGCAAGGGGTCAATAGACCACTTGCACTGATAACACAAGCGGCTCATCTTCACCTCTCCTGAGAGTGCCAGACCCAAATGATGTCAAATGCGTTTAGGTCTCTATGTAGGTTTTGGGGATCAGGTTGACTCGGTGGTTTCTTTCCCTGCCGGTCACCTATGTGGACTCAGTCCCTGGGTTTTCAGTCCCTATCTTATGTGGGTTTTTCCCCATTTGGGGTTTTCCTCCCACATCTAAAACTGAACATTTCTTCATTATCTCCTATCCATCCTGTTATTGGCACTAATTGCAGTGTTGGATGTGTAATGAAACAAAAGATACCACATTATAAACTGATCAATTGAAATTTGTTCTTTTACCTTTGTATTTAAAGGCCGCCACATTGCCATCGGCAGCCAAAACAGAGGAGGAGTTTGTGGACACCTTCAGTCGAACCGTTAATGGGGAGAAAATCTCTGATTTACAGCCGGATCTCTTCACTGGCGGCAGACTCAGGAAATACCAACTGGAAGGTATCGAGTGGCTCAAGGTAGGGCACACTTTATTCTGTTTGTAAGTGTGACGTAATAGACTGTGCAAGCCTTGCGCGTATTTGAACATTGGGACCCGTTAAAGAGCGCAAGTTTGTTTCCTTCACTTGGGACTTAGGTGGTCAAAAAAATGGTCAAATACGCACAAGACTTGCATTGGAACGTGTCAATTCGGTCCATCTCATCTACTAAAAAAATTTTTAAAATGTCAAAAATCAAATTCGGTCCAAAACCTTTTCTTTAACCCTCTTGTTTGAGTGGAAATAGGTAAAAATCTTGCAGCCGTTTGCAGCCACTATGGTCTCTAAAGGGTTAAAGGATTTCTATATATTTCCTGTCAGGTGTTGTATGAGAATGGCGTGAATGGTATTCTTGGTGATGAAATGGGACTAGGGAAGACGGTGCAGTGTATCGGTCTGTTTGCTCACATCATCAAGATGGGAGTACCTGGTCCGTTCCTCGTGGTTGCCCCACTCTCAACACTCTCCAACTGGATGTCGGAGTTTGAACGGTTTACACCATCGGTAAGTTTGAGAAGTGGGAAGGGGTGAAGCTCAAGGGACCAATCATTTAATAGATGTTAATATTGCATCAGGGATAAAGTTTATTATTTGTTTTTTTACCCTTACACCGATTTTTTGCCCGACCGATTTCCTACCTTCCGCCCAGGTAATAGTTAAGAAGCTGGACAGTTCTTTTCAGAACTTGGTAGTCTCCCGAATTCCGAAAATCTACTCTGCGGCAGTAGAATAGTCTCCCGAATTCCGAAACCTACTCCGTGGCAGTAGAATACATAGCAAGACAAGTTCTCAAAGAACAAAAATCTACACAGCAAAGTAGATACACACATGGTGTTACAGCAAGCCAACGCATTGATACCCCACCATGCAATGCCTAAAATCCTATATCCCAACTCTAATTTAGCAGGTAACCACTAAATTCAAAACTCTGTTCTCATTCAGCAGTTTCATCTTTCTCTTATCACAGATTGAGGTGATTCTCTACCACGGTCATCCTGATGAAAGAGAGAAAAAGCGGCGCATGATTCGGAAGAAGTTTGGAGAATTCAAGACCCAGCCGGTAGTTGTGACATCGTATGAGATTGTCATGATAGACAGAAAGCATCTTGCCAATCATCTCTGGAAGTACATCATCGTTGATGAGGGACACAGGATTAAGAATCTCAACTGCAGGCTCATCAGGTCTGTTCACAAAATTGGAATCTTGTTTTAGTTACTTTTTAGCTAAGTATTGAAGGTTAATGGGTTTTATTTTTATCTATGTCTTTATTTCCCGTTCAAAGCAGGAAGTAATAATGGTTAATTGTCTTGCTTATAAGGACGCAATAGACCGTGCAAGTCTCACGCATATTAGAACATTTTTGGGACCACTTTGGTCCCAAGTACATTACGTTAGCGCGTGAAGGAAATAAACTCGCGCTCTTTAATTGGTCCCAATGTTCAAATACGAGCGAGACTTGCACAGTCTATAATACAGGCATGTGAGACCTCCGCGTTTACGCGGAAACCCATGTTTTTTATTTTCCCATTTCACATTTTTCTTGCGGGCTCCGCTTTTTTCCCGTCTCCGCTGTGAGTGGCCAACCTGCATTTTTTTTTGTTTTTACCTCCAACATTGAGCAGCAAGTAACACTCACACAGAGAAGGGGAAACTGCTATCAGGAAGCACTTCAATTGCGATTTGATTTTGACACGTGAGTCGGGGGCTAGACCCGGTAAAATGCTCCGCGTAAGTCTTTGATTAAAGCCGTTGCTGTTCATTTTTCAGTAAGCCCGATGTCCCATTATACTTATCCATGTCGTCGTCCCGTTCCACCAAGAGAGGGCGCTTTACTAAAAAATGTATTAAAAAGCCAACACCTTGAGCCAAGACTAGGCGCACACAGTCTTTCACGTGTGTGTGGTACCTGAATGTAGCGCTGGCCCAAAATCCGGACACGTACAAATACCGCTGGCCCAGAATCCGGTCATGTACAAATAGCACTGGCCCAAAATCCGGACACGGTCAAAACAAGTTTTCCTGGTTTTTTTGCATGACCCGTTCACATGTCTGATAATAATGACATCTTCTACAGCGCCATTTTCTACAAAAGTGCTCATGAATGGGGATGCTCAAGGGCACAAGTGTCATGATCGGAATTCAAACCCACACCCTGATGACTCGGCAACCAGAGTCCGGTGAACTAAACCGCTTGGCCACGACACGCCACAAATAAATAAGTTTCCTCTAATAACTATCCTGCAGAGAACTCAAGATGTACCACTCGGCAAACCGACTACTTCTCACAGGAACCCCACTACAGAACAACCTGGCTGAGCTGTGGTCAATGCTTAACTTCCTTCTTCCAGAGGTCTTTGATGATCTCAAGACGTAAGTCTCTATGTGCTTAGCGTAGCCTGTGTATAGTAATTTTTGTGGGTTTTTTTTGTTTCTCTTCCTGTCTCGTGAATTAAGAAAGGTGACAACAATTTCAATTGATGATTGAAGTTAAAAGTTATGCAGTCTGCAAAGTGACAAGAATGAAGCTCGGCTTTCAAAGAAGTGCGCGATGATTTCAGCTATATATTAAAATGTTGGGGTAAACAAAGAAAATTGATATTGACAATATAGGGAGACCGCCAACATTAGGGCTAGATAGCTTAGTTGGTAGAGCACCGGCACGTTAATCCAAAGGTCCCAGGTTCAAGTTCTTCCTCAGTCAATATCTCTTTGTTCAACCCTAAATTGAATTAAAATTTACACATCTTGGGTTATTAATTGAAATTTTACCCAATCTCAATCTTTAAAGACGGAAACCATTCTTATTTTGTAGGATCGGGGCCAATTTCATAGAGCTGCTTAAGCAGAAAATATTGCTTAATAATTTTCTTCTAAGCAGAACTGAGCAGAATACCAGTCACAAATTGTACATGTGGCATGGTAGTTTGGCTGATAACCTTATTCTGGTAAGCATAATTTTGTTGTGCTTAGCTACTTTTTGTGCTGAAGCAGCTTTATGAAATTGGGCCCAGATCAAATTTCATTGGGGTTTTTTTTCTTTCGCCATGCAGTTTTGAATCATGGTTTGATTTCTCCACGCTGGCGAAGGAAGGTGGAGATGAAGCCATCGTTGCCAAAGAGCGAGAACAGCACATCGTCTCAATGCTCCACCAGATTCTAACTCCGTTTCTCCTGCGTCGTCTCAAGTCAGACGTTGAGCTCAACATTCCTCCCAAGAGGGAGATCCTCGTCCAGGCGCCGTTGACCTCCCTACAGGAGGAGCTGTACAAATCCCTCGTGGACAAGACCATTCTGCAGAAGATGCAGGAGAAACACCAACAGCCGGGGGAGGGGGAGAAGGAGGAAGAGATTGAGACGAGCGAGAGAGTCAAAAGAAAGTGCCGAGCTGAGGTGGATTATGCCTTGATGGGAGAGTCTGGATCATCAGATGACGGTGACATTGAGGACTGGGTTCAGAAACTCTCTGATAACGCTGAACGCTGCCAAAAGTAAGCCATTCAACCAACTACTTTAACCCCCCTTTCTTTCTCACCATTAACCCATGTGCGAGTTAGATTTGAATAATGTCTGGTACAGTGACTTGCTTAGTCACAATTTACCCCTTAAATTTGAATTCCTCGGACTATAGAGACAGTTGCTATGTCTCATGGTTCGGGGCCTTCTTTTGCTTAGTTACGTAAGAGACGGCAAGCACCGATACACAATTCTGAATGAATGTGTATGGCACAATGGTACAAGGGTTTGCTCATCTGGAGGTTGCTATGCAAAGGCTTGCCCCGAGCCATTGACATAGCAACTGTCTCTATAGTCTGAAATTCTGGTATCGATGCAGGTATTAATGTGATTTCTTCCTGTAAATTGTAGAGCTGCAAAGAAGGCTCCTAAAGAGATCCCCAAAGACGTTGAGTTGAACATCAAGATCAAGAATATCATGAGTCAACTACGCAAATGTTGCAACCATCCGTACCTCTTGGAGTATCCACTGGACCCTGAAACGCAGGAGTACCGGGTGGATGAAGAAGTGGTCTCCTCGTCGGGGAAGTTCCTGGTCTTAGACAGGCTGTTACCCGCTCTTAAGAAACGTGATCATAAGGTACATTCGAGGGCCTTTGATCTGTCTGTCAAGAGTTTTGATTCTGAATTTTCTGAAGAGGGGCTCCCAGGTCAAATTAAGTTTTGTGATGCACTCATTTTCTAACAGATGGAGTCCGCAAGAAAGTGAGGAAAATTTTACGACTCGCGTTAAAATGATGTTAAAATGTCATTTTATTTGATACTCTTTTCAGAGTGAAATTTGAAACATGTCGTCATCGGACGTCAACAAAATGGCTTTGTATATTCCAAAGAGGAATTGTTGCACCAGTCAAAAGGTTAAATTCAATGCCACTTTGATTGAATATCATCAAAATTCAGGAATGAGCTAAAAGTTATCTGCACACAAAAAATGTGTGGTCATCAAATGTTTTTAGATTTTGACAAAATTTACACTTGAAGGGTATCGAACACAGTGGCATTTTGCACCATTTAATCTGAGGTTAGAGACATGTAATTGTTTTTTCTCCATTTTCATCAGGGCTCTATCAATTGGAAAATGAGTGCATCATAAAAGTGAATTTGACCTTGGAGCCCCTCTTTAATATAATTTGCGATAAAGCATAATAAGAAGTGTTATTATTCTGCTGCCTAATAGACCTTGCAGAAGAATGGAAAACCATTGTGTCTCTGCTCAACTGTCGGAAATACAATACCCAGTTAAGCACTTAAAGCAATGCAGTAAACAAACCATTACGTAAGAAATTACTATAAATAAATGGTAAACTTACGGGTACAACCACATGTAAATCTCTTTGTGGGAGTGTTGGCTCTAAAAAGAGCCGGTGTGGTCTCGACGTTTCGAACAGTATACTCTCTCGTCTCCCAGCGAGACCACACTGGCTCTTTTCAGAGCTAGCACTCCCACAAAGAGATTTACACATGGTTGTACCCGTAAGTTTACTATTTATTTATAGTTATTTCTTATTTCTCCACACCATGCAAAGCTTCAAACAACACAAACCATGACGTCATCAGTACAGGGGTCTTTTAATACTGTGCTCATGTGGTTTCTGTTTTTCTCCGACAGGTCTTGCTGTTTTCACAGATGACTCGTATGTTAGACATTTTAGAGGACTATTGTTACCTACGCAGTTATAACTACTGCAGACTAGATGGCTCAACAAGCTTAACTGACAGGCAAGACCAGGTAAGTGTACACAAGAAACCATTTGATGTCGGATGATGTCCGATTATACAAATATTTTCCAAAGTGAATAAAGGTGGACGTTTATTTATGTCTCGGGAACAGTTTCAGAATGTTCCATAACTTCTCGAAAGAGAACGAAAGATCCAGGTACATTTTATGAGAACATTTTGTTGTATTTACACTGTTAAAGGAACATTACAGAATTGGTTTTTGCTAACAAACCAGTTGCTGGCAGCGTAAGCACTTTATATAATCCACCATATACATAAACTGACAAACCTGTAGAAGTTTGAGATCGATCGGCCATCTGGGTCACGAGAAAATAGTGAAAAACCGATTACACATTTGCATGTGTTAAACAATGCATGAATAAAACGCTCATGAGTGATAAACTCCAATCGGAAATTAGTTTTATTTATTTCTCATCAAATATGGCATTTCAGACAGAAATATTTCATGGGATGTTTTCTACTATCATCATCGATAGACCGTGTAAGTTTTACGTAAATCTGTGATCTTAAAGAAAATGTTAATTACCAGTTCTGTAACGTTCCTTTAAGTCAGGAGTTTCATCGTATCATCAAGATTCTCAACAACAACAAATTATTTGGGTAGTTCCGGAAAGTTTTTTCAGAATTTGTTTGCACTTTCTTGGAGGTGACTAAACCAAAAATCTAAATTGTCTAATGATTGATTTTATTTTGTGATTCTGTAGATCAGTGACTTCAACAAAAACCAAGATAAGTTTCTTTTCTTGCTGAGTACCAGGGCTGGAGGACTTGGCATCAACCTCACAGCAGCTGACACTGTTATCATCTTTGATAGTGATTGGGTAAGTGTAAAGGATTGTAGTGGTGTGACTGGATCAACGCGCACAAGCAAAACAATCCCTGCTAACCTGTGATTTACTCCTAAAACTAATGACCATTTCATTTATTTCACTTATTAATTCTGGTTGTGAAGCCAAGGACTCTCAGAAAAGCGAACTTAATCACTATACTAGCCAAGAACCCCATGGAGAGAAGACAAAGAAGGAAGTTTCAGGTTTAGATGTGGGAGGAATACCCCAGAGAAATACTCCAGGGAAAACCCACGTAATTAGGTAGGGACTAAAAACCCAATCCACATAGTGCCCCCGGTGGGATTCGAACCGAAGGTCCCAGAGGCGGAAGGCGAGGAAAGATACCCCTACGCCAACCCAACCGCCCAAAAAAACATAAAAACTCACTTGGTGAAGAGCAATGGAGAGCTTTTGGAACCATAAAACATTGAATTTGAAAAAGACTTCAGGCATGAAGTCTTTCTCAGGCATCCGAAAGCACACAATTCTGTGCAACAAGGGTGTTTTTTTCTTTCATTATTGACTTGCAACTTCGATGACCAATTGAGCCCAAATGTTCACAGGTTTGTTATTTTATGCATATGTTGGGATACACCAAGTGAGGATACTGGTCTTTGACAATTACCAAGAGTATACCTTGCCTTTAAGCATGACGTAAGCAGGGAATTCCCTGCTTCCATAAGCGCTGATTCTTTGCTTTACGGTAAGCAGAGCAATGAAATCGGGCCTAGGTCATTTTATTGGAGAGATTTGTATTTTTAAGTTCAGATAAATTGTTTTATTGTTATATATTTGTATTGTACCGTATAGCCAAACACACTTTGACCTCTGACTTTCAACTTTTAATTTTAAGGTATTTTGTTGTGCTATAATATTGTGTACTGCTACTGTATTATAAGAAATAAATTAGTTGCAGGAGATATATCTTTTATATTCTATATCTTCTATGGTCAAAGAGCCTTCAATTCCATTGCACCTTCATTATGGACTGACTTACCAGTTTATATTCGCCAAGTTGACTCTCTTCTGATTTTCAAGAGACTTTTAAAGACTCACTTGTTTGAATCTACTTTTTTGTAACAAATTGCTTCATATATTTTATTGTTTTTATGTTTTGTGTTGCGTATAAAGGCTCCTGCATTATGTGCTTTATAAATGTTGTGTATTATTATTGTTATATTTGAGATGTCACATTGTGCATTTTGTTGTTTTGTGGATGCTCGTCCTCTTTCAGTCGAGGGTCGTTCCTCCTTCCTCCCCTCTCCTATGATTGGGGGTAGACGACTTCATTTGTTGCAACACACCACATGATCATAAAATGTCCTTTGTAAAGTTTAAGCTATAACCAAAATGAAGTTTGGGGAAGTCAGCTTTGAACTTGTGTATTCATTGACTGCAGTCATAGAATTGTTTCTAGAATTGTTATTTGAAAAAATTGTTTTTTCAAGGTAGTAATTTACAGCTTTAAAATACATGACATTTATTTTCACAAACTTATACTAGGCACTACTAGGATTAACAAGGGGGAAAAGTCTCCCTTATTTATATTTTTAATGATCTAAATATAGTTTGTATGACATACCTGTAGTCTGTTAAAACCTCAAAACTAAGATTTTTTGGGGGTACTTTACTGGCAGACCTGCAAGGCTGTTGTGTTAGTTTTAGTCCATTTATTTGTTGTCCTTCGTCTATTTGTTTTAAAGTTTCTACTTAAATTTCTTTTTTGAGTACAAGGGATTGAGACCTATTATAATATTTTGTTTTTGGACCTTATTGGTTCACCTAATTGTTTTTCTCTGTCTCAATGCAAATGCATGTCTTTGGGGACCATTGCCTACAAGCTCTGCTTCTAAAATGGATCCCTCTGCGGTATCATGTTTGTTTTCATCTAGTTCTTGATATCTATACTGTGAAGTTGTATTCTTTAAACTGATCGCTCTTGAGTGAATTTATTTTGATACTGTGGAAAATAAATGACCCTTGAACCTTGAAACCTTTGAAATAACATTCTTTAAAATGAAATCTTCTCCACCTGTAGAATCCTCAGAGTGACCTTCAAGCCCAGGACCGCTGCCACCGTATCGGTCAGACTAAGCCAGTGGTCATCTACCGCCTGGTCACGTCTAACACTATCGACCAGAGGATTGTTGAGAGGGCGGCTGCCAAACGTCGGCTGGAGAAGATGGTCATCCATCAAGGTGAGTCTGAAGGGGCCTCAAATTCATTGCAGGGGTGTAGTTCAAACCCTGGAAAACCCATGATCAGGAAAGTGAGATCCCAGATTGTTTAGCTGAATTTTGGTTGATCCAACCTTTTCTTCTCCCGCAGGCAAATTCAAAGGTGGCAAGACGAACTTGGCCAAAGATTCCAAGTCACTTATCAACCCCAAAGAGCTCCTGGAGCTTCTACGTTCCTGTGACCACAGCAGCTTCGTCAAGAACTGCAACCAGAAAGTCATCAGCGACAAAGACCTGAAGCTCCTACTAGACCGCAGTGATCTCCTGGCAAAGTTCCAGGGGAAGAAAGTACCGACCAAGAAGGGAGGGAAGGGGGTAGCTGACTCGAGCATCTTCAAAGTCTTGTCTGATGATATTGAAGACGAGAAGTTAAGGATACTTTGATGGGGGAAGTAAAGTAACTAGACATAACATTACGAGACCAAATCAAGGGACAATGTCCACACAGTAGCTTGTGCACCCCCGAACAAAGATATTGACAAAATAGGGAGACTGCCAACATTAGGGCTAGCTCAGTTGGTAGAGCGCTGGCTTGTTAATCAGGAGGTCGCAGGTTCACATCCCGCTCTAGTCAATTTATGTTTTGTTTAATCCCAAATTATGCAAGGATTCTGTTTAGTGTCAGAACATCAAACAAAGTTTCAGTGTGTGACAGCCAAGTTGAGTCTGGACAGTTAAGTATATGAGATGGCTAAAGATTGTAGGGTCGTTAGTGCAGTTTGTATGAGTTTCATAAAATTGGTTTTGCATATTTTAGTAAATGGAGTTTATTGATATCGAGTGGTCTCCAAAGTAATTCTTTGGCAAAAGGCACATTATTTTTTTCTAATAATGACATTTATTTGTGGATTTTGATTGATACACATTTTTCATCTAATGACCTTTTGATCATTACGTATATGAAATTGCAATTAATGACCTTATAGCACTGAGCCAAAGATACGTTGTATCTGCCAACATGCCCATCATGTTTTCATAGTATTTATAAATGTTCCTAGTTGTGTATTACTTGAACAAAGGTTTCGTACACGTTTCTTTTATAAGAACACTTTCATTGAATAGAAGTGCTGTTAAAATAGAAAAGTGATCTAGGTTCGATTTCACAAAGAGCTAAGATTGATCTAAACTGTGTATCAATCTTAATTGCTAAGCAAAGTGTGATGTCGCAATACAAATCACCATTGCCAAAGCCATGTGGCGTGTCATGGCCGAGCGGTCTAGTTCACTGGACCAAAGCTCTGGTGTAGTCGGCAGCAGAGTGTGGGTTCGAATCCTGGTCATGACACTTGTGCCCTTCAGCAAGGCACTTAACCATAATTGCTTCGTAAAAAAGTTGGGAAGGTAGTGCATTCTGCTCTACCAGCTAGGCTCCTAGTGGATGATACCCATGCCTACATCCTTACGGACTGTGAAGGGGGTAACCCTGTTTCAGCACCAGGAGTGGGTGGCAACATGCCCCTGGTGGCAGTTGGCCTAAATCAGTTTTAAGTGTAGCCCTCACCTTGAAGTGGCTGTCTGGCCTTGTGATGTTAGGCGATCTCTCATTAAAAATTTAGCCATTTTGACATCTCATCTTAAGATCAATCTTAGTGTTTTGTGAAATCGAGCCCTAGCAACCTAGGGTTCAACTTCAATATCTCACCGAAAAATTATCCTTCCCTAAACTTAAAAAAGAGTGCCTTCAGTAGTTAATGCTTCCTTTCTTATTACCTTTTAATAATATCTAACAACGTTGTCACAACAAAATATTCCAAAGACAAATACCTTTGTATTTGAGAAATACATGACACTGCCAAAAACACAAAATTTTGTAATTTTTTTAGTTTTCGCTATTAACAACAGAAACAACTATTAAAAAGAAATTAGCTGTTTAGCTTAGTAGTTAGTCATTGAAAGATATACCATTTGATTTATGCTTATTCGTTTATTTTTGTATTTATTTCCTTACAGATATAATGTAAACTTTTATAAGATAACATTTATTAAAATTTTGAGGATGGGAGTGGAAAGTAACTATTCAAAGCTTTTTTTTTTTTCCTTTCCTTTCCTTTTAATGTATTCAGGTGTCGAACCTTACTAAAGTAATCACCTTGCCATTTCTTGTCCTTTGGAATGGCACAATCAGTACTGTACACTCTGGGTCGGGTCTTCATTGAATGTATTCTTAAACTATGCAGTAAATATAACAAGTACTATTTTATATGAAATAATTCCCAATCAATTTATATTAATTTTGCCATCCACCTTAAAAAAAACACCAGAAAAAAGCAAAACAAAGGATATTTGTTGTACCCTTTCAGGCCTGGACTACACAGCGACCAGTGCCTCTAATGCCCTGGGCCCAATTTCATAGAGCTGCTTAACGGCCGATTTTGTGCTTACTGAGCGAGTTTCCATTTCATAGCGGTGCTAACCGTAAGCACACGAAAGGCATGCTAACCTTCCGGTGCTTACTGTATGAAAATGAATGACGCAACAATGCAAATCCATGGTGAACGCGCAAGATGGCCGCCTAATTTTCTTGCTAGCCTGTGAAACATGCTTATGAACAAGCAAATTTTTCTGCTATAGTTAGCTGCTATAGTTAGCACGAAAATTTGCTTACCGTTAAGCAGCGCTATGAAACTGGGCTTTGGCCTTGGTGCCCTTCAAAAGTTGAAGATTTTCTAATGGCCTTGCCCTCGCAAAGAAGGAATTCTAGGCCTTCTCTTTCAAAACACCTTTGACACTTACATGAATTTATAAGTAGTTTGTCTTTCAAAATGTACTTTTCATCCTTTGTCAATATTTGTGTCATGTGTTATCTTTGGACAATGTTCCAAATTGTTAATTTCTCAAGTTGTTCATTCCACTTTTCTACATTTTCTTAAAGTGTATTCGTAAGAATGTTGTTAACATATACATAAATGGTGTTTGAAAACTTAACAGTTTGATAACTTACTAGAGAAAACATTTGATTGGTTCTTAAAAGGTTGTTTCTTTTGCTGTGTTTTAAGTCTTCGTTATACTCCACATGCGCAACGTGAAAATACTGAGTTAATTTTTCAGCACATGTATACAAAGATATAAATAATTATACATGTACATTTGACACTTTAAAGTGTATTCAAGTCAGAAAAACACACACTTTGGATATGTTACTACAAACCTTGAAGAAATTTGTCATTTAGAGGGCGGAAGAAGGTATAAGTACACTAGGCAACAGGCCAGGGTATAACAGAAGCACCCAAGTTTCTTGAAAAGGTTGAAAGATTGGACTCTTACAAGTGAAATCAAATACAAGCTCTGGTGTTTCTGATCAGCAGAATGGGGTTCGAGTCCCGGTCGTGACACTTGTGTCCTTCAGCAAGACACTTAACCATTATTGCTTCTGTTCACCCAGGAGGACAAATCAAATACAAGCTCTGGTGTTTCTGATCAGCAGAGTGTGGGTTCGAGTCCCGGTCGTGACACTTGTGTCCTAAAGCAAAACACTTAACCATTATTGCTTCTCTTCACCCAGGAATACAAATCAAATACAAGCTCTGGTGTTTCTGATCAGCAAAGTGTGGGTTTGAGTCCTGTTCATGACACTTGTGTCCTTAAGCAAGACACTTGACCATTATTGCTTCTCTTCACCCAGGAGTACAAATGGGTACCGGCGAGAGCTGGGGAGTAACCTGCGATGGACTGGCATCCTGGGAGGAATAGAAATATTCTCAGTTGTTTAATGCCAAGGAAACTGGATATAAAAACAGGCCTGATGAGCCATAATGGCTCCCGACAGACTTTACTTTACTTTACATCATTGAATGGATTGATATTTAGAAACCTGTGCAAGCTTATCCATGATTTATAATAATACACGTCGATTGGGAAAATACATTTTTAAGAATAATATCAAATTCAAACTCATTGTACAAGACTAAAATATACTTTATTTGGTCTGTGAAAAAAAAAGTCATAATACATTGATAATAATGATGATACATTTGTACTTCAATGTAATATCTTTAAAAATGTCGTACTTAACAAAGTAATATTGGTAGAAAGAATACTTTGCATGCTGGGTACACACCATAAAATGAGTTGCTTGTTTTACAACAATAATTTGTTGTATCGTTGGTTGTATCGTAAACTTGAATGTGATCCCTGGCTACACAGCAGCTAACGGTTGTTTGGCTTCTGACTGGCACCTCCGAACAAAGATATTGACAAAATAGGGAGACCGCCAACATAAGTGCTAGATTGCTCAGTTGGTAGAGTGCCAGTGTCAAAGGGAAGTCTGTCCCCCCGGAGATTCTCTCCCCCATGTGGGAAATTAACATGGGCTGGAGGAGGATGATTCAAAAGAGGGCGCTATCAGAAGAAGTTTGAACACAGTTCGCCGTATGGGGGGACAGAATCTCCTGCCACACCGGCACATTAATCCGGAGGTCGTTGGTTCAACCCCAAATTGTTTTTAAAATAAAATTGTAACCTGGCCCCTCGAAGAAAAAACAGTGTGTGCGATGTAACAATATAAATGTTTATACCCGTCACCAACAGAGGGCGCTGTTTACAAGTTCATTAAACATGGCTTCTCCATAATAAGTTGTCTCAAACTTGTGTATCCCTACAAGGGGTCGGCTTCATGAATCTAGGGAGAACCCCATCTTTTTTAACATGCGAGTCAACAAAAAATCCAATAAGTACATGGTGTCTCCGCAAACCTCACTAGATCATTTAGCCCCTTGGAGTTTTTTATATAACTTTCTCGCCTCGTCCCAGAATAGAAGACTTAGAACAGTGTGAGGTGCTGTCCGGAACCAGGATGCTGACCATCCTTTATAAAACCCAAGCAGCCCTTCCTTACGTAGAATCTTCCATAGACAGTCCATGAAGCCACTATAGTAGAGACCTTTGCCGTGCGGGTCGAGTCCTTGGTTATAGAGGCGCGTGCTGATGACGTCAAATGGTGTCATGACGCACACCACTGCCACGCCACTTACCATACTAGCACAGAAGGGAATGGCAATGCTCTGTGGTTTGAAGATCTGTGAATTGGATACAAAATGAAACTGGTGTAAGTAAAACGTGCACACACATAAGTAACACCTGCAATCTGGGACCTCCTATGTCCCTCTTTTGTTTGTACCCCTAACTTTTTTGCAACAGCTTCCATTGGTTTTGTACACACTTTCCAACTAGGGAACTTCACCCAACCAGGGACCCCGTTGTCCTCTTTTGTTATAGGTCCCCGGTTTGAATGTGTATACCAATAACATCTCGGAATGTGTAGCAGCATGATCACAATACAACAAGTTTTTGACTAGAATCTTGATCCATTTTGATTATTTACAGACAGGTGCCAATGGTGGTTGCGGACTCGTACTCCAACAAAGCCCAAATGATCACAGTAAACTTTTTTTCTACAACTTGTTCAATTGTTTATCTGTACACTAATTTTGTGATTAATCTTTGTGTAAACCTCAGAGATGCTTAACTGCATGGTGTTAGTCGGAGGACACAAATTTTAATTTAAAACACGCTTGGAAATTCTGGTTGAACCCGTTTACACTTATCGCTAAGAGAAGGGGTTTGCCCCGGCGATTTTGGCAGTAGCTGCCGAATGCGCCACAGCACCTTGTAATTATAAATCCTTACATAAATCCTTACAAGGTGCCACATAAATGGCTCTCCTATTTCATAACAACTTCAAAAACTGTCTTTAAAAGTGCTTCGCTTTGTACGAAGCGCCTTGAGCATGGTGGATACATGCGCTATATAAGACTCCAAATACCCTTGTTTGCTATGATCACCACAAACTTACTTCAGTATTTATAACCATTTCTTTTGCTGTTGAGAAAGTTGAAAGTTGTGCTGCAGAGCCGAACGAAACTCGTACAACTGCCGCCGTGGCACCCCTCCACAAACCAAACACACCTCTTTCTCTGAAGGTCTGACGTAGAGCCATCGTCATGCCTGTGTGTGAGTGTTGGTAACCGACAGCTATCACCTGATGTGATTGCGCTTGGAGATGAGTTTTTACCTGCATACACACAACGGAAGACATCAATAAAACAGGCTTTATTGTGAAAACAAAGGTCATTTTCATTTTTTGTTTACATTTAAAAAGAGCATTAATCTATGCTTTAAAACTGTTAAAACCCATGTTGATACCACCTTTGGTTCAAAAGTTGTGAAAGTAGAAACGCCAAGAGATGCGAGAGAATGAAACTGAGAAAAGGGGGTTTAAAGTCGAGTTGTTTATTGAAACTACATCGGCTGCACATTTTCTTTGAATGCTAATTTTAACCTCTTTTTTAATGTTTTTTATCAGGAAGGAAGTTGCCAACATAAAATAAAATGTTTGTTGGCATTTAAATTTACTAAAAAAATATTTTTGAAAATGTCACCCCTGTTGGCCTGTTTTGACTTGTTTATCCATACTGATATTTCGACATACGACTCATTTCAAGCTTAATCACATCACAAATGTGGAAAGTGTAACAAAGTTGTAACTCGGTTAAAATGATTGCAGTCTTGCGATTGAACCTCTTGCGTACAAGTAGGTCGCCACCGCCCTGATGTCAAACAATGGAAACATGCGCATGTGTACACGCCACAACTCTAAGCCCATGATAGGTCTTCTTTGACCCGAGCAAAAGGCGCTGTTTGAGCAACCAATTTATAGCAACGGTGATTCTCAGCTCTTTGTATTGGCCCTGATCCAATAAAACAGGATCGCTAGCTAGTACAGTAGTAGTACAGTACTAAGTGGTGACTACTAGAAATAAAGTACTAGAAATAAAGTACTAGTAATTAAGTACTTGTAATTAAGTACTTGTAATTAAGTACTAGTAATTAAGTACTTGTAATTAAGTACTAGTAATTCAGTACTAGTAATTCAGTACTAGTAATTCAGTACTAGTAATTCAGTACTAGACTCTGGTTGTTTCTTTTGTAGCGCCACGAGGCATGAGCGCCTTTGATTATGTGGATGTGTGCGTTTGATTCATTATATTACTAACATTTAAGTACTAGTAATTAAGTACTAGTAGTAAGTACTTAAGCAGTCGAGTACAGTCCTCAGTCCAACAGACTCGAACAAAATTTATGCAGTTTGATTTTGCAGGGTCAAGAGGGTTTGGGGCGGTACTTTAGCTAGGAGTCAAGTCCTGCAACAAATTTATCTTAACTTACCATATAAAAAGGACTGCTTACAAAGGCACCAATGGCCCCCGATAATGCTCCTGCCGGTACGCTTCTCAACATACTCACTTCACCCTTGGAGTTCTTGGTCAACCCTAGATCGAAGAAGCACTGGTAGCTTCCTAAGCGGCAACCGTTCATAAACATTTGGTACCACAGAGCTGGTCCGAGCCCCTTCTGTAATGCCAAGAGGCCGTCAACTCGGCCTATGGTGAAGAAAGCATGGAAGACATTCCTGTAGTGTCTTTGATAGCTGCCTCGTGCCTTGAGCTCGCCTTGAAGTTGCATACGCGTCTTGACCACTTCCAGGGGGTTGCTGAAAAGGCACGCTCCGCAAGCAGCCACACCCCCCAGAAAGAATTCTGAGATGCTGACGTCTGGCATAGTTCGTTGATTTTTATACCATACTTCAAGAAGCTAATGCTTGAAAACCAGCACAGCCTACATCTATTTTAATATAGAAAATACAGTAAAATTTGTTAATAATGTTTAGTGTTCAAGAGGAGAGTGGTGCTGTTTACACAAGTCGGTTGTGTTAAACAAGTTAAAATCCATTTCTTAATCTTTAAAATTAATTTAATTACTACTTTCGCCAGCTAATCTTGCACTACGGACGAATTTTCATTGAACATGACTGTCAAGAGTAACATTATAATGTTTACCTTACGTTGTTCTGTCCTTTGTAAAGCAAAATTGACACTGAAAGAACGTATTTTCACCTAAAAAAAGGTAAGGAAACTTTCTTTACATCACTTCAGCGAGCTCTCTGCCTGGCGTATGCCCAGTGTAACGAGCGCCCTCAAGGGTGCAATCTCAATCTTTGCTGGATCGAATGGGGGGGGGGGGGCGGGGTGCGAAGTCATTGCACAAAAAATGTATCGGAAATTCAGTCATCCGTAATTGATATGTCTGAAGGTCACAGTTTCCCCATCTACTGGAGAGTAAAACATCTTCATTCGTGTAAGGTTAAATAATTTCCCACTATCATTCAATTTAACTCATTTACTGCAGAGAAAGGTGCTTTCCAGACCATTGGACAAAACACTTTCCGATTGCATGATTTTCCGGCGACATTGTTATGATGAATTTTAAACCACTGATTTGTTTGTTTCTATAGCATGTCAGATTGAAAAGTAATACTTCAACAATAAAGACACTTCACTGTCTGGCACCCATGTTAAGCCTAGTGAATGCTCGGCGTTGGCGTGTGACAAGAGCTTAGCTATATTCAGACGGGATGCCTATAGTTCATGGCTTCCTGAGTTCATTCCACCCCAACACACCACACTCAAGAGTTTACCAGCGCCTGAGCTGTTATAGATCCTTAAATTCCAGAAGAGAGAGAGACAAAGATAGATGATAGGTAGGGTTCAATGTACAGGCAAGCCCGATAATCTGACGTCACACTTCGAGGCTCGTGAATAACGCCAGAGATCTGACCTCGCATCCATTCACACGGCAGAGATTCGTAGTCACACACTTAGTGTGTAAACACCTGCAATCGGGGACCTCCTATTTTCCTTCTTTTGATTGTACTCTTGTTGTCCTCTCCAACTGGGGACCTTTCCCAAACGGGGACCTTTCCCCAACGGGGACCTTTCCCCAACGGGGACCTTTCCCCAACGGGGACCCTATTATACTCTTTTGTTATAGGTCCCTTGTTTGAATGTGTATAATTATATACCTACACACATACACGCATTACATTGTGTATAAACAACATGACATACCAACATTGTACATGTGTACGCACACTACACACACAGAGCAGCAGACGAACGAAAAGTTCATGCTGATGGTGTAGCTGACAAACACGTCACTTCGGAGCGGACCAATCATAACACAGATATGGAAAGCTTTCGTCACTGCCCGTTTATCCAATGAAATCATTGTATCCAATGAAATCACTGGGTCTGTAAAACCAGCACATGTCTTAGAGGACCAGTCTCTATACTTCCACACAAAAAAAATATAGAAGATATTAACCAACTAAACTTGCTATAGACATTGATGAGGAACTCACACACTCTAAAACCCCCGGGTCAGAATTGACCCGGATCAGGCTGTTTTACAAAGTGGTTTTTAAAAATGGAATTTTAACTTGGATTCCGCGTCGTTGTCCAATTTCTGACCATTTTGACACACAAATTGCGGGTCAATTTGACACACAAAATATTCGTATGAACAGTCAAGTTACAAGTGGTTTAGTTTGATTTCATTCAGCCATACGGAAGTTGTTATCCACTCCCGACTGCTACTAATGTCACCCCTTATACCAAAGAAGAGGCAGATTAGCACCTGCTGTGGAGTTTGTATATCGCCACATTCACACAGATTGTGGGTCAAACTGACCCAGAAATTAGTCAGGCCCCAAGGTTCATCAGATGCTGATTATAAAGAGCTTGCATGCAGTGGTTTGAGATTAGCTCTCATGTTGACGAATGTGGGACATGACATGGCTTTTCTTGTTGACCCATGTTGTTCCTAGCTTCCTCAGGAGATGTCAAAATTCTTGGGAGGAGAGAGTGATTCAGGGGAGGGATTTCTGGATGGTGAGTGTTTTCTTCTTCTTTAGCTGCTTGGAGCAACGCCCACTTGTGGGCATATGACTTTCATGGTTTTCATAGTTTCTTCTTTTCTTGACTCACCTTGGTCCTCCTCAGAATCATACATTAGCTTATACCTGAGAGCGTGACGTCATGTTGACGCATCATTTATGTGTGGCGTGTTGTGGCTGAGCGGTCTAGTACCCGGACCAAATCTGGTGTTGTCAGCAGTCGAGTGTGGGTTCGATACCATACCCTGTCATGACACTTGTGCCCTTCAGCAAGGCACTTAACCAAAATTGCTTCGTAAAAAGTTGAGAGGGTAGTGCATTCTGCTCTACCAGCCAGGCTCCTAGTGGATGATACCCATGCCTACATCCTTACGCACTGTGAAGGGGGTAACCCTGTTTCAGCCCCAGGAGTAGGTGGCAGCGTTCCCCTTGTGGCAGTTGATTTTGGTCGATAGCCCAATTCGGTTGTAGCCCTCACATTGAAGTGGCCGTCCGGCCTTGTAATGTAAGTTCGGCGATCTCTCATTAAAAAATATATATATAGATATTTTTGCCATAAATGGATATGTTTGTGTCTGTGTTTGTTTATGCCTCTGACGAAGGTCCGGTTTGGATCGAAAGCTAAGGCCATCTCCCCTACAAATTTTATAGGCCTATATACATAAAATATATTGATTTTGGGTTGATATGTATATATATTTCTGGAAGAATGCGCACCTGAATTTTGTTTTGCCTCCCCTTCTCCTTATTCAGATAACAACATTATTATTGTTTTGTTTGCTTGGAATTATACTCTGAATTCCAAGAAACATGATGAGTTTCTCAAAGTCGTATACTCAATTCGGATAAATTTGTGTTCAATTTGGTGTTAAGTAGAAGAAACGCCCCTTTACATTCAAGCTTAATCATTTAGGTCAGTCAAATTTAAAGGTAGGGTCATAGATTAGTAACTACTCAAAAAAATTAATGACCATAAAAACTTACTTGGTGAGAAGCACTGCAGCTGTTGATAGTGTAAACTATTTTGAGAAAGGATTCCCTTCGAAGTAAATGGTTAGGATATTAAAGTTCACCCCCAAAACATTTGAATCTGAGAAACGATTCAATGCATGAATCGTTTCTCAGATTTCTGAGGGTTGGTGTCTGTTCGCAAAATGCTGCAACCAGAGATGTGGTTGGTACCCACTGTCACCTTGCTAAAACGTGTATGGATTCGACGTTCTTACCGGACAATTTTTTCTGTTTTCTTAGCAAGTAGATATTGTATTCACTATTCAGCTGAAAGTTTCACATGAGACTTTTAGTGTATCTTTCTTTATAATTTGGCCTGTCATTACCTTGAAAAAAACCAATCTACGACCCTACCTTTAAGCAGATCATACCTTGAGGAGCAAAACAGAAATAAAGTTCGGTATTTGTTTAACACTCCAGATGAGTCGAACCTTTAATTCTGTTACACGTTGTAATTCACCGAACCTCAAATCTAGTTGACTTTGCACTTGAAATCAATGTATTGAGTAACAGCGGCCTTGTTGGCAACTACCCTTAATTTAGGCCAATTTTATTATGGAGGTCTGATGGGTATAGCCTTGGTTTGTTATTACGTTCCCCAAGGGCTCCTGATTAAAGTATCTTTTTGCAACTTCTTACTCGTGACGTGTGTCTGATGTGCAGCCTTTGTTTGTTATCACGTTCCCTATTGATAAAAGTATCCTTTTACAAGTTCTTACTCGTGAAGTGTATGTTATGGAGGTCTGATGTGTAGCCTTTGTTTGTTATCACGTTCCCTAAGGGTGCACCCCACTAAATAGGGAGAAAACAGAGTTCGAGCTCATTAATATGTTGTAGGCCCTTCAAAATATTCTATATTAGACAGATTTGAGAGTCCCAAAAGAGGGTTTCAGTGTAAAAGATGTTGCCTTGATGTATTTTGGATGACATTAGGCCCTAAACAAAATGGTCATATTTGCTGATAGGTGTATAGGGACATTTTTCGAGATTGATGCTCGGACGTTTGGAAAATTTCACTGCTGCAGGCGTGTTTTTATTTGGAGGGAGAATAACTCTCCTGGCCTTGGACTCCCCATATTAAATTGAGCAGAGGATAAAAGTTCAAGAGTCACTGAATAATTTTCCCTTCACTGTAAAAAGCTGTGAGACTTCTAAGTATTTTCTTTAGATTGTTGAATATTTAGCATTCTGCACTGTATGCCATGGGAGTTTATTTAATGGGGTGCACCCCTTATAGGGCTCCTGATTATAGTTTCTTTTTCAAGTTTTTATACTCGTGACGTGTTAAGTTGGAGTAGGGTCACGTGTGGTTGTTCAGACATGCGCTGTTTGTCGAGAATTACGGTAGTAAGCGGCGTAGCCCATTATGCAGAGAACCCATGCAAATCACAGCCTTAGTAATGTGTGTGTGTTGAGTGGACTTTGTTGGTCTATACCTGCGGTAGACCACGGTTGGTGATGGTGATTTTTTCCCCGAAGCGCTTTGAGACTGTACAAAAACAAACTTGTTATACTAACCCTGTAGACATTTTTGAATCAATTACTATCGAAGTATTCTATTAAAGCAAAAATCGGACACCATGGAAGGTTTTACAACATCTCCCAATGCTGTGGACAAAGCGGTTACTGTCGATGTCAGTTGGCAGTGGTTTACCATCATTCAGTTCATCTTGGCACTCTTCGGTATCCTTGGTAACATTCTAGTCATCGTCGTGTACGTCAAAAAGCTCCGTAATCGAAGCAACTCCAACAAACTGATCGTGATGTTAGCAGTTGCTGATCTGATTACGTCTGTAGCTATAATCCCCTTGCCGTCTCTATCCTACGTACCGAACTCGGCAGCTGGTAGAGTCTACTGTATCTTTACATATTCTGCCGTTGCCATGTGGATCTCAATCGTTGCGTCAATCTTCACTCTTACCTTGTTATCGCTGGAGCGATACTTTTCTATCGTACATCCCATCAAACACAAGACGATCTTCAGCGCTCGTCGAATTAAGTACTTCATTGCAGGTATCTGGCTCTCCACACTTGTTGTGAACTCTATACACTTTTACGTTACACGAGTCGATGACAAGAACAAGTGTGTGCTCGTTTGGCCAAGTCCTGCCTTCCAGGTGTTCCACGGGGTGTGTATTTTCCTGGTCGAGTTTGCCGTCCCGGTGACCGTAATGGTTGTCTCTCATTACTGCGCTATTAGACAGTTGCGAAAACAAGCCACGGTACTTCTTGCGACGAACGAGTCGACCTCCTCCCCGGCCTTCTCCTTGCTGCGATGCCGTGGTCGCGTCATCCGGATGGTTCTCATGGTCGTCATTATCTTCATCATCTGCTGGTCTCCGGATCAAGTCGCTTACTTCCTCCTCAATCTCAACGCCCTACCGACGGACTATTTTGGGAGCTCTGCATACCGTTCATTTGCAGTATTGGCCTTCATAAACTCATGTGCTAATCCTTTGATATATATTTGTTTGAACAAAAACTTTCGAGTCGCTCTAATGCAGCTGATCCCCTTTAAATGGAAGATTGGGCTGGCAACAGGGAGTGAGTTGGGTACCATATCCAGACGGCTTGGTTCTGTACGTGAAACGAATGCGGACCAACCAAACGCTCAAATCTGTTAAAATGTTTCATCAGATTCTAAAAGCAACCCAACTTATCAGAAAGGCTCTATAACCAAGCTAAGAAGTAACCATAACTTGTGAACTTGCGGGTACAACCATGTGTAAATCTCTTTTGGATGGTGTGTTGCCTCTGAAAAGAGCCGGTGTGGTCTCGGCGTTTCGAACAGTATACTCTGCTCGTCTTCAGGAAAAGACTTCACGTCTAAACTTTAAGTTATCCCAGGATAACTCTCTCCTGAAGACGAGTAGAGTATACTGTTCGAAACGCCGAGACCACACCGGCTCTTTTCAGAGCCAACACTCCTCCCAAAAGAGATTTACACACGGTTGTACCAGCAAGTTTACTCGTTATAGTTACTTCTTAATCTCCACACCATGCAAAGCTTCAAACATCACTTAGGCCTAACCAAACTTTTACCAACAACGACTGAATATTACCTGTTAAATTATTGATAGACATTTCTGTACAAACGTTTCATTGAAGAAACACCTCCGTTTTGTATCCACAAAAGTCAACGTGATGATCAACAAACAGCTGATGTCTGGCCATGTGTCTTATAAAGTTTCGAACTCATTTTGAATAGATCCACCATCTTATGATGGGTTGTAATATTATTTCAATGTCTGACTATATTTCTGACTGTATTTTGACGCGCCTCACTGTTCAAAAATAATTTCTCTTTAAAGTAACATCTCAAGTATCCGCAGATTTTAACGTGTTGATCATCAGCCAACTGCTATATTTCCTCCCAGTGTCTGGTAAAGTTTCTATACCACGAAATATATACGACGTCTGCTTCAAGTTCATACTAAATCTACTAAGGATCAACTAATAATCAACTAATCAACTAACAATCAACTAATTTTACACCACCTTATGATTCTGTAACAGTAAGCATCATTACAAAATATAGCAGCAACAATGTTTCCCCAAAAAAGTCCGTCTTTTTTTCACACTAATTTAGTACCACGTAAAGTCTGTCAGAATTATTAAGTTCAGCTACGTGCTGGTCTAGATTTTGATCGTTTACAAACGTTCCAGTGACATCTCACTTTGATTCTATAGTTTCAAACAACTTTAGTTATTTTTTTACAAACTGACCACTTTATTCTTTCACGGACTTGAATCTTGACGGATAGCCCTACATAATGCTACTTTATTTTAAGATCCTATTTATTCAAGAAAATTATAATTCGTTAATCATTCATAGAGATCTTCGTTCGTTATCTAGACCATAAAATTGGTCTCAACCTTTGATCATTAAATCTTGACCAATATCCAGGAGATCTGCTGTAAATTTTAAGATACCAAACACTTATTATACGAGCTATGAAAACATTGGCTCTTTTCCGTAAATGGGAACACCATCCAAGAGATTCAGTCTCACTCTCTTCGTTAATCATTCTTTAGAAAACGCCGTTTATTTTCGAGGCCAGAGGGTGGTCGCAAACATTGATTTAGAAGCAAAACGGCTCCATGACTTGATTAATCGGCGGTACTAAAACTGTCGTTTACCAAAGTGGAGTCCGTGCCTGTTGTCATGTATTAAAGGCAGAGTAAAGGGTTTTTCGCTTGGCACCACCGGTCTTATCCAAGACCGCTGATGGGCTTGTAGACGTTCTTGTTTAGGATGTAGTGATGCATGATGGGGGCGATTGTACTGCGCAATGCTCACAATCACAACATAGACTTTTTCGCAAATACTCAGTACGCGCTCATTTGCCGTGGAATGAGGTGCATGCTGGTCTAGTTAGCGACACATTTTGATCGCTAACTAGACCAGCATGCACCTCATTCCACGGCTAACGCATGCGCACGGAGTATTTGCGAAGTAGTCTGGGCTCCGTAAAGTGAAATGTTCCGTATTTTCGCCGTAATTTTACGGACTTTCCGTAAATGTAAATATTAATTATGCTAATAAGCATAACTACAATCAACCACATTTGCCCAAACACCTACACATAATATAGTGCATGTAAGTACATACTGTTATTTCACCCACAACCGTGTACACATGTACAAACTCATGTTAAGGGTTTTTTTATTTTACGGAATTAAAAAACCTTTCCTGTAATAGAGCTGCAGGAATACGGAACTATATTTTTGTGCAGCTCTATTACCGGAAAAGTTTTTTAATTCCGTAAAATAAAAAACCCTTAACATGAGTTTGTACATGTGTACACGGTTGTGAGTGAAATAACAATATGTACTTACATGTACTATATTATGTGTAGGTGTTTGGGCAAATGTGGTTGATTGTAATTACGCTTATTAGCATAATTAATATTTACATTTACGGAAAGTCCGTAAAATTACGGCGAAAATACGGAATATTTCACTTTACGGAGTCCGTAAATTTACGGACATTTTTAAGAGTGTATGTACATACAAGATTATTATAAAGTACGGAGACTACATGGTACGGAAGCGTATTGCCGCCACATGAATAAAAAACATTCTTTTATGGTGTACGTACACGATAACTTAATAACTTATCGTGTACGTACACGATAAGTTGGGAATTATCATGTACGTACACGATAATTATCATGTACATACGTACACTATAAGAGAGATACTTTTGTATTCATGTGGCGGCAACGCTTCCGTACTATGGATATAAATTATAAAGTAAGAAGAATGTTGCAATCGAGCCCTATTTATAGTACAAGGCAAATTACGACAATGCTAATTGCAATGGATTATAAAACTACATTATTATTGATAGTCGAATCTTTCGTTAGCAGGAAGAGGTGATGACCGGGGTCATTAGGTCAGGGGCAATGATCCAGTGCGCATGTGTATACTTATAGGGTAGTTTAGTCTGTTTGGGGATGTTGGGGTTGGGGGAATTGTTGTTGGAGTGGGCGGGGGAGTGTATGGTGGGCGGGGGAGTGGGTGGGGCGTACATTGTATTAGCCCGATGATAGATACATTACAATGTGTTGGCTGCAGACCTTAGAATTCAAGGTTAGTGTACGCATGTCAACGGGGGGAGGGGGCTGCCACCGGCAAACTTCAAAAGGTCATGTCACCTGTTAGTGAAACTCAACCCCATGGACGACTACACTATCTAAACGGGGTGGTTTTAATACAGGATTACAAGAAGTATGACCGGATTTGACCGAACGGTTCTTACGTTATTGGAAAAAAAAGTACCTTCCGCTACAGCCACTTGGCTAGGCGCTTTAAACATTTGGATGAGGCCCTGAGACCAAGCGAAAGGGGGTTTGAAATCATCTGGTGGGAAGAGGTCAGTTTCAATCTTAAAACTCAATTATTTTACCAGATTCCTTCATCAGAGAAATGTTTCCATCTAAAATACTTTCAAAGTCGAGAAACATAAACATGTTGATACACCGCGTGAAATCCTCGTCAGCTGATTGGTGGTACACTCGCGTCAATTAGTGTTATCCTTTATTTTGCCATGTACTGCCGCTACGCGCCAAATTTAATATGGGAGTCCTATACGGATAATTATATGACGCTTCGCAGCGTCGTTTTCAAAATAATCGTTCCCCGCCCGTTGGTCTACGTGGAGTCGTCCACGTTGTTTGGAACATGAAGGTTTTTTATTGTTTGTGATTATCGTGATTTTTTGTCTACAATGACACGGTTCCATGTGTGAGTTATATAAACACATACTGAATTCCTATTCGTTTGTGCATTGTCGCAGAGTATAATCACTCCGGTGAAATCTGGGTTTTCCATTTCACTCTGCTTTGCCTCGTGAAATGGAATAGTCCAGATTTGACCTCGTGATTATATTCTACGACAATGTACTCAATATGTATCCAATATTTGTGTAGTTATTGTTTTCTATTATAATTTATACCCAGCCCGCAGCCCCCCCCCCCCCACCACCACCACCACCGCTTTATGTATACTCTTCCGAAAACTAAAATCCATTATTCAGTTTTGTAATTCACTAAAAAATAATTAGTTGGCAATTTGGCTGGAAACTGCAAAATTATTTCCTCCCATCACCTAAGGAAATTCCCCTGAGCGGGGAGCACTATCGGTTTATATTATCAGTTATCCGATGAGTGGTTATTCATTAAAGTGATGTGTTTGTCACAAAACCAATCTAACCACGAGTGTTTCATCGCAGTGTGGCCGCGGACAGCTGCAATTACTATTCTGATGGTTGTATCAGTCACGTATGAATGATTGGCACACGGGGGTAAGTTTAGGTGATCGTCGAACACAGTCAAACTCTGTCATTTCAAGGCTCGCCGGTTGGACTTTAAGCTGTCGTTTCCCGCCAGAATAAGTGATTGTCTAAATTTGCCTCAAAGGCGCATTCAAACGGGTTGTATCTGCTGCCGGCCGACACTCTAAAAACTCCCGCGTCAAAATTGCCCGGATTCACCGGGTCTCAGGGTGCCTTATCTATTTCTGGCGGTCAGTTTTGACACGGAATCTGTGTGTCCCGTTATTTGCTTTAAATTTGGACATTGATTCGGATTCCGTGTCACTTTGACACAGGCACCGGGTCAAAGTGACCCGAAATGGATTAAGCTCACGTGAGGGCCCGGAATCCGGGTCAATTCTGACCCGGAAGATCTAGAGTTCATCAAAAGAACAAAGGTGTCAAGATTTTCATCTTGTAGTTGTAGTCGCCTACACATACATGACAAGCAGAAGGGAGAAACAAAATCATATAACCAAACTAACAATAATGCCAATACCTTGGTTTAATATGTGAGAGCTGGGCCAACATTCATAGAGCTGCTTAAGCACAAAAAGTAGCTAAGCACAACAAAAATTATGCTGTGTAGAGTAAGGTTACCGTCCAAAATACCATTTCACACGTACAATTTGTGACTGGTATCCTGCTCACTTTTGCTTAGCAGGAAATTGTTGAGAAATATTTTCCGCTTAAGCAACTTATGAAATTGGACCATGCAGTTGCTGACACGTTTCAAAATGGTCTAATCTCGGTCGATAAGGAAATGATGATGAAAACAAACAAACACAAATAACCAGCACAAGTAGTAACAGAGTTCGAATTTTCCCCGAATTAATGATTCTGTTTCAAAGATTAAGCTTAAAGAATGGATGACAATTGGGAAATTGGGAAATGTGAAGCCAAAAACAACTAGACAACCGCAATTGCTACAAGGGTAAACATTTCTCTGAACATAATAATGTGTATTTATACAGGTGGTCCTCCCGGCCAATTTCAGAAAAATTAATATTCATTCAATTTCATTAACACGCATTCAAGTTCAAACATTTCCCCCTAATCCACTCAAACTGTTTCTTTTCAGCTTAATGCATTCAATTTCGTTTTCGTGCACACACGATTTCATTTTTCTCATTCAGATTCGTTTCAGTCGCTCTATTTCATTTATGGGCAACAGGCGCGGATCCAGGGGGGGCGTGGGGGGCGCACGCCCCCCCTTTTCATATTTAAAAAAAAAAAAAAAAGGGAGAAAAGAAAAAAAGAGGGAGAGAGAGAGAAGGGGAGGGAGAAATGGGGCAACAAACTTCATTTATCATTTTGCTGCTTGGTATATTTTCACGCCCCCCCCCCCCGTTTGGAAAATCCTGGATCCGCCCCTGGGCAATGAATTTCAACATGTGTGCTTTCAAATTGAACATAAGTTATATGGCTCCTGACAATAACTATACTATTGGCACTACAGTAATTTATCCGAGCCGTTTCCGTGTTATTACATGTCACTTATCATCCTCGTTTTGTTTTATTCGTAATATTGTTCCTTTTGTTTTGTGAAATGTAATTTATCCGAGCCGTTTCCGTGTTATTACATGTCACTTACGTCCTTGTTTTGTTTTATTCGTAATATTGTTCCTTTTGTTTTGTGAAATGAAAATTAAATCTGTTGCTATAGCCTTGAGATTGATCGCCCTGATGTTGTCGTCTTTACTTCGGGCCATGTCCAGTTAGAAGTTAATCCCTGCGTGACCGTCAAAACAAATTCACACTCGGACACCATCATTGACTTATTGAGTAACAGTTAGATTTTAGCGTGTAATACAATTTTTTAGAGAACCAAATCACTTTTAAATCGCCCAAAGCATTATATATAGACCCTTTTGACTAAATAAAATCAATTCAAGCAAAATTTATTTTAATGCATGTGTCTCTTTGTAGAGTTTATACCACTTTACCTTATTAGTACCAATGCTGAGTAATTGCTGTACAATTCCTATGGGAATTCCGGGAGAGCTGGTCATTGATGGATTGTTTTAGTGAACAAAAAAAAACACCAATGGTAACAAAACAATAGGCATGCTATTTGGCTAGGTGTAAATGTGGAACTTGGAATTTTTTAGATAAACAAAAAATTGGCGGAGTACCGACTTTTTAATTAAAACTGACACTCAATAAGTGAGCGATGGCATTACGAAGAGCTAACAAATGTTTTAAAAGAAGCAAAAGCTTTAAAAATGAAAGGGGTCGTTATAAAATATAAAATATAAAAACAAATTATCGTTGTTGTTTTCCTGTGCATATTTTTCACAAGTCATTTCCTTTTTCTGTATACATTCGTTTATTTATATCTGAAGTTGGTTTCTTTAACCTTCAATGTTCTGACGTGCTATAGGCATCTCGGCATGTACAGGTAAGTTAGGCTGTGATTATAGCGTAGAAATGAATTCTACGCTACGCTAAATGATTATAGCGTAGAAATGAATTCTCCTTAAAATATCTGCCTTTATACTATAGGTGCGAATCAGAAAGCACATAAAATAGAACTTGAATTTAAATGCAAACACTGGGGAAATGTTTGGTCATTGAGGAGGTAGTAGAAATTCAACTTTAAGAATGGTCAAAATGTAGTCTTGAATGCCTATAAATGAAATAGAATGACTGAAATTAATCTGAATGAGAAAAACGAAATCGTGTGTGCACGAAAACGAAATTGAATGCGTTAATAGCTAAAAAGAAACCCTATAATTTGAGTGGATTAGAGGGAAATGCGTGAATTTGAAGGCGTGGTAATGAAAATGAAAGAATTTTTGCTGAAATTGGCCGGGAAAACTATTTTCGCTCATATACTTCGTGCACAAAATTGTACAGGCATAAAGAAACCTACCCAGATCTCCCTGATAAAGTGGAGCCATCTGTTCTTTTTAGCAGTCTTCCAGATGTCTTGCTAACAGCCTGTAGGGTTATTAGCCCAGGTTGGACTCCTCCGTTGCATACAACGCGACGGAGTCCAGGGTATAAAGGTCCTCAGGCATTGCGACAAAATTTATAACAATTTTTTATTATATTTTTACCTTTTTGAGGAAGTTGAAACGTGACTCATATGTTTCTTGTGTCCTGAACCTTACGCCTGCTCTATTCAGAATTGCCAATTTTATCCTTGGATGACATTATTGTGAAAATAAAATTGAAATTGACGCATTCGTTGCGACAACCTCAACTGACATGGAACCATGTCCACAAAAGAGGGCGCTGTCTAACCCGTAACACTGAACGCTTTTTTCTTCCGGGCGGCAACACGACGGAGTCACAGCGCCAGTGCACAACTTGGACTTATTTTCGGAAATAATGTCATTTATGGATGTATTTGATAGGTTTTAAACTCAGCAAAAGTGTAATTAAAGGCACCAAAAATAAGTGAATGGAGTTTCAGCTTCTCAAATTAGGTAACAATATTTTAAAATGTTACTCAAAATTTTGTTCGCATTGTAAAGGATCTTTATACCCAGGACGTCAGTGCAGTGGCACTGACTGACGTCCTACCAGGGCTAGGTTATGAGGTTTCCAACAAGCACCCCCTTTAGCCGAGCACCCAGTGATCTGGTGCAAGGAAAACTCAGAGTTTAATTTCAGTGTTGCATTTTTATTAAAGGTATTGTACACTTTTGGTAACAGCTCAAAATCAGTGTCCACATTTTTTGTGATTCAACATATGCATGAACAAACAAACCTGTGAAAGTTTGAGCTTAATTGGTCATCGAGGTCACGAGAAAATAGTGAAAAGAGACCTTATGTGTTTTCTGTTTTTCCAAATTGTCGCGCGTGATAAAAACTATTGTTTTACTCATTTCTCAGAAACGATAGCATTTTAGGCAGAAATATTTTAAGGAACTCTTTCTATCATTACTTACTTTAAATCATGTAAGTTATGTGTGAATCTGTGAACATTGTGTTTTTCGATCTAACCAATAGTGTACAGGGCCTTTAATAGCATCATGCTTATGGCTAGTATATTTAGTGTTTTGAAATCTAGTTGTCAAGTGGCAAGTAGGGCTCTTCGCAGATTACAACACAAAATTAGCAGACGGAATTGTCGTTAATTGTCATTTATTATGTTGATTCTCAGGAAGATCATTAGGATGTTTCCTGTCAACCTTTGAACAAAGGAGGGACTTTCATTTGTACTATTTCTAACTGAGTTCATGGTCTAATGCACCAGACAGACTTTGTAATAATATTGAGATGTATTTTGAAAGGCATAGTACATGTGCATGGGTTCAGTGCAAGATAATGCTTATAGCTTCTCTTATAATGTTGTTCTCCCAAAGCCGAGAACGTGGATTGTTTTTTAGCAATCTTTTAATTATTCTGGTGCTTTTATATGGAAACAATTTACCTGCTACAAGGGGGGATGGCTCTTCTATCGATGGTTTTAAAAACATAAAACATAAATGTTTTGTGTTTTTCTTTTCTATTGTTTTTAACCACTGGACCATGATGTAAAACAGCCCATATGAGGTGATGCTTTATGTATCCTGTACAAAGATTAAATAAAGTAAATACAAAAATAAATGAATAAATAAATAAAGTTAACGTATGATTATTAACAATAATAGTTTGAGAAACAATACCTAATTTCCCTTTAATTTGCCCATTATTCAGGAAGTTTAAGATTTCACGAGAATGCGTATATCTGCCTACACTTTGAACTTTTTGCCATTCAGTTTTATCATAAAATTAATGCAGTTTCATCGTGTGGTTTCATTTATCGGTCGTGTTTTCTTCAGGCGCATATTGCCTTCGGATTGGGCGCTTTGGGCTATAACAAGCGTTTGTTATGAAATGAATACGGTTGGAATGAGATGTTTTAAAAGTAAAATAATAATGATTCACACAAATATCCCTCGAAGTTTGTGGTCACGTTCCTTTCATTTCGTAGACTAACACGGTCGGTAATTTTGTGGAGTCCAAAATTTTGTTCTACAAAATGGCGGACCGCAAGAAGTAAAAGGAAAAGTATCAATTTCGAGGGATATTTGTGTGCTACTTTTGAAATATCTGTCCAACCATGTTCATTTCATAACAAACGCTTTTTGGTGTTTTTTTTCAAGATGAATAAATTGTTGCAATACAGCTTAGAAAATCCTGTTGACCAAGGACCCTGTGCTTGATATCTTTCCCCCTTTGACAATGTTTTTTAGTCATTCAATGCGTTTGAGGTGATTTGATATCCCATGATAAAATTCATTCAGCTTTACTTCATTATTCTTATACCGTGTCATATTAAATGTTTAACTTTTATGAAGTTTTAAATTACTTTACTTTGATTGTGCATAGCACAGTGGGATATTGCATATAGATGCGCAATGAAGTTTTTAAAGTGGTTTTTGTTGTTGAAAAAGATGCATAATAAATGGTTTCAATAAAGCATAGAAAATCCTGTAGACCAAGGCCCCTGTGCATGATATCTTGCCCTCTGAAAATGTTCTGTAATCGTTCAATGTGCTTGAGTTATTTGATATCCCATGATAAAAATTACTTTAGCTCATTCACTAAACTTTTTACCTTAGCAGTGCCCTCATAATATTAAATAATAAATATCAAAATAATTTATCAAAATTAATTTACCTTAGCAGTGCTCTCATATATTAAATTAGAAACATCACAATACGGGCACAAGATGAATTTCCCCTGACTGACAAATACAATCATAGTTGGGTCATTGCTTTAGGCGCAATGAAGTTTTTAAAGTGGTTTTTTGTTATTGAAAAGGGTGAATAAATGGTTTCAATAAAGCATAGAAAATACTGTTGACCAAGGACTCTGTGCATGATATTTTTCCCCCTTTGACAATGTTTTGTAATCGTTCAATGTGTTTGAGTTATTTGATATCCCATGATAAAAATTACTCTAGCTCCTTCATAACTGTTTACCTTAGCAGTGCTCTCATAATATATTAAATTAGAAATATCACAATACGGGCACAAAATGAATTTCCCCTGACTGACAAATACAATCATAGTTGGGTCATTGATTAAGGCGTAATGAAGTTTTTAAAGTGGTTTTTGTTATTGAAAAGGGTGAATAAATGGTTTCAATAAAGCATAGAAAATACTGTTGACCAAGGACCCTGAGCATGATATCTTTCCCCCTTTGACAATGTTTTGTAATCGTTCAATGTGTTTGAGTTATTTGATATCCCATGAAAAACATTACTTTAGCTCCTTCATAACTGTTTACCTTAGCTGTCCCCTTATAATATTAAATTATAAATATCAAAATACGGGCACAAGATGAATTTAGCCTGACTGACAAATACAATAAATAATAATAATAATAATAATAATAAGACTTGTAATGCGCACATATCCACCCTGCTGGGTGTTCAATTATAGTTGGGTCATTCCTTAAAGGGTCTGTATACGTTTGGTAATTGGAACACACTGTTTGTTTCAATCTTACATAGTAATTGTAGATATATACAATAAAACTAACCTGTGAAAATTTCATTTCAAAAGGTGATAGCGTTTTTTGAGATATTGCCGGAAATCTGGAGCGGTTGTGTCCACGCAGGAAGAATAATCTCCATTGGAATACACACTCTGAGAAGCGTTACGGCCGTAACGATTCTCAGATTCAAATTTTTGGGGATAGAAAGTGATATCTTTTTCCATATTTCCATAACCGCAGTACTACGAAGTGAAAAGTTTCTCAAAATTCATGTACTATCCAAAGCTGCTGTACTTCTAACCAAGTAAGTTGTTACTGCCATTAATTTTCAGAGTCATACCAAACGTAAACCTTCCCTTTAAGAGGCGCAATAAAGTTTTTTAAATGGTTTTTGTTGTTTAAAAAAGATGAATAAATGGTTTCAATAAAACTTAATATCCTGTTGACCAAGGACCCTGTGCATGATATCTTTCCCCCTTTGGCAATGTTTTGAAGTCTTCCAATGTGTTTGAGTTATTTGATATCCCATGATAAAAATACTTCAGTTTCTTACTAAATGTTTACCTCACCGTGCTCTCTTATTATTAAATTAGAAATATCAAAAAATACGGGCACACTGACAAATACAATAATAGTTCAGTCGTTGCTTAAAGGCATCGTACACGTTTGGTAATTACTCAAAATATATATTAGCATGAAAACTGACTTGGTAACAAGTAACAGAGAG
Source organism: Plazaster borealis (assembly GCA_021014325.1). Taxonomy (NCBI): domain Eukaryota; kingdom Metazoa; phylum Echinodermata; class Asteroidea; order Forcipulatida; family Labidiasteridae; genus Plazaster; species Plazaster borealis. Next base: position 3,044,158 of record CM037466.1, read on the forward strand.
CTGTTGATAGTATAAAACATTGTGAGAAACGACTCTGAAGTAAGGTACTTTTTGAGAAAGAGGTAATTTCTCACTAAAATAATAAAAGACTTCTAGCTAGAAGCCTTTTATTCCTATCTGAAAGCACACAAATTTGTACAACAAGGGTGTATTTTCTTTCATAATTTTCTTGCAACTTCGATGACCAATTGAGCCCAAATTTTCACAGGCTTGTTATATTATGCATATGTTGGGATACACCAAGTGAGAACACTGGTCTTTGACAATTACCAAACGTGTACGACGCCTTTAAGAAGCGCAATGAAGTTATGAAAGTGGTTTTTGTTATTAAAAAAGATGCATAAATAGTTTCAATACAGCATATAGAAAATCATGTTGACCATCAAGGCCCCTGTGTATGATATCTTTTCCCCTTTGACATTAGAATCGTTTAATGTGTTTGAGTTATTTGATATCCCATGATAAAAATTACTTTTAGCTCCTTCATAACTGTTTACCTTAGCAGTGCTCTCTTACACTAAATTAGAAATATCACAATACGGGCGCAAGATGGATTTCCCCTGACTGACAAATACAATAATAGTTGGGTCATTGCTTAAAGGCACTGTACACGTTTGGTAATCACTCAAAATATATATTAGCATACAAACTGACTTGGTAACGAGCAACAGAGAGCTGTTGATAATATAAAACATTGTGAGAAACTACTCCCTCTGAAATAGCGTAGTTTTTGAGAAAGAGGTAATTTCTCACTAAAATACTAAAAGACTACTTGCAAGAAGCCTTTTATTCCTATCTGAAAGCACACAAATTTGTACAACAAGGGTGTTTTTTCTTTCATCATTTTCTTGCAATTTCGATGATCAATTGAGCCCAAATTTTCACAGGCTTGTTGTTTTATGCATAATGTTGGGATACACCAGGTGAGAACACTGGTCTTTGACAATTACCAAACGTGTTCAGTGCCTTAGGCGCAATTAAGTTTTTAAAGTGGTTTTTGTTGTTGAAAAAGATGAATAAATGGTTTCAATAAAGCATAGAAAATCCTGTTGACCAAGGACCCTGTGCATGATATCTTTCCCCCTTTGACAATGTTTTGCAGTCTTTCACTGTGTTTGAGTTATTTGATATCCCATGATAAAATTACTTCAGCTCCTTCATAAATGTTTACCTCCAGCACCGTGCTCTCTTATATTAAATTAGAAATATCACAAACTACGGGCACAACAAAATGCATTTCCCCTAATTGACAAATAAAATTAGTTTGCCTTTTGAATGTTAACCAGACGCGGACAAACTTTGTTATCTTTAGCTATATGATCGAGTCTGATTCCGGCCTCTGATCTATAATAAATGAAATGCAGACGCGGAAATGTATACTGTACACATACAATACAGCTGAGAAGTTCAATTGTTTGGCGAAATCAATGACTGCATAATGCACAGTTCTGATATTGGAAAGGTAATTAAATTAGAGATACGCGTTCCAAATTTTCTATCACGTGGGTGGCTTGGCTAAAAATATTCTCGTTTCCAATGTGAAACTATTTTCAGTCTCCGTTTTGCTTGTGTTTTTAAAGCGTGTGTCCTTGGTGAAAGGTGTTAATTCAATTGACGAAAGTCACCTGAATCGTGGTGCTTGCAATGCTCAGAACATTCTCGTTTGAAGTTACCAGTATAATTCACAATGTGCTCGAATGTTATTATAAACAAAGAACCATGCCTCCAAATTAAGCTGTAAACTTGTTTTCGTGAATGAATTACTTGACTATATAAATCAAATTAATTAATTTTACTGTTACATAAAAAACACATGCAACTTTAAAAAAGAGATTATTTTATACGTTGTAATTTGTGGCCCGAGTATTATTATTACATATTTTCATTCGTTCTTCATTGTTTACTTTTAATTTTTGGAAAATCCCTTATGGATTGAGGCTATTCCAAGTCCACTCTAACGTGCACTCAGTACACAAATGAAGGCAGAAACGACACAAAAAGAAAACACTGCATGACTTATGCGTAATCTTGCCATCGGGTTGTGCATATTAAATTTCGAAATGATTTTGATTCGTCGAAATACTTCGGGTATAAACGCAAACAAAAATTTGCCTGGCTCAATCTTCACTCCACGTATTGAAATTGCTTCTTTTTATTATATCATATAGTCTCGTTTTACCTCTGCTCGGTGTTTGACGAGGCTGTAAACCAGCACCGGGTAATTGCATATTGACTGATGTATGAGGACATATTTTTAATACGAAATTCATATTTGTACCCGAAAGCAGAGCATTTACGGACAGTCGCCGAAGTTAATGCTGCAAACAAATTACGAATTAGTGACAATATTAATCACCAAATCTCAGTTGTTATTGTGCGTGATGTTCAAGTTACAGACTTTTCTCGATTACTTTACGGTCTACGGAGCATAAATTTTAGTGTTTAGACTTTGAATCTCTTGACTGTTCGACAGTGGATCATTATCAGTCTATACCGTTCACTTCACGGAATTTGTGGTTTTGATTTGTGTATAGATGCAGCTGTACAATATGACGACTACGGAGTTTGTTGTGAATGTTACAAATTGGGACCCTACTTCTACCAGTGACATCTACGGGGTCGCTTCTATAACTTGGGATTGGTTTTTCATAGTGCAGCTCATCCTGGCACTCTTCGGTATCTTTGGTAACATTCTAGTCATCATCGTGTACGTCAAGAAGCTCCGTAATCGAAGCAACTCCAACAAACTGATCGTGATGTTAGCAGTTGCTGATCTGATTACATCTGTAGCTATAATCCCCTTGCCGTCTCTTTCCTACGTACCGAACTCGGCAGCTGGTAAAGTCTACTGTATCTTTACATATTCTGCCGTTGTCATGTGGATCTCAATCGTGGCTTCAATTTTCATGTTGACTTTGCTGTCCCTTGAGCGATATTTCGCCGTGGTACACCCTCTCAAACACAAGCTCATCTTCAGCAAGCACCACATCAAGTGTTTTATTGCAGCAATTTGGACCGCTGCAATCGTTATAAACGGTGGAAGTTTTTACGTCACCCGAGTTAGCGAAGGGAACAGCTGCGAGCTGACATGGCCGAGCAGTGCTTTCCAAATGGCCCATGGAGGGATAATATTCGTTGTGGAGTTTGTCATCCCCGTTGCTCTGATGGTAGTGTCTCATTTTCGCGCCATAAGAGAACTTCAGATGCAAGCCAGGTCTCTTCTGAAGCGGAATGAATCCACATCCTCCCCAGCGTTCTCCCTGCTCAGATGTCGACGTCGAGTGATTAAGATGGTCCTCATCGTGGTCCTCACTTTCATCATTTGCTGGTTACCAGACCAAATGGGGTTCTTATTGTTTAATTTCGGCATCCTGTCGCCAGACTATTTCAGGAGCATCATCTACCGCTCATTCACAATCTTGGCATTTGTCAACTCTTGCGCAAATCCCATTATTTATGTCTGGCTGAACAAAAACTTCAGGGGGGCAGTGGCCCAACTCATTCCTTGTATCAGACTGAGCGTCAGATCCAACTCTGCCGAAGAAGGAACTGTGGCAATTTCATTGGCTGAAACTAGATATACCGGTCCGGTAGCGTTTACAAATAAAGCATAGTGCCTACTAATGAAACCACTCCAAACATTTCCGGGTCAGAATTGACCCAAATCCGGTCCTGATCCATTTCTTGGTCAGTTGTGACCCGGAATCTATGTCAAAAAATGACCCAGAACCTGGTCAAACTGACGCAGAATCCTAGTTAAGAACCCGTTTTTTTTACCACTTTCCGGGTCATCCTGACCCAGAAATGGGTCCTCCCCCCCCCCCTCCTGGGACTCCGGGAATCTGGGTCAATATTCTGACCCGGTACTTTTTAGAGTGATAGAACAAAAACAATAAACTGTTTTAAAAGTCCGCTATAGCCTATACTTCGCCACAAATATAAAACAATTATTAACAGATTGTTTATGTTGATTGTGCTCACATCGATTTGCCAAATTGCATATTATATCAAGGTTTTTGATTGAGGAACAATTTTCAATTTACAGTGTGGCGCAACAAGATGTTTCTATTTTTTTTGGAGGGATGGGGGGCAAGCGGGACAACTACAAGGGGATATTTAATGTATTCAACCTTTTATTTTGTGCGTTTTGTTCGATCTCATTTGGGATGAGGGGGGGCAAGGGTTATGAGCGGCCGCCCCCCCCCCCCGGGTTACGCCACTGTCAATGTGTGTTCAAACGGTAGTGATTCTCTCAGACAGTTAACAAGTTTATACTGTCTAAACGGCCGCCATGTTTTGTGGGGAAAGGGGTATTAATGTCAAAAGAATCATACAGCATTTTCCCCGGGGTGGGGACATTGCGTGGTCTTAGTGCCCCACCCACCCATTTAAATAAATGAATGCTACCGTCTCAGAAAAGTGTGACCCGATCTTGTTGTTTCATGGAGAAGAAGGAGGGTATTTTAGAAGAACATAAAAAATACAAAAACATGCAATATTTGTTGTGCGCCATTGTTTCAATTCAAACAATACCAAAAGTCAATTTTAAAAGGATTTAGACGATTTGCACGCATGTACGTACCGTCCCTGTGCAGCTTTCTAAATCCTGTGTCATGGTTGACATTATTCGTCGTTCACATAATATCTTAGAGAGCACAGAGTAAACAAAATAATGCTGCATCAGCATCTATAAGCGAAGGGCGAAACAACACTTATGGTTATTATTTTCATGTTTTGACCATGAGTGAAATCACTCACTGTCCCTGCTTTCAGGCAGTTTGCTTCATTGTTTCTATGCGCTACTCTGGTTGGCTTTCTTTGCATTGAGTGAAATTGTACAGACAACTTATTCAGCATACATGCCTACTTGCTTGTCTTGATTTGGGGATCAATACATCATGCGCCATTGCTCATGTGACATAATAAACATTGTTTCCGTTTCAATAGGGAGTGCTTATCCAAAACAATGTTTCTCAGGTTGTTGTGTGTGTTTTTTTGTTTCCCCCACCCCCTTTTTTCTTTTCTTCTTTCTTAATTCTTTCTTTCTTGTTTTGCGGCGGGGGCAACGAAATGGTAAAGGTGCACTGGTGAATTATAATATTGAATCTGATTTGATAAGCCAACTGCGTGCCAAAAAAACACCCCAAAACATAAAAACAAACAAACACCCACTATAGTTTAATATTATTTGATACTCAGTTTTAGTGAGTGGGTGTGCGTTTCGGGGGGGGGGGTGGCTAGTGCGAAGAACATGTACAATTATTAAAATTGATTTGAAGTATCGATATGGTCTAATTGTAAATAAATATTGCTATGTCTTCAGCTGTAAATTAATTAATGATTAAAACCAAAGTGTGTCTGACTTGTTGGAGAAAGTTGGTCTACGTGTGTAGAAAACTTATGCCGGACATTTTGCTGTACTGCTTTCGGGGTAAAGTTAATGGCCTGAGGGGGCAAAGACATTTTTTATTTATTTTTTTTTTGGGGGGGGAGGGGAATTACCCTGGAAGGACGTCAATCTCCGTTGTACTGGCAGTGCAATGGAAACTGACGTCCTACCAGGGTTAAAGGCAATAGATGGTGCAAGGATTTTGAGGGGGATCCCTGCTCCCCCTGTCGAGCCCCCCCCCCCCCCATATCGATTACAACATCATCTAAGCAAGGACGGAGGGTAGGCCCATCCATCCCACCCAAATCCCCACCCAACAATCTTTTAATGTTATTTATTTTATCGTATTTGTGGAAGTGAGACAAAAACACATCCGAACTTCCTCCCGGGTTTATTTGCCCTTCTTTATCGACTTCCCGAGTTATTATACGAACAGACGTGTGAAGCCCAATTCCTTGCCACAGCCACGCACATTGCAACGGCTGTGGTCGTGGCTTCATGTATGAAGCCAAAACCACGGCACGTTTGCGTGGTTGTGGCATCAGACGTATGAAGCCACAACCACGGCGCGTTTGCGTGGTTGTGGCATCAGACGTATGAAGCTTGCCACAACCATGCACATTGCAACGGCCGTGGTTGTGGCTTCATAATGTATGAAGCCACAACCACGGCACGTTTACGTGGTTGTGGCATCAGATGTATGAAGCCTAATTCCATTATGCCTGGACCACTTCTAATTGTTTTATAATGAGATATCAGGACCTCTGTGTGGGAAGTGGGGTGTCCATAGGCTATGGTAAAATACCTACTTTTTTTGTACAAGGAAAAAACAGAATTTGTTTGTTTTTTTGCCAAAGGAGAGGTTTGTCCAAGTTCAAATTTTGTTAAACCGGTGATAATATGCTGAACCCATCTGTGTATAGCCTTTTAGGGGAGGGTGTCAGAGCATATTTTCTGTGCGTTTATATGCACTTCGTCAGTCACCATTTTTTTTTTTTTTTGTCCCCTGTATGGTTTTTGATCATTGTGCAAGCCAGTGTGATCCTATGATCATTCTTCCGTATGTGCTGGACTCAAAGTGAAAGTTTGATGAACAAATTGTTTTTATGTTGGGCTATTGCTTATTGTCTCATCACCCCTTTCACTTGAGTCTTGTTTCTCGCTGTGTTTATTCAGCCAAGTACTGCTGTTCTTCCAATAATTCGATTAAGATTTGCAAGTTTTCCTCATCTAACTCCTTAAGCGAGTCTTTTTCGGTAGGGTCTTGCAATCTAGATCGTATTATAGTGTCCTTTATGTTTTTATGTCGTTTGTAGGCCAACAGTGGTGGGGCTGGGAAGAGTGTTTTGAGAAAAACATTCCCTTCCAAAAGGTGCCAGTGTTTAAAGAGAGCCCGTTTAAGGGTGGAATGATGGACCTGTGGAAAGTATGGCAGGATGAAGACAAGTGGAGGATTAAATATTGTCTGTTGTTTTATATTAGGTGAGGCAGCCAACATTGAATTCCGGAGGTCTTCGTATACTTTTGTGAAGTGGGTCAATTCTTCCGTGTTGTATCCACGTTCTAGCAGTTTTGTCTTGAAGAAATTATCCCTCTCCTCAAAGTCTTTTGAGTGTGTACATATACGTTTGTATATTGTCATGTCACCCTTAATAACGCCGCCAAATACTTATTTAGGGTGTGCTGAATCTCGAGCAAGGTATTGGAATGTATCTGTTTCTTTCGTAGCTACTCGAGTATCCAGTTTCCCTTCTTTTTGAAAGCGTTCTCCTTTGTAAATGACGAGGTCTAAGAAAATAACTTGTTGTTCAGATATCTCCGAAGTGAATTTCAATGTTGGATGCAAGTTGTTTAGCGTCCTAATAAAGCCCTCCGCCCTGTTCCGGTTGCCATTGTAGATGATTAAAACATCATCTCTATATCTCATGTAGGACACTATTTCGGGGTTGTTTGGGAGAATTGTTTCTTTTTCGTATTTTAACAGAGTGATATCACATATTTCTGGACTGCATTCGCTACCCATCGCCACGCCTATCGTTTGTCTATAGAACCTGTTATTAAACTCAAAGACGTTTGCGCCAATGATAAGTTCTAAAAGACACCGTGCGTGTTTTCTTGTTGGTTTGGGTATAGCGTATAGCCCTGGGTTTGCCCGTTTCAAAGCATCACAAACTGAGTTTATAGCCTCTTTCTGTGGGCAGTTTGTGTACATTGAAACAATATCCAAGGTGATTAGGAGATAGTCTTGGTCCAATGTCAAGTTGTCAAGTTTTTGGAGAGCCTGTGGAGAGTCTCGTGTGTATGTGCTTTGTTGCTTGACAATTGGAAGCAAGAAGAAATCCATGTATTTTGAGATTTGTTGAGTTGGGGCCCCGCAACCACTGATGATCGGCCTACCGACAAACCGTGTTCCACCCGGAGGTTTTTTATGGATCTTCGGTAAAGGCTGGGTGTTTTAATCTGGTGGTTGTGGGGGTCCAGAAACTTGAATATTTCCTTGGATATTATTCGTTCTTCGAACAGATTAGTAACGGCCTGGTAAACCGCACCTGTGATTTCACTTGTCAAATCCTCGTCAACCAACTCATAGTGCGGCCCGGATAGTTGCCTAATCCCCTCGTGTATATAGTCTGACTTATTAAGAACGCAAACACCCCTGCCTTTGTCAGATTGTTTGATGACAATTTTTGTTTTGTTTTTTAGGCCAGTCAGTGCGATACGTTCTGCTTTAGTCATGTTTGATGCCACATTTTTAATTTTTGTTTTGGACAACTCCTCCAGTGTACCTTCAATGTATGATTCTAGGTATGTATTAAAGGTGACTGGAGGATTCCATGTTGATGGCATTCGGAAGGGGTGTATTAGGCTTTGTCTTTATTTTCCCGCCATTAAAACGCGTAGTCTCATTTTTCTGAAAAGCAGTTTCGAATGGCGTAGGATGGTAGACCGTTTGGGCTTTTTAGGTGTGGGAATGAAATTCAAACCACGTCCAAGTGCGATCAGCTTCATTTCTGTCAAACGTTCGTCTGACAGATTTTTCACAAACTGCTGAATTTCTATGGCTTTTTGCTTTAGAATATCTAGCCTCTCCTTTCTCTTATTGGTTTTGGATATGTGTCTGGAGAGGATAGACTTCTCTTTAACCATAATTTGTTTTTTCTTTTTTTGGCTTTCATTTAGTCCTCTGGACATCGTTACAACAGTACCGCCTTATTTAGGACGTTAAATTTGTGTCTTAGCACGAAAGACGATCACTGTTGCAATGATAATGTCGTTGGTAGTTTGTTGTTTAAATACCTAACCTCACTGGAACCATCCACCAACAGTCTGTAACGCGCATGCGTTTGGAAATTAGACACCGCCCGAGGGTGGGGGTCTGTTGCGTGGTGTCGGATCATTCAAGTTGTCAGGTTTATGGGTAAAGTGGAGGCGAAAACCAATGGTAATGATGTAATGGGAAATGGGTGTAGGTAATCGGGTGCAAAGTTGTAGAGTTAGGAGGGAAATGAAGACTGAGAAGGATAAATGAAAAGAACAGAAATTGGAGTGGATAATGTAGGTAGGAATTTAAAAACACTGGTGTGCACAAGACAAAGGGTCTTTTTTCCTTTTTAAGAAAAAAACAAAAAACATATTGTTCACGTTATGTTCTTTATAATGGACTGCCCTTCTTTATCTCTTTACAGAGGGCATGAACATCATAAGAAAATTTACAATAGAATGCACAATAAAAGGTGACAATGCATATGTCTTAGTTTCTTAGTGTTCACGTAATGCTGAATAACAATTTTATTGTTTCGTGTTATATTACAAGAGGGCATATACAGCATACGGAAACATACATACGCGCTATAGAAGGCATGCTTAGAGACAGGCCAACGAAATAACATACAATGAAAGGAATCCAACAATATGATAATAATACACCAGATAGTGTGGTCCAGCTATAGGAGGTAATAGAACATGACTTGTATGGTATATCCCCCCCCCCAACAACCCCCCCCCCACCGTCTATAAAGTCCATTTTTATACGTCATGATGCCTCCAATGGTTTCAAAAAAGCTTGTCTCAAATAAATTACTGTTTCACACCCTTCCAGTGATGACACTTAAACCAAGACAGGTTTTTGAAACATTGTGAGCGTGTACCAGTCTATCATTTTCTGTTTGTCTTAAGGCCTTTTCAGCAAAATTGTATATATTGATGCACACGCTTTCAGAAAAAAGCATCGAAAACTGGCAGAAGGTCGGCTTGTGAAAAAGCACATTTTTGTGTTTTTTTCTTCTGGGGTAAAAAAATTATCGAAAATTCCACACGGCTGACCTGCCGAAAAATTGAAAAGAAATCTTAAGTTTAGTTGTCGGGAAATATATCTGATTCGTTTTCAAGAGGCTGAGAGACTTTGTAATATTTTTTGAGCATTTTTGAATATTTAGCATTTAGCGTTGGTTGCTATGTGAGTTTATTTAGTGTGGTGCACCCTGCACACACGAACAGACGTATGAAGCCCAATTCCTTTCCACAACCATGCACGTTCCAACGGATATATGAAGCCACAACCACGGCACGTTTGCGTGGTTGTGGCCTCGTAAAAATAACGTTCTGGGGGTCATGCAATTAATAGACTGTGTAATTATAACAATCTACAAGAACATGAGGGCTCTGTGCTTCAACTTTTGAGGAGATTTGATAAATTTAGGCGTTAAAGTTGGTCCTATTTGGCCTGGGAATTAGAGCAGTTCCTCGATGAAAACTGGCAGCAAGTCGGTTTGTGAAAAAGCACATTTTGGGGGGTTTTTCTTCTGGGGTAAAAAAATTATAGAAAATTCCACACGGCTGACCTGCCAAAAAATTGAAAAGAAATCTTAAGTTTAGTTGTCGGGAAATACATCTGATTGGTTTCAAGAGGCTGAGAGACTTTGAAATATTTTTTGAGCATTTTTGAATATTTAGCATTTAGCGTTGGTTGCTATGTGAGTTTATTTAGTGTGGTGCACCCTGCACACACGAACAGACGTATGAAGCGCAATTCCTTTCCACAACCATGCACATTACAACGGACATATGAAGCCACAACCACGGCACGTTTGCGTGGTTGTGGCATCGTAAAAATAACGTTCTGGGGGTCATGCAATTAATAGACTGTGTAATTATAACAATCTACAAGAACATGAGGGCTCTGTGCTTCAACTTTTGAGGAGATTTGATAAATTTAGGCGTTAAAGTTGGTCCTATTTGGTCTGGGAATTAGAGCAGTGCCTCGATGAAAACAGGCAGCAAGTCGGCTTGTGAAAAAGCACATTTGGGGGTTTTTTCTTCTGGGGTAAAAAAATTATCGAAAATTCCACACGGCTGATCTGCAAAAAAATTGAAAAGAAATCTGAAGTTTAGTTGTCAGGAAATACATCTGATTGGTTTTCAAGAGGCTGAGGGACTTTGAAATATTTTTTGAGCATTTTTGAATATTTAGCATTTAGCGTTGGTTGCTATGTGAGTTTATTTAGTGTGGTGCACCCTGCACACACGAACAGACGTATGAAGCCCAATTCCTTTCCACAACCATGCACATTGCAACGGACATATGAAGCCACAACCACGGCACGTTTGCGTGGTTGTGGCATCGTAAAAATAACGTTCTGGGGGTCATGCAATTAATAGACTGTGTAATTATAACAATCTACAAGAACATGAGGGCTCTGTGCTTCAACTTTTGAGGAGATTTGATAAATTTAGGCGTTAAAGTTGGTCCTATTTGGCCTGGGAATTAGAGCAGTGCCTCGATGAAAACAGGCAGCAAGTCGGCTTGTGAAAAAGCACATTTGGGGTTTTTTTCTTCTGGGGTAAAAAAATTATCGAAAATTCCACACGGCTGACCTGCCGAAAAATTGAAAAGAAATCTGAAGTTTAGTTGTCGGGAAATACATCTGATTGGTTTTCAAGAGGCTGAGAGACTTTGAAATATTTTTTGAGCATTTTTGAATATTTAGCATTTAGCGTTGGTTGCTATGTGAGTTTATTTAGTGTGGTGCACCCTGCACACACGAACAGACGTATGAAGCCCAATTCCTTTCCACAACCATGCACGTTCCAACGGATATATGAAGCCACAACCACGGCACGTTTGCGTGGTTGTGGCCTCGTAAAAATAACGTTCTGGGGGTCATGCAATTAATAGACTGTGTAATTATAACAATCTACAAGAACATGAGGGCTCTGTGCTTCAACTTTTGAGGAGATTTGATAAATTTAGGCGTTAAAGTTGGTCCTATTTGGCCTGGGAATTAGAGCAGTGCCTCGATGAAAACAGGCAGCAAGTCGGCTTGTGAAAAAGCACATTTTGGGGGGTTTTTCTTCTGGGGTAAAAAAATTATCGAAAATTCCACACGGCTGACCTGCCGAAAAATTGAAAAGAAATCTTAAGTTTAGTTGTCTGGAAATATATCTGATTGGTTTTCAAGAGGCTGAGAGACTTTGTAATATTTTTTTAGCATTTTTGAATATTTAGCATTTAGCGTTGGTTGCTATGTGAGTTTATTTAGTGTGGTGCACCCTGCACACACGAACAGACGTATGAAGCCCAATTCCTTTCCACAACCATGCACGTTCCAACGGATATATGAAGCCACAACCACGGCACGTTTGCGTGGTTGTGGCCTCGTAAAAATAACGTTCTGGGGGTCATGCAATTAATAGACTGTGTAATTATAACAATCTACAAGAACATGAGGGCTCTGTGCTTCAACTTTTGAGGAGATTTGATAAATTTAGGCGTTAAAGTTGGTCCTATTTGGCCTGGGAATTAGAGCAGTGCCTCGATGAAAACTGGCAGCAAGTCGGTTTGTGAAAAAGCACATTTTGGGGGTTTTTTCTTCTGGGGTAAAAAAATTATCGATAATTCCACACGGCTGACCTGCCGAAAAATTGAAAAGAAATCTTAAGTTTAGTTGTCGGGAAATACATCTGATTGGTTTCAAGAGGCTGAGAGACTTTGAAATATTTTATGAGCATTTTTGAATATTTAGCATTTAGCGTTGGTTGCTATGTGAGTTTATTTAGTGTGGTGCACCCTGCACACACGAACAGACGTATGAAGCGCAATTCCTTTCCACAACCATGCACATTACAACGGACATATGAAGCCACAACCACGGCACGTTTGCGTGGTTGTGGCATCGTAAAAATAACGTTCTGGGGGTCATGCAATTAATAGACTGTGTAATTATAACAATCTACAAGAACATGAGGGCTCTGTGCTTCAACTTTTGAGGAGATTTGATAAATTTAGGCGTTAAAGTTGGTCCTATTTGGCCTGGGAATTAGAGCAGTGCCTCGATGAAAACTGGCAGCAAGTCGGTTTGTGAAAAAGCACATTTTGGGGGTTTTTGTTCTGGGGTAAAAAAATTATCGATAATTCCACACGGCTGACCTGCCGAAAAATTGAAAAGAAATCTTAAGTTTAGTTGTCGGGAAATATATCTGATTGGTTTTCAAGAGGCTGAGAGACTTTGAAATATTTTTTGAGCATTTTTGAATATTTAGCATTTAGCGTTGGTTGCTATGTGAGTTTATTTAGTGTGGTGCACCCTGCACACACGAACAGACGTATGAAGGAAGCCCAATTCCTTTCCACAACCATGCACGTTCCAACGGATATATGAAGCCACAACCACGGCACGTTTGCGTGGTTGTGGCCTCGTAAAAATAACGTTCTGGGGGTCATGCAATTAATAGACTGTGTAATTATAACAATCTACAAGAACATGAGGGCTCTGTGCTTCAACTTTTGAGGAGATTTGATAAATTTAGGCGTTAAAGTTGGTCCTATTTGGCCTGGGAATTAGAGCAGTGCCTCGATGAAAACTGGCAGCAAGTCGGTTTGTGAAAAAGCACATTTTGGGGGTTTTTTCTTCTGGGGTAAAAAAATTATCGATAATTCCACACGGCTGACCTGCCGAAAAATTGAAAAGAAATCTTAAGTTTAGTTGTCGGGAAATACATCTGATTGGTTTCAAGAGGCTGAGAGACTTTGAAATATTTTATGAGCATTTTTGAATATTTAGCATTTAGCGTTGGTTGCTATGTGAGTTTATTTAGTGTGGTGCACCCTGCACACACGAACAGACGTATGAAGCGCAATTCCTTTCCACAACCATGCACATTACAACGGACATATGAAGCCACAACCACGGCACGTTTGCGTGGTTGTGGCATCGTAAAAATAACGTTCTGGGGGTCATGCAATTAATAGACTGTGTAATTATAACAATCTACAAGAACATGAGGGCTCTGTGCTTCAACTTTTGAGGAGATTTGATAAATTTAGGCGTTAAAGTTGGTCCTATTTGGTCTGGGAATTAGAGCAGTGCCTCGATGAAAACAGGCAGCAAGTCGGCTTGTGAAAAAGCACATTTGGGGGTTTTTTCTTCTGGGGTAAAAAATTTTTCGAAAATTCCACACGGCTGACCTGCCAAAAAATTGAAAAGAAATCTGAAGTTTAGTTGTCTGGAAATACATCTGATTGGTTTTCAAGAGGCTGAGGGACTTTGAAATATTTTTTGAGCATTTTTGAATATTTAGCATTTAGCGTTGGTTGCTATGTGAGTTTATTTAGTGTGGTGCACCCTGCACACACGAACAGACGTATGAAGCCCAATTCCTTTCCACAACCATGCACGTTCCAACGGATATATGAAGCCACAACCACGGCACGTTTGCGTGGTTGTGGCCTCGTAAAAATAACGTTCTGGGGGTCATGCAATTAATAGACTGTGTAATTATAACAATCTACAAGAACATGAGGGCTCTGTGCTTCAACTTTTGAGGAGATTTGATAAATTTAGGCGTTAAAGTTGGTCCTATTTGGCCTGGGAATTAGAGCAGTGCCTCGATGAAAACAGGCAGCAAGTCGGCTTGTGAAAAAGCACATTTGGGGGTTTTTTTCTTCTGGGGTAAAAAAATTATCGAAAATTCCACACCGCTGACCTGCCGAAAAATTGAAAAGAAATCTTAAGTTTAGTTGTCGGGAAATATATCTGATTGGTTTTCAAGAGGCTGAGAGACGTTGAAATATTTTTTGAGCATTTTTGAATATTTAGCATTTAGCGTTGGTTGCTATGTGAGTTTATTTAGTGTGGTGCACCCTGCACACACGAACAGACGTATGAAGCCCAATTCCTTTCCACAACCATGCACATTGCAACGGACATATGAAGCCACAACCACGGCACGTTTGCGTGGTTGTGGCATCGTAAAAATAACGTTCTGGGGGTCATGCAATTAATAGACTGTGTAATTATAACAATCTACAAGAACATGAGGGCTCTGTGCTTTAACTTTTGAGGAGATTTGATAAATTTAGGCGTTAAAGTTGGTCCTATTTGGTCTGGGAATTAGAGCAGTGCCTCGATAAAAACAGGCAGGAAGTCGGCTTCTGAAAAAGCACATTTGGGGGTTTTTTCTTCTGGGGTAAAAAAATTATCGAAATTCCACACGGCTGACCTGCCGAAAAATTGAAAAGAAATCTTAAGTTTAGTTGTCGGGAAATATATCTGATTGGTTTTCAAGAGGCTGAGAGACTTTGAAATATTTTTTGAGCATTTTTGAATATTTACCATTTAGCTTTGGTTGCTATGTGAGTTTATTTAGTGTGGTGCACCCTGCACACACGAACAGACGTATGAAGCCCAATTCCTTTCCACAACCATGCACATTGCAACGGATATATGAAGCCACAACCATGGCACGTTTGCGTGGTTGTGGCATCGTAAAAATTACGTTCTGGGGGTCATGCAATTAATAGACTGTGTTATTATAACAATCTACAAGAACATGAGGGCTCTGTGCTTCAACTTTTGAGGAGATTTGATAAATTTAGGCGTTAAAGTTGGTCCTATTTGGTCTGGGAATTAGAGCAGTGCCTCGATGAAAACAGGCAGCAAGTCGGCTTGTGAAAAAGCACATTTGGGGTTTTTTTCTTCTGGGGTAAAAAAATTATCGAAAAATCCACACGGCTGACGTGCCGAAAAATTGAAAAGAAATCTGAAGTTTAGTTGTCTGGAAATACATCTGATTGGTTTTCAAGAGGCTGAGAGACTTTGAAATATTTTTTGAGCAAAAATTGAAAAGAAATCTTAAGTTTAGTTGTGTGGAAATATATCTGATTGGTTTTCAAGAGGCTGAGAGACTTTGACATATTTTTGAGCATTTTGAATATTTAGCATTTAGCGTTGGTTGCTATGTGAGTTTATTTAGTGTGGTGCACCCTGCACACACGAACAGACGTATGAAGCCCAATTCCTTTCCACAACCATGCACATTGCAACGGATATATGAAGCCACAACCACGGCACGTTTGCGTGGTTGTGGCATCGTAAAAATAACGTTCTGGGGTCATGCAATTAATAGACTGTGTAATTATAACAATCTACAAGAACATGAGGGCTCTGTGCTTCAACTTTTGAGGAGATTTGATAAATTTAGGCGTTAAAGTTGGTCCTATTTGGTCTGGGAATTAGAGCAGTGCCTCGATGAAAACAGGCAGCAAGTCGGCTTGTGAAAAAGCACATTTGGGGGTTTTTTCTTCTGGGGTAAATAAATTATCGAAAATTCCACACGGCTGACCTGCCGAAAAATTGAAAAGAAATCTTAAGTTTAGTTGTCTGGAAATACATCTGATTGGTTTTCAAGAGGCTGAGAGACTTTGAAATATTTTTTGAGCATTTTTGAATATTTAGCATTTAGCGTTGGTTGCTATGTGAGTTTATTTAGTGTGGTGCACCCTGCACACACGAACAGACGTATGAAGCCCAATTCCTTTCCACAACCATGCACATTGCAACGGACATATGAAGCCACAACCACGGCACGTTTGCGTGGTTGTGGCATCGTAAAAATTACGTTCTGGGGGTCATGCAATTAATAGACTGTGTAATTATAACAATCTACAAGAACATGAGGGCTCTGTGCTTCAACTTTTGAGGAGATTTGATAAATTTAGGCGTTAAAGTTGGTCCTATTTGGCCTGGGAATTAGAGCAGTGCCTCGATGAAAACTGGCAGCAAGTCGGCTTGTGAAAAAGCACATTTGGGGGTTTTTTTCTTCTGGGGTAAAAAAATTATCGAAAATTCCACACGGCTGACCTGCCGAAAAATTGAAAAGAAATCTGAAGTTTAGTTGTCGGGAAATATATCTGATTGGTTTTCAAGAGGCTGAGAGACTTTGAAATATTTTTTGAGCATTTTTGAATATTTAGCATTTAGCGTTGGTTGCTATGTGAGTTTATTTAGTGTGGTGCACCCTGCACACACGAACAGACGTATGAAGCCCAATTCCTTTCCACAACCATGCACATTGCAACGGACATATGAAGCCACAACCACGGCACGTTTGCGTGGTTGTGGCATCGTAAAAATAACGTTCTGGGGGTCATGCAATTAATAGACTGTGTAATTATAACAATCTACAAGAACATGAGGGCTCTGTGCTTTAACTTTTGAGGAGATTTGATAAATTTAGGCGTTAAAGTTGGTCCTATTTGGTCTGGGAATTAGAGCAGTGCCTCGATGAAAACAGGCAGCAAGTCGGCTTGTGAAAAAGCACATTTGGGGGTTTTTTCTTCTGGGGTAAAAAAATTATCGAAAATTCCACACGGCTGACCTGCCGAAAAATTGAAAAGAAATCTTAAGTTTAGTTGTCTGGAAATATGTCTGATTGGTTTTCAAGAAGCTGAGAGACTTTGAAATATTTTTGAGCATTTTGAATATTTAGCATTTAGCGTTGGTTGCTATGTGAGTTTATTTAGTGTGGTGCACCCTGCACACACGAACAGACGTATGAAGCCCAATTCCTTTCCACAACCATGCACATTGCAACGGATATATGAAGCCACAACCATGGCACGTTTGCGTGGTTGTGGCATCGTAAAAATTACGTTCTGGGGGTCATGCAATTAATAGACTGTGTTATTATAACAATCTACAAGAACATGAGGGCTCTGTGCTTCAACTTTTGAGGAGATTTGATAAATTTAGGCGTTAAAGTTGGTCCTATTTGGTCTGGGAATTAGAGCAGTGCCTCGATGAAAACAGGCAGCAAGTCGGCTTGTGAAAAAGCACATTTGGGGTTTTTATCTTCTGGGCTAAAAAAATTATCGAAAAATCCACACGGCTGACGTGCCGAAAAATTGAAAAGAAATCTGAAGTTTAGTTGTCTGGAAATACATCTGATTGGTTTTCAAGAGGCTGAGAGACTTTGAAATATTTTTTGAGCATTTTTGAATATTTAGCACCTGCCAAAAATTGAAAAGAAATCTTAAGTTTAGTTGTGTGGAAATTAGATTGTTATAATTACACAGTCTATTAATTGCATGACCCCCAGAACGTTATTTTTACGATGCCACAACCACGCAAACGTCCCGTGGTTGTGGCTTCATATGTCCGTTGCAATGTGCATGGTTGTGGAAAGGAATTGGGCTTCATACGTCTGTTCGTGTGTGCAGGGTGCACCACACTAAATAAACTCACATAGCAACCAAAGCTAAATGCTAAATATTCAAAAATGCTCAAAAAATATTTCAAAGTCTCTCAGCCTCTTGAAAACCAATCAGACATATTTCCAGACAACTAAACTTAAGATTTCTTTTCAATTTTTCGGCAGGTCAGCCGTGTGGAATTTTCGATAATTTTTTTACCCCAGAAAAAAAAAAAAGTGCTTTTTCACAAGCCGACTTGCTGCCAGTTTTCATCGAGGCACTGCTCTAATTCCCAGGCCAAATAGGACCAACTTTAACGCCTAAATTTATCAAATCTCTTCAAAAGTTGATGCACAGAGCCCTCATGTTCTTGTAGATTGTTATAATTACACAGTCTATTAATTGCATGACCCCCAGAACGTTATTTTTACGATGCCATCACAACCACGCAAACGTGCCGTGGTTGTGGCTTCATATATCCGTTGCAATGTGCATGGTTGTGGAAAGGAATTGGGCTTCATACGTCTGTTCGTGTGTGCAGGGTGCACCACACTAAATAAACTCACATAGCAACCAACGCTAAATGCTAAATATTCAAAAATGCTCAAAAAATATTTCAAAGTCTCTCAGCCTCTTGAAAACCAATCAGATATATTTCCACACAACTAAACTTAAGATTTCTTTTCAATTTTTGGCAGGTGCTAAATATTCAAAAATTGAAAGAAAAAAAAAAAGAAATCTGAAGTTAAGTTGTCTGGAAATATATCTGATTGGTTTTCAAGAGGCTGAGAGACTTTGAAATATTTTTTGAGCATTTTTGAATATTTAGCATTTAGCGTTGGTTGCTATGTGAGTTTATTTAGTGTGGTGCACCCTGCACACGAACAAACGTATGAAGCCCAATTCCTTTCCACAACCATGCACGTTCCAACGGATATATGAAGCCACAACCACGGCACGTTTGCGTGGTTGTGGCATCGTAAAAATAACGTTCTGGGGGTCATGCAATTAATAGACTGTGTAATTATAACAATCTACAAGAACATGAGGGCTCTGTGCTTCAACCTTTGAGGAGATTTGATAAATTTAGGCGTTAAAGTTGGTACTATTTGGTCTGGGAATTAGAGCAGTGCCTCGATGAAAACAGGCAGCAAGTCGGCTTGTGAAAAAGCACATTTGGGGGTTTTTTCTTCTGGGGTAAAAAAATTATCGAAAATTCCACACG
Source organism: Plazaster borealis (assembly GCA_021014325.1). NCBI lineage: Eukaryota > Metazoa > Echinodermata > Asteroidea > Forcipulatida > Labidiasteridae > Plazaster > Plazaster borealis. The sequence goes on from CM037466.1 coordinate 3,063,241, forward strand.
GCTGACCTGCCGAAAAATTGAAAAGAAATCTGAAGTTTAGTTGTCTGGAAATATATCTGATTGGTTTTCAAGAGGCTGAGAGACTTTGAAATATTTTTTGAGCATTTTTGAATATTTAGCATTTAGCGTTGGTTGCTATGTGAGTTTATTTAGTGTGGTGCACCCTGCACACGAACAAACGTATGAAGCCCAATTCCTTTCCACAACCATGCACGTTCCAACGGATATATGAAGCCACAACCACGGCACGTTTGCGTGGTTGTGGCATCGTAAAAATAACGTTCTGGGGGTCATGCAATTAATAGACTGTGTAATTATAACAATCTACAAGAACATGAGGGCTCTGTGCTTCAACTTTTGAGGAGATTTGATAAATTTAGGCGTTAAAGTTGGTCCTATTTGGTCCGGGAATTAGAGCAGTGCCTCGATGAAAACAGGCAGCAAGTCGGCTTGTGAAAAAGCACATTTGGGGGTTTTTTCTTCTGGGGTAAAAAAATTATCGAAAATTCCACACGGCTGACCTGCCGAAAAATTGAAAAGAAATCTGAAGTTTAGTTGTCTGGAAATATATCTGATTGGTTTTCAAGAGGCTGAGAGACTTTAAAATATTTTTTGAGCATTTTTGAATATTTAGCATTTAGCGTTGGTTGCTATGTGAGTTTATTTAGTGTGGTGCACCCTGCACACGAACAAACGTATGAAGCCCAATTCCTTTCCACAACCATGCACGTTCCAACGGATATATGAAGCCACAACCACGGCACGTTTGCGTGGTTGTGGCATCGTAAAAATAACGTTCTGGGGGTCATGCAATTAATAGACTGTGTAATTATAACAATCTACAAGAACATGAGGCTCTGTGCTTCAACTTTTGAGGAGATTTGATAAATTTAGGCGTTAAAGTTGGTCCTATTTGGTCTGGGAATTAGAGCAGTGCCTCGATGAAAACAGGCAGCAAGTCGGCTTGTGAAAAAGCACATTTGGGGGTTTTTTCTTCTGGGGTAAAAAAATTATCGAAATTCCACACGGCTGACCTGCCGAAAAATTGAAAAGAAATCTTAAGTTTAGTTGTGTGGGAAATATATCTGATTGGTTTTCAAGAGGCTGAGAGACTTTGAAATATTTTTTGAGCATTTTTGAATATTTAGCATTTAGCTTTGGTTGCTATATGAGTTTATTTAGTGTGGTGCACCCTGCACACACGAACAGACGTATGAAGCCCAATTCCTTTCCACAACCATGCACATTGCAACGGATATATGAAGCCACAACCACGGCACGTTTGCGTGGTTGTGGCATGGTAAAAATTACGTTCTGGGGGTCATGCAATTAATAGACTGTGTTATTATAACAATCTACAAGAACATGAGGGCTCTGTGCTTCAACTTTTGAGGAGATTTGATAAATTTAGGCGTTAAAGTTGGTCCTATTTGGTCTGGGAATTAGAGCAGTGCCTCGATGAAAACAGGCAGCAAGTCGGCTTGTGAAAAAGCACATTTGGGGGGTTTTTCTTCTGGGGTAAAAAAATTATCGAAAATTCCACACCGCTGACCTGCCGAAAAATTGAAATGAAATCTGAAGTTTAGTTGTCGGGAAATATATCTGATTGGTTTTCAAGAGGCTGAGAGACTTTGAAATATTTTTTGAGCATTTTTGAATATTTAGCATTTAGCTTTGGTTGCTATATGAGTTTATTTAGTATGGTGCACCCTGCACACACGAACAGACGTATGAAGCCCAATTCCTTTCCACAACCATGCACATTGCAACGGATATATGAAGCCACAACCACGGCACGTTTGCGTGATTGTGGCATGGTAAAAATTACGTTCTGGGGGTCATGCAATTAATAGACTGTGTTATTATAACAATCTACAAGAACATGAGGGCTCTGTGCTTCAACTTTTGAGGAGATTTGATAAATTTAGGCGTTAAAGTTGGTCCTATTTGGCCTGGGAATTAGAGCAGTACCTCGATGAAAACTGGCAGCAAGTCGGCTTGTGAAAAAGCACATTTTGGGGGGTTTTTCTTCTGGGGTAAAAAAATTATCGAAAATTCCACACGGCTGACCTGCCGAAAAATTGAAAAGAAATCTTAAGTTTAGTTGTCTGGAAATACATCTGATTGGTTTTCAAGAGGCTGAGAGACTTTGAAATATTTTTTGAGCATTTTTGAATATTTAGCATTTAGCGTTGGTTGCTATGTGAGTTTATTTAGTGTGGTGCACCCTGCACACACGAACAGACGTATGAAGCCCAATTCCTTTCCACAACCATGCACATTGCAACGGACATATGAAGCCACAACCACGGCACGTTTGCGTGGTTGTGGCATCGTAAAAATTACGTTCTGGGGGTCATGCAATTAATAGACTGTGTAATTATAACAATCTACAAGAACATGAGGGCTCTGTGCTTCAACTTTTGAGGAGATTTGATAAATTTAGGCGTTAAAGTTGGTCCTATTTGGCCTGGGAATTAGAGCAGTGCCTCGATGAAAACAGGCAGCAAGTCGGCTTGTGAAAAAGCACATTTTGGGGGGTTTTTCTTCTGGGGTAAAAAAATTATCGAAAATTCCACACCGCTGACCTGCCGAAAAATTGAAAAGAAATCTTAAGTTTAGTTGTCGGGAAATATATCTGATTGGTTTTCAAGAGGCTGAGAGACTTTGAAATATTTTTTGAGCATTTTTGAATATTTAGCATTTAGCGTTGGTTGCTATGTGAGTTTATTTAGTGTGGTGCACCCTGCACACACGAACAGACGTATGAAGCCCAATTCCTTTCCACAACCATGCACATTGCAACGGACATATGAAGCCACAACCACGGCACGTTTGCGTGGTTGTGGCATCGTAAAAATAACGTTCTGGGGGTCATGCAATTAATAGACTGTGTAATTATAACAATCTACAAGAACATGAGGGCTCTGTGCTTTAACTTTTGAGGAGATTTGATAAAATTAGGCGTTAAAGTTGGTCCTATTTGGTCTGGGAATTAGAGCAGTGCCTCGATGAAAACAGGTAGCAAGTCGGCTTGTGAAAAAGCACATTTGGGGTTTTTTTCTTCTGGGGTAAAAAATTATCGAAAATTCCACACGGCTGACCTGCCGAAAAATTGAAAAGAAATCTTAAGTTTAGTTGTCTGGAAATATATCTGATTGGTTTTCAAGAAGCTGAGAGACTTTGAAATATTTTTTGAGCATTTTTGAATATTTAGCATTTAGCTTTGGTTGCTATGTGAGTTTATTTAGTGTGGTGCACCCTGCACACACGAACAGACGTATGAAGCCCAATTCCTTTCCACAACCATGCACATTGCAACGGATATATGAAGCCACAACCATGGCACGTTTGCGTGGTTGTGGCATCGTAAAAATTACGTTCTGGGGGTCATGCAATTAATAGACTGTGTTATTATAACAATCTACAAGAACATGAGGGCTCTGTGCTTCAACTTTTGAGGAGATTTGATAAATTTAGGCGTTAAAGTTGGTCCTATTTGGTCTGGGAATTAGAGCAGTGCCTCGATGAAAACAGGCAGCAAGTCGGCTTGTGAAAAAGCACATTTGGGGTTTTTTTCTTCTGGGGTAAAAAAATTATCGAAAAATCCACACGGCTGACGTGCCGAAAAATTGAAAAGAAATCTGAAGTTTAGTTGTCTGGAAATACATCTGATTGGGTTTCAAGAGGCTGAGAGACTTTAAAATATTTTTTGAGCATTTTTGAATATTTAGCACCTGCCAAAAATTGAAAAGAAATCTTAAGTTTAGTTGTGTGGAAATATATCTGATTGGTTTTCAAGAGGCTGAGAGACTTTGACATATTTTTTGAGCATTTTTGAATATTTAGCATTTAGCGTTGGTTGCTATGTGAGTTTATTTAGTGTGGTGCACCCTGCACACACGAACAGACGTATGAAGCCCAATTCCTTTCCACAACCATGCACATTGCAACGGATATATGAAGCCACAACCACGGCACGTTTGCGTGGTTGTGATGGCATCGTAAAAATAACGTTCTGGGGGTCATGCAATTAATAGACTGTGTAATTATAACAATCTACAAGAACATGAGGGCTCTGTGCTTCAACTTTTGAGGAGATTTGATAAATTTAGGCGTTAAAGTTGGTCCTATTTGGTCTGGGAATTAGAGCAGTGCCTCGATGAAAACAGGCAGCAAGTCGGCTTGTGAAAAAGCACATTTGGGGTCTTTTTCTTCTGGGGTAAATAAATTATCGAAAATTCCACACGGCTGACCTGCCGAAAAATTGAAAAGAAATCTTAAGTTTAGTTGTCTGGAAATACATCTGATTGGTTTTCAAGAGGCTGAGAGACTTTGAAATATTTTTTGAGCATTTTTGAATATTTAGCATTTAGCGTTGGTTGCTATGTGAGTTTATTTAGTGTGGTGCACCCTGCACACACGAACAGACGTATGAAGCCCAATTCCTTTCCACAACCATGCACATTGCAACGGACATATGAAGCCACAACCACGGCACGTTTGCGTGGTTGTGGCATCGTAAAAATTACGTTCTGGGGGTCATGCAATTAATAGACTGTGTAATTATAACAATCTACAAGAACATGAGGGCTCTGTGCTTCAACTTTTGAGGAGATTTGATAAATTTAGGCGTTAAAGTTGGTCCTATTTGGCCTGGGAATTAGAGCAGTGCCTCGATGAAAACTGGCAGCAAGTCGGCTTGTGAAAAAGCACATTTTGGGGGGTTTTTCTTCTGGGGTAAAAAAATTATCGAAAATTCCACACGGCTGACCTGCCGAAAAATTGAAAAGAAATCTGAAGTTTAGTTGTCGGGAAATATATCTGATTGGTTTTCAAGAGGCTGAGAGACTTTGAAATATTTTTTGAGCATTTTTGAATATTTAGCATTTAGCGTTGGTTGCTATGTGAGTTTATTTAGTGTGGTGCACCCTGCACACACGAACAGACGTATGAAGCCCAATTCCTTTCCACAACCATGCACATTGCAACGGACATATGAAGCCACAACCACGGCACGTTTGCGTGGTTGTGGCATCGTAAAAATAACGTTCTGTGGGTCATGCTTTTTTTAGACTGTGTAATTATAACAATCTACAAGAACATGAGGGCTCTGTGCTTTAACTTTTGAGGAGATTTGATAAATTTAGGCGTTAAAGTTGGTCCTATTTGGTCTGGGAATTAGAGCAGTGCCTCGATGAAAACAGGCAGCAAGTCGGCTTGTGAAAAGCACATTTGGGGGTTTTCTTCTGGGGTAAAAAATTATCGAAAATTCCACACGGCTGACCTGCCGAAAAATTGAAAAGAAATCTTAAGTTTAGTTGTCTGGAAATATATCTGATTGGTTTTCAAGAAGCTGAGAGACTTTGAAATATTTTTGAGCATTTTGAATATTTAGCATTTAGCTTTGGTTGCTATGTGAGTTTATTTAGTGTGGTGCACCCTGCACACACGAACAGACGTATGAAGCCCAATTCCTTTCCACAACCATGCACATTGCAACGGATATATGAAGCCACAACCATGGCACGTTTGCGTGGTTGTGGCATCGTAAAAATTACGTTCTGGGGTCATGCAATTAATAGACTGTGTTATTATAACAATCTACAAGAACATGAGGGCTCTGTGCTTCAACTTTTGAGGAGATTTGATAAATTTAGGCGTTAAAGTTGGTCCTATTTGGTCTGGGAATTAGAGCAGTGCCTCGATGAAAACAGGCAACAAGTCGGCTTGTGAAAAAGCACATTTGGGGTTTTTTTCTTCTGGGGTAAAAAAATTATCAAAAAATCCACACGGCTGACGGGCCGAAAAATTGAAAAGAAATCTGAAGTTTAGTTGTCTGGAAATACATCTGATTGGTTTTCAAGAGGCTGAGAGACTTTGAAATATTTTTTGAGCATTTTTGAATATTTAGCACCTGCCAAAAATTGAAAAGAAATCTTAAGTTTAGTTGTGTGGAAATATATCTGATTGGTTTTCAAGAGGCTGAGAGACTTTGACATATTTTTTGAGCATTTTTGAATATTTAGCATTTAGCGTTGGTTGCTATGTGAGTTTATTTAGTGTGGTGCACCCTGCACACACGAACAGACGTATGAAGCCCAATTCCTTTCCACAACCATGCACATTGCAACGGATATATGAAGCCACAACCACGGCACGTTTGCGTGGTTGTGATGGCATCGTAAAAATAACGTTCTGGGGGTCATGCAATTAATAGACTGTGTAATTATAACAATCTACAAGAACATGAGGGCTCTGTGCTTCAACTTTTTAGGAGATTTGATAAATTTAGGCGTTAAAGTTGGTCCTATTTGGTCTGGGAATTAGAGCAGTGCCTCGATGAAAACAGGCAGCAAGTCGGCTTGTGAAAAAGCACATTTGGGGGTTTTTTCTTCTGGGGTAAATAAATTATCGAAAATTCCACACGGCTGACCTGCCGAAAAATTGAAAAGAAATCTTAAGTTTAGTTGTCTGGAAATACATCTGATTGGTTTTCAAGAGGCTGAGAGACTTTGAAATATTTTTTGAGCATTTTTGAATATTTAGCATTTAGCGTTGGTTGCTACGTGAGTTTATTTAGTGTGGTGCACCCTGCACACACGAACAGACGTATGAAGCCCAATTCCTTTCCACAACCATGCACATTGCAACGGACATATGAAGCCACAACCACGGCACGTTTGCGTGGTTGTGGCATCGTAAAAATTACGTTCTGGGGGTCATGCAATTAATAGACTGTGTAATTATAACAATCTACAAGAACATGAGGGCTCTGTGCTTCAACTTTTGAGGAGATTTGATAAATTTAGGCGTTAAAGTTGGTCCTATTTGGCCTGGGAATTAGAGCAGTGCCTCGATGAAAACTGGCAGCAAGTCGGCTTGTGAAAAAGCACATTTTGGGGGGTTTTTCTTCTGGGGTAAAAAAATTATCAAAAAATCCACACGGCTGACGTGCCGAAAAATTGAAAAGAAATCTGAAGTTTAGTTGTCTGGAAATACATCTGATTGGTTTTCAAGAGGCTGAGAGACTTTGAAATATTTTTTGAGCATTTTTGAATATTTAGCATTTAGCGTTGGTTGCTATGTGAGTTTATTTAGTGTGGTGCACCCTGCACACACGAACAGACGTATGAAGCCCAATTCCTTTCCACAACCATGCACATTGCAACGGACATATGAAGCCACAACCACGGCACGTTTGCGTGGTTGTGGCATCGTAAAAATAACGTTCTGGGGGTCATGCAATTAATAGACTGTGTAATTATAACAATCTACAAGAACATGAGGGCTCTGTGCTTTAACTTTTGAGGAGATTTGATAAATTTAGGCGTTAAAGTTGGTCCTATTTGGTCTGGGAATTAGAGCAGTGCCTCGATGAAAACAGGCAGCAAGTCGGCTTGTGAAAAAGCACATTTGGGGGTTTTTTCTTCTGGGGTAAAAAAATTATCGAAAATTCCACACGGCTGACCTGCCCAAAAAATTGAAAAGAAATCTTAAGTTTAGTTGTCTGGAAATATATCTGATTGGTTTTCAAGAAGCTGAGAGACTTTGAAATATTTTTTGAGCATTTTTGAATATTTAGCATTTAGCTTTGGTTGCTATGTGAGTTTATTTAGTGTGGTGCACCCTGCACACACGAACAGACGTATGAAGCCCAATTCCTTTCCACAACCATGCACATTGCAACGGATATATGAAGCCACAACCATGGCACGTTTGCGTGGTTGTGGCATGGTAAAAATTACGTTCTGGGGGTCATGCAATTAATAGACTGTGTTATTATAACAATCTACAAGAACATGAGGGCTCTGTGCTTCAACTTTTGAGGAGATTTGATAAATTTAGGCGTTAAAGTTGGTCCTATTTGGTCTGGGAATTAGAGCAGTGCCTCGATGAAAACAGGCAACAAGTCGGCTTGTGAAAAAGCACATTTGGGGTTTTTTTCTTCTGGGGTAAAAAAATTATCAAAAAATCCACACGGCTGACGTGCCGAAAAATTGAAAAGAAATCTGAAGTTTAGTTGTCTGGAAATACATCTGATTGGTTTTCAAGAGGCTGAGAGACTTTAAAATATTTTTTGAGCATTTTTGAATATTTAGCACCTGCCAAAAATTGAAAAGAAATCTTAAGTTTAGTTGTGTGGAAATATATCTGATTGGTTTTCAAGAGGCTGAGAGACTTTGACATATTTTTTGAGCATTTTTGAATATTTAGCATTTAGCGTTGGTTGCTATGTGAGTTTATTTAGTGTGGTGCACCCTGCACACACGAACAGACGTATGAAGCCCATTTCCTTTCCACAACCATGCACATTGCAACGGATATATGAAGCCACAACCACGGCACGTTTGCGTGGTTGTGATGGCATCGTAAAAATAACGTTCTGGGGGTCATGCAATTAATAGACTGTGTAATTATAACAATCTACAAGAACATGAGGGCTCTGTGCTTCAACTTTTTAGGAGATTTGATAAATTTAGGCGTTAAAGTTGGTCCTATTTGGTCTGGGAATTAGAGCAGTGCCTCGATGAAAACAGGCAGCAAGTCGGCTTGTGAAAAAGCACATTTGGGGGTTTTTTCTTCTGGGGTAAAAAAATTATCGAAAATTCCACACGGCTGACCTGCCAAAAAATTGAAAAGAAATCTGAAGTTTAGTTGTCTGGAAATACATCTGATTGGTTTTCAAGAGGCTGAGAGACTTTGAAATATTTTTTGAGCATTTTTGAATATTTAGCATTTAGCGTTGGTTGCTATGTGAGTTTATTTAGTGTGGTGCACCCTGCACACACGAACAGACGTATGAAGCCCAATTCCTTTCCACAACCATGCACATTGCAACGGACATATGAAGCCACAACCACGGCACGTTTGCGTGGTTGTGGCATCGTAAAAATTACGTTCTGGGGGTCATGCAATTAATAGACTGTGTAATTATAACAATCTACAAGAACATGAGGGCTCTGTGCTTCAACTTTTGAGGAGATTTGATCAATTTAGGCGTTAAAGTTGGTCCTATTTGGCCTGGGAATTAGAGCAGTGCCTCGATGAAAACTGGCAGCAAGTCGGCTTGTGAAAAAGCACATTTTGGGGGGTTTTTCTTCTGGGGTAAAAAAATTATCAAAAAATCCACACGGCTGACGTGCCGAAAAATTGAAAAGAAATCTGAAGTTTAGTTGTCTGGAAATACATCTGATTGGTTTTCAAGAGGCTGAGAGACTTTGAAATATTTTTTGAGCATTTTTGAATATTTAGCACCTGCCAAAAATTGAAAAGAAATCTTAAGTTTAGTTGTGTGGAAATTAGATTGTTATAATTACACAGTCTATTAATTGCATGACCCCCAGAACGTTATTTTTACGATGCCACAACCACGCAAACGTCCCGTGGTTGTGGCTTCATATGTCCGTTGCAATGTGCATGGTTGTGAAAGGAATTGGGCTTCATATCTGTTCGTGTGCAGGTCACCACACTAAATAAACTCACATAGCAACCAGCTAAATGCTAAATATTCAAAATGCTCAAAAATATTTCAAAGTCTCTCAGCCTCTTGAAAACCAATCAGATATATTTAGACAACCAAACTTAAGATTTCTTTTCAATTTTCGGCAGGTCAGCCGTGGAATTAGATAATTTTTACCCCGAAAAAAAATGTGCCACAAGCCGACTTGCTGCCAGTTTCATCGAGGCACTGCTCTATTCCCAGGCCAAATAGGACCAACTTTAACGCCTAAATTTATCAAATCTCTTCAAAAGTTGATGCACAGAGCCCTCATGTTCTTGTAGATTGTTATAATTACACAGTCTATTAATTGCATGACAGAACGTTATTTTTACGATGCCATCACAACCACGCAAACGTGCCGTGGTTGTGGCTTCATATATCCGTTGCAATGCATGGTTGTGAAAGGAATTGGGCTTCATACGTCTGTTCGTGTGCAGGGTGCACCACACTAAATAAACTCACATAGCAACCAACGCTAAATGCTAAATATTCAAAATGCTCAAAATATTTCAAAGTCTCAGCCTCTTGAAACCAATCAGATATATTTCCACACAACTAAACTTAAGATTTCTTTTCAATTTTGGCAGGTGCTAAATATTCAAAATTGAAAAAAAAAAAGAAATCTGAAGTTAAGTTGTCTGGAAATATATCTGATTGGTTTTCAAGAGGCTGAGAGACTTTGAAATATTTTTTGAGCATTTTTGAATATTTAGCATTTAGCTTTGGTTGCTATGTGAGTTTATTTAGTGTGGTGCACCCTGCACACACGAACAGACGTATGAAGCCCAATTCCTTTCCACAACCATGCACATTGCAACGGACATATGAAGCCACAACCACGGGACGTTTGCGTGGTTGTGGCATCGTAAAAATAACGTTCTGGGGGTCATGCAATTAATAGACTGTGTAATTATAACAATCTACAAGAACATGAGGGCTCTGTGCTTCAACTTTTGAGGAGATTTGATCAATTTAGGCGTTAAAGTTGGTCCTATTTGGTCTGGGAATTAGAGCAGTGCCTCGATGAAAACAGGCAGCAAGTCGGCTTGTGAAAAAGCACATTTGGGGGTTTTTTCTTCTGGGGTAAAAAAATTATCGAAAATTCCACACGGCTGACCTGCCGAAAAATTGAAAAGAAATCTGAAGTTTAGTTGTCTGGAAATATATCTGATTGGTTTTCAAGAGGCTGAGAGACTTTGAAATATTTTTTGAGCATTATTTAGTTTATTTAGTGTGGTGCACCCTGCACACGAACAAACGTATGAAGCCCAATTCCTTTCCACAACCATGCACGTTCCAACGGATATATGAAGCCACAACCACGGCACGTTTGCGTGGTTGTGGCATCGTAAAAATAACGTTCTGGGGGTCATGCAATTAATAGACTGTGTAATTATAACAATCTACAAGAACATGAGGGCTCTGTGCTTCAACTTTTGAGGAGATTTGATAAATTTAGGCGTTAAAGTTGGTCCTATTTGGTCCGGGAATTAGAGCAGTGCCTCGATGAAAACAGGCAGCAAGTCGGCTTGTGAAAAAGCACATTTGGGGGTTTTTTCTTCTGGGGTAAAAAAATTATCGAAAATTCCACACGGCTGACCTGCCGAAAAATTGAAAAGAAATCTGAAGTTTAGTTGTCTGGAAATATATCTGATTGGTTTTCAAGAGGCTGAGAGACTTTAAAATATTTTTTGAGCATTTTTGAATATTTAGCATTTAGCGTTGGTTGCTATGTGAGTTTATTTAGTGTGGTGCACCCTGCACACGAACAAACGTATGAAGCCCAATTCCTTTCCACAACCATGCACGTTCCAACGGATATATGAAGCCACAACCACGGCACGTTTGCGTGGTTGTGGCATCGTAAAAATAACGTTCTGGGGGTCATGCAATTAATAGACTGTGTAATTATAACAATCTACAAGAACATGAGGGCTCTGTGCTTCAACTTTTGAGGAGATTTGATAAATTTAGGCGTTAAAGTTGGTCCTATTTGGTCTGGGAATTAGAGCAGTGCCTCGATGAAAACAGGCAGCAAGTCGGCTTGTGAAAAAGCACATTTGGGGTTTTTTTCTTCTGGGGTAAAAAAATTATCGAAAATTCCACACGGCTGACCTGCCGAAAAATTGAAATGAAATCTGAAGTTTAGTTGTCGGGAAATATATCTGATTGGTTTTCAAGAGGCTGAGAGACTTTGAAATATTTTTTGAGCATTTTTGAATATTTAGCATTTAGCTTTGGTTGCTATATGAGTTTATTTAGTGTGGTGCACCCTGCACACACGAACAGACGTATGAAGCCCAATTCCTTTCCACAACCATGCACATTGCAACGGATATATCAAGCCACAACCATGGCACGTTTGCGTGGTTGTGGCATCGTTGGTTGCGTTGGTTGCTATGTGAGTTTATTTAGTGTGGTGCACCCTGCACACGAACAAACGTATGAAGCCCAATTCCTTTCCACAACCATGCACGTTCCAACGGATATATGAAGCCACAACCACGGCACGTTTGCGTGGTTGTGGCCTCGTAAAAATAACGTTCTGGGGGTCATGCAATTAATAGACTGTGTAATTATAACAATCTACAAGAACATGAGGGCTCTGTGCTTCAACTTTTGAGGAGATTTGATAAATTTAGGCGTAAAAGTTGGTCCTATTTGGTCTGGGAATTAGAGCAGTGCCTCGATGAAAACAGGCAGCAAGTCGGCTTGTGAAAAAGCACATTTGGGGGTTTTTCTTCTGGGGTAAAAAAATTATCGAAAATTCCACACGGCTGACCTGCCGAAAAATTGAAAAGAAATCTTAAGTTTAGTGTTCGGGAAATATATCTGATTGGTTTTCAAGAGGCTGAGAGACTTTGAAATATTTTTTGAGCATTTTTGAATATTTAGCACCTGCCAAAAATTGAAAAGAAATCTTAAGTTTAGTTGTGTGGAAATATATCTGATTGGTTTTCAAGAGGCTGAGAGACTTTGAAATATTTTTTGAGCATTTTTGAATATTTAGCATTTAGCTTTGGTTGCTATGTGAGTTTATTTAGTGTGGTGCACCCTGCACACACGAACAGACGTATGAAGCCCAATTCCTTTCCACAACCATGCACATTGCAACGGATATATGAAGCCACAACCACGGCACGTTTGCGTGGTTGTGGCATCGTAAAAATTACGTTCTGGGGGTCATGCAATTAATAGACTGTGTTATTATAACAATCTACAAGAACATGAGGGCTCTGTGCTTCAACTTTTGAGGAGATTTGACCAATTTAGGCGTTAAAGTTGGTGCTATTTGGTGTGGGAATTAGAACAGTGCCTCGATGAAAACAGGCAGCAAGTCGGCTTGTGAAAAAGCACATTTGGGGTTTTTTTCTTCTGGGGTAAAAAAATTATCGAAAATTCCACACGGCTGACCTGCCGAAAAATTGAAAAGAGATCTTAAGTTTAGTTGTCTGGAAATTTATCTGATTGGTTTTCAAGAGGCTGAGAGACTTTGAAATATTTTTTGTGCATTTTTGAATATTTAGCATTTAGCTTTGGTTGCTATGTGAGTTTATTTAGTGTGGTGCACCCTGCACACACGAACAGACGTATGAAGCCCAATTCCTTTCCACAACCATGCACATTGCAACGGTATGAAGCCACAACCACGGCACGTTTGCGTGGTTGTGGCATCGTAGAAATAACGTTCTGGGGGTCATGCAATTAATAGACTGTGTAATAACAATCTACAAGAACATGAGGGCTCTGTGCTGCAACTTTTGAGGAGATTTGATAAATTTAGGCGTTAAAGTTGGTCCTATTTGGTCTGGGAATTAGAGCAGTGCCTCGATGAAAACTGGCAGCAAGTCGGCTTGTGAAAAAGCACATTTGGGGGTTTTTTCTTCTGGGGTAAAAAAAATTATCGAAAATTCCACACGGCTGACCTGCCGAAAAATTGAAAAGAAATCTTAAGTTTAGTTGTCTGGAAATATATCTGATTGGTTTTCAAGAAGCTGAGCGACTTTGAAATATTTTTTGAGCATTTTTGAATATTTAGCATTTAGCTTTGGTTGCTATGTGAGTTTATTTAGTGTGGTGCACCCTGCACACACGAACATACGTATGAAGCCCAATTCCTTTCCACAACCATGCACATTGCAACGGACATATGAAGCCACAACCACGGCACGTTTGCGTGGTTGTGGCCTCGTAAAAATAACGTTCTGGGGGTCATGCAATTAATAGACTGTGTAATTATAACAATCTACAAGAACATGAGGGCTCTGTGCTGCAACTTTTGAGGAGATTTGATAAATTTAGGCGTTAAAGTTGGTCCTATTTGGTCTGGGAATTAGAGCAGTGCCTCGATGAAAACTGGCAGCAAGTCGGCTTGTGAAAAAGCACATTTGGGGGTTTTTTCTTCTGGGGTAAAAAAATTATCGAAAATTCCACACGGCTGACCTGCCGAAAAATTGAAAAGAAATCTTAAGTTTAGTTGTCTGGAAATATATCTGATTGGTTTTCAAGAGGCTGAGAGACTTTGAAATATTTTTTGAGCATTTTTGAATATTTAGCATTTAGCTTTGGTTGCTATGTGAGTTTATTTAGTGTGGTGCACCCTGCACACACGAACAGACGTATGAAGCCCAATTCCTTTCCACAACCATGCACATTGCAACGGACATATGAAGCCACAACCACGGCACGTTTGCGTGGTTGTGGCATCATAAAAATTACGTTCTGGGGGTCATGCAATTAATAGACTGTGTAATTATAACAATCTACAAGAACATGAGGGCTCTGTGCTTCAACTTTTGAGGAGATTTGATAAATTTAGGCGTTAAAGTTGGTCCTATTTGGCCTGGGAATTAGAGCAGTGCCTCGATGAAAACTGGCAGCAAGTCGGCTTGTGAAAAAGCACATTTTGGGGGGTTTTTCTTCTGGGGTAAAAAAATTATCGAAAATTCCACACCGCTGACCTGCCGAAAAATTGAAAAGAAATCTTAAGTTTAGTTGTCGGGAAATATATCTGATTGGTTATCAAGAGACTGAGAGACTTTGAAATATTTTTTGAGCATTTTTGAATATTTAGCATTTAGCGTTGGTTGCTATGTGAGTTTATTTAGTGTGGTGCACCCTGCACACACGAACAGACGTATGAAGCCCAATTCCTTTCCACAACCATGCACATTGCAACGGATATATGAAGCCACAACCATGGCACGTTTGCGTGGTTGTGGCATCGTAAAAATTACGTTCTGGGGGTCATGCAATTAATAGACTGTGTTATTATAACAATCTACAAGAACATGAGGGCTCTGTGCTTCAACTTTTGAGGAGATTTGATAAATTTAGGCGTTAAAGTTGGTCCTATTTGGTCTGGGAATTAGAGCAGTGCCTCGATGAAAACAGGCAGCAAGTCGGCTTGTGAAAAAGCACATTTGGGGGTTTTTTCTTCTGGGGTAAAAAAATTATCGAAAAATCCACACGGCTGACGTGCCGAAAAATTGAAAAGAAATCTGAAGTTTAGTTGTCTGGAAATACATCTGATTGGTTTTCAAGAGGCTGAGAGACTTTGAAATATTTTTTGAGCATTTTTGAATATTTAGCATTTAGCGTTGGTTGCTATGTGAGTTTATTTAGTGTGGTGCACCCTGCACACACGAACAGACGTATGAAGCCCAATTCCTTTCCACAACCATGCACATTGCAACGGATATATCAAGCCACAACCATGGCACGTTTGCGTGGTTGTGGCATCGTAAAAATTACGTTCTGGGGGTCATGCAATTAATAGACTGTGTTATTATAACAATCTACAAGAACATGAGGGCTCTGTGCTTCAACTTTTGAGGAGATTTGATAAATTTAGGCGTTAAAGTTGGTCCTATTTGGCCTGGGAATTAGAGCAGTGCCTCGATGAAAACAGGCAGCAAGTCGGCTTGTGAAAAAGCACATTTGGGGTTTTTTTCTTCTGGGGTAAAAAAATTATCGAAAATTCCACACGGCTGATCTGCCAAAAAATTGAAAAGAAATCTTAAGTTTAGTTGTCTGGAAATATATCTGATTGGTTTTCAAGAGGCTGAGAGACTTTAAAATATTTTTTGAGCATTTTTGAATATTTAGCATTTAGCGTTGGTTGCTATGTGAGTTTATTTAGTGTGGTGCACCCTGCACACGAACAAACGTATGAAGCCCAATTCCTTTCCACAACCATGCACGTTCCAACGGATATATGAAGCCACAACCACGGCACGTTTGCGTGGTTGTGGCATCGTAAAAATAACGTTCTTGGGGTCATGCAATTAATAGACTGTGTAATTATAACAATCTACAAGAACATGAGGGCTCTGTGCTTCAACTTTTGAGGAGATTTGATAAATTTAGGCGTTAAAGTTGGTCCTATTTGGTCTGGGAATTAGAGCAGTGCCTCGATGAAAACTGGCAGCAAGTCGGCTTGTGAAAAAGCACATTTGGGGTTTTTTTCTTCTGGGGTAAAAAAATTATCGAAAATTCCACACGGCTGACCTGCCGAAAAATTGAAAAGAAATCTTAAGTTTAGTTGTGTGGAAATATATCTGATTGGTTTTCAAGAGGCTGAGAGACTTTGAAATATTTTTTGAGCATTTTTGAATATTTAGCATTTAGCTTTGGTTGCTATGTGAGTTTATTTAGTGTGGTGCACCCTGCACACACGAACAGACGTATGAAGCCCAATTCCTTTCCACAACCATGCACATTGCAACGGATATATGAAGCCACAACCACGGCACGTTTGCGTGGTTGTGGCATGGTAAAAATTACGTTCTGGGGGTCATGCAATTAATAGACTGTGTAATTATAACAATCTACAAGAACATGAGGGCTCTGTGCTGCAACTTTTGAGGAGATTTGATAAATTTAGGCGTTAAAGTTGGTCCTATTTGGTCTGGGAATTAGAGCAGTGCCTCGATGAAAACTGGCAGCAAGTCGGCTTGTGAAAAAGCACATTTGGGGGTTTTTTCTTCTGGGGTAAAAAAATTATCGAAAATTCCACACGGCTGACCTGCCGAAAAATTGAAAAGAAATCTTAAGTTTAGTTGTCTGGAAATATATCTGATTGGTTTTCAAGAAGCTGAGCGACTTTGAAATATTTTTTGAGCATTTTTGAATATTTAGCATTTAGCTTTGGTTGCTATGTGAGTTTATTTAGTGTGGTGCACCCTGCACACACGAACAGACGTATGAAGCCCAATTCCTTTCCACAACCATGCACATTGCA